>OX419706.1:13997712-15197712 GCA_948474745.1 Oligia latruncula
AAGAATATCAAATATTTTTCTGATTTTTTGCGTTTAGGTTCTGTAAGGCCCCTTGCAGAGAAAAAAAGAAAAACAGTTTTTTGCTGTGCTGACCAAATATCCACACAGAGCCATCACAGTGTTAGCACGTTCAAACGTGACACATGTCACAAAGTCACAAACACGTCACGACACTGAAATGTTTTGTCACCCTAGTTTCAGACTAGCAGTAACTTTTTAAGGTTCAGTAGTAAACCAGGTAGGACCCATTAAAGCTTCATCATATATTTTATATAGCCGGTCCGTAGTGCCTCGTGACTGCCTCATTGGTTTAGTCGCAAACGCAACTGCTGAACTGGTCCTAGGTTGTAGTGCTGATACATTATCTAATAATAATAATACTCATTTCTTATATATCACATTTTTTAAATTAGTCTAATTGCAAAAGAACTTGGTATACAAAAATATTCATAACTTTTAGGGCAATTGAATTATGGCCATGCTGTAGAAAGATTTTTTGTTGGAAATGATCTCCTTTATATTATTTTTTTCCCCCTATTTCGTTTGATTCACGAATTTTTAACTACCCTGTATATTTGGATAATATATGTTCCAAGTTTATTTAATCATACAGATACAAGTAGCGATATTCGGTAAAAATCTAACCTTGAAAATTTTGGTGAAGCTTTTTTTTTCTAAATGGGCTCTCTTGACCTCGATCACGCCTGATGGAAAGCGATGGATGAGGTATATGATGGAACGAGCGTGCCCATAAGATGCCTAAGGCACTGGAACTCCCACGCATCGACGAAACATGGCAGGCTGCTTGACGCCGGACTCCGGTGGGAGGGTGGTCGCAAACCAGGCGGGCGTTAGCCCTACCACCGCAAAGGAAGAATTGGCCGGTCAAATAAGGTGTTGGGTGTGACTGTCCAGGATGCGCCGAGCGCTCAGTACAGTTGATTATCTGGCGGAACAAACTGCGCTACACGAGGAGGCTTCTTCATGCGTCCCAAAGAGTTTAAAGTGAGCTGTCAATCTCTAGATTCCCTAGCGCCAAGTAGGATGACAGTCCACTTTATGCTCACTTCACCTGAGTTTTCACGGTAAGACTTGTACAGAATTGGCGGCAGATATATTATTCATGGAGCAACAACGATACAAATCAAATAATTTATTCCCTTAGACGAACGACAAAAAGGTTTTATTTCACCCGTCACAAATTCCTTCAATTCTTTTGTACGGCAACATGTGTCGGCAATCCATCGCAGTCTTGACTAATAAATATAAAAACTATGTTACGGACCCGACCTTTCTGGACGATTCCGTGATTTCCCTGCGACGTGACGTGACGTGACGTGACTGGGACGTGACGTGACTGGGACGTGAGATGTTCGATTGACGAGACGTGGTCTGTTTTAATATTTGATGCTATGCCCGTGGGTTTGTTCGCGTGATCCATTTTCTCAGTTTTTTATTTGTGTGAACAGGGAGAGTTTTTGTTACGAAGTTCTTGGGGTAAGAGTAAAGTTTTGGAAATCGTCACGTAACGAAAAAACGTTATGCCCCCTCCATGCGATTTTGAAAGAGACAGAGATAGTTTTCATGGTTTTCGAGACTGCTGATACCAATAATAGTGAGGTCAGAATGAAAATCCAAGATGGCAATTAATTCAATTAATTAATCAATCAATTATTTTATTTGTGAAACATATGTGTAAATAGGAGGGTGCGCTAAGTTTTGTCATAATTAAGACATAAATTTATAAGTGACATACCTACTAGTTGTCATTTTAATACATGACTTTGAGAAAAAAAATACATAAGTACATAATATTTAAATTAATTAAAAACATGAACAGAAAAAAAATAAGAAAACCGTCAAATACAATCATCATCATCTGCCTAGCCTTTTCCCAACTTTGTTGAGGTCGGCTTCCAGTCTAACCGGATGCAGCTGAATACCAGTGTTTTACATGGAGCGACTGCCTATCTGACCTCCACAACCCAGTTACTGGGTAATACGATACCCCTAAAAAAAAAAAAAAACCGTCAAATACAATAAAATCAATAAATAGTCATAGTACTTATTATCAAAAGCTAAAAAATGCATCAAATGGCGGCTGCAAATATTTTTTAAATTTTCTGTTTTTTTTATATTTGCTCGGCTTACGAGTTGTAAGTCGATGTACTCGTTCTACTAACCTGCACTGGGCCCGCGTGGTCGATTATGGCCCAAACATTTCACCGAGAGGGAAATGTCTGTGTGCCAGCAGTGGAAACACTATAATTCCTATCTGACTACTCAGAGATGAAACAATGAAACAAATGCAGAGGTCACAGTCTCTTTTAGAGTTCAGATTAGCGTCTGAAATAGATTGTCTGCCTACCTACTCTTTTATTCGAACAGCAAGTCCCTTATTTATTTCATAACCTACTCAAAATGAACATCAATCTTGCATAAACCAGTTACGGGCAAAAACAAATAGTGGGATATACGATTCAACGTTTGCAACTTTTATTCCTCTACAGCACACACAATTTAAAACTACACAATGCCAAAACTAAAAGTGCAACAAAATAAACGACTTGACAGAACTGCTATCACGGCTGAAAGTTTCAGAGTTTCATAGGTAACGCAAGTGAACACATGTGAGGGGATCAAGTCGAATAGCATTCAGCTATCGCTGCATAGTGGGCAAACGCGGTGGGGCCACGAGCACGAGAGGAAAACGGGCAAAACTTTTTATTTAAATGTCTTGCCTTGCCTTTTTTGAAAACGTATTGTTTTTGCTATCAATTTATTAACTAAACTAGAGCTTAAGTTACAACTTGCAAGTAAAAAAATATAAGTTCTTAAGCTTATTAAGCTTCATCGTAAAAAAATATAAGCTTCATCGTTATCCTCACCTAGATTTATATAAACACGAGTAATACGAGGAAACAACCAGGATAGGTTTCAAAAAGGTTTCACTATCGCGGTTGCGCTAGCAGAGCGCTAGGGTTAGATAAGGGATCCGCGGTCGGTTACTATGATGAACGATGCAGCTACAACTAAAAGGTCTTTCTTTCTCTGAAGATTACACACATGGACTGGTTTCGGAAAGCACCGTTTATCACTCACCCCGAGATCTGACACCGCTCGTTTCACAGCCCCGCGTAAGCTGAAAGCGCGCAGCTCTTGTTGGATGTAAAACAACGCAGTAGGTCAGTGTGCTGTCGACACGTCACAACCGGTTTATATCTAACGTTTCGCTGCAGTTTACGAGTGTACCAGACAAATATACAATTCATTTTAATATTGGTTTTTTTAGAAAAAGCTTTTACCGGAGTGCCAGTTCTAGCTTTGTAAAAATGAAAAATGGGTTTTTATTTTGTGTTCTACCCGGCAGCAATGAAATGAAAAATTCTATGCCGATATTTTTTTATTGGTTTACTACCGCATTTAATAACGACAAATTATGTTATAAGTACCTACAGTAGAGACGTTATCTCTCCGAAACTGTTCACCGCTACACTGGAAGTCGTCTTCAAGGTTCTCGACTGGAAAGGGGCTGGCATTAACATCAATGGCGAGTACATAACTCACCTTCGGTTTGCCGACGATATAGTTGTCATGGCTGAGACTATGGAGGACCTCAGTACAATGCTCGATGACCTCAGTAGAGCCTCCGAAAGAGTGGGTCTTAAAATGAACATGGACAAAACGAAGGTCATGTCAAATGCCCCTATAGCACCCACTCTCATATAGATCGGAGACGCTACACTCGAAGTCGTGGACGAGTATGTTTACCTAGGACAAACTGTCCAGTTAGGTAGGTCTAACTTCGAGAAAGAGGTCAATCGTCGAATCCGACTCGGCTGGGCAGCGTTCGGGAAGCTACGGCTAGGCAATATTTCCTCGTCCCACATACCGCATTGTCTCAAGACGAAAGTCTTTGACCAGTGATGACTTATGGCACTGAAACGTGGTCGCTCACAATGGGCCTTATAAAAAGTTTAAAAATCACCCAAAGGGCAATGGAGAGGGCTATGCTTGGAGTTTCCCTGCGTGATCGAATCAGGAATGAGGAGATCCACAGGAGAACCAAGAAAAACATCTACTTCCAAATACATCTTTTCAATACTACCCTCCCCTCCATACTCGACAAACGAGGCATGAAAATACCCGTCCACTTGGCCCCTCAGCCTCTTGAGTGCTATTATGAAGGCGTGGAGGGCATGGAGGGCTCTCCTCCGGCCTTTGTGTCCAAGGTCAAGTCCACACTGATGTGAAGCTGAAACGCTGAACTGTATGACTTTATGTGTAACGGCTTTTTGCAAATGTTTCTTACTGTAGTGATGCTTGAACAGTGAGTGAGAAGCATATTAGTAGTTGATTGTAGGAGGGTCATATTCAAAATAATTGTAAGTTACGGATAGGAAACAGATATGAATATTATTTGATTGTAACAGAAAAATAACAGAAAGGAATTATTAGGGCAAGTTTAAATAGCACACGTTTATAACAGGCTACGAGTGCGAAGTCGGTGTGGGTCGCTAGGTGGGTACATAATGAAATAACATTTTGGTGATCGTATTTTAGTTGGTATAATTGCCATAAATTCATCATCATCATTGCCATAATGCCTTATCTCCGAAACTACCGAGCCTAAAATTTTGATATTAATATTAAGGCAAAAGGATTCTAATGATTAGAATTATGTAAAGCCATATTTGTTACGGTCGTGAATCATATTTTAATCAACATACAACTTTACACTGACCTGTAAATTGCAAAAAACCTGAGTCAATTTGAATTTCGCGGGCTACCTTGGCGCATCCCCCTTAACTGATACTGAGACGGCCGACGAGAGGCTGGGTACGCCTCGGCGAGGCTGCGCGGTTAGTATAAAAGGCTCAAGCAGTGAGGACTGAGGATACGCAGTAAAACATGCACACACAGACAATGGCACAGCAATGCAATACATGGCACAATATACGCAAACTTTACATACTTCAAATAAATTTAAGTAAAAAAAAATGTTTTGGCTAACCTGCGGTGCACTAAGTACCTATTAATATTTTATTTTCATTAATTCATACATGAGACAATGTGAATAACGCCTAATCATTCATATCTGTTACGTAACGGAAAAAAGTGACAGATAAAATAACGTATATGAATTAATTGCATGTGTCTATCCTACAAATCTATTTATTTCCACACCAATTCACATGATTATACGAATATTTTATAGTTATAACAAATATCACAATACAGCCCTTTCCTAGTATGAGTAATAAAACAGTAAGTACTTACCGCTACTGTAAACGACTCACATTGAATTATTTACTTTTAAAAGTCTAATTTTCTTCGACAACGAAACGAGCTGAAAAACTATATTGAACAAAATGGCAAAGCGTTTATTCTTACGCGTCGTGTAGTAACAGCTAGTGAACTAATTTTGCCAGTATTTCAAATTTCTTTATTGCCATGGAAATAATGTTATGCCATCAAAAACATACCTTGTAAAAAAAGCCAAGTCTCGCAACTCAGTTCTTCTACCGTAAAAAGTTGTGAGATCCATGAAATACCAAGTCGGTTAATTTATTCACTCCCTACTTAAGGAACCTTCTGTCTTAAGTTATTACATAATTAGCTAACCTAACAACATCTTGTAGTGACCATCAATATTAAAAATCTTTTGTGTTTTAAATAAACAGATTGACTTGGCAATCGCACTGTGAGATACATTGTGTTTTCATGCGATGGCGATAGCCAAGTCAATTTATTTATTTAAAACATAGAAGATTTTTAATATTGATGGTCACTACAAGATGTTGTTAGGTTAGCTAATTATGTAATAACTTAAGACAGAAGGTTCCTTAAGTAGGGAGTGAATAAATTAACCGACTTGGTATTTCATGGATCTCACAACTTTTTACGGTAGAAGAACTGAGTTGCGAGACTTGGCTTTTTTTACAAGGTATGTTTTTGATGGCATCTCACTTCTTTTTGTAGATAGTCCTACTTTTTTTCCTTTCCGGTACCTTTTTAACTTTTTATTTTTAACATAATCCGTTGACCATTTTACAAGTTACCTTTGAACATAATTATATCTAGGTACCTATCTACACCTATTATTCCATTATATTATATACTAGCTTCCGCCCGCTTCTTCGCTCGATAAAAAAACTACCGCAAGTCCTTCCCCGGGATGCAATCTATCTCTCTGCCAAATTTTATCGAAATCCGTTCAGTGGTTTAGGCGTGAAAAGGTAACATACAGACAGACAGACAGAGTTGCTTTCGAATTTATAACATTAATATGGATAATTGTTATTTTCCTCGCTAGAGAGCTCCGATAAACGCGTGCGATCGCTGCTAATCTTAAAGTGCTAATAGGGCGAAGCGCGTTTTTGTTTTTTGACTATGGCATCTCATAGTTGACCTTATTCTTCTTCTTAGCGTGTCGATAGCAATCTAAATGGACTTGGCCCAGAATTCGGCTACTTGTTTGGCGACTTCACCAGCGTCCATCAGTTCCTGTAACGTGCAGCTGACAGGACACGCAGGACACGATATTAAGTACCAGCTTTGCATGGGCAGAACGGCTCCACACGGGGCACGCGAATTCTCCCGCAGAAAAAGATAGCGCCAGTCCAGTAGTCTGCATAACTTCAGGCGAAGCACCCCATTTCGATGAGACCAGTCGACGTAGAAGACTGTTGCGAGTGTGCACCTTCTGCTTGATATTTTTGCAGTTTTTGCTGAATGTTAAAGACCTATCAAGGGTAATACCAAGATATTTAGGGGAGTTGCTGAGCTCGTGGTACACCCCACCCCAAACGATGAGAGGTCGTGACTACTTAACCGTATTATCCTGTCGTTGCCTAAGGTAAACTCACCAGCGCAACCGCAATTTCCTTACTTTTTAAATCTGTAATATCTTCAAAAATATTCATTTAAATTACATGCTTCAAAGGGCCAAATTGATCTATAGTAAATGCACAATGTATTTAAGGTACCTAATTGGATATAGATTAATGCTGTATTGCTTAAAATCGCTTCGTAAACAAGCCACTATTTCTCGTAAAAAGTAAAGGATAAAAAATGGTTATTGTGGGTTATCCCTAACAGATAGACATATACCATCGCGGACTTTTTTGTAGACCTTTTTAAGGTGTGCAATACTGTAGTACATTATTTTGATCTATCTCGTAGGGTTCAGCTAGCTTTTGCAATATAAGCGCAAGAAAATCTGTTTATTTACGACATCACATTAGAAACCTCTAAAATTATCAGTGTTTCTCTACTATATTATGCATGTATTATACAAATAAACCTTCCTTTTGAATCATTCTATCTATTAAAAAAACTGCATCAAAATCCGTTGCGCAATCATCCATAGGGACAGACAGACAGCGGGAAGCGACTTTGTTCAGGTACACTGATTCATTAACTGCAAATGTAACTTTGTAATTCTATATATTTATATGGGATTACAAAGTTATTTATGCAGTTGGTGTATCTAGAAAAGTGGAACGAAATTGCAAAATATTTTAGTTTTTCCTTGATTTATACACTAAACGCTAATTGTGTTCTAAATTTGAAGCTTCTATGTCTGCTAGAAGTGCCTTAGAGTTTTGATGATCGGTCAGTCAGTCAGTGAGTGACAAAATTAAGAAACTTTGACTAGTTATAATTCTTAAACTACTGGTTCAAGTTGAATGAAATTTGAAATATACCGTGTTTATACAATACCTGCTTGATTACTGAAAATTCAGGTCTCTAGTTTTATCCACAACGAAGTTATAGGGGGTCGAAAATGTCCTGAACTGCTTCGAGAAAAGGATGGTACGGCCGTGCCGCTTTTTGCTCGAATTGGCGGGGGCACTGCCGTGCCCCCAGATATCTAGGTACCTATCTACACCTATTATTCCATTAGATTGTACATAATTATACAGGTACACTGATTCATTAACTGCAAATGTAACTTTGTAATCCTATATATTTATATGGGATTACAAAGTTATTTGTGCAGTTTGTGTATCTAGAAAAGCGGACCGAAATTGCAAAATATTTTAGTTTTTCCTTGATTTATACACTAAACACTAATTGTATTCTAAATTTGAAGCTTCTATGTCTGCTAGAAGTGCCTTAGAATTTTGATGATCGGTCAGTCAGAACGTCCAAATCGTTGGCAAGGTAATCCAAACTTACCTTTGAACATAATCCGTTGATTGACTATTTTACAAGTTACCTTTGAACATAATTATATCTAGGTACCTATCTACACCTATTATTCCATTAGATTGTACATAATTATACAGGTACACTGATTCATTAACTGCAAATATAACTTTGTAATCCTATATATTTATATGGGATTACAAAGTTATTTGTGCAGTTTGTGTATCTAGAAAAGCGGACCGAAATTGCAAAATATTTTAGTTTTTCCTTGATTTATACACTAAACACTAATTGTATTCTAAATTTGAAGCTTCTATGTCTGCTAGAAGTGCCTTAGAATTTTGATGATCGGTCAGTCAGTCAGTGAGTGACAAAATTAAGAAACTTTGACTAGTTATAATTCTTAAACTACTGGTTCAAATTGAATGAAATTTGAAATATACCGTGTTTATACAATACCTGCTTGATTACTGAAAATTCAGGTCTCTAGTTTTATCCACAACGAAGTTATAGGGGGTCGAAAATGGCTTGAACTGCTTCGAGAAAAGGATGGTACGGCCGTGCCGCTTTTTGCTCGACTTGGCGGGGGCACTGCCGTGCCCCCCAAAAATAGCATAACAGAGAAGAATAACAGATATGTGCAAAATCAGGACACTCATTAATAAATTAAATTTGGAGTACACTAAATAGTATTTTATATTTTGTTTAGTAAAGTGTTGAAAGTTTAAACAATATTCTCTGAATATATATTTTTTTTTAACTTTTGTGTAGGAATTAGGAATTAATTATTTTTTTTAGTTTACCGTTAAAGACGTGGACATAGAATACTTGTATGAAACGGATCCTACGCAATGTCTGGTTTAATTTTTTTAAATGAATTGTTTAGGTTTACCAAATGTTTCGTTGTTTTTTATTAAGCTCAAATAAATATTTTATCTGTTTGTTTATGAAATTCTAGTCAGTTGCATCTCGTTATGAAAATAATTGGGTTGGACATTAAGACAGTAGTAAATATACAATTATTTTGAATATGACCCAGGAATACAATTTATATTTTATATTTTTGTTGGCATTAAAGCAGGGTCATTGCGTAACACACTATCAGTAGCTATGGGTTTCTTGTAATGGATTCTTTCAAATCTGAAATAGACCATCATCACAGCATATTATTATATGTATATTACTAGCGACCCTCCCCTGCTTCGCACAGTTTTTCCAACTTGACAAAAAATCGGGATTCTTAATTATAGATTATATAAGTTTAATATTAATGTAACACATAATAATATAATATTAGAAAGAAAGAAAATACATTTATTTAGCACAGACAAGACACACAATACACAAGCCGGTCGATTCTTTAAAAATCTCACCGTGAAAACTTAGGTGAAGTAAGTTTGTTTTTGCTAGGAATTGACACTATTGACAGCTCACTCCACGCTCACTTCACCTAAGTTTTCACGGTGAGATTTTTACAGAATAGCACCGCAGATAGTCAGAAAATAGTCGTACATTAGATAAAAACAAAAATAAAGATAAAAATAAAAAAGTGCTAAGTCCGATGTAAGAAATTAGCAGGAATGTGTGCCTCACAGCAGTGCAGCAGAGCAGTGGTGGCCAAGTGGTAACGGCCGCGACTTACGAGGTGTAGGTCGTAGGTTCGAACCCAGACAGGCGCTTTACTTTGTGTTAATTATTTCATCACCACTGCTCTCAAAACGGTGAAGGAAAACATCGTGAGGAAACCGGCATGTCCTAGAACCAAAAATTCGAAGACATGTGACATCTGCCAACCCGCACTGGGCCCGCGTGGTGGATTACGGCCCACTCCCTCTCACTGAGAGGAGGCCAGTGTCCCAGCAGTGGGAACATTATAGGCTGAATATGGTATGGTATGGTGTGCCTCACGGCTGCGCCAAAAAGGCCCAGTTCAGCAAAAATGCCAGACAACTAGTGCCTGACGCTGGTTTTCAACTGAACCTGATGTGTGAGGTGACGGATGTAAATATACACATAAATCTTCCGGAATCAATTCTCTAAATGATGCATGATGGTGAAAACCGCATCAAATCCATTGCGTAGTTTAGAAGAACAATGTGGACACACAGACAGACAAGAATATCGACTTTATTATAAGTTGTAGATATAAAGTAAAATAGGTTCTTCAGCACTGAGCTAGTCGTATAAAAATAAATTACCACAAAAAAAACAGATAATTAATAGGAGGCGGCCATATTACCGAAGAAAGCGCTGAAACCTCGGATTAAACTTAAGACGCTTTGCTTGGGTTCCGTAGTCATATTAACGGTTAATATGAAATGGTTCCGTAATAGGAGGATAAAAGGTAAGATTCCTCGTAGCCTAGTTGTGTAGAAAGTTGTAGAAGGAATTCGAGTTTTTGAAAGTAAGGGCTTCAAAGTTGGACAGAGTAGTTATTGTAGTTAGTCGTGTTAGTGAGGATGGATAGAATAAAAAAAAAACAGTGGCACTCCGGGAGTGCCGACAAAAACAAAACACAAACAGAATACTTTGCCATCACTCACTGACATATCGGATATACATTAAAGCCGAGTACATTCCGAGGACAGAAGAACACATCCGAATAAAGCGCGGTGTCGGTTACGGTAACAGTGTCGCGAGTTCAATGGTTTCTTCCCATCTCAAGAAACGCCCAACGCGCCTAAGGAAGTCTGAAAGTGGCACCGGTGACTGAAAAGTTGGGTGGAATCGGTGAAAATGAGGAAAATGTAGTGTTCCTCACTTAGCTTTGAGTGCCTATGGATGTGGATGGACTGTGTGACAGATGATATGGTTAGAAAGGGAGTGACTACTGAGAAGACGACTACTATGGAAGTATGGCAGTAAAAGACATTCACGGATTGATTTGTATTGTCAATGTCAATTAATAATGTGAATTGTCTTTGGTCCCTGGCCCTGACATCAAGCAATGGACAAAATTGTGAACATTTTTTAAGCTTGAGTACGAGGCTTTTGACTACGTTGTGTGTGTATATTTTATTTATTTATTTTAAAACACATACACTATCATCACAGGCTTACCTAATACAATAGTGTAGTAATACTAGCTTACAATTGGACTTACAATTATATATTATTTTTAAGGACTTACAGGATCTAAACGCATAAAACGCAAGTTTTAGCAACAATAAAGGCATAAGATCGATTACAGTAAACAAATTCAGAAAAATACATGATATTCCTCAAGACATATGCTAGGTAGATAGTGTGTTGAAAACATAATACAATTAATTTGGTACGACAGAAAAAAAAATAATAATAAAAAATCATGAAGATACCACAAAAAAAAATTTCCCTTTACAATAAAACACACCAATATACATACAAACATTATGATTTTTGTCAGATTATTCTACAAGCAACTTACAAAAGCCCTAGTGTTTTAATTTATTAGTCCAAACGATAGATTTTTTGCAACTAGATAGCTAGACATTTGAAATTTTCACAAATTTCTGTTGCCGCTATAACTAACAACAAATACTAAAAACAAAATAAAATAAATATTTAAGGGGGGCTCCCATACAACAAACGTGTTTTTTTCGGCATTTTTGCCTTGTGTTACGGAACCCTTCGTGTGCGAGTCCGACTCGCACTTGGCCAGTTTTTTAAATATTTTTTTTTATTTGCAATGTGCGTTTTATTTGTGCAGAATAAATAATTTTTCTTTCTTCCTTTCTTTACATTGCGCCGACCACAAATAAATCGTGGTTTAGCTCAGACCAAATAAAATGTCTATTTGGTCTGAGGAAAGAAGTAGGTTTGTGCAAATCGGTGAAAATATAAAATTTATTTACCATAGACAAAAATGACAGTCCGGACCACAGACACTATAAATGTTCTGTCTATGGAACAAAAGCTTTTTTTAAAACGATTCGCGCTTTCCCGCTCCCAAAAAAATGGCGTCGTTCAAATCCGTGACGTATTCATTATCAGCCATTCATCAGTAATTTTAATTAAAATCTGCGTTTCAAAAAGTTTCATTTGAAATAACTTTGATGAATCACAAATGCTCAGATAATGGATGGAGCGGGAAAGCTAAATTACTTAATTCATTATGACGTATCATCTTGTTTTAGATGATATTAACGTTCCTTGCTGACAGTAGTTACTGTAGAGGCTGTCTATGCAGCTTTACCTTTTTAGTGCAGGCTGGCTATAATTTAGCGCGTGTTCCATTCGAACGTTCGAGCAAGTGTCAAAATATTTTTTATTAGGTATTTTTGTTTGGTTGAGTCAGTGCTAGTTTAACGAACGTGATAATGTAAAGTCTTCCACTTAGTATAATTTAAATAAATCCTATCGTTGTTTAATTACATCAAGGGGCTCTTCTAGCTTCTTATAGCTACCTACTCATTTTATTTTAAATAGCCTTATTATTCCGTCAAAGTCCACTTCTTTTGTCAAGTTGATGCAATGTTTGTTTGTTGATTCTTTGGCCACCTAATAGATCATTACAGTCTTGTGGCCGCAAGCGCTATCGCTGAAAATAAGGTCGGGTTAAAAAAAAAATAAGGAGCTTCCCCGAGTGACGTACCTATCTACAGAACCACTATACGTCCGGCGCACCCTGGGCAATCAATTAGCAATTAGCTATAAGCTTCCTCAAAAATTGAGCTATCAAATACGAAAAGCGTTTCCAAATCCGACTAATAGTTCCAGAGATTAGCGTTGTCAAAGAAACAAACTCTTCAGTTTACCAAAAAAAGCAAACACAAAATGTCAAATTATTATCTAGGATTAAAAAACGAACTCTAGCGTATGTCATATCCGTATACCCGTCCACCCATCTCTATAAGGGCATAACATAAATACCACAGACTACCTATAAGGAAACATCCTGAATTTTCTGAATCCAAGAGTTTGTCCCGGGGCTTAGCGGATTAGTGATTTATCTCCCGAATGCTTCTTGGCTTTGGGGATTGAGCGACACAGATACCCATTTATTTCTATCGAGTTTTTCAACGACAGGTGGCGACACCTAGGAGTATTTGCAAGCGTTTTATGCTGTCAATTTATTGGTGAATTTATATTCAGAGACTTAAATTGTCGAGGTTTAAGGCTGTGAATTTATGGTTCAACGGACTGACACTGACAGTGATCAAAGAAGGACATGTTAAATGCTGCGGCTACACTTCGCGCGCTTTCTGTTGTACCTACAGCGAGACGTCGGGTAGTGTAGTTCGCTTTATCGCGACAATGTAGCCGTAGCATTCGAAAAGCGTATAATGTGTCACTGGCAGGTTTTTTGGGACGGATATTTGTTAGTGCAGAAAATCCAATTAACTTCAGTGTGAACGCAACGCAAACGCTTACTCTGTACGTAAACTGAACGCGATCAACACATCTCAGCTGTCAGTGTCAACATTCCAATTGTGACACTGACAGCTCTTGAACGCGGTTTAGATGTGTTGATCACGTTTAGTTTAATTGTTAAATTTTGCCCTTAGTCATTCATTTTAGTAGTTAGTAGATTAGAAGGCGAAAGCGCCAAGACAGCCCGCAAAATTCATAATTATTTTATTACGTTTTTTTGGCAATTAAAAAAAAACACAAACAAAAAGAATAACAAGTTAGGGAAAACATGCGTCACAAAACGGCTATCGCTCAGCATAATGCTAAGACGAGTAGGAGCCCCAGCGCTGGTTTTCAGCGACGGCCGGCGTTGTTGCCGTTGTTGTAGGTACTGAAGTTTTGGAAATAAATTACTACTAGCTGCGCCGCGCGGTTTCACCCGCGTAAATGTCGATCCCGTGGGAATATCGGGATAAAAATTAGCCTATATGTTAATCCAGGGTGTCAGCTGCCTCCATACAAAATTTTATCAAAATTGGTCCAGACGTTTAAGCGTGAAGAAGTAGCAAACATATAAACACACGCACACACCCCCACTCACAAACTTTCGCCTTTATAATATTAGTGTGATTAAATTACTGTTACTATTTGTCCCGAACAAACCGACACAGTTACGTAAACTCCAGTAGCAAAACTTAGTTTGACATAATTTTTATTCCTCGCCGTCTGAGCACTTTCCACTCGACAGTTTTTATTTCACTGTCTGCTTCTCTGCTATAAAATTTATATCAAGTGGTCGTATTAATTTTAGCGAAGTTGGCAATTGTTTCTTTTTTATATTCTACTCGACTGGACTGAAGTTAAAAAGGGTATTTTTATTACCGCGGACTTGTGGAATAGTAGTTCATTATATTTGACCTAGGTTTTTTTTTGTCAGACTTTCGGGCTTCTGACTACCCGTAACGACTGTCAAAGATCTACGAAATGACAGCCGGCACCAACGGCTTAACGTGTTTTCCGAGGCACGAAGGGGTCTTGGTATGGAAATATGGCCACCCATCCAAGGACGGAGCGTAGCTTAACCTGATGGATCGACCCTTGCGGCTGTTAATGTTATAACTTGGCCACGCCACGCCACAAGCATCATGTAGATATTCAAGTGAATATTACCGCCTTTCAAAAATCATATAGCAAGTAATCATTCATTAGCGTATTATGAACTCGTTTTGTTAGCATTTATTTATTTAATCCAATCTTCGGCAGCTTCTGTTACCACCGTGGTCCGTTTAAAACAAGACAATATATTTCATAGTTTTATTTTGGGAACATTCGTTTCCAATAAAGACAACCAGTCTTACCAAGGGTGGTAGGTAGGTACCTATAGTTTTAGACCCACCATACCACCAGGGGTATGGCTAGTGGTATGGTGGGTCCGCAATGAAGTATTACCCAGTAACTGGGTTGTGGAGATCAGATAGCCAGTCGCACAATGTAAAATACTGGTATCCAGCTGCATCCGGTTTGACTGGCCGACCCCAACATAGTTGGGAAAAGGCTAGGCAGATGATGATGACTTAGGTATAAGTCCAGCGGGGTAATTGCCAAATACACATAAAATGGCAATCGATCGCAATGCCTTTCATTTTGACAGTTCAGCCACGTTCATTGCGTGATTTACATTGTTGAGCAGACGAATTTTACAAAACTATTCAATGAAGCAATGGATGTCAAAATTAACGGCATAGCGAGGTTTCCTCACGATGTTTTCCTTCACCAATGTCAGTTTCATAATATGAATTCAAAATGTCACATTGGTACTTGCCCGGATTTGAACAAAACACTTTTCTATAACTAGCTTCAGGCGCGAATTCATTAGCGTAAAATTCCCCCGATCCATCCCGTCGCATCGCATCGCCTGCCCGCGCTATTACTTAGCATACTTTCTGACTTTTTGTCTTTTTTCTCTGCTCTTTGAGGTCCTAGCGTGACGTTAAGTACCTAGCCTTTCTCAAGAATTAGGCTATCAAATTCAAAAACAATTTTATCAATCGGAGTGGTAGTTTCAGAGATTAGCGCGGTTAAACAAACTATTAAGCTTTACTATTAGTATACTATAGATAGATTATATTATAGCAATCTATTTATTTTACAGCTGAAAGCTTCGCTTCCATTTATCCTTTTAATTGAATCTAGATTACGGTCGCGACGGTTAACTGCGCAAACATAGAGGCAGCTATTACGTCGGCTCTTGTCTGTCTGAATGGTAGGTCCTAGAGGGAATCACTCTATTGTTTGACGCTTAGCTACTATTAGTACCTGATTGGGTATTCTTTTCATTCTAATTCAAATCATTTAATTCGGAAATCATCCATATTGTATTAGTTAGTATTAGAACTTACAAACTATGTAAGTGTTAGAATTAAAATGAAAATCAAAATCAATTAAAATAATAGTTTTTATTAATTATAATGGTTTTTATAATAAATAATAGTTTTTACTTTTAGTACCTAATAGTTTTATTACATAAATTATTATTATTATTATTTATATAATTTATTGTACACCAAAAATGACGTAATAAAAAAACTTACAAAACATACAATAGGCGGCATTATCGCTTTCTGCGATCTCTTCCAGGCAACCTCGAAATGGACAATTGGACAGTGATTGCGTGGACATAAAATAGATACAATGTACTGTAATAGGTACATAGAATCATTATTACAGACCCTAGGTGGTATATCAAGTAATAAAATGAGGGTTTGTAGCCTGCCAAAATACATAATAAATACGGATATAGATTTAATGGGAGAGCGAAGTTGCTAGCAAAAAGTGCTAGTTCTGAAAACCAAAAAGTTGAAATATGCGACACCTACGCAAAAGGACCAAGGTTCAGACAAAT
Source organism: Oligia latruncula (assembly GCA_948474745.1). NCBI lineage: Eukaryota > Metazoa > Arthropoda > Insecta > Lepidoptera > Noctuidae > Oligia > Oligia latruncula. The sequence continues at coordinate 14,014,100 of OX419706.1, forward strand.
TCAGAACAAGTTTAACAAACCCTCACCGTTTTATACAGGATAAATTTTTAGCCAGTGCGCAAATTGTAACCATAAATTCAGCTGATGATACTAGACCAGGGGGCATAAAAAGGCCACTTTGGCAGAATCATAAAAGGATAACATTATGATTCCTACGGTCTTACCCCAGCAACTATCTTACCCCAACATACCTTATTGACACGAGCCATTATCAGAACTTTCACTCATTACGTAATAATATAGGTACCTACTTGGAACCACACACCAATCTAACCTACTCTCACAGAAGTTAATTAATTACTAGTCAAACACCAAAACAAAGCCGACAAAATTAACAAATAATACAAATTATTCCACGAATTTACTCAGCCAAGTAAATAACTGAACTGAATTGGAATGCTGATAAGATAACAGCTGTTTATGATCCCACGCATCCATTGTGGTAACGTTGGGATAAAGCTGGTTATTGTTTTAATAAGCAATGGCGGGTAGGATAAGATTTGTGGACTTGTGAAGCATTTTGTATCTATAATTCTGAATTGTTTAATTTGTGAGGTGAAAATTACACATGAATAATTTTGAGTATTGTTTATGAAAATCTGTTCGTTGCTGAAGATGATACTTTTCGTTGATAATTTGCATGAACAAGCATCTGAGCTTTACGATTGCGCAGTTGAGGAGTTGCATTTGACATAACGGTCTGTCTGTCGTAACCATTGTAACACTATGCTCAGATTCTCAAAGGCGAGAATGAGGAAATGTAATTGGCAACTAAAATATGAATTTTAATTTTATATGCAAATAAAGATATATGAATATTTTACAATTAACACTTAGGTACTTAAGTACTTATCTTATTTTTTTCCTTGTTTCAGATCGTGAATGTCCTGAACTAACGCAGCCTGAAATCGGGAAGGTTACCCTCACTGGAAGACTTTTCGGCGATAAGTATGTTTACCTTCCTTTTTCATAATGTTTATTTTTCAGCTTTTACCAAAAATCAAAAGTCTTCGTGGGTCTGTTTTCCGCGTAATTCCGACTTCACTACAATTCCGTTCAAATATTACATCGTTTTTGCAATCGACTTATTTTAGAATTGTTAAACTGACCATGGATGGCTATAAGAGTAGGGGAAGACCAAAGAAACGATGGATGAACTGTGTGAATGATGATATGGTTAGAAAGTGGGTCACTCCCGAGATGACGACTAATAGAGAAGTATTGAAGAAAAAGACTTGTTGCGCCGACCACAAATAAATTGGGATAAGACTCTAAGGGCAAGAGAAGGTTGATGTACAGACGCCAGCACATCAAGCTACCCGAAACTGTCAAATTTTCCCAATCAACTTTGAACCTTATGCTTTAGCTATAAAGTTGAAAATCTATTAAAGAAATTTTACAGATTGGAGTAGCTCTATGTGCTGGCGTCTGTACGTGGCATGTTGTTCTTGAAATTATATGTATTCATCTTGCCATTTACTTTATAACAACAACGATTCTTTTGTTTTTCCAATACTTATTTGATTTCATCTCATCTTCAGAGCGGTATACTCCTGTCCCCACGGGTACCACGTCGTAGGTCTACAGAGCAGGAGCTGTCAGGCGGATGGCAAGTGGGCTGGTCAGCCACCAGCCTGCAAGGAGAATAGTATGTATTTATAAACATGCAACAAAACACACACAGACATTCTTTGAAAACTTTGTATCAGAGCGAGTATGTAAGAAATGGAAGATAGATCCAGATATCGCTTATCATCAAATGACGATTATTCAGTAAATCTGTCCAATATCTACATAAAGCGGTACAAAAGGGACGTTATATTGAAATTAAACTTAAACGGAGTAAGAACACGAAATCAATAAAGTCCTAACCACAACATCTGATCCAATAATCAATTTCAAAACTTTGTTATACTTAAGGTGAGTATAGACTAGATAGAGCATTTACTTGTAACAGAACATCGAGCATTCGACCTTTTATAATTATAACGAACCGCACTTCGAACACGACGCTCGATACTTTGTTACAACCAGCACCCTAATTAAGTTCCATCATAGACCTCATCTATCGCTTACCATCAGGCGTGATCGGGGTCAAGAGCGGGCCCATTTAGTAATAAAAAAAAAAAAAAAAAAAAAATAAGTAACACACTATCAACCTCAATCTGACTTATTATGAAGGATACTGCTTTATAAGTTCGAAAAATGTGTCTGCTCAACAACGTAAATAATGCAATAAATGTGGTTGAGTTGAACTGTCAAAATGAAACCCTGCTAATGGTGTATTATAGTATTACCCCACTGATTTTAAAAAGCAACGAGCGTATTGGTGTTACATTTTATCGAGCAAAGGCACGAGCAATCAAGAACGCACAGTCATCAACAATTAACGCAAGGTAGAAAGAAATGTTACAGGTAAATGCTCACTCGCCATGAGGATTACGTCGAACGCAGCGTCGGGCATTTGCAAGAATGTTACATTACATGGAAATGCTTTTGGACACTAACCTTTTGCCTGTATTGTACCATTCCTAAGAACGTTACATTACTTGGAAATGCTCGAGAAAATACTCTAGTGTATACTTAACTTTAGACGACATACTTTGTCCACACTACCCACATCGAGTTTCAACAAAGCTGAACTATTTCTGATGTCCATACTGTATAACTAATTACCAACTCTTCACCTGGTTTCGCAGTCTATTGCCTCCAACCGCCAACGATCGAGCATGCGCGTCACTCCGCTCTCCCCGAACAAGCAACTTTCGACCTCGATGCTACAGTCCAGTATAACTGCCATACTGGTTACGTGACGAATGGGTTCCCCAGAGCCAAGTGCCTGGCCATCGATGGCCAAGCATCTTGGTATGGACCTGATATTAGCTGTGAACGTAAGTATTTATTATGTATGTATGGTATTTTTGAAAGATCATGATTTTGTATTTCTGTCAAATCGTGGAGCCTGAGTTTTTAAATAAGACAACAGTTATTATAACACAGGAGAACGAGATGGTGTATCCCAGTGAATTTTGTCGGTCTAAGTTTCCTCGAATTAAATACATTTGCCAACGGTTTATAGTTATAGGGTACACTCTACTGCTTTTACAAATCTGAGGACATCCACCTACCTTAATTCACATCAATACACGAATTTCAGCCCGGGCCACGTGAGGGGTCTGTGGCTAAATAATAACAGCCGTACAGTTCGATCGATCAGGTTAAGTTACGCTTGCCGCAGTTTGTCTGTGGATGGGTGACCATCTTTACATACCGAGACCCCTCCGTGCCTCGGAAAGCACGTTAAGCTTTTGGTCACGGCTATCATTCGTAGATCTTTGACAGTCGTTCCTGGTAGTCAGAAGCCCGAATATCTGGCAACCTTGCCAATCGTATTACCCAGTAACTGGGTTGTGGAGGTCAGATAGGCAGTCGCTCCATGTAAAATACTGGTATCCAGCTGCATCCGGTTAGACTGGAAGCCGACCCCAACATACTTGGGAAAAGGCTAGGCAGATGATGATGACATGAATTTCAGCCCGTTCCTGTGGAGAGCCAGGAGACGTCCCCCACGGCTGGGTGACAGCTGATTGCCACACCTTCGGTTGCCGAGCCGTGGTCCAGTGTGGACAAGGCTTCGAGCTCGTCGGCAAGGCCGAACGCTACTGTCAAGCTGACGGCGCGTGGGCACCTAAGGAGCTACCCACCTGTGTCCGTAAGTAGCCTTTGATTTGGACCTTTTTTTAATGGGTCTTGATGATGAGTCGGTTCAGGGTGAAGAAGAAAGTTTGGATTTGATTTTTGAGATGGTTTTGCTAGATTTACACTTAGTGTTCTAAAAAGACGAGTGATGATGGGAGATGATCAGTCGGGAAACTTGATTGCTGAGCAGATTGACTCACTACGTCAGTTCGTCGTGCAATAGCCATTTGAATTTGTCTAGATTTAAATAGATAATTCATTACAATCAAGTTCCCCCCCACACACAACTCAGAGTTAATTGGAAAAAAAGGCTGCTTTTGTAATTGACAATTAAATTACATCATACAAGCGTTATGGAACATCACGTTTCGTTATCTTTTTGATAAATTGGCCTTCGGGGTAAAGCTTTTAAAGTAAATAAAGAAAACTTTAGCAGGCACTTTAAAAAACCAGACTCATCATCAAGACCCAAGATATTTTTAATATTCTCCGCGTGTGGTCTTGCTTCGTGACAATGTAGTTGCCGATTTCAGTGTTGTCCTTCGTTTTGGAATGTTGCATGGTACCGGTTCTCGTTCTACATTACCATCGGTATAGTTCGCATGACGCTTAAACAAATGATTATCATGGCTATCATCGGAGCAATTTCATTGTCATGACGCAATTTATGGAAATCCCACTTTTTATTGGTTGTTTTCGAAGATTTATTATTTCGATTGGATTATTGAATTATTGGTTTTGTAAAAGTTTATTATTTGAAACTCTGGGATTGTAGAACATTTTGTTTAAATTGTTATTGGGTTCAGGAAAGCCAAAATTTTATTTCGGGGATTTCTTTGTCAAAAGTGGGAATTCCTCTGAAATTTGCCCAAAAATGGATTTTTCTGATTGTTTTTTCTCCTTTTAATGCTGCTTAGAAGGAGATGCCGGGACAGTTTGAGCATCCATTACATTACGTAGTATATCAAAAGTAATGTTATTATAGAAACGTTGTCACCTTCAAATTCTATGAAGCTATCGTTTTTCGCAACTTCAAAAGTTGTTTCTTTCTGTGGCCATGATAAAAAATTGTCGTTTACTGCCTATCTGACTATTAGATGATATAGCAATGTTAGTAGTACTCGATGTTTATTGTAAATTTCTATCTTTAAACGCTGTAGTGAAATAAATGTACAACAAAAATGGAGTTTGTTTTATTTTTGCATGTATTTTGCATGGTTGAAATTTTGGTATGAGCGCCATCTATGTTTTGTTCGGGTATTGTTAAAGCGACGCGTGTCGCCATCTAGTGGTAACGCAGGTGCAGTGTCCGCCGCCCGAGGCGCCGCGCCACGGCAAGGCAGTGTACACGTCTTGCGCGTACAATTCGGTCGTCTCGTACGAATGCAAGTACGGATACCGGCTTGTGGGAGACGCAACCAGGCGATGTGGTGCCGACAAGAAGTGGTCGGGCGGCCAGCCGATGTGCAAAGGTAAATCAGAATCATTTTTTTTTGACGTGACAACGTCTTAAATTAGGTTGCGGCTGGGAGTCACTTATGAAAAAGTGTAACGCTCGGTAACGTTACGATGAGTCACCGAACGAGAGAGAGGCCCGCCGAATGCCTTGCGTCTCTCTCCCACTCAACTATTCTACCGAGAAAAAGACGTTGTCACGTAAAATCTTCGCCCGTAAAACCGACTTTACAGGCAACCATTTTTTTTTTTTGTTTAGCAACTGTCCCAGTTCTGGGCAAAGTCCTTCCAGGAACTCTTTTCCCGCATCACCTCGAACCAGCCTTTGCGCTACACGTCCAGGTTATCAGGCGATCTCGGCGGCGCCGTCCACCTTCATATCAGGCGCGAATTAAATTACAATCTTAAAACTTCGAATAACAAACTGTCACAGTCAAGCAAGCATGCAGTATTTGACTCAAATCCCGTTATCCGAAAACCGCTGGATTGTATACCTACTATGTAAAAAACATGAAATTCCGAAGAAAGGAGGGAAACTGTAACTAAAGATAAAAACTGTTATAGGCTTACTTAATTCTAGAAAATATTCACATTATCCAATATTTTTATCTGAGTACCATTTAAAATGGCTTACTTCTATACCCTGTTTACTTCCAGAAATAAACTGCGGGCACCCAGGCCAGCTCTGGAACGGCTGGCTGGAGAACATCTCCTCTGGCACGGGGCTGGGTGCTTCAATCATCTTCAGGTGTCAGGATGGTATGAAGATGGAGGGCAACGGCTCTGCGATCTGCCAGAGTGATGGCACTTGGAGTCATCCCTTACCGATGTGCTTAGGTTACTAACTTCTACAAAAATGTACTTAGATTTTTTTTTAAGTTAGAAAAATAGAATTCGTCCCAGCACCAGCAGCCATACCTACAAATATAGTTTGCAATGGTGGCACCAGTCAGCAAGGGAAGTAGCAGAGTAGACTCCAAGGTGCATAAAATCTAATAAAGCATTTAAATCTTGAAGCCATGAAAAGCACCACATATTTCAGTGAATTCTGGATCAAGAACAGTAAAACTACTCAGTCTAGCCCAAAAGATTCCAAATAGTCGTAATGATGATGCTGGAAAGTACCTAGAAAGTAGAAACTTACAATTTATAACGGCGAAATATTAATGTATTTATTTTATCATCTTTCAGCGCCGTGTGTGGTACCCCATGTGTCCCAGGGTCGGGTGGTGCTGGTGGAGAACAAGACAGGAGATAACACCACCCAGGAAGCGAACACGCAGATCGTCGGCAGCTCCACTATGGTGCAGCATGGTAAGCAGTGACGTCATAAACGCATAAGATCATGTACTTAAATGATTTTTAAACTAAACCGATGGGAGTTTTGGTCATTTCTGGTAACTGTTTCATTGCATTTTATGTCTAAAATTCTGTGTATTGAACTAATGTTTTAAAGTTCTTCTACAACTTCAAGGTCAGTCCCAGGACTGAGCGCCGATATTATAAACACTTATTGTTTGCACCACGTAAGGGGTCGTCTCCACGAGCGAGAGAAGCGCGGCGATATTATCATCGTGCAACGTATTTCGAAATTTTCGAACATTTTATGGCACGGCGAGACTATTGCCGCGATTCTCTCGCTCGTGGAGACGACCCCTTAGTCAGGCTAATGCTATTATACTCCCAAAGTTTAATGAAAACGAATACAAATTATCAATTCTTGAATGTTCTTTGCAGGTGAAATAATAGTGGTCGACTGCGAGAAGAACTACGAGTTCCCGTCAAGCAACGCAGCTGTGACGTGTAACAATGGCACCTGGACGCAGATACCCAGGTGTCAGCCAGCCAGGTAAATCTGGGATCTATCTGATCACACGCCACCGCACGCGCGTCGGTAGCGTCTGCTGTTTTAAAGAGGCAGTAGCTTTATTAGCAAAAAAAACTTCTCAATCAAAACTAAATGAGATAACAAATATAACATCGTCTCTTTTCCTGAAGGGTAAGGCAGTGGTGTACTTACATAGTACACGCATATTATATAAGGGTCATATTCAAAATAATTGTATATTTACTACTGTCTTAATGTCCAACCCAATTATTTTCATAACGAGATGCAACTGACTACTTCATAAACAAACAGATAAAATATTTACTTGAGCTTAATAAAAAACAACGAAACATTTGGTAAACCTAAACAATTCATTTAAAAAAATTAAACCAGACATTGCGTAGGATCCGTTTCATACAAGTATTCTATGTCCACGTCTTTAACGGTAAACTAAAAAAAATAATTTAATAACCATTCCTACACAAAAGTTAAAAAAAAAAAAATATTCAGAGAATATTGTTTAAACTTTCAACACTTTACTAAACAAAATGTAAAATACTATTTAGTGTACTCCAAATTTAATTTATTAATGAGTGTCCTGATTTTGCACATATCTGTTATTCTTCTCTGTTATGCTATTTTAACATTATTTCCATGGCAATAAAGAAATTTGAAATACTGGCAAAATTAGTTCACTAGCTGTTACTACACGACGCGTAAGAATAAACGCTTTGCCATTTTGTTCAATATAGTTTTTCAGCTCGTTTCGTTGTCGAAGAAAATTAGACTTTTAAAAGTAAATATTCAATGTGAGTCGTTTACAGTAGCGGTAAGTACTTACTGTTTTATTACTCATACTAGGAAAGGGCTGTATTGTGATATTTGTTATAACTATAAAATATTCGTATAATCATGTGAATTGGTGTGGAAATAAATAGATTTGTAGGATAGACACGTGCAATTAATTCATATACGTTATTTTATCTGTCACTTTTTTCCGTTACGTAACAGATATTTATGATTAGGCGTTATTCACATTGTCTCATGTATGAATTAATGAAAATAAAATATTAATAGGTACTTAGTGCACCGCAGGTTAGCCAAAACATTTTTTTTACTTACTTAAATTTATTTGAAGTATGTAAAGTTTGCGTATATTGTGCCATGTATTGTCTGTGTGTGCATGTTTTACTGCGTATCCTCAGTCCTCACTGCTTGAGCCTTATATACTAACCGCGCAGCCTCGCCGAGGCGTACCCAGCCTCTCGTCGGCCGTCTCAGTATCAGTTAAGGGGGATGCGCCAAGGTAGCCCGCGAAATTCAAATTGACTCAGGTTTTTTGAAATTTACAGGTCAGTGTAAAGTTGTATGTTGATTAAAATATGATTCACGACCGTAACAAATATGGCTTTACATAATTCTAATCATTAGAATCCTTTTGCCTTAATATTAATATCAAAATTTTAGGCTCGGTAGTTTCGGAGATAAGGCATTATGGCAATGATGATGATGAATTTATGGCAATTATACCAACTAAAATACGATCACCAAAATGTTATTTCATTATGTACCCACCTAGCGACCCACACCGACTTCGCACTCGTAGCCTGTTATAAACGTGTGCTATTTAAACTTGCCCTAATAATTCCTTTCTGTTATTTTTCTGTTACAATCAAATAATATTCATATCTGTTTCCTATCCGTAACTTACAATTATTTTGAATATGACCCATAAGTAACTAATTGGGGACGAGCTTATTGCCATCAGCCTGGCACAAACCCGGACTGCCAGGCTGCTAATGAGAAATTTCTGACAGAAAAACCCATCAACATGAGATGTGGCTTAGAATTCGTATTGTTTAGAAACTTATAGCAAGTGATTTACTCTAATGCTCGGCTCCTATAAACAAAAACGAATCATTTTTCTTACCAACTACGGTAGCATTTTTATTGCCAAACTGGGCTAAATAGATTTATAGAGGTATGAGGAACAAGGTGTAAAGTTCACTCATCCTCCATAGAAAAGGGAGGATCCTCTGACCAGACGGGTGTTGTGTCTGGCGGGCAACTGCCCAATGATTCATGTCGGGCCGTTGTATCTATGCTTGCGAGATGCAGGATTTTGCGTGACGTCAGTATGACGCGTTGTTCGCATGTGGCGTTGTAGATACCGCTACAGATTCATAAGCTAATTTTATCTGTGATAGCTACTTCCATAAGGAAGGGTCTACTATGCAAAGCTATGAGGACTTTGCTTCATTATTGGTATTTGGTATTAACCATTATAGGTCCGTTATAATTAGCTACAGGTATTTATTTGTATTAACAACTCGGACCTATGAAAAAATTAAAATATTCCTTAAAGAAAGTGAAGACGTCAATAAATTAAACTTCGTATAGGTATCTAATTACGTTTCCACTCTGCATACAAAAATTCAACCAAATCATATTATATCCAATAATTTAGTCACTATAGCTAAGCAAAGATTGGCAAAACCCATAGTCGGACCCTCACTTCTATTTAGTTTGTGTGAAAAGATCATTTAAAATTTCTATGTTAGAATGGGTAGTTCCAAAATATGTACTCCTATGCTTTAGTATTGCCATTGTTTTCATTAATTGTCGTATTGTCTTCCTCATTGTATAAGAAAGATGTTCAAAACTAAAGTTCGGTATCTTTGTGGCAGGTGCAAAAAAATGCCCAAGTTCCCTCGTAACGGCATGGTGATTGCGCCCAAAACAGAGCATGGCATGAAGGCGCGGTTCCGCTGCAAGGACGGGTTTGAACTGAAGGGAAATCCCATTGTTGTGTGCTCGTTTGGCGTTTGGAGTGGAGACACGCCGAAGTGTGAAGAAGGTGGGTGTGTTTAATATATGTAGGTATATAAGTTATGTGACTACAGCAAAGACAGAATTGTGTAGGGAGAGGCATTTGCCCTACAGTGCAATGCAGGCTAGTTAGATTAGAGTTAGACTGCAGTAAAATAATTGAGGCAGTTTTCTGCGCATGCCCTGAAATTACAATGGCATCTTCCGAGTCATTGCTACGTCTGCGGAGCGAGACCTCACTTTTGTTTCCACCGATATGTAAAATCGTTGGGAAAAAATACGGTCTTTAGTAAATAGCTGGATCTTCACCGGACGATCCAGTTCAGACAGGAGCGCGATCTATTTGCGCAGTCAGTGTGGACGTGGAGCGCGCGATCCGTGCACACGCGGTGGAGCGCTTTGTGGAGTGCCCGATCTGAGTGCTGTCGGTTTTTTCACAGTACTCTGGGTGCAAGCAGGCCACTGCAGTCTGACGACGCTGCCGTAGGTGCGCAACCATATCGAACGTATGTTCAACTGAACTTAATCTAGCTAAAAGGTGGATCTGCACTGGAGCGCGCGACAGGATCGCGGGTTTCCTAAAACGGATCGTGCGAAAGAATCTCCGATCCACGATCGGCGTTCCATGAACGTGGATCGTGGTGTGCATATCCAAATTTAGATCGTCCAGCTAATGACTTCAAGATCTTTTTGTAGTATATAATACACCCTTTGCGGCTACCATGTTTATAATGACTGAATGATAACACTTTAAATTTTTTGTTTCAGTATTCTGTCCGTTTCCCGGTTACATTGAAAACGGCAAAGTCCTACTCGTAGGTAACATGGGCCTATATGACTATCGGCCTTACGTAAAAAAGGTATTTGACTTTATCTAAATTACTTTTGCTGTCCGTATTGTAAATTAAGATCTCAAAAACAAATTATTTTCCAGGTAGTGAACAACAAACAGATAATGTATGAGTGTGAGAAAGGATACGTACTGTCCGTAGGTCCACCAGGAGCCACTTGCGTTGGAGGCCATTGGAGTCCCAGAGAATTACCTAAGTAAGTTCTCAATTCTCAGTAATTTTCCTCATCATATCAAATTTAATCAAATAAAATTTAAAAAAAGGCTTGTGGCTAAGTAATAATAGCCGCATGGGTCGATCAATCAGGTTAAGCTACGCTAGCCGTGGTTGCTCCTTGGATGGGTGACCATACCAAGACCCCTCCGTCTCTCGGAAAGTACGTAAAGCCGTTGGTCCCGGCTGTCTATTGTGGATCTTTGACAGTCGTTACGGGTCGTCAGAAACTCGAAAGTATAACAACCAGTCTTACCAAAGGGGTGTCGTATTACCCAGTAACTGGGTTGTGGAGGTCAGATAGGCAGTCGCTCCATGTAAAATACTAGTATTCAGCTGCATTCGGTTAGATGGGAAGTCGACTACAACATAGTTGGGAAAAGGCAGATGATCATAACAAATTAAATCTTAATGCTTTCATTCATTGTGGTCCATTCCCTCGCACAGAGAGGTGGCCTTTGTCCCAGCAGCGGGACATTATAAGCCGATTGTAATTATGTTTCCATTTCCAGATGCACACTCTACCAGCACCCACGTATCCGCTGGAGCCGAAGACGTCGCTCGATCCCGGAACCAGAAACTCGACGTCGAAGATCGGCCTATAGACAGTATTACAATAATCTACGTCACCGACCAGATTCGTCCCAACAGTACTTAGACCATCTCTATAACAAATATAACCACGGAACATCCAAACCTACCTTAAGACATGCAAACTTCAAGATTATGAAGAAATTTGACTTTGAAGAAGAGATGGAACCACCTACAAGTGCAGAGAAGAACGATGAAAACTTTCCAACTGCTGTGTATACTATTTATAATGTACACGGAGAACCAGTAGGCCACAGACTTTATTCTTATCAACCTGTATATGAACCAGAAGAAGATGACATAGTACAACATGATGAAACGTCTGAATATGAAAACTCTGATGAAGGAGAAGATGAGCTTTCTCATGTAACTGTACTCAAAGGAGGAATGTTTGGAGATCATAGTTTGAGTACAGATACTAATGCCGATAATATCAACAAGTTAAAACATGAATATTTTGAAAGATATGTTGATAAAAGGCGGAAAAGGTTTTTGAATAAGAATGCTGATGAAACCAAAAAGGGTATGGAAACAAGTGGAGAGGAAGATGAGACTGATTTTGAATTTGAAGGATCGGATGAAAAAAAGGAGATGGATCTGGAATTGGAAGGTGATGAAAGTAAAATTGATACTATAACGAAACTACCCCCAGAAATCACAACTAAAGCTAGAATCAAACGTGGAATTAACAACGAAGAATTTGATACCAACAATTGGACTCTAAAACCATCAGCAGATGACTTAGAATTAAATAATGAAATAAACATAGATTTATTGAAAGTGGTGCCTTTGACAGCTAAGCATAATGATGATGATTGTGAAAACAGTAAGGAGATGGCAGTGATACCTTTAAAACCTAACTTTGAAGATACTTACAAAGATTATAGTAAAGAAATGGCAGTGGTACCTTTACAGTACAATAAGACAAATTCTACTGAAGTTGATAATATTTTGGACAAGCGCGATAAAAGAACGAGCAGGAAAACTGATCGACTGAATCAAACGACAGCCACTATTCCCAAAACGTAAGTTTTAGCTTTTATTATTTTTATTTTATTTTCTATTTTGATTTTTTTTACTATCTAATCATATGCTGCACCGGTTGATGTCATCACGTCAACGCTGACTGTCGCTGAAAACCAGTGATAGGGCTCTGTCTCGCTTTGGGTCTTAGCATTATGCTGAGCAATGGCCGTTTTGCGTGGATGTGACGCATGTTTTCTCCCAAATTGTTCTTTTTTGTGTTTGTGATCTTTCTCTGCATAATTTTTCCCGAAAATAAACACGATATGATTTACAGGCATTATTAAGTAAAAATCTGAATTCATCTTTTCTTATTTTCTTTATTACAGAGGCAGAGAAGGCAAAGGTGGCAGAAGGCAACAATCCTCAACAGGCGATGACCCAGAAACTGATGGTAAAGACCTGGCCGAAGGTGGAAGCGCCCAGAACACTACTGAGAAAGGCAAGAAGGGACGCCCTAAGAGCCCTTGTGAACCTATTGAAAGCGAGCCTTTCGTGAATATTGAGATTGTCAAGTATGGACGGGATCCTAATAATACTTTTAGTTCAGGTAACTCGACAGTGTCTTTCTCAACCTTTACTTCAATACAAGAGTCTATAAATGGTGATACTTTGACGTAAGTCAGGCTAACCCGTGAGTAGTGGTGGCCCATCTTGAGGAAACCGGCATGTCCCAGAACCAAAAAATCCAAGTAACATCCACCAACCCGCACTGGGGCTGCGTGGTGGATTACGTCCTCACAGAGAGGAGGCCTGTGTCCCAACAGTAGGAACATTATTAGGCCGATTAAGCGGGCGAACCCTGAGCAACAGTTACGCTACCAAAATGTCTGTAGATACCTATAATATTTATATCACGGCGTTAGCTATTTTTACGCCATTTATGCAGATCTTTTGAAAGACCATCTTCTTGATGGACAATAAACTTCGGAGAACAAAAAATCTGTATTCAATTCAATAATGTTAAGTACATTAATTTCAGGTACAATTGTTCGTGTGGCTTGCGGTAAGGGTTACGGACTGAACTTAGAAACAAATGCCACTGCCAAGTGTGTAAGAGGCAGATGGAAGCCCGAGAAACCTAAATGTGAAATACGTAAGTAAAATTCTTTCATATTCCATTAATAACTAAACCTTCTGTATTAATATAACAAAATTCTAAGCCTTACTAATAATTATACTGGACAAGACAGGACACTCAATAATAATAGGAAGTCACCACGCTTATAAACATTTTTGGATATGATCAGGAATGTTTTGTTAATATTATCGTCAAAAAGCAACCTCTGGTATATGGCTGCATGTATCTAATGAGTTCAACGCGTTTAAAATAGCGCAAGATTTTGAATCAAATAGGTATTTTTTTTCATATAAATTTTTTAACACTTTCCAGTACCCTGCCACGTCCCATCAACAGAGTATGGTATATACACGATGGCCGCGGACGCTGGTCATCCGATGACGGCCAGCCAGGTGCTGGGCTCCAACCTGCAGGACGAGAAGGAGCTGAATGAGACCGATCCTGTGCCTAATGGACAGGTCGTGCACTTCTCTTGTGAATATGGGTGAGTTAGTTATATAATTATTACGGACGGCCAAGGATTCGAAATTATATGGAGAAGACGCGTTTTACGAAACCATCTTTGACCTTAGAGCGTTGAAATATCTGAAAGTAATATAGACTAGATAGTCAACGTCGTAAGGACTTTAGTAATTTTACAAATACATATTACGAAGATCTCGCAGAAGTTCGGTCCTTGCAGGAAGCTATCCTGCTTGAAAATTGATGGTAATAAATAAATAAGTGCAAATAGGTGAACAAAAATTTTAAAGTTACAATTTTACAGATACAACGTGCAGGGCCCAACTAACCTCCGGTGCTGGCTTGGAGAGTGGGCTGTCACCAGCATGCCTGAGTGTGTAGCCGGTAGGTGATAAACACAACATTGTCAATAAATTGTATAACAAATAACCTACCTCTTTTAACTTGATTCAAATCCCAACTTAACTTCCATTATAAAAATGTTTCAGCGCCCTGCGAACTCCCACTTCTTCACGGCGCTACCTACGAGGCAGGGTACCGGGCAGGACTCACAGTTGCACATGCTTCCTCCGTTAACATAGCTTGCGATCCTGGCAGATCACCTCCGGCTACACTCAACTGCCATCTAGGCAGACTGCAGCCAACCGTCCATGACTTCTGTAGACCTTTGGGTAAGCTACAAAATTATTTATTTTCATAGAATGTTGTCTTTCTAATCAGTTTTATAGTAAGCCAATCAATTTAATGTATTAGAAACCAGATCAATAGTTAAATCTCATTTGGATCGTCCATATTCATTCTACCTATAAAAGTGGATTCTTGTGGACGTTTAACGCAAGACCTCGTACCTACGACCCAATTAGAGTATTAAGTTCAAAGCAAAATACAACGAACAAAACGTTTTTTTTTAAACTAACTATTATTATTAAGAAAAACGGGTTGACCCCCTAGCATTACTTTATGCATTGATATTTGAGTTTTATTGCCTTGAAATAAGATTTAATTTTCTTCGGCTCAATCGGCGGTCAATATCGCAAAATACTTTTTATTTTTAAATACCTATTTTAACAGTTACGCAGTCAATTATGTACAAACTACTTTCAGGACTTGCATTTATTCTGTTACACCTTGTTTAAGCAAAATAATAAAATTCCCAAACATTAAACTCAGGCCTTGACAAGTTAATCAAACACCAAACTCTTGTTTCTAGCAAATCTAACCCGTCCACGACCAACCTCGGAATACCAGAGCGGTTCCGACATCGTCAGAGAAGACATCTCAGAGCTGGAGCCCGATATCGATAGCACCACGAACACAGACTGCGGCCCGCCCGCGAGGTAACCCAGACCATCATACTGCTAGAGAGGGGAAAGAGCTAAGCACATGTTATTGATTATCGGTTACAATAGAGACACATAGTTAGAAAAAAAAATATGTCAGATATTGGATTAGTTAGTTAGGATTTCAACACATGGGTATTATAGCGATATATTACAAGTATTGAAAAATTAAGAAATGTTAACTTAAAGTTACGAAGTGTTGGGCTAATCAGAGTTACGTACAAAAAACAAGTGAATGAATCACACAAAAGTTAAAGCATTAAATGACCAGCTAAACGAGCAAAAAGCAATGATTTAGCATCAATAAAAAAACCGAAATAAAAATGTCAGGTAACGATAAAAATATCATCAGTAAATAAGTTTTAAAACTTTGTACTTTTTTGTGCAGGAATCCACAAGAAGTCAGGTAATGTGTGATTAGCTCTGAATGTATCAATAAAAAGCTGAAACAATATCAACATGATTAGTTTGTGACATTCGAGTTCGTTTGTTTAATTTGACCAAACGCTTTCATTGTAGCTTCTATGTGGTTTTTGTTTTAAACATGCCTTGTTACGCCATATTAATAATTAAAGAACCCAGCACTAAAATAATATTGGAAAATAGGCAGACCTATAATATTGGAACGATATTCAACGTCGTAATGCTTGGTGTATCCCAAGGTACGAT
Organism: Oligia latruncula; assembly: GCA_948474745.1. Classification (NCBI taxonomy): domain Eukaryota; kingdom Metazoa; phylum Arthropoda; class Insecta; order Lepidoptera; family Noctuidae; genus Oligia; species Oligia latruncula. The sequence continues at coordinate 14,030,141 of OX419706.1, forward strand.
ATTTGGTCCTGAGATTTAACACTTGTTTGTTTCAAGTTTTTTGGTATATAGCTAGATGACGATCGTTGTGATTCGAAGTGCTTAGAAAAATATCAAAACAGAGATGGATGAATTAAACATACAACACATTAATGCAACGCAAAAATTTGTTGACGTGTTTTATTAATAAAATAATTACTTATAATAAACTTGTAGACTGTGAAATATGGCGAACAGACATGTAATTCAAGTGTTTTTTGTTTCGTCACTCATCCAAAACACGTTAAAGGATCAAACATTGCAGTTGCCATAGCAAAATAGTATTTCATTTCAAATCAATAAGGTACATTTTTAGAGAATCAATAATGTTAGATCCTAACGCTTTGGAGCGATTTCTTTGTTTCGGTTATTTTTTGTTTTTTTTTTATCTTTACGTTTGCTGTTGTACAATGTGATAAGCAAGTTTTGAAGTAAGTTGTGTTCAAGATACATATTACCCCCATCATCAATTTTAATTTTAATATTTTACATTCTATAATCAGTTATAACTTTGGTAGCAAAAATGGAGAAAAGTGTCAATCAGTTTCAAAAATGAGTTTTTTATGTCGAATAATGAAATCTTGATATTTGAGCACAGCTTCCTCCATCCAATCACTGTCATCCAAGAGGATGAACCAAGCCGCGATAAAAAAGAAGTAATGTGTTTGCAAAGATATATGCGTTTCTTATTTGCTCGCTGAAGACTGAAGGGAACCCAGGCGTTCAGGGATGCCAAGCCCTGGTGAGAGCCTTATAGGTTCGAAATTTTGCTTCTTTAACTACCTCACATCATCACATTTGGCTCATCGATGATCATGCTCATCAATTGTAACTTCATGTTTTAAAACTTTATGGTGATGTCTGGTGTTGCCAGGGCATGGGTTTGACTAAGACTTGTTTATTAGAGGTAATTTATCTTTGTCTTGAAATTTTCAGCGATTTCCTGCATCTACTGATTCCACTTAAGGCTGCACCGAGCGCACAGTGGCGCCCTCATCGTTTGTTTGGTTATTTCTTTTATTTTAGAATGAAAATGCAGAAAATAAGCACTTTAAGTTGTGCTCCACAAGATTATACGTTAATATTATTATAAACGGTAGTTTTAAATTGTTTAGTTTTATTATAATCACTAAAACGGACTACCACTATTAACCACTATTATCCGTTTTAGTGATTATAATAAAACTAAACAATTTAAAACTACCGTTTATAATAATATTAACGTATAATCTTGTGGAGCACAACTTAAAGTGCTTATTTTCTGCATTTTCATTCTAAAATAAAAGAAATAACCAAACAAACGATGAGGGCGCCACTGTGCGCTCGGTGCAGCCTTAATGTACGGTCTTCATAATCTTAAGAGAACAAATGTTTTAAGCAGTTGTGACGTTGCAAGAAATGATTTTTCCAAGCAGTTCTGCAAGTCCCTGCGAAGTTAGGAAGAGTGGCGAAGTGTGTTTTTCTAAATTAACAATTAAGTATGTAACTACCAAAAATATTAAAGATATAAAAGGAGTCTTGATTGACTTTACCCAATATGGTTGTTAGCTAATCTTTCTGGATCTTAGTCATTCCCAAAACATCACTCCTTTTTCTCACTTTTTCAAGGGTTTAAAAGTCACTTTCATGGTACAAATCCTCGGAAGGCAGGGCTTAGTTAACGTTAAAAAATATACTTTATATCTATGTTAATAAGAACGCTAATTGTATGGCCGTAACCTGGCTTCTTATGTCTTGGCCAAGCTTTTGTTTGTTTGCCAATTATTTAAAATTTCGACTTATAGTGCATGTTTTGTTGTGTTATCAACGGAATATTTTTTTATATATTTTAAAAGTTTTTAACTTATTCGATGTTTTTCCTGATTTTATTGTGGCCACTGGTGAAATTATAAAATAATCTACGTATATCAAAGAGCTTTATAGATAAAAAACTATTACCATATTATTAACGAAAATTTGGAGACCAGTCACGTTTCATACTACGTTACAAAACCCAAAGTGTACAAAATAAACATTATAAAACTATATTCATAAATTAATTTCAAACCTCGATCATCAGTGGCCAAAATATCGTAATCAATATTTTTTATACCCCAGTATCTTGGAATAATTGCTTGAAGGGTCCAGGGTACGCTGATATACCGGGATGGGGCTGAAGTGAACAGTTCTCTGGGGGTGGAAGGGTATCCCCACGGAACCGAGATCACGTTCAGATGCATAGCTTCCATCATGGGAGAGAAGACCACTTGGAAGCTGATCTGTGAGCAAGGGAACTGGGTTGGCAAGAGTTTTAACTGTGGTGAGTTCGAAAAAGTTTCTGATTATACTTTTTAACAATAAGGATGGATGGACTGTGTGAATGATGATAATGATAAGAAGGGGGTGACTACCGAGATGACGACTAATAGAGAAAGAAGTATGGAAGAAAAAGACATTTTGCGCTGACCACGAATAAACTAGGATAAGGGCAGGATAATGATAGGTAATACTTTGTAACATTACATTGACCATAAAGACCATGGTTACCTAGTAATTTCTTCCAACGGACATGACATGAAAGAATTTCCTATACGCCCAATCCAAAGTTTCCCTAATCTAGATTAAGACTAGGCTAATAATAATACTAATATACTTACGTACTTCCGGGATTGTCCTGAATACCTCTCCACTCCTCATAAGCACCTCAAATGTTGCTCACTTGTCGCTACGTCACTATGTGCTAGCGACCGTTTCCGGGGGCCCATTATTGAGTGTGCAAGTCACTCCCTGCCATTTTATCCGTGTATATATAAAATATTGATCAAGCAGGGCTCATAGTTCTTCCATAGTTCTTGGTAACCAGTCCACTTTAGCCACCCAAACCCATAGTTCAACTTTTTATTTTTCCATATCCTGCAATAGTCCTACACCAACTGGGGGTTATCCTTGGGTGCACTGCCATAGTGCATACAGGGATAATCGTCGGTTGGTGCCGCATTTCATTAAAATTTCATAAGGGGCCTCTGCGAGTTGGCTTCGGCCCCTCGTACGCCTTCCAAAGGACCGGGACCCCATGGTCCCGAGATATGTAAAATAATAATATTACGAAAGCGTACCAAAGCAAGATGTGATGCTAGTCACATCTTGAAGTCAGTCCATATTACATGTGACGATACCACTATAAATTCCTATGAATCTCATAGTTCTGATGCCAGTTGAACTTTTTATATTTGCAGAAGAGCTAGAAGCTCAAAATGAGGAGCTACAGAACAACAACAGCTGCACGTTTGAAAACGACGAGCTCAACGTGGTGGCTTTCTACAACGACATGCAGATCACTGAGGTTGTAGACTTCCCTGCTGGAGCTATGATAACATCCAGGTAAATTATCTATCTTCTAATAGAGGTATGAGGAACATGGTGTAAAGGTCACTCATACTCTATAGAAAAGGGAAGATCCTCCGACCAGACGGGTGTTGTGTCTGGCGGGCAATTGGCCGATGATTCATGTCAGGCCATTGTATCTATGCTTGCGAGATGCAGGATTTTGCGTGACAACAGTATGACGCGTTGTTCGCATGTGGCGTTGTAGATACTACTAATAATAATAAAGCTGAAGAGTTTGTTTGTTTGAATCTAAAGGAAGTACTAGTCGGATTTGAAAAATTATTCTAACATTTCGTAGCCCAATTATTGAGGAAGGCTAAGCTATTTAACTTCGCGCTAGGGCCCTTCGGAGCTGAGCAAAAAGAAAAAAAGAACAGAATCGAAACGAAGTAATAGTTCGGGCAGGCGATGCGATGCGAGGGGGTGGATCGGGTGAACAAAAAACTTCACGCAAAAACTAAAACTACTAAAATAAACGCATTATTTGTGACCGTAGACTCGTACCTTATTTTAAATATTTCTTTTGATCTCTTTCCATTTGTAGTTACTCCATCTTTTGATAGAGATGGAACTGCTTTCCACAAATCTACCAACTCTCTTATCACTTTAACTTACTTAGTTCATAATTTTTATTGTAATTTCAGGTGCAGTGACATCGGTAAATATGCTATGACGGGATCACAAACTCGCAAGTGTATCGGAGGCTCATGGGACGGTGTCAAACCAACGTGCTTTGGACTGAACCAACAAATGGACTATGCAAGTAAGTACCTAAATGATGATTTTTTGTTAATAATATTATTAAATAAAAGAAAATACAGACTAAAATGCACACAATATAATATGAATAAATCAGTAAAAAACAAACAAAACAGTGAAAAGTCCGATGGAAGAAATTATCAGGAAAGTGTGCATTGCGACTGCGCCAAAAAGGCCCAGTTCTACAAAAAAAAATTGTAAATTTATGTAGTCCAAAGAATATCTGTCATTTTATTTATCATATCCAATCCAAACAACTGACATACCGATTTTTTTAACACATTTTCAAAAGATATTTATAACGTGAATTCAATCATCTCACTTGCAGTGGAGAAGCGACCTACAATCCTATTCCGGCACTCCCAAGGTCCAATTGCGCAGACTAATGACGGCAAGCTGCTGGTGTATCCTGGCACAGTGCTGCACATGGAGTGCTTGTGGATGAGGAGATTTGGGAACCCCAAGTGGAACGTTACACATAATAATCCTGAGTGAGTATTTCTAGAGGCCTTTGAAGTTTCAACTATATGATTACGTCGATATCGTACGATAGATTTAGATATCATACTTGAGGGGTAATTCTCGTAATTTTAAGAACGTTCACTCTGTCAAAAATACCTCTAATCTCCCTACATTTTGACAAGTTTTTGACATTTGTTTGTCGCCGAGATGAGACTGCGACTTATTTTGAACGTTTTAAATTACGAGAATTGGCCTTCTGAATGATATAATTTTACTCTCTTGCTGGAATGGCGCTAGATTTTTCCAGTTTTATGAGTGGTCTCAAAACCATAAACACTGTCTCAGGCCAAACTAACGTACAGCAAATCTGTCCATGATTAGCAAAACCCCAAAAAAGAGTGGAACACTGGTGACGCAGTGGTTACGGCCCCGACTTAAGATATGCAGGTCGTAGGTTCGAACCTAATCTTGATCAAACTATTTACACAAAGTACGCACCTTCCTGGGTTCAAACCCAGGAGGTTGCGTACGTTTTGTAAATAATTTGATCACTATTGCTCCCAAAACGGTGAAAGAAAACATCGTGAGGAAACCGGCATGTCCTAGAACCAAAAATTCAAAGGCAAGGACCTCTGGGCCCGCGTGATAGATTACAGCCTCTCACAGAAAGGAGGCCTGTGTACCAGCAGTTGGGAACATTACAGGCTGAATAGCATAAAAGAGTGGCATACATGAATGTTTACAATTTCCAGAACAGATCGCAAGTACATAGAGGGCTGGACAACAGACCCTGGGCGAGACAGCGCGTTGGAATACAGGCTGAGCATAATCAATGCAGTGAAAGAAGACTCTGGCATCTACCGGTGCGAGACTCCAGCGAGGCAGAGCCATCAGGTCGAAATTATTGTTGAAGGTACGAACTTGCGTTATTATGTTGTGATTTGGTGCAAGAAAGCACCAGCCTCTCGCTCAAATGAGTGACCCTTTTTCTTCTTGAAAATTACAAGGTTTTGTTATGTAAAATCTATGAATTTTTGGTAGGTCCCGTAAGCCCTTCTTCTTCCGAAAGGGTTACCGCTGGCCCGGAACATAAAGGGCTAAGGAAGGAACACGGGTGGGTTTTAGTCAGTAAGAGTCTGACACTCCCTTCCGCTCCACCCAGAGCGGGAGGGGTCATTTGGAGATTTCCCATCCTCAAAAAGAAAAGCCCTTCTTCTTAGAGCGACACACGTCGACGACGTGTCCCTCGTGTATTTGAAGACGGCTCAAATTCGATTGGAGTTGACTCTGTCGTCGACGCGTGTCGCTCGTGTGTGCTCACTTACTCCATAGTAAATTGCCGCTCAACTTACTTCCCATGGTCATTTAAATTCATAAATCCCCACAGGTTGGTAACACTGTTTTCTGCGATTTCTATGTATGTATAGTTCTTCTACAACCAAAGGACGTTGAATCTAATTTCCACACACCCAATATCCATTTCTGCAGACGTCCACTGTCCGCCACTGCCCATCCGGCGCGGCCTGGTGGCGAGCGGGCTGGGCACACGACTGGGCACGGAGATTCGGTTCCACTGCGCAAACGGCAACGCTCTGCTCGGTGCGCACACGCTTATGTGTCGAGCGTCCGGCAACTGGAGCTCACCGCTGCCTGTCTGCGAAAGTAAGTAATTAGAGGAATATTTTGGTTGAATATGGCCCTCCTTATTCAAAATTAAGAGCGTTTGCAATGTTTCACACTTTGTTATTATACTTACGTAGATACGCCTACATAAACTTTTCTGAAGATAGATTTCTAATCAAATCACTTAGCATTGAGTTTTTTTTTCTCTTTCGGGTTTCGTTTATAACCATACTTTTGCTGTCCCATTTTATTTTATTTACCTCCGTGCCTCGGAAAGCACGTTAAGCCGTTAGTCCCAGTTGTTATTCGTAGATCTTTGATAGTCGTTACAGGTAATTTGAAACCCAAAAGTCTGACAGCCAGTCTTCCCAAGAGGTACTGTGTAACCCAGAAACTGGGTTGTAAAAGTTAGATAGGCAGTCGCACCATGTAAAACACTGGTATTCAGAATAGAATAGAATAGAAATACTCTTTAATACGTACACCAAATAAATTACAGACATAAAAATAGAAACTGTACATAGGGTGACACAATGGGCGGTCTTATCGCTAAAAGCGATCTTTTAAAGACAACCTCAGCAGCAGCATCAACAGCTCAGCAGCAGTGCAGTGCAGTTCAGCTGCATTCGGTTAGACTGGAAGCTGAACCCAACATAGTTGGGAAGACTAGGCAGATTGATTGATCTTGAATCATTCCAGGTGTGGAATGCGGTGAAGTAGTGCACGACACACCACTGGGCGAGGGCGAGCGCCGGCCGCGCGTGGCGGTGGTGTCGCGCGGCGTGGGGGGGCGCGCCGCCTTCTCGTGCGCGCCGGGCTGGGCGCTGCGCGGGGCGCCTGAGACCGTGTGTCTGCCGGCTGCTGATTGGGCCAAACCTTTTCCTGTTTGTAGAGGTGAGTTATTCTATAAAATAATGAGACAAAGGCATTGACATATATATTACTAGCGTAAAGATCGGGCTAACGGCGCGACTAAATGGCACGCGCTGGCCCTAAAATGACAGTTTTAGGGCCAACGCGACTCAGTTGACAGTGGTGCGCGCGAACTTCGAACTTCGAACGAAGAACTTCTATGTAAAATGTTCAGACGGGCGTATCCTTACTTTTGAAATCATTGGACAAAGGATTTAAATTCTTGGGTGTCATAGTGATTTTAATTTTTAATCGACTTCAAAAAAGGAAGAGTTTCTCAATTCAACTAAGTATATGTTTTTTTTTTATATGTTTGTTACGCGATATCTTCGACAGTAAATTGTCAATCGATTTCAAAAAAATCTTTGTTTAATGGATAGGGTATGCCTCAGGGGTGGCAAACAACGAAAATGCGAAGCCAACGACACCGACTTCCGACATTAAAGTTATTTTTCACTTTGTAGTGTCTTATTTGGAAGTCAATTGTTTTTTTTTTTTTTTGTAAAGAAGATTTTGTAAGTATTCAATGGGTTGAAGGAAATTGTGGATTTATAAGGGATGTAGATTGAACAGACCTAAAGCACAACCCAACAATGCTACGAAGTAACAATATTTCAAATAGGTAAACTGATAAGAATTGAATCAGCAATTCTAGTCACAATCGAAAACATTATCAAGAGACCACAAATCTAAGGCCAAACTAAATAAACATACTTAGCACGTGGATTGCCAAAGTTAAAAACATGCAGATAACCCCTGCGAGCTTTCCTTTGTGTGGCTAAACCTAAATGTGAATTAGACGTGTTTTAGAAATAAAAAAATTAAAAACTGGCCAAGTGCGAGTCGGACTCGCACACGAAGGGTTCCGTACCACAAGGCAAAAACGCAGAAAAAAACACGTTTGTTGTATGGGAGCCCCCCTTAAATATTTATTTTATTTTGTTTTTAGTATTTTTTGTTATAGTGGCAACAGAAATACATAATTTGTGACAATTTCAACTGTCTAGCTATCGCGGTTCTTGAGATACAGCCTGGTGACAGACAGACGGACGGACGGACGGACAGCGAAGTCTTAGTAATAGGGTTCCGTTTTTACCCTTTGGGTACGGAACCCTGAAAAAAACTGGTTAAGTGCGAGTCGTACTCGCACTTGAAGGGTTCCGTACCACAAGGCAAAAACGCCGAAAAACTATCACGGTTCATGAGATACAGCCTGGTGACAGACGGACAGAAGGACAGTAGAGTCTTAGTAATAGGGTCCCGTTTTTACCCTTTGGGTACCCTAATAATCCCATAGTCTTGCACTTGTAGTTTGACAGTTACGTGACAATAACAGGATCCAGCTTACCCACATCAGTATTTACTTGTAACAGCCCGGAGTTTGGAAGTTGGCGGTGTGATGCCCCCGTGTCTCGGAAAGCACGTTAAGCCGTTGGTCCTGCGCCTGATCTCTCTCCGGTCGTGTCGGCTTGCCGTCCCATCGGACAATGAGAGTGAGGGAAGAGGGAGTGCACCTGTGTCTGCGCGCACACTTGTGCACTATAATATCTCCCGCGCCGAAGGCTAGTCTCCGTTGAGATTGACCGCCGTGGCCGAAATACGGTCTGGAGGACTTTTATTTACTCACGTCAATCTAAGTCTTTCTCCATTCTCACCATACCAAATGCTTCTTCCAGAGGTATCCTGCCCAGCATTACCGCCACCTACTTCTGGCTACGTGCTAGGCCGGGCTCCGTACCGCGCCGGTGACGTGTTGCAGTTCCATTGTAACCCTGAACACACGCTGCATGGCAGACCTATACTGGTGTGCCAGGATAGTGGCCGGTGGAGTGATAAGCCGCCTACTTGTAAGTCCAGCTCACAGGTCCAGCTTTAAAAACAGTGCTGTTGAATTCCCTTATTTTATTTTTAAGAATGTTATCGGTTATAAAGTAAAATTATCTTGCACATTTTCCAAAACAATGTGATTTAGCTTAGAAAATTTGTACCCAGGGATTTTCCGATTGTATTTCTTAATCAAAATGACTGTGATGTTTGAGAGAATTCGTATTGTTTGATTAATTAAACTTTTTAGCTTTGTATAGGAAATTCAAACCAACATCACTCTATGTATGTCATTATTTACATAATATTTCTTGTTATAGTACTTTCCGCCGTATCCCAAGACTATTTAAATTTTCACCAAAATAAAATAATTCTTGAGGGACCCATGGCTAAATAATAACAGCCGCACAAGTCGATCGATCAGGTTAAGCTACGCTTACCGCGGTAGGTCTATGGATGGATGACCATCTTTACATACCGTGACCCCTCCGTGCCTCGGAAAGCACGTTAAGCCGTTGATCCCGGCTGTCATTCGTGGATCTTTGACAGTCGTTATGGGTAGTCAGTAGCCTGCAAGTCTGACAACCAGTCTTACCAAGGGGTATCGTATTACCCAATAACTGGGTTGTGGAGGTCAGATAGGCAGTCGCTCCATGTAAAATACTGGTATTCAGCTGCATCCGGTTAGACTGGAAGCCGACCCCAACATAGTTGGGAAAAGGCTAGGCAGATGATGAAAATAATGTCCTTCTTCCCAGGTGCTCAAGCATGCACATATCCTGGCACCACGATATCTGGTCGCATGTCATCCGTGAAGTTCTACTACAAGATCGGCGAGACTATCACGTTCACCTGCGAGCCAGGGTACCGGCTGAAAGGAGCTCCCATGCTACGGTGTTTGAAGTAAGTTGATCATAGAGTAAACGTCACTGCTGGTCTACCACATCATAAGCTTTCAAAGTGATCAGTCTTGAACATCTTTTCAACTTTTGAGGTTAACTTCAACATTCATTTCCATACTGCCTTCAGTGTATAGATTATGATATCTTCGTGTATATCCGAAGATGACCAAGAGCATTTTTGACCATCATGCTTCCTACAGATAAAAACCGGGATCACCAGTGGAGCCCACTAGTGCTGCGTCATTACAGTACAAGTGATCATTGCTTGCTCGTAACACCTTAGATCCTAGAGTGCCCTTGCAAGTCACTTGATTTTTGTGATCCTTCTAATCTTTAAATATTTGTTACAGAAATAGAAAGTGGTCCAACGCAATCCCGCTCTGCACACCAAACACAAACTACACTTCGTCAGATACGGTCGCCATGTTTAACGGTGACATCGACGCCATGCTATCTGACGCGCCGGTCGACATCTTGAAAACGCGGGAATCGCCCGCCATCTTGTCACCAGAGAGCTACAAAGCAGCTGTCACTAGGGCTGCAGTGTCGAGGCTCTTGCGGAGAGGTCCCATTGAAAATTATAGGAATAGAGTATACAGAGTCAATAGGCTACTGAGGAGGGACACTGAAAGATAATTTTTGGGTACTTTTCGGTTTTTTGTGTGCGGTAATTTGATGGCAAAGGAGTGTGAGCGCGGGTGATATGATTTTTTACGATTTTTTGAAAAGCGTGGTCAACTTAATGAGCGAGGTAAAATTTAGCGGTCTGTGTGTTTAAATGTAGTACTTATTTTAGGGATTTTATTAAGATGGTCAATTATATATTTAAAAAGTTGTTTTGAAAGAGGAATAAGTGGAATTGATGTGAGTAGTAGTCAAATGTGGGGAAATTCTAGAGTACTTAAGTAACTAAGTGTTTCTTTTTTCATATTTTAATTTACCTACCAATACATTACCGCATGCAAAAATCTTTTAATATTATTGTATTACACCAATGTGGTATTTGTTTTTAGTATGTACTTAACTATAATATTGTTGTCATGTTTTATTTTTTTTTTACCAAAATAATAGGTACTCATGAAAAAAAACGATCGATTTTTCGTTTTAAAACGATACTATCCGATGTCAATCTAAAGATTAATTGATGAAACATGGATTTGAAGAAAAAAAAACTAATGAGACTAAAAAAATAGAGTAAATTAGAAATCTTAGTAAAATATTTATTTATTTATTTTTCCTTTAAAGACTGTTTAATTATAGTGAACGCATTCCAATTGTTGCCAAATTTTTATTACTTTGAATTTTTCAGAATTTTATTTTTTTATCAATTTTTACAATTGTAAATAAAGATGCTTCGCCAAAGAAAATTAGAATACTCTTATAAATATTAGTTACAATTATGTAGATAAACTATTATTGTAATAGTATAGCCGTAAGTCTAAGAAAATGTACCGATTATTGCAACCATATATGTCATGTAAACTAGCCTAATTACTAATTCAATCAAAATATTCGACTGAGGGCGTTTGTCCACCGCCGCCGTCACCGGGACGTCAAAACAAGAACGAGAACGAGATGACGCGGCGCCAAAGTAGCGATACATACATTTACTATGGTCGCGTCTCCACTGTACGTCTATCATCGAGTGCCACCGTAATTCCAGCCATCGAAGTTTCAATTAGTTCGGCGCGACCGCTAGAACTCGGCTCGAGATTGTGACAGGCCGGTATGCTGGCAAAACAAAAAAAGTTGGATCTTGTCCACACATTGCCGTCATACCGCGCCGTCCGCCAGGTTTTTGTTTTGTCTATCATCACTGATAAATAGCAGCTTTCGATCGTGGGTGACATACATCGCCGTCACTGGGACGTCATGTTCGGTTCGAGTAATCTCGTTTCTCGATGACGTCCCGGTGACGGCGGCGGTAGCCAAACGCCGTAACTCAACTAATTGACTATAAAATAGTCGATTTGGAAAGTAGTTGTTAATCGGTACATTTTATATTTTTAAAAGTCGTAATATTATAATGTAAGTACTTATGTAATTTTGAATATTGCGCTAGATACTACCACGCACAAATATTTGGAAACATTTTTGGATCATTGTCTCTAGTTCATGCGGATTTGACTTAAGTGTTGACTAAGTTACATAAAAATATTGAAAATTAAAAAAAAAATAGCACTTAACTTTGCTCGCCCATAATTCTTTGCGTTATAACTTAATTAAAAAGTGCAAAAACAAAGCATTTTTTATTTAATAATAATAAGGACCCTATCTCCCGGGAGTAGTCTTGTTCCTCATCTCTGGCTTCCCGAGTGAACACTGAAGAGGAACAGAGCTCCCACCTCTTTCTTGCCTTTATTGGCTGGCTTGAGTGGAGATTCGCAAGAGGAAACGTGCTCGGGGGAAGGAAGTATTCCAGTAAGTGCTCGTAGGGATCTTGACCATTCTTCCGGGCTCTGGGATTGTTCTGATAGCCGTGGAATACCTCTCCACTCCTCAAGCACCTCAGGACATGTTGCCCCCTTGTCGCTACGTCACTATGTCCTAGCGACCGTTTTCGGGAGCCCATTGTTGAGTGTGCAAGTCACCCCCTGTCATTTTATCCGTGTATATATAAAACATTGATCAGGCAGGGGCCATAGTTCTTCCATAGTATGTTGTTTACCAGTCCACTTTAGCCACCAAATCCAATATCTTTGTTTCCATATCCTGCAATGCAATAGTCCTACGCCAACCGAGGATTGTCCTTGGGTGAACTATGCAAATAGTGCGAACTAGGATAATCGTCGGTTAATGCTGTATTTAATTAATTAAAGACGTCTAACAGGCTTCTGCGAGTTGGCTTCCGGCCCTCGTACGCCTTCCAAAGGTCCGGGACCCCAGGGTCCCGAGAAATGTCAAAGACGTAAAAATATCATTAATAAAATTATTTAAAAATAATAAGTATAATGTAAATAAAATGAAGATTAGATGACACTTAAGTTACATCCGCATAACATTTTATGCATATCAAAAAAATAAATTGCATATCTTAGTAACATTAAAAAACTACAAAAAATCTGATAAATCTTTAAATAGTTGTATACTTTTTCAAACATAAAACTATGTAACTCTGTCCCATTAAACAAAATAAAGTAATAAATAAATTGTGAACATACTTCAGTATTTTATTTTTAACAAAATAGACTCTTCAATGAACTAGGAGGGGCCCGTGGCTAAATAATAACAGCCGCACAGGTCGATCAATCAGGTTAAGCTACGCTTGCCGCGGTTTGGTTTGTGGATGGGTGACCATCTTTATATACCGTGACCCCTCCGTGCCTCGGAAATCACGTTAAGCCATTGGTCCCGGCTGTCATTCGTGGATCTTCGACAATCGTTCCGGGTAGTCAGAAGCCCGAAAGTCTGACAACCAGTCTTACCAAGGAGTATCGTGTAACTGGGTTGTGGAGGTCAGATAGGCAGTCGCTCCATGTAAAATACTGGTATTCAGCTGCATCTGGTTAGACTGGAAGCCGACCCCATGACATAGTTGGGAAAAGGCTTGGCAGATGATGAGACTCTTCAAGGAACTCAGCCTATCGCAGTCCACAGTTCTTTTATTACTTACTAGCTGCGCCCCGCGGTTTCACCCGCATAAGTTTCGATCCCGTGGGAATATCGGGATAAAAAGTCGCCTATATGTTAATCCAGGGTGTCAGCTACCTCCATACAAAACTTCATCAAAATTGGTCCAGCCGTTTGAGCGTGAAGAAGTAACAACAAACATATAAACACACACACTCACAAACCTTTATAATATTAGTGTGATTTACACAGAAAGTTACGTTAAAAATAGTAAGAAAAACGAAACTATTGCCTCATAACTTTTTAATGCCTTTTTATTTTACTATTCTGTTTCCGTGCAGACAAAATTAAGTGAAAACGATATCATGTTTAACTTTAGATGCATACTGTCAAACGGTGGAGTAATACTTACTCTCCCGAAATTTGTATGGAAAAAATATCAACTAGTGGCACCTTAATTCAAAACTCCTGTTACCTAACATTACCTGTAATGGTTATTTATAAAATAAATTACATTACAGATTAAGTATAAGGAAACTCATTAATCAACCAAGAAAATGACGCAATGTACTACGCTTGTCTGTGATTCAATCGTGATTGATTTGCACCTACATTACATATCAATTATAGAAAATAAACCCTTTACATTACCGCTTTTGTATGACCAATTTATTAATAGAGCAATAGAAAAGCAAGCAATGGAACTGAAAGCAAGCGATATCACACAAAGAAAACAACAATAACTTAAGATCTTAGTACGCATTCGAAAACCAAAGATTTTCAATTCAGTCTCGCGCGAGTCGCGGTCAGTGAGTGACGTATACCGAGTCGCGCGTTTTCGCGCCGAAACGCGTGTTACTCTCGACTGTCGAAATAAAATACGAATAGGGTTCCATTGTTTTTTTTAACCAGTCTAAAATGGCGGTGATTTAAAAAGTTTTTATGTTTTTTTTTTGTTAAAATACCGCGTGTGGTGTGTAATGTGACAGTGTTATTTTCCTATGGTTTTGTTATGGCGCAGTAAGGCGATAAACAGCGATAACCCATAGGTAAATTGAACAGATTGCCTAATGTTAATACTAAACATAATTAAGATAAGTAGCCCTGCTATTAATGCGCAGTTAACCTGCATACCTGTGCCTACCCTCGATTAGTAAATATTATAGGATAATATCAGGTAGGGAGATAGGTAGATACTAAGATTTTTTTTTAGGTTCATCACTTCATTTAACATTATTTTTTAACCCAGCACGTTCTACATTGTATCAATCAACAGGATCAAACGAATAATTTTATTTGTTTAAGTAAAATCTTTATCTCCTTTTTTTTTCTTTCTTTCTTTCTTAAGCACACTTGTTTTTTCAGCTCACTTTAGACATTGGCAGAATAGTCGACATCGGCTTCGCTTGACATTTATTAAAATTAGAATAGAATAGAACATCAGTTTGTAATCCCCGAAAGGTGAGCCAGCGGTTCTATTCTGTAAAAATCTCACCGTGAAAACATAGGTGAAGTGAGCGTGGAGTGAGCTGTCAATACTGTCAATTCCTAGCAAAAATCAACTCACTTCACCTAAGTTTTCACGGTGAGATTTTTACAGAATCGGGTCACCCACATCACGCCTGTTAGGTTTAAGTCCCATGTAATAGGGGGCAAGCTTGGATTTTGGATTTGACTGGGGCTGCTACTATGAAATTCCTGATAGTGATGCAAAAAGTTCGATAACACTTTTTTCCGACCTGGGAATCGAACCAAGGACCATAACTTCAGCAGTAGCGCTTGTTAGCACAAGACCAACGATGCCGATTTTAGGTTTATACAGAATGATTTTTTTTTATCGGTTCCAAATTTTTACGGGTGTTCTTACCCATGAATGTGAACAACTTTCACTATGGGACCAATTCTGAAATCACGAAAAAAACACAGCTGTATAATACAAAAGTTCAAATACCAACTTGACCAACCTATAACATTCCCACTGCTGGGACACAGGCGTTCTCTCAATGATAGGGAGTGGGCCGTAATCCACCACGCAGGCACGGTTCGAGTTGGTAAATGTCGCTTGTCTTCGAATTATTCGGTTCTAGGACATGCCTGTTTCGACTCGATGTTTTCCTTCACCGTTTTAAAATAATTTACAATTCAATTCAATTTTACACAAAGTAAAGCAACTGTCTGGGTTCGAACCTAGGACCTACAACTCGTAAGTCGCAGCCGCTACCACTTGGCCATCACTGCTCGCCCAAAAATTACATAATAAGAAAATCTCGAAATAGAAAAATGCAAATTCTATCGAAGACTGCTCTTAAACGAAGCATGCAACCAACCGATTAGATAGTCCGAGTTATCGATATACACTACACGTATTTATATCGATTGTAACAAAAATGTTCCGTGTATCAAACTGGAGCAATAAAAACATGTTCAATTGTTTCCTAGCGTGTTCGGATCCGGCCAGGCGACGAGAACTAGTCGGAAATCTATGGAATTATTACAAAATTCTGTAATTCTTCACACTCCATTTCCTTCTTTGTGAACTAGATTAGCTTTTAATTGGTTTAGTGCTAAATTGATCTCTTTTTGGTTACGGTGTTGGGCGAAAAAGTTGGAGAGGACGTAGTTGGGTGGAACTTTTGTATGGCCGAAAGCGACGATCAGAAATAGGTAGTTAATGACTTCTACACCTGTCGTATAGCCCCTATTAGTGCCAAATTAATTTTTGAAATGCTTTGGTATATAATCGTCTGTTTCGTTACTAACAGATAGAAATGTGGCGAATACGATAAACTACTAAAAACCAAGATGAGAGAGAAGAGATTTTTTTAAAATTAATCTCCAAGATGTAGAAAAAATCGAGGCGATTTGGACTAGGAATCAAACAAACCACATGAAAATTTAATAAAAAACTATACTTTGAAACCATACTTTCTTAAAACACGTGAGGCTATCAGAACCTTGAAAATATTTCTCAAAAACACAGTAAAACAAGCAATAGCTTGATAACAGTCAAAATACACTAGGTTCAGGAACTCATCATCATCTGCCTAGCCTTTTCCCAACTATGTGAGGGTCGGGTTCCAGACATTCGAAGAGACTCCTCACTCAGAGAGACTCGAAAGTTTACGCTAGTTCTAAAGTTAGAACTCGTTTTATAATAAGACCAAGCAACCTGTCACCTGCACCTCCAATTTGTAAACACACCGCGTCACATCCGGGCCCCGGGCGGACTACCAATAGATCGAGTGTTGTTTATGGGTTCACTCACTTCCTTTATGGCTAATTCTGTCATAATGTGGCAGGAATTGATTTAGTTATGTCACAATTTTGGTTGGCAACAATTAATTGTTCTCCGATAATTCGTCCGATAAGTCTGACAACCATATCGTCGTAGTGTTGTATTACCCAGTAACTGGGTTGTGGAGGTCAGATAGACAGTAGCTCCATATAAAATACTGGTATTCAGCTGCATCCGGTTAGACTGGAAGCCGATCCCAACACGGTTCAACATAGCTGGGAAAGGCTAAGCAGATGATGAGTTTATTTTCTATTTCGATAGCCAAATAGGTAGTTTTTAGGGTTCCGTACCCAAAGGGTAAAAACGGGACCTTATTACTAAGACTCCACTGTCCATCTGTCTGTCTGTCATCAGGCTGTAGCTCATGAACCGTGATAGCTAGACAGTTGAAATTTTCACAGATGATGTATTTCTGTTGCCGCTATAACAACAAATACTAAAAACAGAATAAAATAATTAAAGGGCCGAAAAAAACACGTTTGTTGTATGGGAGCCCCGTACAGTCACGAGCACTAATATATCAACACTTAGCAACTTTAAATTGTGATTTTTTCACGAAATAACGAGTGCAACGTTGAAATACGACACTTTACATATACCTATGGGTTCGAAAATACTATGTTCCTACTAATACAAAATTTCATTCAAAAATAAAGGAGAAAATCGCCTTTGAATTAAGCCAAGTGTATACATACTTTTGCTAGTGACTGTACAACAAACGTGTTTTATTTCGGCGTTTTTGCTTTGTGGTACGGAACCCTTCGTTTGCGAGTCCGATTCGCACTTGGTCAGTTACCATACCCATGTAATTATTACTAAAAATAAACTCACTTGCAAAACTGAACATTATTTAATTTAATGTATGACGTCTTATTAAATTTAAAACCATCTTCAGCTGAATTTTAATAGCAAACACTTCGACGCCAAACAAATAAGTATGTAATTACGTTTGCTTAGTCCTGCCGTTACTAAATAAGATTACAGAAAGCTTACTCCAACGCAATATTCTGCACAAATTAATCCTACTAATCTATATATATAAAAGAAAGTCTGTTAGTTACACCACTTATAACTCGAGAACGGCTGAACCGATTTGGCTGAAAATTGGTGGGGAGGTAGCTTAGGACCAGGAGACGGACATAGGATACTTTTTTTTATTTTTTTTTATAGTAGGAGTAGGGTAGAAGTAGGGTAGGAGTAGTGTAGGAGTAGTGTAGGAGTAGGGTAGGAGTAGGGTAGGAGTAGGGTAGGAGTAGTGAAGGAGTAGGGTAGGAGTAGGGTAGGGTAGGGGTAGGGTAGAAGTAGGGTAGGAGTAGTGTAGGAGTAGTGTAGGAGTAGGGTAGGAGTAGGGTAGGAGTAGTGTAGGAGTAGGGTAGGAGTAGTGAAGGAGTAGGGTAGGAGTAGGGTAGGAGTAGGGTAGAAGTAGGGTAGGAGTAGTGTAGGAGTAGGGTAGGAGTAGTGTGGGAGTAGGGTAGGAGTAGTGTAGGAGCAAAACAACGTTTGCCGGGTCAGCTAGTAATATTATAAATGTGAAAGTTTGTGAAAATGTTTGGATGTTTGTTACTCAATCACGCGTAAACAGTTGAACAGATTTAGATGAAATTTGGTACAGAGATAGTTTGAGTCCCGGAAAAGGACATAGGATAGTTTTTATCCCGATATTCCCACGGGATCGAAACTCACGCGGGTGAAACCGCGGGGCGCTGCTAGTAAGTTAATAATCATGATAGATATGAAATGCTGTCTTATTATACGTTTTAATGAAACTTCATACGCATAAGCAGGATACAAAGGTATAAAAAGTTAGTAGAAAACATGTTCGAAATGTCTTATTTAAAAAAAAGATGACTGGAAATCTCTGTTTCTATGGAAAATTTAAAATCGGTCTAATTTGGCTGTAACACTATTTTTCAAAAATGTTTTCTTTTTAGACCTTTGTATCCTGCTTATGTGTAAAAAGTTTCATTAAAATCGGTTCATTAATTTCTTGAAAGTTTGTATGAAATGCCGTACGGCGTAAACGCTCTTAATTACATGCATTTCATTTCATCCCTTTGTTTCTATATTTTTGGGACTACAGTCAAGCTACCCCTAGCTCTATTGTGCTTCCCCTTTTAAAATTCTTCATCTTCTTCTGCCTGATCCAAAATGTCTTTCTCTTTCACAATCCCCAAAGATTTTTGGATGCATTAAATTGAGTCCCATCGTAATTTATATCCAAACTAGCTTCTGCCCGCGTCGATGTCGAGAGTTATCCCACAGGAACGTGCTACCGCGATAAAAACTTCCCGGGACTCAAACTATCTATAAACCAAATTTCATTTAAATTCGTTCAGCGGTTTAAGCGTGAAGAGGTAACAGACAGACAGACACACTTTTGCATTTATAATTAATGTATGGATACTTTCTCTGTCCCATACGGCCATACGCATACAGCACCCACCAATTTATACAACTCGTATTTGGGAAGCAGGATCTTCTAGTGAACCTTCTGCTCCTTCCATCTTGTTGTCTATGCTATGTTAGCTAACTGGCACCAGTCTCTATGCCAAGGTCAGCCGGCTCTCCGGACTGCCAGCATTGTCTATTATAATTAAAAGGTAATTGCTGTTTAACTTGACGAATGAACGCAAAAAGTTTTGTTCACGTTTGTCGGCGTGACGTGATGGGTTGGAATAGTATGCATGTTAGGTATAAGTCTTCTTCTTCAATGGTCTTGTTGAGAATAGAATTCAAGTTTAAATTAAGTGGATTGAGGAGAGCTTTTCTATGAAAGTTGAACTGTTTTCTGATAAAAAACTTTATTACAAAAAACAACAACCGACTTCAAAAAAGTACAGAGTGATTAACTTTACGGAACTTTAATTTCGGAAGTCAATGTCGCTGGTTCCGCATTTTCGTTTTTTGTTTGAAGTGTTTTTTTTTTTAAGTCGGCAGTTTTTTTTTGTAAAAAGTTTTTATTTTTAACTTTTTAGTTGTACCTACCCCACACAAATTCAATTAACACTAGTGCATTGAAGAATTGAAGACAACGACTAGAAGAATCATCAAAATTCGCATAGAAATGCCAGAAATGCATTTAAGCATAATATAACTTCGTATATAAGAATACCGACCTAATGTATTATATATATATGTATACTAAAACCTTCCTGAAAGTATGTAGATCACATTAATGAAGGCCATTTGAAATTGGAACTTTGGAAGCAGGCGGGCGAGACCCATACCATTTTTATTATATTTTAAAATTCAAATGGGTCCCGCCTGCTTCCAACGTTTATTTAATTTAAAAAAAAAACCGACTTCCAAAAAAAACACTACAAACTGAAAAAAAAAAAACTACAAACTGAAAAATAACTTTAATTTCGGAAGTCGGTGTCTTAGGGATCAGTATTTTAGTTTTTGCCACCGACTTCCGAAATTAAAGTTATTTTTCAGTTTGTAGTTTTTTTTTTTTCAGTTTGTAGTGTTTTTTTTGGAAGTCGGTTTTTTTTTTGTTAAAAAGTTTTTATTTCTCGCTTTTTAGTGGGTCTATTTATAATTTATCTAAGTTACAATAGCCTAATGTCAACTTGCCCATCGCCTTTTTATAAAATACTAGCTTCCGCCCGCGACTTCGTCCGCGTGAAATTTCACCCTCTTAGGGGTGGAATATCGAAAAACCCTTTCTTAGTGGATACCTACTCTCCACAAAGAACACACCTTCCAAATTTCATGTCTCTAGGACCAGCGGTTTAGACTGTGCGTTGATATATCAACAATCAGTCAGTTTACCATTTTATATATATAGATTCCTTTTCTCGATGCAGGGACGTTAATTGTTGAGGAGTTCTCCTTTTATTAGTTTTTAGATTAGATGCTGATAATCCTGGCTGCAGCATCAGGCCAGACTTATGTCAACATTGCATTGAACTTAAAATTAGTCCTGTTTAAAATGAGCCCAAACACGACTACGGTGCTGTAATTTAAAGGTTTGTACTTTTTCTGATGCTCCTGGCTTCAGCATCAGGTCTTCGGTGTTCCTCAGTATCAGTACGTTTATCCACACATCGAGCCCTTTTCAATGAGCCTAAACACCATATATCTGCTGTTAGTTGTCGAGGAGTTAGGTACTCTGCAGACTATCCTGACTGCAGCATCAGGTCATGACTTGATGATCATGAGACCAAATGTGGCAAATGCCCTATCAAACATCAAAACAATTTACTAAAAAACAGTCCTTGCCTGTTCGAGTAACTTCTTACTGTTAAGGAGTTGTACCTTCCATCATCAGCCCAGCTACCTGAGATGGTGAAAACCATACACAAATACACAAGATACTTCATAAAATATGCGAAAAACAATAAGTGAGCCTATAAAATTTGAGGGTTGCCCTCGATTTCTCTAAGATCCCATCATCAGATCCTAACTTGGTGACAATGGGACCACCTCAGAACTATCTACTTTCGAACAAAAAAAGAATTTTGAAAATCCGTCGACAAGACAATTGGCGGCGTATTCGATGAACAAACATACAAAAAAAAAAAAAAAAAAAAAAAAAAAAAAAAAAAAAAAAAAAAAAAACATACAAACAACCGAACATAGTACCTCCTCTTTTTTGTAAAGTCGGTAAAAATGGGCTTGTTTTTAGCTTTTCAGTTTTTTTTACTGCACTCGGGTTATTTTTTTATTACTCAGGTGCCGTTCGTCCAAGTGCGGTTGAAATCAGTGCTCTGAGTGGAATACCTCCTTTTTTTTTACTGTTGTTTCAGATAGATGGATTTCTCATTAGGGTGGAAAGTAAACTCTAAATGAATCTAGATAATATCTAAGGCTATATAAAGGTGTTTAAAGATCTGCGATTGCGCAGTATGTTTATGTAAGTAGGTACTGACTGACATCCATCGGCATATGAACGATTTGCGTCACTTGTGGTCGCTAAGCACTGAATAAACGTTTTATCTACCTATATATCTAAGCGGGCAGGTTTACTTCTTATTTTTCAGACAAATATGTATTTAGTGTTTAGCGTGCGTCCATTTCGTGGCTAAATAATAACAGCTGCACGGTTCGATCGAAGGTTAAGTGGATGGGTGACCATCTATTACATATCGAGACCCCACCGTCCCTCGGAAATCACGTTAAAACGTTGGTCCCAACTGACATTCGTAGATCTTTGACAGTCGTTACCTACGGGTAGTTAGAAATCCAAAAGTCTAACAACCAGTCTTACCAAGGGGTACCGTGTTACCCAGTAACTGGTAACCAGGGCTGTGGAGGGAAGATAGGCAGTCGTTCCATGAAAAATACTGGTATTCAGCTGCGTCCGGTCAGATTGAAAGCCGACCCCAGCAGAGTTAGGAAAAGGCTAGACAGATGACCATACTTTATTACATTGTTTCATTCTAAATTACTGTTTGGTTTTCATAAAATCCATGAGTTTCCGTGTCTGTAAACGTCTCCACGACACAGTAATTCAGTGTTTACAAAACACGAACTGGGTGTTACTAGACATTTCTACTACTTTACTTGAAACAATAAAATACTTACATACAGATAATTTTTGCAGTTATCTAAGGCACGGTAATGTACCTAGACAAACATATAAACACACACGCACTCACAAACTTTCGCCTTTATAATATTAGTGTGATATTCTCATAGATTTATCTATTCAGTATGCTAAGCTAAACCTACGCTGCTAAGTAAATAACTCCATATCTTATAACAACAACAACTTATAGTTAGGTATGCGGTGTTAGCACGTGTAAGCTAACCATTACCTCTTTGTGAACGAGCACAGTCGGAGTTAATTTTATTCACAAATAGTGGCAATTAGCACATTCTTTGTTAACTACATGAGCCTGATCTGTTTTATGTCCTTGTGGTCACCCATCGCGTACATAGCCTTAGGCATTTGTACCTATTTCTATGTCAGGTTGTTATGTCCTCGATCAGCAGTATATTTTTTTGATATATTCAATACTATCTGCGTGCTATGGTTTTACCCGCGTAAAGGTCGATCCCGTGGGAATATCGGGATGAAAAGTATGATGATCCAGGGTGTCAGGGTAGCATTTTTACAAGCTTTTATTTAGCTTGTTATAACTTTTTCAGTAGCCCTAGTCACTCTGAAATCAACCTAATTACCATTAAAATAAAGTTGTTAATTGTTTAACTAGAAATAATATTAATTAGTTTGAAACATAAGTTTGAATATATATTTATTTTTTTTATCAAATGACCCCTCCCGCTCTGGGTGGAGCGGAAGGGAGTGTCAGACTCTTACTGACTAAAACCCACCCGTGTTCCTTCCTTAGCCCTTTATGTTCCGGGCCAGCGGAGTTTGAATATACTTATAATATGTTTATGTGTTCCTTATGTTCAGAAACGCATCCTCTAACAGGCCGCACGTTCACGACAGCCAATAACCAAAACCAACCAACGAACCAACCAACCAATATACTTTTTTTATGTAGGTAGGTATTTATTGTATTATGTAAATGATACACAACAGACTACCTACAGTATTTGTCTGTCCTTCCCCTTTTAATCCATCCAAAGGTTGTCTTTAAAAGATCGCTCTTAGCGATAAGACCGCCCATTGTGTCACCCTTTGTATAGTTACTATATTTATGTCTGTAATTTTAAATGGTGTACATAGAGTATTCTATTCTATTCTAAAGAATAATTATACCAAGTTTCATCGTAATCGAACCGGTAGTTTTTGCGTGATGCCTGAACAAACAGACAGACAAAATTTTTTTTAATCACATTTTTGGGTTCGGTGTCGGTCTAGTAACACTCCCTACCATTTATTTTTTTGATATTTTCAATGTAAGTACAGAAATTTCACTTCTACCGATTTATTATAAGTATTTATATTTATTTAGGTTAGCCAGCAATTGTTTATACAATACATTTTACAAATATTTTCCTAAATAATATATTATAAGTGCAACAATTACATAGGCTAACAACATGCACCATTTGCGGTTTGACATATTAATACAAAATAGATCAATTAGATAACATTGAAAAATAAAAATAATTTTATTCACATTCATATTAAAATATCATTACACTAATAGGTTGTGAGAATAATGCTCAATAACGATTTTATAAAAAGAGTATTCTATTCTACTACATTAGGCTACGTAGTAACTATTCAGTAATCTGTGATTAGGCTGGCTCGAGGTCCAAATGTTACCTATAACATGCGGCCTACTGCTCGTCCTATCGACAAGATAAACTCCGGTTAAAATAGCTCAGTAACCGTTAACAAGAACGCCAGGTTTATTAGAAACAGTCATAAAGTATACCGGTTTCTCCTCTGTGACCGGTGACCTGGCGACCCGCACGTTTGTCATCATTTTCACTGCAGTATAAACTTCACAGCTTCGTGGAGACTATAAATATTGAAATTATAGTTAAATATTTTAATGAGGATCTAGGAATTATCTATCGGTTAAATAAAATAAGCTTAAATATGTTTTGCTGTTATTGGTTGGCTGAAATAACATAAGCCAACTGAACCGCCTGACTTGATTTGACAGATAAAAAGTAATTAAAAAAAATTAAACCGACTTCAAAAAGAAATTGACTCAAAATTATGAAAGTTTTTGCACTAGAATTTGACCAGGGTTTGACACTACACCCGTAGCTCGTATCAATAAGCCAGGCCGTCACACTTACACGTATTAGTCCATATCTTGAAAATTACTGAATCGATTTTGATGAAACTTGCATTGTTCCCTAAGTTGAAGCAAATGTAAGCCAATAAAAGAAAAATGGCCACGATCCGATTAATAGTTCCGGAGATATGCGTGGACAAACATACATACATACGTCTATAAAATTTTGTATATTTGTTTGGAAGCCCTAATAGATTGTCATAAGTGAATATAATGCAATTCCAATAATATTACATACATGACATACGTGTCGAATTGATAACCTCCTTTTTTTTGAAGTCGGTAAAAATCATACGCAGTAGGGTTTTATAATCTACAATGCAGCTGACGAGATTTAGCTGATTGATCTTTATTAGATACCAGCATTGTCGCACTGACAGGGCCTCAAGTCTGCTACTATTACAATAGTGTCAGAATGGTCTATTATTGATTTCATCATTGTTGATTTTGACAAGTTTGGTAATCTACTAATATAATGGCGTCATTATGACTTTCCAATGGTCAACCACTGACACTCCATTGTTGTTGTTGTTGTTGTTCTTTTAATTGGTTACAGGTATGTTCTGTGCCATTGACCGACCAATGATCGACCATTATGAATTTAGCAGATTACGAACTTTTAGCAAAATGACAATGGGATCGTGTTGGAATGACGAATTTATAAAAATAGCAGACTTGGGCCCCTGGACAGGTGTCAGGAACTCATTCGGAGATGACACGTATCGAAATAATTACTAATATCAAAATGTTGATCGACAAACAACGATGGGTTATGTTATGTCGCAACGTACGGTAAGCTGAATACCTAGGTGATCAACATATGAAATATTCTATTGAATTCCCTTATGACATGATTTATATGTACTTATGATTCGAAATATTGTTATTCATACCAGGCTGGGAATCAGACGGTAAGCTGAATACCTAGGTGATCAACATGATATGAAACATTCTATTGAATTCCCTAAGACATGATTTATACATATAATTATGTATGACTAGCTGCGCCTGGCGGTTTCACCCGCGGAAATGTCGATCCCGTGGGAATATCGGGATAAAAAGTAGCCTATATTGTTAATCCAGGGTGTCAGCTACCTCCTCACATCAAAATAGGTCCTGCCGTTTGAGCGTGAAGAAGTAACAAACATATAAACACACCCCCATACACACACTCACAAACTTTCGCCTTTGTAATATTAGTGTGATTATGTTATTATGTTATGTTATTATGTGATTTATGTTATGTAGATTTAGTCTACTAATGGCAAAAGTAACCAAGAATAAATTCAAGCAGTATCACATGAGTAATAAGTTCATCTCGCTTTTTGAAGAATTTCAAGGAAGAATTCTAAGAAATTCATGTTCCTTTTCAATGCTTTGGTTTCGGAAGATGGATAATCAGTGAATAATGGTTAACCGATTATGCATTTTATACTTTCCGCGTTCCAATGAAGAAAAATGATTCACTGCCAAGAAATTCGTTCATTTGCAAAAACAAGTGATCGTGTATTCGTGTATTTTTTAACACACGAATGTCAGCCATGGTCCTAGGTGCAAGTTATTCGAATTGGTGATTATAAAGGCTATTCAGATGCAAATGAAATTCCTCTAGAAGAGAATGCTGCTATGCTGAGACTTGAGTGGAACTTTGACCACCAGTAAAACTGTAAAACAGTTGAATATCGAGCTAAGCCCCATGTACCTACTGGGGAAGAGCCTATTGCCGTAACCATAACCATATTGCCGTACACCGGCCACAAATCCAGACTTCAGGCTGCTAC
This sequence comes from Oligia latruncula, assembly GCA_948474745.1. Classification (NCBI taxonomy): domain Eukaryota; kingdom Metazoa; phylum Arthropoda; class Insecta; order Lepidoptera; family Noctuidae; genus Oligia; species Oligia latruncula. The sequence continues at coordinate 14,056,326 of OX419706.1, forward strand.
TAAGAAATTGCTGACAACAGTTTGCCCGGCCAGGGAATCGAACTCAGAGCTTCACGTTCAGCAGTCGCGTTTGCTACCTCTAGACCAACGACGTAGTCTTCCGAACTCCTCATCATCATCTGCATACATATGTTGGGGTCAACTGGATGCAGCTGAATACCAGTATTTTAGGTGGAGATATTATAGAGAGACCTTTTTTTTTTTTTTTTTTTTTTTCCGCTGAGAAATGACGTTACGCATCTCCGCTCGTCGGGGGAAGAGACGGAGTATGTGGGACTCCCTGCCAGGGTGGCAGTATACCCACTAAAACTCAGTGGTGTTCCCTCATCGCCTTGATGGGGAGGTCATGGGAATCCGGCTCAGCCTTTGCATCCACAACCCCCCCGGCGCATGCCCGCCTAGCTGGCGGGCCCCGCATTCGCCTAACCTCAACAACCCAGTTACTGGGTAAATACGATACCCCTTACCAGTCTTCCGAACTATAATTATAAAATCTAACGATATTATCTTCTACATCTCAGTGTTACATCTCAGCCCTGTTTTTGCCATTGTTGGTGCAAAGAGCGTCCATTACAAACAATTATATAGGTACTCGTTTACATAAGATAAGATGGGCGCTTTGTTCTACTATTATATAATCTGTGGTTCAGTCGCCACTGAGAATAATAATATTAACATTATTTAATTAGTATCTTGGTACGTGGTGGAGCATGTTTTCTACCTGGGGTTTTCATTATTTTAATGTGAGTAGGTATTGCAGGTATATTTGACGGTTAGTTAAAATCGAGTTTCAGCAGTCTTTTTTTTTTAGTTATCTATAGGTATTGTGATATACTATTAAATGTAACACACAACTCAATGGTAGCGCCTCACGAGAGTCCCGCTTTATCCCCTGTGGCGACTAGACGTTCCCCTTTGAGTTGTTGTGTACTTACTGATAATTCGGTGGTTTTACTCTAAATCCTAAGCCCCTAATAAGAGTTCATAGTGAACACCACAATGGCGACGAGTAAAAGCGCAGTAAGTAAAATTATCGCTCAAATTATGTACATACGGAAATTGGTCAGCAACAAAGTATAACTTTATTGCACAAAATGTAAAAAAAAAAAAAAAAAAATTAGTGACCACGATGTAAGCGAAAATCACTAAACGTGTTTGTTATACATAATTTCGATTTAAATTCATGTGTGTCTTTACTTACCTACCCATCGACCATCTATGCACAATCTGCGTTGGCGATCAGCTGAGATGAGAATGTGCAGCATAAATCGATGAAATGAGTAATTAAATACATCAACTCGTAAATAAAACCGTGTGTTGAAGTACGGTTACGATATCTTAATTAATAATGTATAAATACCTCAATCAAATATGTATTGTTGACCAAAGCCGTATGTAAATAATATAATACCTATCGAAAAAATATTTTTCGATCAAAATTAAATATTCCAACGAAAATATCGTTAAGTAATATCGTAAGTACCTGTTTTAACAAAATTCCACTTCGGCGAAATCGAAGTATTTAAAGTAAGAAATTATTATCTTACTGTTAAAACTAGTGTTATAAAAAAATGTTCCAACGAAAATATCGTTAATGTACCAGTTTTAACAAAAGTTCCACTTCGATAAAATCGAAGCAAAGTAAGAAATAAAATTATTATCTTACTGTTAAAACTAACTAGTGTCATAAAATCTGTTACCTAGGTATATGGTTAATGATTGAACGAATTTCAGTCAAGTCAAATGCATTGTATTGTGCCCTGGCTATTGTAATCAACAAAATAATTCATAGAATTCCGTAATATCAAGTGACCGTTTTGCTTTGAGCACTTAGTGTGCTAAGTGCTGACGTGTGCGTCATCAAAGGACCCCTTGTACGACTTCCTAGCTAGAGTTTGTTTATTTAAATGTTATGTCAACAAAACCCACAGAGCTCTTGTTATTAGCCGGGTACTGTAAATTTAAAGTAAAAAATAACCAAAGTCGTAAAACAAAAAATAAAAAGTGCAATGGTACTGGGCATGGTACAACAAGACATATTTTAATGTACCCAGAGAATGTATCTTGACGCAACACGAATAAAAAGTTGGAAAGTATTCCCCAAAAAGAAGCACCTACCTAGCTTATAAATCTATGCTACCTAGTTTATTTGAAAAGCACACTTAGAAACAAGAATCGGACGAAAAGTTTGAAAATTCTTGATTATAGAATTCTTGATTGAAGAGTTTTCTTGATAAAGTGTAGCTTATCTAAACTTAAGAAATAATATTTTCAACAGCAACAAAAAAAAATAATAATAATCGTAGCAGCAGAAGCAAACTCCCAAAAAATCTGCAGAACGGCATTTAAACAAGTTCCACGATAGTCAGAGTACAAATGCAACAAGTTCCAGCCTTAATGAAATTGACACTATAACAATTAGACATCAAAAAGATTTTGATCTCTATTGCCAATATGGCAGTAAAAATCACAAAAGTGATAAAATTTCCTGCCCTGTGTTTAATGCAAAATAAGGGTAAATGTAAATGATCTCTATTGCCAATATGGCAGTAAAAATCACAAAAGTGATAAAATTTCCTGCCCTGTAATTAATGCAAATTGCATAAAAGGGTAAAACTAAAAGGTGTACTTAACTTCAGTAAAAATCACTAAAAAGATACCTAATAGTTTCTTGCAGTGTAATTAATGCAAATTGCATAAAAGGGTAAACGAAAAAGTGGTAAAATCACAAAATGGATAATGGTTCGTGCCCTGAAATAATGCTAATTGCATAAGATATTATCACAAAGGTCATTTCCTGAAACACTATATAGAAGAAGGGCCAATAAAATAAAAACCTGTAACGTCTCATTAAATGAACTAACAACAAAGCCAAAAAATTTAAAGAGACAATATTTCCCACATCAACAACGATGCAACAATAGATTGTCAAGTTTCTGTCACGCAGGTTAGGTTAACATCAAAGTGCTCATAGATTCCAGTCGTAGATCTAATATGACAAAAAACTTGGGAGCTCATGAAACAATTTAAAGTAGTCTCAAATCAGCAAACTTCTCCAGACAAAACATTCATGGCTTCTGGTGCAAAACATCTACTATAACTGCTTGTTTATGTGTGCATCAAGCACAATATGGTTTGAAGCAGTATTATAAAAAATGGTTTGAGGAATCTTTTGAGTAAAAAACTGCTATTTCCCTTAAAGAAAAAAAAAAATAAAACTAGACTGATCTGATCGCATTGAGTAGGTATACATTTTTAATGATGTTCGATAAGATATCAGTTTTGATAAAACCATTCCTCCAGTTAGTCAGCCTAATAGCAAGTCAATCCTTTGGAACCAAAGATAAATAAGAAATTAGACGAACTTATAGTAATGGACATAATTGAACTTGTAAATAAACCATCTTTTTGGATTTCTCCGATGGTACCGGTTCTAAAGCCTGATGATGATATTCGTACTTGTTTGAATAATTATGCGTGTTGCCAACAGAGCAATAGTAGAGAAAATCATCCAATGTCCAGCATGGGGCAATTCATTTCCATAAAATAATGAATTGAAACGCCCCATCGACCAACAGACCTGAGATTAATAATTATCAATCAAAAAATCTCAGTGAACTGATATATTTTTCGTTATGGTCATTGTCATGCTCAATCTGCGGTCGCATGAACCAAAAAAAAAAAAAAAAAAAAAAATATGTGAAGGAGTTGTGAATTGTGAATAGATGACGTCTTATTATTGTGTTTGGACGTGATAAACGTGATAACAGAACTCAAAAGCAACACGTTTTACTAAACAAAGAATAAATGTTTGTCAAAAAAACTATTTGTTTTCTGGGCTACTAGCTTACGTCATCAGGCATTAAATACATCAAAGCAATTGAGACATGTAGACCACCGGAAACCATCGAATAAATTCAAAGTTTTCTGGTGTCAATTTCGTTGAAATGATTCGTTCGATAATGAAGCACAAGAATGCCAATCATGGCATTTTGGCAAAGAGAACAAGCAATGGCATTTGAAAAAAAAAGTGTGCCCCTAAGATTTCCACCAAAAAAAAAAAAAATCGTACTGTTATTGTACGACGATAAAGGAGGCATCATTGCTTTCAAAAACAAGACTTGCAAAATAGTTTGTCAGACCGAAAAAGAGGCATTAGCTTTAGTATGGTCAATAAAACACTTTCATATACATATATGTGTGAGGCTTGTGGCTAAGTAATAACAGCCGCACGGGTCGATTGATCAGGTTAAGCTACGCTTGCCGCGGTTGGTCCGTGGATGGGTGACCATCTTTACATATCAAGACCTCTCCGTGCCTCGGAAAGCACGTTAAGCCGTTGGTCCCGGCTGTCATTCGTGGATCTTTGACAGTCGTTACGGGTCGTCAGAAGCCCGAAAGTCTGACAACCAGTCTTACCAAGGGGTATCGTATTACCTAGTAATTGGGTTGTGGAGGTCAGATAGGCAGTCGCTCCATGTAAAATGCTGATATTCAGCTGCATCCGAATAGACTGGAAGCCGACCCCAACATAGTTGGGAAAAGGCTAGGCAGATGATGATATACATATATGTGCTGTAATTATGCACATATATATAAAAAGCTTCAGCCATCAAGTAATGAATCGTTCGATTACAAACATATAATTAAAAAATCATCTATAAACCCGGAGGATCAAATAAAAGTCCTTTTGAAGACAAACATCATGTTATCCAGATTTTTCAATAAGACAGACCTATGCACAACCCGTTGAGGCATCGAATATTGAAAGCTTGGAATGCTTCAATAAACAACAACTAATTATTTGAACGTGAACTTTGTTTACATGAAGGCGGCTTATTATGAGGAAACTAATTGGTGATTCCCACTCATATAAGGAAACAGGTACCTGAAATCATAGAATCTATCTGTACGCAAGACATAATAATGTGGAAATTCAATAATTCCGCGAATCGGAAATCCTGCAAGTATAATAACTGACAATGGCAGACCAAAACTTTTGTATTAAACAAGGAACTATTTAAATACGATTCCATAATAGCCTCAGCAAAACGCGAGGTCGAGGAGCAAAACAGAGATAATTATCCATAAACGGTTGAAAAGCAGTCAATGCGAAAATCAGACTGGAAATATGACTCGTTACACTACTTAATACTTACTGAACTACAGTAAAAACAAAAAGATTTTGGAAATATAATGGAAAACCCCCATCCGAGATGTTTTACAGGAGAATATTCAGAAAGGAATAACCTTTTAACAGATCTCGAAAATAGCTACGAAATTCAGAACTTAGTGACAACACAATTCAACAAATTAATAATAATTATAACTTAGCGAAGCAGTAAATGTAAAGAACATGAAACGAATGTAAACAAATTAACCTCACTCATTCAATTATAAATGCTCAAGGAACTATTATAAATAGATGGAATAACGAAACTAGAAATGGTCAACGGAGAATGATCACATCATACTCACAAAGAAGGTAGAAGGCAAATGGAAAGTTAACGATAACGAAGTTTCAGATAAATGATAAATACTGCATATCAGATAAAGAAGTTTAGTATAAATGCTAACACTGTATTGTATTGTATTGTACTTAAAACATAATTAACTTCTTAATACGAAATAGTATTATTGTACTTTAAACTTAATACTGTATTGTACTTAAAAATGTAAATGTGAGGACTTCTTAATACGAAATAGTATTATTGTACTTTAAACTTAATACTGTATTGTACTTAAAAATGTAAATGTGAGGACTTTGTAGGCCTTGTAGACTTTAGATCTGTAGACCATTTTTATGTTATCAAGTACCTGGTACTTGTTGATAGGCCTACGCTGTCCTCCTTTAAAAATACCTATTGTAATTGAAAACATTGTAAAAGCCAATTATTTTAAAAAGAGTAACCGTGGAGTTTCTTGCCGGTTCTTCTCCACAGGAAACGACCCATTGAACCGTGCACCTAGCTTCTGACGTTTCATAAATTTACATCTAAATTACATATAAAAAGGAAGAGATGTGATATACTATTAAATGTAACACACAACTCAATGGTAGCGCCTCACGAGAGTCCCGCTTTATCCCCTGTGGCGACTAGACGTTCCCCTTTGAGTTGTTGTGTACTTACTGATAATTCGGTGGTTTTACTCTAAATCCTAAGCCCCTAATAAGAGTTCATAGTGAACACCACAGGTATAGTCTGCTGATTGAATAGTGACAGGAATGTGCGTTTTTTTGGGTGTTTTTTTTGTGTATCCTTCGTTTTCTGGTTCTTTATTTAATTTATCTAAATGTAATGTGCATGAACATATTATTAACTAGCTGCGCCCAGCGGTTTCACCCACATAAGTGTCGATCCCTTGGGAATATCGGGATAAAAAGTAGCCTATATGTTAATCCAGGGTGTCAGCTACCTCCATACTAAATTATTATCAAAATTGGTCCAGCCGTTTGAGCGTGAAGAAGTAACAAACATATAAACACACACACACACTCACAAACTTTCGCCTATAGAATATTAGTGTGATTAATTGTTTATAGTCGCTATCCGGCGCGTTATTCTTTTAAACTACTCAAATGATTTTGATGCAGTCACCATCATTTAGAGAATTTATTCTCGAAGATTCATAGTAAACTTACTGACAAATAAGTCTCGATGTTTTGATAAGTCTCATTTTAGGCTGATTAGCCTAAAATGTCCCCGCTACGGGGACACAGGCCTCCTATCTTCGAGAGGGAGTGGGTTGTAATCTACCACACGGGCCCAGTGCGGGTTGGTAGTCACATGACTATTGTCTCCGAATTTTTGGGTCTAAGACTGGTGGTTTCCTCGTGATGTTTTCCTGCACCGTTTCGAGAGCAGTGGTGATAAAATTATTTGCACAAAGTACTCAATACTCAATCATTTATTGCATTCCACAGTGTATATGCTTAGGTGGTAGGTAACATTTGTTGTAACAATCGTGGACCCTGTCGGGCACAGCAAAACAAAACATTTTTAGGAAGAGGACTTATTTAAACATGCAAACTAACTTAATCTAAGTACAATTAATAATCAAACTATTATTAAACTATTAATTAAAGGTAACATTTTATTAATTATTAACTAAAATAAAAAAAATATTATTAATTTATATTATTAGGTACTTATGTCAATTTATATTATTATTTAAATTCTATGGATTTGTCAATTAATTATTCATTTATGCTATAATAACATTTATTTAGTAATATTTTTTTTAATTTATTTGTAAAAATAGCAATCTTTGTCTCATTTCTAAGTACCTAGGGTAGTTTATTATATATTTTTATCGACATAACTAGTGGACTAGATGAGTGCATTTTCAATCGGGATGTCGGTCGGTTTAATCGTGTTTTGTGTCGGAGTGTGTATCTTGATTGTATGTCTTCTCGTTTAGTGTAAAAGTCTTGGTATGTGTGTACGAATTTACAGATTTCCAGTATGTATATAGAAGGAAGAGTAAGAATGTTTAGTTTTTTTAAAGTAAAGCGCCTGCTTGGGTTCGAACCCACGACCTATACGACTCGTAAGTTGGGGCCGTTACCACTGGGCCACCAGTGCTCTTATTATATGCCTACCGCTTCTCAATAATTAACTAATTGCATTCGCATAATAAAATTACGATCTACGAATACGATCAACGATCCACAAACAAAAACAGTCAAAGGCAATGATCTCGCTAACCCTAAAAAAAAGTGATCAGACATGCATGAACAGGCCTTGAACTATCAGAGGCTCAGCACCAACGGGCGACCTAAACTTAACGTACCTAAATTCGAACGATTTGTTTATCGAAACTATTTAACGGCATTTAGGTTTAAATTTTGACAAGCACAATATCTAAAGCATAATCAACTTATAATATTCCCACTGCTGGGACACAGGCCTCCTCCCTGTGAGAGAGAGTGGCCGTAGTTCAACAGGCGGGCCCAGTGCGGGTTGGTGAATGTCACATTCGAATTTTTGGTTCTAGGACATGCCAGTTTCGTCACGATGTTTTCTTCAATAAGTATCACCCACAAATATGATGAAAGCCTTTAAATGTAAGTAAATATTAAGAGCAAAACGTGACATGTACACCTACTCTGCGCGCACGCGCTAGGCCCACAGTGCCTGATAAAACTAAATAACAAGCTTAAAAACGCACAACACAAGAAATAAAACCTGAGAAGAACCGGATGCAAGAACTTTTTGTGCTTATATTAATATGCTCATTTGCCGAGCAAAATTTGGCAGTTAAATACGCGATAGTTTGAAAATTAACGAATTCCAAAATGGCGGCGTTATTCATACATATTAAAGCAGGTTTTATGAAGAGTCTCATTGTATTATTATGTACATATTTTAAGAGTAATTGAAGGTAGATCTGTTAATGATTTTTGCTTGGTTCTTCAATAAATGAATCTTCATTTTATTTCTGAATGAGTTACTCCATGTGATTTTCAGCATAGCCCGAGTTTTGTGACGCAAACGTTTTGCATATAGGTACCTATTATTCTTTCTGACAACTTAAACTATCTGAACAATAGTCAATAACAGCAGTCACGTGTTTGTCACACGTGACTGTGGTTTTAGATTTATATTTTCTATACATTACAATTATCTAAGTGTTCGAAAGACCACTAAAGAAAAGGTAACTTTCGATTATCAATTTCCACGGCAAATTGATACCTAATAAGCATCTAATTAAATTCAAACTAGTTTAATAATCAACTGTTTCTTAAACGCCAATTAAAGAATCGTACGTGCAATAAGCAATTTCTAAAACTAGACTGTGAGAAAGGGTGCTGTGATGTCCATTGAAGCAGCTAATGAGTTCATGTCATCAACACCAATTAATGAAGGGGCTGGCAACTAACTGTATCAATCAACTCAGCCTATCGCAGTCCACTACTGGGCCTCAAGTCTGCTATTACAATAGTGTCAGAATGGTCTATCATTTATTTCATAATTGTTGATTTTGACATTTTTGGTAATCTACTAATATAATGGCGTCATTATGACTTTCCAATGGTCAACCACTGACACTCCATTGAAAGAAATGGCATAGAACGGCAATCTCGTAATAATGACAAATGAATGACTGACTTAAGCGTTAATCTGCTAAAATTTTGACAGTTCCTTTGATCAGCGACCTACCATTAGAACGTCATTGTGCAGTCATTGCTTTTAATTCGTTACGAGTATCGTATATGTTCTGTGCTATTGCCCGACCAATGATCGACCATTATTAATTTAGCAGATTACGAACTTTTAGCAAAATGACAATGGGATCGTGTTGGAATGACGAATTTATAAAAATAGCAGACTTGGGCCCCTGGACATAGGTCTCTCCCAGGCTGCGCCACAACACCCTGTCCTCCGCCATCCGCATCCAATCTGTCCCACCCAGCCATCGGTCCACCTAGCTGGGGGGCGTCCCATGTGCATTGCACACTACGCTTAGCTTAACTTCGTCAAGACTTCTATTCTATTCAAGTTTTGCGTAGATGGACGCATATTTTCTCCCAAATTGTTATTTTGTTTTTTTGTGTCTTGTTTTTATGCGACATGTTTGCCGCAAATAAACGTATTTTCTTTCTTTTCTTCTCGTCACTCGTTTCTCACGTGCATTTAAGTCACGCTTTTCTGTGTAAAAATGGGTCACAGAAAAGTGTGACTTAGTGTGGGTTGAGGTCACATAAAGATATTTAAACTGTGTCATAAAAACGAAAACGTATCATAGCTAAGAAAGACGATATTAAAGACTTGTACCGAACTCTTCAACAGCAATAAAAACAAACACCACCATGACATAACCAGTACAAAAACTCCAACCCGCCACAGCCTACCAATCATCACGGTTGACATAAAAACACACAGTACACCAAGGTCGCCATGATTTCTGAACCAACCGCGCGTGACGTTGATTGGACTGTTATTACTCTGTTATTAGATGATGATCATGACGTGTGGGACATAACCGGTGATATTGTTTTGATCTCTGAACTAGACTTCTGTCGTAGAAGGTAATTTGTGGAATAAGTGGTTTATTTTTCTACATAATTTACTATTTAATAACGTCTGTTCCTTGGCTTGTTTCTTTAGCTCATCGGCGTAATGTTGCTTGATTGTCGGTCTTCTACAGACTGTACTTCGGAGAGTGTACGCAGGAGCTCCACGACCTGATCCCACCATCGCCCTTTTACCACCGGACAACCAAACGTACTGCAGCGTACCATCCGCACTTGGTTGATATCCCCACGAGTCGTACTCAGCGCTTCTCCTCCACTTTTATTATGCGCACAGCCAAAGTGTGGAACTCTCTGCTGGCTGCGCTCTCTGTGTTCCCTCCCACATTTAACCAGTTTGATAAAAAAAATAAAAAAAAACCTTTAAAATATGACGAGTGTGATGAGAGATGTGCTGGCGTCTGTACAACGCCAGCACATCAAGCTATTACAAACTGTCAAATTTCTTTAATAGATTTTCAACTTTATTGCTACAGCATAACGTTCAAGGTTGATTGGGGAAATTTGACAGTTTCGGGTAGCTTGATGTGCAGACATATCTGTACAAAGATATTGGTAAGTTTTTTTTTTATTTACCTGTCTTACTTGATAAACAAATACATTATGTTTAATGGATGTTTCACCACATACCGCAGTGGCTCAAGACAAACGTCTTTGACCAGTGCGTGATGCCAGTGATGACCTATGGCACTGAAACGGGGTCGCCCACAATAGGCCTTATTAGAAGGTTAAAAGTCACCCAAAGGTCAATAGAGAAGGCCATGCTTGGAGTTTCCCTACGTGACCGAATCAGAAATGAAGAGATCCGCAGGAGAACCAAGGTAACCGACATAGCCCGAAGAATTGCCAAAATTAAGGGGCAGTGGGCAGGGCACATTGTTCGCAGAACAAATGGCCGACGGGGCCGAAGGGTTCTGGAGTGGCGACCGTGTACCGGAAGACCTAGCGTTGGAAGGCCTCCTACAAGGTGGACCGATGACCTTGTGAAGGCTGCAGGAATCCGCTGGATGCGGGTAGCACAGAACAAGTCGAAGTAAAGGTGCTTTGGGAGGCCTATGTCCAGCAGTGGAAGTCTTTCAGCTGAAATGATGACGATGATGCATCGAAGTTTTTAATGTTATTTATAAATCATACGGTCTACAGTTTATGTTTATATCACAAAGATCCAGGATGTTAATACCCAACTTAGTGTTTGAATGATGTGAAAACTCCTGATTTCCGTATCGCGTTTGTTTACCAAATAAGACGCGTAATGAAAACACGTTGTACATACATCCGTTGTACAGCACCTTAATTGCGTAACACACTATCAATTACAACCTGTATGATTTTGAAAGATATTGCTAATCCATTGCTTCTACGTTCGAAAAAGTTGTCTGTTCAACAACGTAAATAATGCAATGAATGTGGTTGAACTGTCAAAATGAAAGCCATTCCAACAGTTAGTGTCAGAAATCAGAAATATTTTATTTGTGATACATAGGTAGGTACAGTGGTTGGACATGTTTTAGGTTAATGTGCGCCTATTAAAGGCATACAAAATTCAAAAAGAAATTAATTACAATTTTCACATGCAAATAAAGAGCTTACTCGTACTAAACTACAAATCAACCATATTATAATTGATTGTATTATTTGATTAAATGATTACTAATAGAGGAACAAAAGTCAAAATAATTTGTTAGGTAAATGTCAAAATAATTATTTAAGATTTGTGATTACAACATAGTCAAAGAAGCAAATTACATTACATTACAAAAATATCTGATATAACATGTCAAAATTTATCTGATAAAAAAATCCGATACACTATAATAACATTTTTGACACAGCAAACTTCTCAGTTTTGGTTTAAATAAGTTAATATGTAGATTTTTTAGCTCTGTGTGTTACGTAAGTAGGTACCCCATAGTTGACCGCTCGTTGGTGGTCACACTTTGTTTGTCCTTGAGCTAGCCTAGCGTGGTACGGAGTTTGAACTGATTGAGAGGACAGCTTAGACTAGTTTCGTAACCACTCATATATTCGGTCCATTGTAACCTGGACAGTATATTAGCCCCGCTTGTTGACGAGCTAATATTCTTACAACGGCCCGATCTATTCTCATAATATACTTGCGTCAATACAAGCGCAGCAGAAGAATATCATACAGCTTTTCCAAATAGTCCACCACCCCTATCTTTATACCAGAAGATTTTATTATCACCATCCAAATTTTTCACTATGGGACCAACTCTGAAATCAAGGAAAAAAAAAACTGCTGTTTCATATTTTGGTCAAGTAGGTATTGAAATTTTGTATGAAACTGCAGATTTTTTTATTGCTGAATGGGCCCTTTCTTCACCTCGATCACGCCTGATGGAAAGCGATGGATGAGGTCTATGATGGAACGAGCGTGCCCATAAGATGCCTGAGGCCCTGGAACGTCCACGCATCGACGAAACACAGCAGGCTGCTTGACCGACTCCGGTGGGAGGGTGACAGCAAATCAGGAGGGCGTTAGCCCTACCACCGCAAGTAAGGTGTTGAGTGTGACTATTCAGGGCCTCAAGTCTGCTATTACAATAGTGTCAGAATGGTCTCTATCATTGATTTCATAATTGTTGATTTTGACAAGTTTGGTAATCTACTAATATAATGGCGTCATTATGACATTCCAATGGTCAACCACTGACACTCCATTGAAATAAATGGCATAGAATTAAAAATGAATTACTGAATTAAGCGGTAATTTGCTAAAATTTTTACAGTTCCTTTGATCACTGACCTACCATTAGAACGTCATTGTGCAGTCATTGCTTTTAATTCGTTACGAGTATCGTATATGTTCTGTGCCGTTGACCGACCAATGATCGACCATTATGAATTTAGCAGATTACGAACTTTTAACAAAATGACAATGGGATCGTGTTGGAATGACGAATTTATAAAAATAGCAGACTTGGGCCCCAGGATGCGCCGCGCGCTCGGTTCAGTTGAATAACTGGCGGAACAAACTACGCTACACGAGGAGGCTTCTTCATGCATCCCAAAAAAAACTAATCAAATTTTGATTGAAAAATCAGCCAATAAGTCCAGCTTTCCTCACGATATTTTCTTGCACTGATATCAGAAAATACTTACAAAAATGAATTGACAAAGCTACAATGGTACTTGCCCGGATTTGAACCCACATGAGAGGCTAGGCCATCACGGTAATAAATATTATGTTACTATAATAACAAGAACTACAGTAATTTCACAAGCGTGCACTTGACGCATCCGTCCCGTCACGGTTGGGAGACGTCCTCATTCTGACCTTGTGCTGTGACTATACAAACAAACACCGACTCATAAATTATATCACTATTCACTTTAATGTATGTACCTTCTTGAGCAGCCATCTTCATTTCTTTTAATGTTTCAGTGCTTAGACTGGTTCTAGGCGGCGTATGTTTTATTCATTTCGCTTTCTTGGCGTAATTTAGTTGTTTTACGTTATGTCTCGTCAGTTTAAATTATGCCATTGGTTAAAATGATAATATCTCTAAATTTTGTATCCTCGTAATGACCATTTATTATTTAATAATATCGGAAAAATATCACTACGAGGTTTAAAAATTTAGGATATGATAAAAAAATGCAGGGCTAGACTTACTTTCTAGTAAAAGTAAACTGAAGAAAGAAAGAGACAGATATGGACCAAAACGAGACGTCAAACTTGCCTGATGGCAAAAGTGGGATCTTGATAGAATAGAAATAAATTGAGGAAGCCATCGCCCATGAGTGGGAATGAATAGGATAGCGATTAGAATGAAATAAGTTAGCAACGAGTTAGTTACGATGTGATTACAGTTGGAGCTGGAGCACAGGCATGGAAGGTAGATTTAGTCTACTGATGGCAAAAGTAACAAGAATAACTTCAAGCAGTTTCACATCAGTAATAAGGTCATCTCGCCTGGGTCAGCGGGATTGTCCGAAAGGGTTACCGCTGGCCCGGAACATAAAGGGCTAAGGAAGGAACACGGGTGGGTTTTAGTCTGTTAGAGTCTGACACTCCCTTCCGCTCCACCAAGAGCGGGAGGGGTCATTTGATGACTTCCCATCCACAAAAAAAAAAGCACAGGCATCGCAATCAGACCATCAAAAAGTCTATCCATTCCAACAATGTTTATCCATTAATATTTTGTAGCAACACCCAATTCGATACAGTCTACTACTCAGCTTCATTCACACGTTAGCAACTGCAACTACGACCGCAACTCAATCTATAATAGCGATCGCGATCGGTTGTTATGGGAAGCGCTGAGTATTCAGTATTGTTTAGTGGAAAGCGTTGTTGACAGTGATACTGACTTTCATTGTCAGCCAGCTGCTACATGGCACTGTTTTCACTTAGAGGTAAGCAGAAATGCTAGTCACAATAACTGGGGATAGAAAGTTCTGGAACTGAGGACTTTGCGACTGAAAGTTTGATGATCAATGTAATCGAAGGGAACAATGTAAGGAGGAACTAAAAGTTAATACAGACAATATCAAGTAGAGAGAAAGTAAAACAATTATGTAATTATTCTGTAAAGTACAAACTGAGAGAAACATAGACAGATCGATATCCGTGGACAGAATACTCTTTATTAAGGGGCTTACACATAGATATCCGGGCTTACATGACCTAAAGCGCGGTCACTGTCGGACTGCATAGAAAAGAAAGAGAAGCGCGATGACACAACGCTGGTAATTTATTGCAAAATATGAAGCAATTATTTAATTACAAAATCTATTGTTTAGACTAAAATATTAAAACACTAGTATTTTAGTATGTTGCTTGTAGAATAATCTGACAAAACATCAAAATGATTGCTATATGTATATTAGTATGGTTTTAATTGTAAAAATAAAGTTTATAGAGGTATCTTCATTTTTTTTATCAAATTAGTTGTGTTATGACTACAGACTATCTACCTGGCATATATCCTGAAGAATATCATATATTTTTCTGATTTTCTTTACTGTAGTCGATCATATACCTACTTTTATTGTTTCTAATACTTGCGTTAGAATAGAATAGAATACTCTTTATTATGTATGTCGGCAGACACATTGATTAGCAGCTGTGAGAGACGGCGACTAGATGGCGCTAGTGGAACGTGCACCAGACGCAAATCATTCACTCTATCGATCATTTGGCCTAAAGGACTTGGTATCCAATCCAGTAAAATATTGTAACGGTTTCCCCCCCACTAGCGATGGCCTTTATAAGGAGCTGCGCTGTTTGGTCGGTACGCATTTCCAACGGTTGCGTCGTGGTGCACGGACCACTGTCTCTCGACAGTCAGTACTGCCCGATTATTGGATGTGGAACGCTGTCTCTGACAATTAGTACTATCCTTATTGCGGTGGGTGCATGGACCACTGTCCCTGACAGTCAGTACTGCCCTATGTGACCGCCTTTTGCCGTTATTAGTTTTAGTATTTCATTTCTGTATTTTCTAGATTTAAGATAACTGATTGTTCAATTGAATAAACTTGTGTTTTACTTCTGATGTCTGGGCCAATCCGACATGTACACCATATAAATTACAAACATTGACACACACATTGTTTTTTGTGTTTAGGTCCTGTAAGTACATCATTAAAATAAGCAATAATTTAAAACCGCAATTAAAAAGGACGATAAGAATCCAATATAAATAATATCCACAGAGGAAAACAACATGACACACAGAAAATATACTAAATAACTAAATATGAATTTGATTTTAAAAATGTATTGCTTTATCAACTTTAAGTCAATTAAGTAACTATGCAAAGTCATATCATAAACCAGCTGTTACATAATACATAGCTAATCTTCTTCAGTTTAAACTGAATGATTTATTTAGCCTTAACACAGAAAGTCGTTAACTGTACGCATTGCACCTGACCTCGCTGTGAGGTTACACTAAACGGTAACATAAACTTGATAATTGATAGTGAAGACCTTATGGGATCTAGAGTAGCTAATTGATAGTGAAGACCCTAAGGGATCTAGAGTAGTTAGTAAAGATATTATTATACAGGATTGCAGGGCCCTGTACTAAAGCAGTACACATGAAAAATTTTTTTTATTGCTGAATGGGCCCCCCCTTGACCTCGATCGCGCCTGATGGAAAGCGATGGATGAGATCTGTGATGGAGCGAGCGTGCCCAGAAGGTGCCTTAGACCTTGTCCAGAAGGGCTTTGCCGGTATATGATCCATGTAAAATACTAAAAGGGTCTATGTAAGAGGGGGAGGGTTGGTAATTGGGCGCAAATGTAGACACCATTGCACCCAAGAATATCATAATGCGATAACCCAAAAACGCTTTGCCCAATCCAGCCATCGAATCTATAGTAGTGTGGGGTCACTAAGCAGTTCCACTTGTGATTCTAGGATCAATTGCAAAACGGCAATAATAACAGCCGATACGAGTGATAATAATTATCTATTTAAACTCAGATTTATAGCTGATCAATTAGGTCATAAAGATAATAATGCTAATCAAATAATTCCACAGTACCATTGTGTTGTATACAATTCAACGAATGGAGCTCTCTGCCTGAATTTAAATGGTAATAAAATCACTAGACCGAGCGGAATCACGAAGGGTAAAATTATAAAATACTCTTTTTGATTTCATATTCACGGCGTAATTGAACGGTCCTCGTCTACCGAGCGTGGTGAATGGAATCATGTCTCTCGGTATAGTTCATATTTTTTGACATGGCAGAACAAAATAAGCTCGGTTCAGGCTCGTAGCTATGTAATAACAGCCGCACGTGTCGCTTGCCGCGGTCGGTCCGTGTATAGGTGACCAGCCATTTATCGAAACCCCTCCGTGCCTCCGATAGTCGATACTACGTTAAGTCGTTGGTCATTCGTAGATCTTTGACCATAGATATCCGATCTTTGACTGTCGTTACGGGAGACCGAAAGTCTGACAACCAGTCTTACGAAAGGGTATCGTATTACCCAGTAACTGGGTTGTGAACGTCAGACAGACAGACACTCCATGTAAAATACTGGTATTCGACTGCATCCGATTAGACTGGAAGCCGAATCAACATACTTCGTCTAAAATATTTATGGCTCAAAATGCTCAAAATGTTGTCAACTATCACCCTCTTATGGCTGGCTTTGCATCCAGCTTCCAAACACCTATATATTATTATGGTAGTTGCGCGGTAAACTGTGCTTGCGTGATGCAGGAATTTGCGTGACGTCAGTGTCATGCGTAGTTCGCATGTAGCAATTTAGATGCCGCCACAAGAGATTACCTACAACAACACTAACTTCACGACAAAGTTCTCTCGTGTTAAAAAACACAGGCTAGTAGTAGTAAGTAACATAGCATAGCAAGAACGCTTGCGAAAACAGTATCAGTTGTCGTTAGAAATATTCATGCTTCCATCAAATATAGCACAGCATATTCTGCCTATAATGTTCCCACTGCTGGGACACAGACCTCCTCTCTGTGAAGAGAGAGAGGGAGTGGGCTGATGACCACGTGGGCCCAGTGCGGATTGATATAAATGTCACGTCATATTCACATGTCTTCGAACGTTTGGTTCTTGGACATGCTGGTTTCCTCACGATGTTTTCCTTGACTGTTTTGAGAGCAGTGGTGATGAAATTATGAACACAAAGTAAAGCGCCTCGCTGGGTTCGAACCCACACTACATATAACCTGTAAGTCGAGGTCATTACCGCAGAACCACCACTGCTCTGCAACAAACAACTAGACGTTTCTGATTAAAATTCAAAAATATTTTACCTATAAATCAAAGCAAATACTACCATCATAGTCCATTCAATCATTAGAACTCTGGCAATACCCAGCCTTTCTTTAAGGGGCTTACAGGACCTAAACGCAAAAAACGCAAGTTTTAGAAACAATAAAAGTATATATGATCGACTACAGTTAACAAAATCAGAAAAATATATGACATTCTTCAGGATATATGCTAGGTAGATAGTGTGTTGAAAACATAATAAAACGAATTTGATACAATAGAAAAAAAACATGAAGATACCTCTAAAAACTTTCTTTTTACAATAAAAACCATACTAATATACATACAATCATTCTGATTTTTTGTCAGATTATTCTACAAGCAACATACTAAAATACTAGTGTTTTAACTCTTTAGTCCAAACAATAGATTTTTCGTAATTAAATAATTGCTTCATATTTTGCAATAAATTACCAGTGTTGTGTCATCGCGCTTCTCTTTCTTTTCTATGCAGTCCGACAGTGACCGCACTTTAGGTCATGTAAGCCCCTTAAGAGCCGTGCAAAAAATATAGTCAAAAGCGCTTTCTGCCCACTTACAAATTCAATTCACCAGTAGGTTTGCTTCAGAAAACAACATCAATAGCCAAGAAAATTCTATAGAACAGGTAGAAAGACATACAGAACCTGCAGAGCAAGTCCTATCAAACGCGAGTAAGTCGTTCCATGAGGGGACACCATAAATGTACAGGAAGTAATGTGTATGTGTGAGTGTTTGTGTGTGTCAGTGTTGGTGTGTGCGATGCGTCATGCACGATCAAGTTTACGTGAGGGCTTGCACGTGAGGTTACTGCTGTTGCTTTTTTGATTTTTTGGAGGAGTGACGAGGTAATTCATCGAGCGGAAGATTTGCATATGGGTGTCAAAAGTAAGTCTGCCTATGTTTGGATTTGCGTAATTATTACTCTTTGTTCAAAGTATTGTACTTTTGTTTTTTATAGTTTCTGCATAGCAGAATTTTTTCTGGACTTTGCTACATAAGCATAATCAGCCTGTTGCAGCATGTTCCCACTGCTGGGACACAGGCCTTCTCTCTGTTTGAAGGAGTGGGCCGTAATACACCACGCGGGCCCAATGCGGGTTGCTCCGAATTTTTTGTTGGTTCCTCGGTTGGTTCGGTTTCCTCACTATGTTTTCCTTCACCGTTTGAGAGCAGTGGTGGTGAAATTATTTACACAAAGTAAAGTACTACAACTCGTAAGTAGGCTCCGTTACCACTGCTCTCTTACGGACCTCGCTGATTGAAGTATAATTCTTTTTACCATGGTCATTTGTCAGTGCTTAATTGCTTATCAGTTATCACTGGTAGCCCAAAGCCATTCCATTACATTCTTTTATCATCATCTGGCTAGCCTTTTCCCAACTACGTTGTTCCAGTCTAACTGGATGCAGCTGAATACCAGTATTTTACATGGAGCGACTGCCTATCTGACCTCCACAACCCAGTTACTGGGTAATACGATACCCCTTGTTAAGACTGGTGGTCAGATTACATTAAATTCCTTCTTAAATTTATTAAATCAGACCATGCAAAGGAGTTATCTTTTGTCTCAACATTTCCTAGTTCTAACTGACTTCGCTGTTTTAGTTTCTCAAACGTTTGTAACAAGTCACCGGACACTAAAATCAATATCTACATAACCAATAAAATAAATTTAAACCAATAAACTTAACCTTGACAGCCCTACTAAAACTTCACACTCCACTTGCGCATGCACAAATTGATCGCTCGTATCTCCATCCTTGTCTCTTACACCAGTACCCCATATCTCCGTCCCTTTCTCACCTAACTGTGGACTGCATACAGTTAGCCGCGTGATGGATGTTCATGATTCTCGACTTAAATGCCTTTTGGGGATGATTAAAAACAATGGCAAAGTTATTTAATGCGTTATGAGGTTTAAATTCATTATTGCGGTGATTGCGGTAGTTTTTTTATGGGATTTTCTAGAAGCCGTTGCGTGAGGACAGTTGAGAGGACTTCTTGCAGGTGAAGCTCGATTACTTTCGCTGTCAGAGGATTTATATCTGATTATCTAGCAGGTAGATATTGATTCAATCAATATCGACCTGCTAACTAACAATATTTCATCTTCTTCCACGCCAAACCGTTAGGTAAGTAGGAACCTACTCTAGTTTTCCTTTTGGAAGCTTTTTCAGCTAAATTGAACTCAAAATCTTTTTAAAACGGATGCATTTCCTCTCAAATACCTTTTGTCGAAGACACTGATTGCATTAGGGTCTCCGGAGCATGCTTTGAGATGTCTGCTCTTCTATTAGCTCGCATCTTCTTCAGGCAGTGGGGTATCTACTCCCATGCTAGCTGCAACATCAGCTACATGATTGCAATGTTTTATGACGGTTATTAACATCACATTTAAATTAACGTTTAAATCTTTACTTGTGTGGTACCTTGTAAAAGTAAGAAGATACTCGGAATGTCAATCGTGGTGGTCATTACGGTGTCTGATACTGACCTGACACGGTCGTTATGTGGTCATGTTCAACATGGCTCGTGCCATTCGACATTCATGAGGTGTTGGGTGATTTTATTCTTTTGTGCTATTGGTAACATAATACATATATTATTATAAATACAGGATTATTGGAAAAACACCAACAACCTGAGGTCATTGTAATCCATTGCTACATAAGTTCGAAAAATGTGTCTGCTGAACATGTAAATAACGCAATGAATGTTGTTGAACTGTAAAAAATGAAACCGATTCCGATTGATAGTGCTACGCAATTGCGCCGCTGCGCTGGAGTGGAGACCGCGTATCGGCAAGCGTAGTATGGGATGCCCCCAGTTCACCCCCAGTTAGATGGACGGACGACCTAAAGAAGGTGGCTGGGATGGACTAGATGCGGAAGTTAGAGGACAGGGTGTTGTGGCGCAGCCTGGGAGAGGCCTATGTCCAGCAGTGGACTGCGATAGGCTGAGTTGATGATGATGATTTCGTTATGTTTATGTCCTAGCAGGAGTTTTACATTAAGGGGGAAGCTCTAAGGTGGCCCGCGAAATTCAAATTTTCTTATGTTTTTTGCAATTTGCTGGTCAGTATTAAGTTGTACGTTGATTAAAATATGATTCGCGGTCGTAACAAATATGTATTTACAGAATTATAATCATTTAAGTCATCAATACAACTCTCTAAGACCATGTAATCCCCAAATGTCAAGATTTCATGAAATAGTCATTCTTGGGGATTACATGGTCTTAGAGAGTTGTGTTGATGACTTTAATGATTATAATTCTGTAAATACATATTTGTTACGGCCGCGAATCATATCTTAATCATCGTACAACTTAATACTGACCAGCAAATTGCAAAAAACCTAAAAAAAATTGAATTTCGCGGGCTACCCTGGCGCTTTCACCTTAATGTAGTTATGTTATATTATAATAATATATTATGGTTGGTTAGGTTCTGGAGTGGCGACCGCGTACCGGAAGACGTAGCGTTGGAAGACCTCCCTCCCACAAGGTGGTCCGACGACCTTGTGAAGGACGCCCCATCAATTCAGATGTAGAAATTGCTCAGGAATTCGAAAACGTTTTTGCTAATATTCCCATTAAAACTACTGAAGCTTTAAATTCTTCACCCGCGCTTTCTGCTAACTTACTTAGAAAGAATGTTAAGGCATGCCCTTCGGAGTTTAAGTTTCAACATACAAACCCCCAGGCTGTTATAAAAGCTTTTAAAGATCTTAAAATTAAATCAACAGAAGATCTCTGGGGAATGTCTGTAAAAGTTTGTAGATCTATCATCGAAACGATTGCGCCCTATTTAGCTTTCATATTTAACATCAGTGTAGACCAAGGAGTCTTTCCGGATCTCATGAAACACAGTAAAGTAGTTCCTTTGTTCAAATCCGGTGATAGTAAAGAACCTAACAATTATAGGCCTGTATCAATTCTGCCAGTTCTCAGTAAGGTGTTTGAAAAGTTGATGCTCAACCAAATGTTACGCCACTTTAATAAAAATTCCATCTTTCATGAACAACAGTACGGTTTCACCAAAGGGCGTTGTACCACTGACGCCGGTGTCACCCTAATAAAGAACATTTTTAACGCCTGGGAAGAAGCACAAGATGCCATTGGAATCTTTTGCGACCTCTCCAAGGCGTTCGATTGCGTAAACCATGAGACACTTCTGCTGAAACTTGATCACTATGGGATTAGGAACTTAGCTCTTGATTTACTAAGGTCATACCTAAAAGATAGAAAGCTCAAAG
Source organism: Oligia latruncula (assembly GCA_948474745.1). Taxonomy (NCBI): domain Eukaryota; kingdom Metazoa; phylum Arthropoda; class Insecta; order Lepidoptera; family Noctuidae; genus Oligia; species Oligia latruncula. Next base: position 14,078,392 of record OX419706.1, read on the forward strand.
TTCAAGTAAACGGCGTAAACTCATTGGGGTCTGAAATAGCAATGGGCGTTCCTCAAGGTTCAATATTGGGTCCATTCCTCTTTTTAGTTTACATTAATGATTTACCCCAATTACTTCAAAATCAACCGAAGATGGTGTTATTTGCAGATGACACCTCATTGATCTTTAAGATAGACAGACGGGCACAAAAACTTGACGACGTGAATAACGCTATTCTTCAGGTCCAAGATTGGTTTTCGGTAAATAATTTGGTACTAAATGAAAAGAAAACCAAATGCATTAGATTCAAATTACCTAATGTTAGAAGTAGCGAATGTGACATCATACTGAATGGAGAAAAACTGGAATTTGTTGATCAAACGGTTTTTCTGGGAATCACGCTAGACGATAAATTGCAATGGGGACCTCACATAACATCTCTTGCGGGGCGGCTTAGCTCGGCCGCTTATGCTGTTCGAAAGATAAGACAGTTAACTGATGTAGAAACCGCGCGTTTAGTCTATTTTAGCTACTTTCACAGCATTATGTCGTACGGCATTTTACTATGGGGTCGAGCTGCTGACATTGAATCCATCTTTATTTTGCAAAAGAGAGCTGTCAGAGCCATTTATAATCTACGTCGCCGCGAATCTCTCAGGGAACTTTTTAAAAGGATTAATATTATGACGGTACCTTGCCAATTCATCTATGAAAATATTATGTATGTAAGAAAAAATCTACATCTTTTTAATAAAATAAGCGATAGACATAATTTTAACACTAGAAATAAAGATAAAATATATCAACCATTTTTCAGATTAGCCAAAGTACATACATCTTTTATGGGGTACTGTGTTAAATGTTACAATAAAATACCTTGTGATATATTGCAATTAAATGAAAAAAAATTTAAAACTCACATTAAACGTACACTTTGTAAACAAGCATACTATAAATTAGAAGATTATATCCAAGATAAGAATGCTTGGAAACATGCTGGTCCTGCTCCATAGGACAATCTAGAGTCTAGACAAAATCAAACTGGTTGCTAATTTAACTGTATAATTTATTTATTTTTTGACATTCATTACATTCTGTAATTATTTTTCTTTAACTCACACCCTGACATTGACCCTGACAACTTGAATATTTTTTTTTTTTTGTTTATTATTTTAAATGAAAATCATTTACTTTTACCATGTTTGTAAATATGTGAGCACCATGTATCTATCAGATAATTAATTAATTTATATATCATGGTTTCATTTTTAATTCTTTTACCTATTGTGGTATAGTAATTTTATTGTAGGTGCATCGTCTTCGCATATTATTATTATATAATGAATGTATGCAAAATATTGTAAAACTTTTTAAAAGAGTAACGGTGGAGTTTCTTGCCCGTTCTTCTCCATACGAAAACTACCCTTTCGAATGGGCGACTAGAATCAATTCTATTTTATTTATCGTAATTTTTGACGTTCAAAAGTGCCTTTAATGTGCCTATTTGAAATAAATGCTTTGACTTTGACTTTGCAGGAACCCGTTGGATGCGGGAAGCACAGAACCGGTCGAAGTGGAGGTGCTTGGGGGAGGCCTATGTCCACCAGTGGACGTCTTTCGGCTGAAATGATGATGATGATGATGAGTTATATTATTTCACTTTTTAACTACTCAATCACCAGTCCCAACTTAGCTTGTCTAATACCTACCGTTTTTAACATTAGGTACGCGTAGTAGTATAATTAATGTACCAATTAAAATCACCGAACCAGTAGACACAGCCAGAGACGTCACATAGTAGAATAACAATAATGGTGATTAATGTTGACGTATATATTATGTTAGTCATTAATACCCAGCCTGCCACGTTCCTAACTCATTGACATTCATTGCCACAGGCGCAGATAAAACATTTGGTTTTTGTTGATAACCCAAATATTGGGTTTAGGGAAGAGGGGCCCGTGGCTAAATAATAACAGCCGAGCCAAGTCGAACGATCAGATTAAGCTACGCTTGCCGCGGTTGGTCTGTGGATGGGTGACCATCTTTATATACTTTGACCCCTCCGTGCCTCGGAAAGCACGTTAAGCCGTTGGTCCGGGCTGTCATTCGTGGATCTTTGACAGTCGTTATGGATAGTCAGAAGCCCGAAAGTCTGACAACCAGTCTTACCAAGGGGGTATCGTATTACCCAGTAACTGGGTTGTGGAGGTCAGACAGGCAGTCGCTCCATAGGGTGGTGGCAATTGCCGCCACCCAAATGGAGGAGCGGTTTCGGGACCTCTTTAGCGCATGTCTTGCGTCTGGGAGGTTCCCGAAGCCGTGGAAGGAGGGGCAGTTGTGCCTTCTTCGCAAGGAGGGCCGCCCTGCAGACTCACCCTCGGCATACCGACCCATCGTCCTGCTCGATGAGGTCGGCAAAATGTTCGAGGGGATAATCGCTGCCCGCCTAAAGAGCCACCTGCGGAATGTGGGGCCGGATTTGTCGGACGCTCAGTTTGGTTTTCGGGCTGAGCGTTCCACAGTGGACGCGCTGGCCCGCCTTAAGGGCCAGGTGAAGGAGGCGATGGAGGTGGGGGACGGATTGTTGGCGGTGTCATTCGACATAGCCAACGCCTTCAACTCTGTTCCCCACAGCACCATCCTAGAGGCGCTCCGATTCCACGGGGTGCCTCTATACATGCGGCGTCTACTGGCCAGCTACCTGGAGGATCGGGCGATCGTCCTCGTGAACAGGGCTGGCCAAGTCCGGCGGTACGCAGTCGAGGCCGGCGTTCCACAGGGGTCAGTCGTGGGACCCCTCTGGAACGTCGGCTACGACTGGCTCTTGCGGGGAACTCTCCTCAGAGGCACGAGTGTCGTCTGCTACGCGGATGACACTCTCCTCACTGCCCGGGGGGAGAGTTTTAGGGAGGCGGCCAACTTGGCCTCGGCGGGCGGATCCTTGGTCGCAGGGAGGATCCGCCGCCTAGGATTGACGGTGGCGCTGCACAAGACCGAGGCCGTGTTCTTCCATGGGCCTCGGCAGCACCAACCACCAGACGCCCACATCTTCGTGGAGGGCGTCCGAATCGAGGTGAAGGCCCAGATGAAATATCTGGGCCTTGTACTCGACAGCAGGTGGCGTTTCGGCCCGCATTTTAGCGGGCTATCGACGCGCCTGCTGAAGACTGCGGGCGCCCTCTCGTGGCTGCTCCCCAACTTGGGGGGGCCCAGCGTGAGATGCCGGCAACTCTACGCCGGCATCTTGAGGAGTATGGCCCTTTACGGGGCCCCTATTTGGGAGGACTCCCTCCACAGGAGGGAGAACGCCGCCGCATTGCGGGCCCCCCAAAGGGTCATAGCCCAGCGGGCGGCGAGGGCCTACCGCACGGTCGGCTTCTCCGCGGCATGTGCTCTGGCCGGCACCCCGCCTTGGGAACTCGAGGCGTGGGTGCTCGCCAGAGTATATGAATGGACGGCGGGGCGAAGGGCGAGAGGAGAACGCCCAGCCCCGGAAGAGCGGGAGGCCGTCCGGCGGGAGGCAAAGGACGCCATAGTCGTCCACTGGACGCGGGACCTCGCCGCCGCAGCCTTCGGCCGCCGAACCCTCGACGCGATTGGGCCGGTCCTGCGAGACTGGCTCGAGCGGTCGCACGGGTTCCTCTCCTTCCGTCTGGTGCAGGTGCTGTCCGGACACGGTTGCTTCGGATCGTACCTGCACCGTATCGGGCGGGAGGAGACGCCGTCGTGTCACGACTGTGGCGCGGCGGAGGACACGGCGCAGCACACTCTCGAGGTGTGCCCGTCGTGGTCCGAGCCGCGCCGCAGTCTCACCGCGGCGATCGGAACGGACCTCTCGCTCCCCGGCTTGGTCAACGCCATGCTAGGGGATGAGGGGTCCTGGGCGGCAGTCGCCTCCTTCTGCGAACACGTCATGTCCCAGAAGGAGGCGGCGGAGCGCGTGCGGGAGGAAGACCCTCTCGCGGCGCCGCTCCGAAGGCGGAGGAGGGGTCGAAGAAGACGTCAGTATGACAGTCATCTCCGACTCCTCCCAGGTGGAAGCCAGCAGGCGACGGGTGCGGGGGCACCCTCGCCTGTATTGCACAGGCTTCCACCAGTGCCGGACGGGAATGGCCAGGTGTTCCCGGCCATTCCCGTAGCCCCCCAGACGGGGGGACATGCGGGGCCCGCCAGCTAGGCGGGCATGCGCCGGGGGGGTTGTGGATGCAAAGGCTGAGCCGGATTCCCATGACCTCCCCATCAAGGCGATGAGGGAACACCGCTGAGTTTTAGTGGGTATACTGCCACACTGGCAGAGAGTCCCACATACTCCGTCTCTTCCCCCGACGAGCGGAGATGCGTAACGTCATTTCTCAGCGAAAAAAAAAAAAAAAAAAGGCAGTCGCTCCATGTAAAATACTGGTATTCAGCTGCATCCGGTTAGACTGGAAGCCGACCCCAACATTGTTGGGAAAAGGCTAGGCAGATGATGACTACTAGTACCTACTAGTATGCTTTATTTACTTATTATTTACTAGCTTCTGCGACCACAACCTAGTTACTGGGTAATACGATACCCCTTGGTAAGACTGGTTGTCAGACTTTCGGGCTTCTGACTACCCGTAACGACTGTCAAAGATCCACGAATGGCAGCCGGGACCAACGGCTTAACAAGCTGCTTGCTTTCCGAGGCACGGAGGGGTCTCGATATGTAAAGATGGTCACCCATCCACAGACCAACCGCCGCAAGCGTAGCTTAACCTGATCAATCGACCTGTGCGGCTGTTATTATTTAGCCACGGGCCCCTCAAATGATGATGATGATGTATAAGTATCATTTTATTTTTATGTCAGTAATACTAGTACTAGTAGTAGGTACTGACATAAAAATAATGATACCTTATAACTGTAAAGACTTCCATTAAATAATGCGACGTCGACACGCTAAGGGTAAATGCCGACCCCAATGCATTTGTTAGTCTTCTCACGCCATAGTCAAACTATCGATTTAATACTCCGCTGTAATTGAATAAGACCTCTTCGGAGAGAAACCTTGTAAATATTCCCCTCCAGACCGCTAATTGGTCACGGTGGCCAACCTCAACGGAGATTAGCCAGGTACGCAGGAGATAGTATAGTGTATAGTGCACAAACACGACCGCACTGTATGTTCCTTTAGGCTTAATTTAAACCGCCGCGGAACGGAATGGAAGCGACTTTTTTTTGTACAAAGCATTATGAACTTCATGTCAATATTGTAACGCACAAATTAGATACACCCAAACGCACAGGTCGTGCATCTTCTAGAGAATTACCGCGCATTCTCGGGAATTCCCGCAGTAAGAAGCTCGTATCTAGTAAACGTTAGACAATTGACATAAAGTTCATTTTGCTATTACGATAACTCGATTCCACTCCGTTCCGCAGCGGTGTAAATTGAGCCTTACTCTCATAGTCTGATGGGACGGCAATCCGACACAACCGGGGAGAGATCAGCGGGGTAACTGCGTAACACACTGACAGTATAACACTAACAGCAATGGCTTTAATTTTGACAGTTCAACAACATTCATTGCGTTATTTACGTTGTCTTGCTGACAAATTTTTCGAACATATGAAGCGATGGATTAGTAATATCCTTCAAAATGATTCAGATTCTGATTGATAGTGTGTTACGCAATTAGGGTGCAGGCACAGGATCGACGGCGACGCGTGCGCACCGTACGGGTGTCACACTCACACCCATAGACTACTATTATATACTAGAGACACACAACTTTAAAACTCCGGGTTACTATTGAAAAATTCCTTTTGGAAAAAACCCATTAACACTTTGCCCGACCGGGAAATCGAACCCGGGACCCCACGCTCAGCATTCGCGCTTGCGACCACGAGACCAACAGGGCAGTTGACCTCTTCGAAGAGAAGCCTTGTGAATACGACATTGAGCTACTTTGTAATCACTAATTAATACCTAATAATTAGTTATCTTTAATTAATGTTCCACAGCAGTAATAACTCCTTATATAGGGCAATGGTATGGTGAATCATGCAGTTGGCAGTTTAATTGAATTTCTTTTGAGCATTGTCTTGTTTTTTTATGGAAAACTGCTGTTGTTGCTATTTTGAGGATAATTTATTGCATTGATCAACAATAAGTTGGTTTGTTCATGATAATATAACAGCGCGAAATTTAAACACAATTCTTGGTTTTTTTGGGACTTTGGTAACTTAGTTACTTACTTAATATTTTTTAGAGAGGATAAAAATTTGTACACTGGATAAACTTCTCATACTAAATTAACTCACAAATAAAAATATAATAACCTTACCTAACTAAAACTAATTAATATACGGCGTTGAATAATTCCACCACATCGCTATCGACTGGTAATGTACCCAAGAGACTGGCGGCATTGCCACGTTGTATGGCAATGTTCAGTGTCTGGCGAAGCTAAAAGCCAGCCCTTGGATCACGGGAGGTGTCAACCAGCCGTTTGGAGATTTCGTTGAACAAACCGTGAGCACTCCGACCCCACGGCCCGGGGGTATAAAAACGTACCTATACTTTTTTAACCGAATTCAAAAAAAGGAGGAGGTTCTCAATTCGGATGTTTAATTTTTTTTTATGTATGTTTAAGCATAACTCCGTCCGTCATATACATATAGACGGATTTCAAAATTCTTTTTTTGTTCGTAAGAGGTTTATTTTAATAATTGTTAAGGTGGACAAAATAAAGCCATTTGATTAATTGAAATTAGTTTTATGTACCTAATACTTGAATCGTGAGTGAGGTTCTGTAAAAAACGAGCCAAAGAAAAGTCCAGTTTACAACGCCTGAAAGACTTTAAACTCACAGTCACAAACAACTGCAAAATTACTACAACAAAAAATCAAAGAAAACCTTTTTCAGCCAATTTTTATAAGGACTTCCTGAGGAAAACAAAGTGATGACAAAGATCTCGACGTTTAAAAGGAAGTCTTATTCAAATGCTCTAAAAGGAACATGACAGGAAAATTTTAAACGCCTTACCTTGGAAGATGGTCAAGGGTTTTTCCTCAATGAAGAATTGTATGCGTTCGATAGCCTATTTTTTGAAGAAGGCTAGGTACCCATAGGTTACTTAATATCATGCCAGAACCCTCACGAGACGTGCTCAATAAAAAATGTCAAAACGCTGAGTGAAACGAAGAAATAAGGCAGGCGGCGATGAAATGCGACGGGGTGGGTTGGGGGAACAAGAATTTCACGCGAACGAAATCGCGGGCAGAACCTAGTTATTAATATGTGTTCTAAGCAAACCTAGTTCTAATCACAAGACAATAATTATTTACAGTAGTTTTTCTAGAAAAAATCTATTCACAGCTACACCGATAAACTAAAAAATATCATTAAAAAAAACGACGTAAAATTCCTCAAACAATACTGCACTTCGGCATTTTGTCACACTTCGGCAAAACATAGCAGTTTCATGCGTAAATAATACGCGTTCGAAATTGAAACGTTATCGCCGCCATGTTGGCAAGGCCGTGACGTCACACCATAGATAAGACTGCAAGGTCACACGTTTGGTGTAGCCTTGAAATGTGGCCACAAGGAGATGTGGATGGAATTAATAAGATGACTTGCTTCCGTATTTTTTGTGGGTTTTGTTGACAAACAGAACAACGGCCCCCTGAAACATTTCCGATTTAAAAAAAGGTTTCCTCCTCTTTAGTTCTAACAGTATCCAAGGATGGATTCAAAGATTTGTGATTATCTACATACAGGGTGTAAAAACACAATAATGAAGCCAAGAGCCACTTGTACTTTATTTTTTTTTTTGTACTGAACCATACGTAAGAACCTTCTGGTTACGGAGATATTGAAGGACAAAATTCCAACTTTTACTGACGTTTTCTTAAGAAAACAAGTTTTTTTTTTATATTATAACACAATTATAAATACCCCTATGACCACTGTACCGTTGCATGTACCTATAAGCACAACTTTTTGCGTGTGTTACATTGCGCAGTACTGCAAACAGCAAACACGCATTTTTTTTGTTTTCAAAAACGCCGAAAAAAACACGTTTGTTATGGGAGCCCCCTTAAATATTTATTTTATTCTGTTTTTAGTATTTGTTGTTATAGCGGCAACAGAAATACATCATCTGTGGAAATTTCAACTGTCTAGCTATCACGGTTCATGAGATACAGCCTGGTGACAGACGGAAAGTGGAGTCTTAGTAATAGGGTCCCGTTTTAACCCTTTGTGTAACACCCTAAAAACAAGCCCCATTTCCAAACTTTCTTCGTACATCAATGGATGCGCTCGCGCAGGCAGCAGGTGCGTACAATTCCGTTTAATTATAATTACGCAGCCTTGAACTAGTGCGCGCGACCTCGCGTAGAAATGCGGACAAACAGAGCGTGGTGCGGCGGCGCAAGTGGCCGTACTGAGTTGTCAAGGAACGTCTGTGAAGAATAGATGTAAATTACTGGTATTCGGTAAGACTGGAAGCCGGCCCCAACATAGTTGGTAAAAGGCTAGGCATATGATGATGACTGTGAATAATAGATAGTGCACTTTCCGGGTGATAACTTGGTGGAAAATCAGCTGCCTCCTTTCGGAGTAATACAATATTAAGTACTAGCTTAACTTTTTTTGAGTCCAGGAGCAATGGTGGCCACTAGGCCTGTATTAATCTCACTGCTGGGACACAGACCTCCTTCCTGCGGGAGATAGTGGCACAATAGTGGACTATAATCCACCACGTGGGCCAGTGCGAGTTAGTAGATGTCACATGTCTTCGAATTTTTGGTTCTAGGACATGCCGGTTTCCTCACGATGTTACCCATCACCGGCGATTTTTTTAGCCGGAGATTTTTCAAAACATCCACTTCCCTGACTGCACCTGCACAGTAACATTAATAAGTATCTTTCTCTATCTGTTCGCCGTAACTGAACACTAGTACTCTCTGCCATTACACGAGTTAGTTAATATGTATGAATGGCCATTCGGAATTAATGCGTCTTGCTGAATAACTGTTGTTTGAAATTACAGCCTTTCCACTGGCTGGTGGGGGATTTTACTCAAAGTCAACTACCCGTATAGTTCAAAAACAACTGAAGTCTCAAGCGGGGAAAGTATAATAACCTTATCGGTAATTATATTTTGGAGCCGTTTGGCGTTGAAACCCTCGGGCCGAATGCTCATGGCTTGTTCAATGAAATATCCAAACGGTGGGTTGCAACTTCACGTGACCCAAGGGCTGGCTTTTACCTTGGCCAGAGGCTAAGTTCTTGAGTAAATTACCACTACCAGTCGACAGCGATACGGATGAAAATTCGACGCCATATTTTATTTTTAACCCCCGACAAAAACAGAGGAGTGTTATAAGTTTGACGTGTGTATCTGTGTGTCTGTCTGTGCTGTAGCTCCTAAACGACTGAACCGATTTTGTTTTTTTAATAATTTTGTTTAGGTTAGGATATTATATTTTTATTTTAATAATTTATTATGTATTAGAAGTTTGTCCAATTAATAAATAATAAAACCGAAGTCTTTCTCAAATTGAAGTCCATCAAGCTGCAAAAGACCATTGCTGACCTAAGCTCGTGTGATAGAACCTCACTCAAGACTCAAGCATTACTTAAGCCTAGCTTCAAGGTTTGAACCAATCAAATGGCTTTAAACTAGTCTTAAGTAATGCGTGAGTTTGTGTGAGGTTCTGTGATACGAACCTAAGAGCTAGTTAAAGCTTGGAAACCAGTAACCGATGGTGTAGAATGCAATAAGGTCCATGATACGGGAAGGAAACTATAGCGTCTAGTATCTAATCATACTGATAAGATTACTAATGCTTCGCTGGTATTGATCAGGTCAGATGGCATACCATCCAACCTCCAATACCTTCAACAGAAGGACCTAGCAAGCGTGCTGCATAAATCAGCTGCAGCAGCTAAAATCGGAACATAGGGAGAGCCACAAGCAAATACGATATTTTTACTACTCTCTTTCTACATATTCTTTTCAAACATCTTTCCTTTTTTCTACGAGTCCTGTATGTAAATTACTTAGTCATTAATAGTTTTGAACTAATCTTTTAAAACCACTATACAATTTTCAGGGAACTCCATATTATTATCAACACTTGCCTACCGTCAAAAACGTGTAAGTATTTGAATCACATCTACCTGCACTTTTGCACAACGATTATGAATCAGTTGATTCACAACTAACTCCGCGTGTTTTGAACATGAGTAGGCCCTTTGATTAGGGTCCTTATTGTGTTGTCATTTCGAAGAAGTTCCGTACCTTTTTGAGTGTAAAAGATGAATGCATTATTCAGAGTTGAGTCATCATCATCTTCCTGCCCTTATCCCATGTTACTTGGGGTCGGCGCAACACGTTTTCTTCTTCCATTCTCCCCTGTCAACCGTCACGCTATCATTCACTCCCTTCTCTTTCATATCATTTTTTATTTTTTGTTTTATTTTTTATTAATTTATTTATTATTCAATTTTTTATTATTCAGAGTTGAGAGTTTGAGAAAAAATCGGAGATTACTTTGACACAAGTGTGGAGGCGTGAATTCGCCATCTTTTATTATATAATAGGTATGTCAATTTCAAGAAAGAAGCTGTGATCGTGAGGTCCCAGATTCGATTTACAGGTTGATCTTGGCATAGTCATTTAGTTTTTCTGTCAAAAAATCTCAGGATCGTCCTCCTTTACGGGCTGGGAAGTATAATAATCTATTCTAATATTATAAAAAGAGGTCTTTGTGAGTTTGTATGAAGGAGTAATCTTCGGAACTACTGATCCGATTCCGAAAATTAGTTCACTGACAGAAAGCCAGACTATTGCCGAATAACATAGAATCGTTCTACCACGCGAACGAAGTCCCGGGCAGAAGCGAGTATGTTATATTTTTCCCATTTCATCACGGAATTGGAATGCTGTAATACAGGCGATCACAGTGTGACAAACAGGAAGCTCAAATTCAAATCATAAACGACACCACCGCACGACCAAGTCACAAACTTTCAACAACCCACGGACACACAATGTTTATCACAGACATTTCCTAGTCTTTATACCCAAAGAAAGAACTAGAATCATAGCAAGTAGGATTTTGTCCTTTACTTGTGCTACATGACATTGCTTCTTGCCAAATTTCATGATTCTAGGTCAACGGGAAGTACCCTATAGGTTTTGATTTCCGAACATAAACGCATCGTATCTTTTGATTGCGTTGACTTAGAAGTTTGATTTTTTTGCTTCGAGTAATTTCAGGCCTGAATATTTGATATTAATTTCAACTTGATAACTGCACGCGTTCCTGAGAAAAAGGGTCTTTACCGACGGAGAGACAGACGGACTTACGAAGTGATCGTAAAAGGGTTCAGAGAGACCATTCTATTTTATTTCGTTTTTCCTTTTGAGGTACGGAATCCTAAAAATGCGATAAAACAGCCGTTAAATAATACTATTTTCTAAAAAGATCACCCCATAAAATAATTGAAAATCTGACACCTTCAATAACATTTCATGGAAGGTTACAAACACAAGCTATATGATTAGTTTCAATTTAAGTCAGTCCTCTTGATTTTTTTTTTTTGCTTATTGTTATGCAAAACTGCTCCGAGACGAAAGACAGCTAATTGTCTTTTGTTAAACGCTACAGTGGTTTAGGAGATATGTGCTAATAATAACATACCGCAGAGATAAAAACAAAGTATTTATGAACGTAGGTACCTACGTTCTTAAAACGTTACGTTACGTAGAGTATTATATTATCTGTGGTTTTATGGATGACTAGCAGCACCACAGATATAGATAGACCTAGATAACGCAAGTATCACGAACTGTATGAAAACCAAGCGTGCCATTTTTTGACTACCTACTATGACGTCAAAAGCTCGCGCTCTCGCTCACGCTTACCCAGCCAGCAGTACACAGGACTGAGCGCGAAAGTGGCGGCTTATGATTTTTTATCGTAAGCTGGTGCGATTTTTGGCACGCGAAGTAGTTGCTCTTACGTTATCTAGGTGTATCTATATCTATGAGCAGCACCTTAGGAATATCGGGTTAAAGAGTACCTACGTTTAGTAGTTGTTTTCGTGAAAGAGTGACAAACATCCATCCATCCACCCTCACAAACTTTCGCGTTTATAATATTAGTAGATAGGATAGGATTATTTGGGATGACATGAGTTTTGTATGATAGCAAAGATAACATAAGCTGGTATGATACTAATCCTTATCGTGGTATTGTCAAAGCTAGCTTAGAAATGATTGCTTTTCCCAATTTTTTTACTACATTTATGCGTAGTTTTCAAAGCTAAACGAAGTTTTATATTGTACTAGCTTCCGCCCGCGGCTTCACCACTATCCTATGTCCTTCCCCGGGATGCAATCTATCTCTCTGCCAAATTTTATCGAAATCCGTTCACTGGTTTAGGCGTGAAAAGGTAACATACAGACAGACAGGCAGAGTTACTTTCGAATTATAATATTCTAAGTATGGATTGTCATATTGTAGTAGAATCTTATTTATAAGGGATAGGTTATTAAATTGTTAGTCTTGGTAAGCAACATCATCCGGCTTGACGTTAGGAATTTGGCTAACCAAGAGTGTCATCTGTTCCGTACCGTATTGTGAACTAACTTGTCCTATCTAGGGAGCCGGGAGATTTTTAACAGGACTTCTCAGGACCCTGGTACCTCAAACACCTTTCTCTGTTTAAGACTGCATTTTATACCAGCGCCTGTAATCTGATTTAGAGATAAATAAAGATTTATGGTGATGATATTTCAGTCTTATTTTTTTTTCGGATGGGAAATCATCAAATGAGGGGCTCCCGCTCTGGGTGGCCGGGAGTCGTCCCGTGGCTCCCGACGCCCGGAGCGTCTCCCGTGGCGGCTGGGACGGGAGGCTCTCTCCCTCATCCGTCCCGCCACCTCCTTCGCTAGCATGACTGCTTCGCAGAAGGAGGTGACTGCCTCGGAACTCATATTTCAAAGTCTTAAACCATCTCTATATGCAATATGCATACAGAGATGGTATAACCGCGGCAATAAATGCTGCAGCATTTAGTACTATTCCAAGCATATATCCGATTCCAAGTGTTTACAGAATCTGTTGATAAAGAATATGGGCATTTTATCGCCTCCAGAGACCATTAATACCAACATTGCTACCATGGAGCACCAAACATCGGACACCAAAAAGAGTTAATAAATAAATGGAGCCAAAAATATTCAACGTGGGCAAGTTCTTACGATGCAATGGTGCTCCGAAACCTGATTCTCAAACTGTCTCTCGTTATGCAATACACATTGTTACTTATTCTACGTTGTTCCAAACGCCATCATACTATAATTAGTTGTGAACCTCGTAACCCTTATACAACTGTTTACAGAAAACAGTTTACTATATTGTGTATATCTACTTCTGTATTCTACCTATCACACTAATATTATAAAGGCGAAAGTTTGTGAGTATGTGTTTATATGTTTGTTACTTTTTCACGCTCAAACGGCTGGACCAATTTTGATAAAATTTGGTATGGAGGTAGCTGACACCCTGGATTAACATATAGGCTACTAAATCCACGAGACGACGACCCACTGACCGGAAAATTGGAAAATTCCTATTTTTTTCTAGGGATTTTTGTAAGAGTCAAGACCATAGTTTAGGATTCGAACGATTAGACAAGAAAACGTCTGTCGGGTACGCAATTGACACACTGAAGGGCTTTTTCACAGATAAAGAGTAACTCACGACACGCTTGCTCATCAATCTTAACCCCAAAGAGATTTAAGATAGGTACATAGAGGGGCTATGCAAAGAAATGTCTTAGAAAAACTGTGATCCCATGTCTCAGTGACGCCATCTAGCTAAGTATAGCCAAATTAGAGCGGCAATTTATTCAATTAGATTCAGCTATCGCTCGGTAGATGGCCAGTGTGGCTAGTGTTGCCAGATACGATTTTCAATCGGTGGATTGAAAATCGGATCAGTGGTGCCTGAAGAACCTAATATAAATCGAATCAGTTAGATAAATATCGAAAACTAACTGTCCTACTAAGGTGTCCTAAACTAACTTTGTGCCTATAATACAAATATACTCTTATGTCTAAAAGGTGGTTTCCCTAAGATAACCTTTAGATTCATACATTTAAATGAATATTGTCGAAAACAAAATCGATATACAATATCACATCTCTGTAACGCAGTATACTCCGACTTTTAATTAGTTTTTAATTATACTAATAGTTATTACCCTCTTTTAAAAAATCAATTTAACATGGATCGATTTTGAACTGAATGTTACTTGAATGAATCGATTATTTTGTCAGACCACTATTTAAATTTCGTTAAAAAGTGGTAACACTTAAGCTGTCATTTTACCCAACTATAGTAAAGCTACTCAGCAATAGATGGCGTTTAATACAAAATAAGGAAATTTTCTAGATCTATTTATGAAAATTATTTAATTCTAATTACTGAGTAAATATAGATAATACATACGAAAATAAACTGAAGTTAGGTCCAGTTGTTCTACCATAACGAGACTTGCAGTGTCGTAATGCGCAACTCGGCATATTTCCATACAAAATATTTTTCTTTTGTTGGACACGAATGCGTCAATGCGACTTGACGCGCAGGCGTACCATACTAGACTGAGAGGCATGTTACCGATATGTAGCAAGTATGGGATCACGGTTTTGTTCGCTATGTCCCGTCTATGTAAATAATATTTAATGTCTTTGCTTAACCCTAAAATATCAACACTAAAATTCCTCTGTAGCTGTAGAGGTGTCAGTCGCTCAGAAACATAAGAAATAAATTAACCATGTACTAAGGTTTTAATAGTGACTTTAATATCCAAGAATGTAAATGCAGCTGAGATGAGAATGATAAGAGGTATGTGTGGTGTTACACGAATGGATAGAATTAAAAAAAATGAGTAGGACATAAGAGGAAGTCTGAAAGTGGCACCGGTAACTAAAAAGTTGTGTTGAAATCGGTTGTCATAGTATAGGCAATATGGGTATGTGTTACGGAGAAATGAGGAAAATATCGAGAGGAATGTTTTGAGTATGAATGTCGATGGCTTTAGGGAGTAGGGCAAGACCAAATAAACGATGGATGGACTGTGAACGATGATATGGTTAGAAAGGGGGTGACTACCGAGATGACGACTAATAGAGAAGTATGGAACAAAAAGACATGTTGCGCCGACACCAAATAAATAGGGATAAGAGCAGGAAAATTACGATTGTGACATAAGGTTTTAATAGTGATATTAATATGCCAGGGATGTAAATCCTACCTGTTTGTTAAAAGATTATGAACCAACAGTTTAGCAACACAAACAATCTAATCCCTCAAGCGATTACTAAACTATGAAGATAACGTTATCTTCAAAGTACCAACACACTAAAACTCGGTCGAAATGACATCAATATTTAACCAGCATTACTCATTTTAATTATCTTCAACGTAATTAATCTTGTTTTTCATTTATTACAGGTACTCGTGGAGAACGTACGCGTTGTATAAGATAACAGTGGATACAAAATTTCTAAAGTGGAATCCTACATTGGATACTAAATTCCAAAGTTAAGTGGATAAAGTGTGCTAAATTTCCAAATTTAATTGAATAATTTGGAAAAATAATACCAAAATTCAGATTCAAGAGTGAGCATAATTAAAAATCGAATTCTAGAATCGAATTTTAATCTGTGAAGTGCAAACTAAAATTCCAAATTGGAATTTAGAAGTATCTATTTAGTGGGTGACTTTGGAAGTGGATGACAGTGTAGTGCTAAGTGTTATCCTGTGTATGATGAGTGGCGGGTATGGATGAGCCTCAGACTATCCACAAGACCTGCGTGCGGGTGAACTCTGCAGAGGATGACGAGTCCAGGGATGAGGTGGACCATGAGTTACCAAAGAAGAACCCTTTTGTGCGGGTAAGTGTTTTTCATGCTCTTTCTTTTTATTCTCTTGGATTGAACTAAGTTCATAGTTATAAAGGAATGATATACCGATCGTTAGAAGAACAAGGATTTATGTTCTCGAAAGAAAACTTCCATGGACAGACAAAACTAGCTAAAAAAGACTAAAGGATACAGCGGTGCTATTCTGTAAAAATCTCACCTTGAAAAACTTAGGTGAAGTGAGCTGTCAATAGTGTCAATTCCTACCAAAAACAAACTTACTTCACCTAAGTTTTGACGGTGAGCTTTTTACAGAATCGACCGGCAGTAGTAATGCCAGATGCTTCGGGACTAATTTATTTGACTAATCTTTATGACAGATGACGCAATTGTTGTTTTATTTTAAACTTGATTATATTAACTTAGGAGTTTTCTGCCATCTTGGCAAAACTAAAAATTTAATATTACGATGATGGTCGTCAGGGTTTGCTAAACAGCTATTAAAGTTATCAAAAGTGGCGGAAATATTAAAGTGTTTATCGCATTTTACTAGTGAGTACGAAGGATTTATTAGGACATTTCATTGAAAAACATCGAAATTTCTGCAATAATACTACCTTGAGGAACGCTAGTAAAGGTAAAGTAGCAGTAGCATCCGGACAAACACGTGCATAAAATATTATACTTTTACATATAAACAAATGAAAGCTGCATGACCCTGACCATGTCGCTTAATTATGAATTATTTAGCCAGGAAAACACATTCTTAGAGACAATCATGGTTTATAATAGCCTCCCCGACCGTTTTCGGTCACAGTGGCCAACCTCAATGGAGATTAGCCAGGTAAGAAAGAAAAAGTATTTATTGCGACTCGTACCTACAGGAAGATCACAAACTAAACTAAACACAGTAAAATAAAAATCCAAGTTATATAAAAAAAAGTAACAAAAGGAAAATGAAACAAAGTCCTATGCGAGGCCAAAAGGCTCCTATCTCAGCATGATGCTGCGACATTTAAAAAAATTAATGTCGCAGCGCTGGTATTCTGATAGGGCCCGCTGTGATGTCACGGGCTACAGATATAAATAAATGTGTAAAATATTAGCAAATATTCAATCTGCGCCAGGCGTAACCTCATTACTTGTCTGTGCCTTGCAGTGACGAGATACGCAGAAGATATTATAGTGTAGGTACAAGTGTGTGCGCAAACACAGGTGCACTCTCTGTTCCTTTAATCTCATAGTCCAATGGGACGGTAATCCGACACGACCGGAGATCAGGCGCAGGACCAACGGCTTTACGTGCTTTCCGAGGCACCACCAACTTCCAAACTTCGGACAGTTATTACGAAATTCCTAATGGAAAACCCAATAATACTTTGTCCAACCCGGGAATCGGACCCAGGACCCCACGCTCAGCAGTCGCGCTTGCAACCACGAGACCAACGTGGTTTATAAACTAACTGTGAAGCTGCAAAGGCCGATGGATATATAGCCGATAACTGTCTCACTACAGGAAAAACGAATAAACGTATTTTTTTGAAGTAAAAACTTCTTTAGGCGCTTGAGGCATTTTTGAGATGGAAAAAAACATTGAACTCGCGCCACTGTTACCGCGACACCGCGCGTGTTTTATTTATTAGACGATTCAAAAAATACCCTCTTCGGATGTGTTCGGCTGTCCTCGGAATGTACTCGGCTTTAATCTATATCCGATATGTCAGTGAGTGATGGCAAAGTGTTCTGTTTGTGTTTTGTTTTTACTTCTGCCGGCACTCCCGGAGTGCCACTGTTTTTTTTTGACGTGACAACGTCTTAAATTAGGTTGCGGCTGGGAGTCACTTATGAAAAAGTGTAACGCTCGGTAACGTTACGATGAGTCACCGAACGAGAGAGAGGCCCGCCGAATGCCTTGCGTCTCTCTCCCACTCAACTATTCTACCGAGAAAAAGACGTTGTCACGTAAAATCTTCGCCCGTAAAACCGACTTTACAGGCAACCATTTTTTTTCATTTCCTATTTTGTTAAGTACCCGGAACTTGTAGACAGGCCACCTACGCTGTCCTCCCATACCTACCTATTAACACTGTAATTTGAAAACATTCTAAAAGTCAATTATTTTTAAAAGGGTAACCGTGTAGTTGGGTACGTATTTGAATATCGAAAATTAAAATATCGACTGTTAAAATATCGATGTTCAAAACATCGAAAATTTAAATATCGATTGTATCAAAATGTCGAAAATTGTTATACCTACGCTTAAAACGTCGAAGATTGAAATGTCGAGTGATTAAAGTTTCGAATGATTCAAAATATCGAATGACATTATGCCTAAGTTCAAAATATCAACATTTAATACATCGAAGTTCATAATATCTACGTTACGTTACGTTTGGGTTTTTATTATGTAAAAATAATTAAAGTACCTACATTACATGAGGTTTTCCTTGTTTTTTTTTTGTAACCCACCTAGTAACTAATTTCCATCTAGCAAACAAGCATGCAGCAATCATGCAACATGCAAGCAAGCATGGCTTCTGTCACGGCTCCGGCGCTGCAGGGCTCCGGCAGTCCCACGCGACTACGCGATTCTAAATTACACTCTAGGGGTAGGGCAGACAAGACTACGTGGAGTCGGTTTTGCAGCGATACGTTTCTGTCACTAACTTTAGTAGCACAACCTGCACAACATATTGACTTTCAAGAAAATATTTTAATTTAAATAATACCTTCACGATTGACCTAGGCTTGTACACTGGACACTGATTTTCATGGATAAAATAGGTCGAAATTGTTCCAAAACCGAATTGGGGCACCCCGAATTTACGTAGTCTTTTGGCTGTTACCCCTAGAGTGTATATAAAAATCCGGAGGCGCGAAGGGAGGGCAACCCCCGCCCGCTGTAACAAAGCATAGGCACCCGTGGGAACCGTAGCGGCTGAGGCTGGTCGCCGGAGGCGACCAGCAAGCCGAAGCTGCGGAGGTGAACATGGGTGCCTATCCTTTGTTACGCAAGGGCGAAGGGGTTGCACTTCCCGTAGCGCCGGAGACGTTGCAGAAGCAACCTTTTTCCACTCATACTACTTATATCAGTTCGATATTTTAACTTGTACGTATTTTTAGGGTGAATTAATGAATGTATTAAATGTTGAAAATTAACCCATTTTTACACGTAGGTATATTAATTTTCGATGTTCAAATAATATATGTACCCATCGATATTTAGGACGTTCGATAATCTGTATTTCGATATTTAGATCTTTCGATGTAACTTTTGTAGATATTTAGATTTTAGATATATTGGACGTAGGATATTTAACCATTCGATAATATAAACTTTCGATATTTAAATTTTCGGTTATATAATCGTTCGATATTTCCATTTTCGATGTTTCGAACATCGATATTTTAACAGTCGGTATTTTAATCTTCGATATTCAAATACGTACCCGTGTAGTTTCTTGCCGGCGCTTCTCCATAGGAAACTACCAATTGGAACGGTGCATCTAGCGTATGTTTTTTAGGGTTCCGTACCCAAAGGGTAAAAACGGGACCCTATTACTAAGACTTCGCTGTCTGTCCGTCCGCCTGTCCGTCCGTCCGTCTGTCTGTCACCAAGCTGTATCTCAAAAACCGCAATAGTTAGACAGTTGAAATTTTCACAAATTATGTATTTCTGTTGCCGCGATAACAACAAATACTAAAAACAGAATAAAATAAATATATAAGGGGGGCTCCCATACAACAAACGTGTCTTTTTCGGCGTTTTGCCTTGTGGTACGGAACCCTTCGTGTGCGAGTCTGACTCGCACTTGGCCAGTTTTTTTTCTAATTCACAAATTGAGTCACCGCGTTTGCTCAAAGTTTGTTTTAGCGTATTAACTTTTTGAAATGTATTGCTATGCTAAGTTCTGATGCAAACCGCTATTCCTGCTACTTACAAAGAATCTATCTTGGACTAGCAGCGCCCCGCGGTTTTACCCGCATAAGTGTCGATCCCGTGGTAATATCGGGATAAAAAACGATCCTATATCCTTCCCCGGGATGCAATCTATCTCTGCCAAATTTTATCGAAATCCGTTCAGTGGTTTAGGCTTGAAAAGGTAACATACAGACAGACAGAGTTACTTTCGAATTTATATTATTAGTATGGATATAGTATATTAGAATAGTTTAAAGTATGGATGGCAATTTTACTGACGAAGAATCTCGATCAGATGATAGGTAATGATGACAAAACAAGAGACAATCGCGCATCGGCGTCCTTCCCAAATTACACAAACATTGCTAATCAAAGACAGTTGATTAATCAATGTTCCTATTTACTTTCTGAGATATTAAACATTTCATTAGTCACTACAAGCAGGATTCGTCATAGTCATAGGCAGTGCGTTTATTATGATTGTTTTGTTAAGTAAGTCATGCATGATGCAACGTGTAATAGGCGCCATTTGTATTTTGTTAATAACATGCAAGTACAGCGGTATATAAGTTTAGGTCCTAGCTTTAGAAACCGATAGATGTTCTCGAATAAAATTTTATTTTATTAATAGAAAACAAACAGCTCATTTATCAAATTTTTAACCGACTTCAAAAAGGAGGAGGTTCTCAATTCGTCGGAACCTTTTTTTTTTTTTTTTTTTTTTATTTTTTTTTTTTATGTATGTTCCCCGATTACTCGGAGACGGCTCGACCGATTTCAAAAATTATTTTTTTGTTTGAAAGGGTATACTTTCCAGGTGGTCCCATTGTCATCAGGTCAGGATCTGATGATGGGATCCTGGAGAAATCGAAGGAACTCTTCAAGTATTATAGGCACACCTATAGCGATTTGGGTATTTTTTGTAGTAACTCGTGCATTTGCTCTCGGAAAGCATCATTTGGTGAAGTGGAACTGATGATGAAGACCACAGATTGCCCCCGGAACTACTCAATAATAAGTATTTCCCGGTTTGCGATTCGATTACTTACTTTAATATGGTTGCTAAGCAAGTTATGCTCGTCACAATGCGAATGGTGAAATGGAGCTGATGGTGGAATACCAGGAGAACTCCTCAACAATTAACGTCCCTGCATCGGGAAAAGCAATATTTTGTAAAAGGCGATGAGCAAGTTGGCATTAGGCTATTGTAACTTAGATACATTATAAACAGACACACTAAAAAGAGAGAAATAAAAACTTTTTAACAAAAAAAAAAAAACCGACTTCCAAAAAAAACACTACAAAGTGAAAAATAACTTTTATTTCGGAAGTCGGTGGCAAAAAACTAAAATACAGATCCAAAGACACCGACTTCCGAAATAAAAGTTATTTTTCACTTTGTAGTGTTTTTTTTGGAAGTCGGTTTTTTTTTTTTTGTTAAAAAGTTTTTCATCGACAACATCCATCGTTTTCTTACTAAACTTCAACTTTATCCGACGATCCTGCATACTTATCTCTTTTGTTGACTGTACCTATGTGTATTTAAAGGTACTTTTGAAGGTTAGGAATTATATTTAGAAATCACAATGTGGGTAGCCAATACCTTTTATCACATTTCTAATACTAGTAGGTATTCATTAACGCCAGCTGTTAATAGCACAATGGAAAATGGTAAGTAGTGCCAGTAGCTAGAAGGTCTATGTTTAATACATAACCTTAACTGCATAGCTATTGACAACCACTCGATACGCTTCCGTACCGTATCGAACATCAATCAATGTCCTCGTAGGAGTCCTCTAATCGCTGTTCACAAGTACGAAACCCGAACCTTTGTCATTTTAAATCAAATAGACGATCGCTATTCTTCCGTCAGGGGCAGAGGACGCCGATCGGCAGCGGCGGCGACCCTCGCGTCCGGCCCTGGTTCAAGCCATGGTCCGGAGCGAGAAGGAGTGGGAGGCAGTCACCTCCTTCTGCGAAGCAGTCATGCTAGCGAAGGAGGTGGCGGGATGGTTGAGGGAAAGAGCTTCACGTCCCAGCCGCTGCTGGAGACGCTCCGGGCGCCGGGAGCCGCGTGACGACTCCCGGCCACCATAGGCGCAGGCCTGCGGACGGAGAGTAATGCTACCCATTACTCTTTTTTTAGATT
Source organism: Oligia latruncula (assembly GCA_948474745.1). Taxonomy (NCBI): domain Eukaryota; kingdom Metazoa; phylum Arthropoda; class Insecta; order Lepidoptera; family Noctuidae; genus Oligia; species Oligia latruncula. The sequence goes on from OX419706.1 coordinate 14,100,363, forward strand.
CTACTCTTTTTTTGAGGTTGGGAAATCATCAAATGACCCCTCCCGCCCTGGGTAGAGCGAAATGGATTGTCAGACTCTTACTGGCTAAAACCCACCCATGTTCCTTCCTTAGCCCTTTATGTTCCGGGCCAGCGGTAACCCTTTCGGACCATCCCGCTGACCCGCCCCTTCATTGATGCTGACATCTCTTTGAGGCGCGCGTGGAACACGTACGCGCCGTCCGGCATGGGCCTGGTCCTGATCGGACGGTGAGCTACCCATTACTCTCCGTCCGCAGGCCCGCGCCTACGGTGTACCTACAGTCTCGGGTATAGGTGAGTATCGTGCATAGCGCCGCTTATTTCGCTGAGTAACAGACTATATAAACCATCGCAATATTTGACATGAATCGATCACAAGATGGGCTAATTAGGTAACACTCGACCAGTGGTTAATAATGGCGCTTGTGTATTTATCTAGCTCTTGTAATAATTCGCTATTGTGACACACTATTGTAAGTGCCTTCTAAACTTATGTAATAATTGGCATCTCATCTATTTTATAATGTGATTACATTTACATTAACTGTGCAACTAGAATCAATTCTTCTTTTTGTAAAAAAAAAATATATATATAAATATCTTATCTTCAAACTGGAATATCTTTAATTCGTGACTTCCTAGAAAATTATACCTGAAGACAAAACTCAGTATATCAGTGAAAGACACCAATTTTGAATTATCAAGCAGTTAGTCAGAAATAGGTGCCCAAACGGGAATACTTCGAGATCCGCGAGGTAATTGCGTAACACACATAAAATGACAATAAATTGATCGCAATGGCTTTCATTTTGACAGTTCTACAACATTCATTGCGTTATTTGCGTTGTTGAGCAGACACATTTTTTGAACATATGGAGCAATGGATTAGAAATATGCTTCAAAATGATAGTAATAGTGTGTTACGCAATTAGGGTGCGCATTTTATGATATACTAGCAGCGCCACGCGGTCTCACTCTCACCAGCATAAATGTCGATCCCGTGGGAATATTGGGATAAAACCTTGTGTTATTCTAATGTACTTATAAGATATATAATATATATATATATATATACAAGGTGTAACAGATTAAACGCAAGTCCTGAAAGTAGTTTGTTCATAATTGATTACTGAATCAATTTCAGTAACATTTAAGATAGGTATTTTTTTTTAAATTATGTATTTTGCCATACTGATCGCCGATTGAGCCAAAGAAAATTAAATCTTATGTCAAGGCAATAAGACTCAATTTTGAATGCATAAAGTAATGATAGGGTCAACACAATGTTCGCTTTAAAAAAAATTGTTTTGATCATTGTATTATGCTTTTAACTCAATACTCTAATTGGGGTGTATGAGGTCTTGCGTTCATTATGTTACGCATTGTATAAGATATATACCTACTGTAAGTTTTTTTTGTTTTTCATCAAATTTCAGTAGTTTTTGCGTGAAAGAGTAACAAAGTACTATCCATCCATCTATCCTCACAAACATTCGCATTTATAATATGTATTAGTAGGATGTAGCTTGAACCAAGGTAACCGACCTAACCCGAAGAATTGCCAAACTTAAGTGGCAGTGGGCAGGGCACATTGCTCGCAGAACTGATGGCCGATGGGGCCGAAAGGTTCTGAAGTGGCGACCGCGTACCGGAAGACGTAGCGTTGGAAGGCCTCCCACAAGGTGGACCGATGACCTTGTGAAGGCCGCAGGAACCCGTTGGATGCGAGAAGCACAGAACCGGTTGAAGTGGAGGTGCTTGGGGGAGGGCTATGTCCAGCAGTGGACGTCTATAGGCTGAAATGATGATGATGAGGAGGTAGCTTATCCTAAACACAGCCTAATCTGCATGCTAAACTGGAAGCCAGTCCAACAGACTATGAATCATGTCAAGCACATGGAGCATCAATATTCTCGGTACAAAATGTGGGCCAGATGATTGTCAGTTGCGCCGGAGTCGACAAAAAACTAAAGCAAGTGGCACAACGACCTCTCGCGATCACTGACTCGTAAGTATTGTAATAACTGCTACTTAAGTGTATGTGTTATCATTAGGTATACTTGAAAGAAGTCGTTATTTACAAATTACGTGTTTATTATTTATCAATATTTTCTTTAGGCGTGTTTCTGTCATCATGCTAACCTTTCCCTAGAAAACTTAAGTTCAGGACTGCTAGATAACAGGTAGGTATCATATTCAGGGGCTTGTGGGTGAATAACAACAAGAGGCGCCCATGGCTAAATAATAACAGCCGCAGAGGTCGTTCGATCAGGTTAAGCTACGCTTGCCGCGGTTGGTCTGTGGATGGGTGACCATCTTTACATACCGTGACCCCTCCGTGCCTCGGAAAACACGTTATGCCGTTGGTCCCGGCTGTCATCTTTGACAGACACACATGAAAGTCTGCCAACCAGTCTTACCAAGGGGTATCGTATTACCCAGTTACTGGGTTGTGGAGGTCAGATAGGTTAGACTGGAAGCCGACCCCATAGTTGGGAAGAGGCTAGGCAGATGATGATATGGCTAAATAACCACAGCCGCACGGGTCGATCGTATAGGTTAAGCTGCGCTTGCCGAGGTCGGTCCGTGGATGGGTGACTATCTTTAAAAACCGGGACATCTCCGAAAATCGGAAAGAACTTTAAGCCGTTTGTTGATCCCGACTATCATTCGTAGATCGTAGACAGTCCCATTGGTAAGACTGGTTGACAGAATTTTGGGCTTTTGAAAACGAATAACAGCCGAATGACCAACTGCTTAACATGCTTTTTGAGGCACGGAAGGGTCTTGATATGTAATGGGTTGGAACCATTGGAACCCATCACGAAACGTCCGCGGCAAGCTGTTAAGGCTCCTACAAACAGGCGCGACACGCGATATAATCGCGCGCGACGCAAAGGCACCGATCGTTGCGCGACTTGCGGTACCTTTGTGTCGCGCGCGATTTTATCGCGTGTCGCGCCTGTTTGAAGGAGCCTTTATCATTTCGCCACGAGCCTTTTTTTTTTTTTGGTTGGGAAATTATGAAATGACCCCTCCCGCTCTGGGTGGCGCGGAAGGGAGTGTCAGACTTTTACGGACTAAAACCCACCCGTGTTCCTTCCTTAGCCCTTTATGTTCCGGGCCAGCGGTAACCCTTTCGGACAATCCCGCTGGCCCGGCAGGTCGCCACGAGCCTCTCGAACAGTTTTTGACAACGATAATAAAAATTTCTCAATTGAATCAAACCTTTTTTTTTTTTTTTTTTTCGCTGAGAAATGACTTTACGCATCTCCGCTCGTCGGGGGAAGAGACGGAGTATGTGGGACTCCCTGCCAGGCAGTATACCCACTAAAACTCAGCGGTGTTCCCTCATCGCCTTGATGGGGAGGTCATGGGAATCCGGCTCAGCCTTTGCATCCACAACCCCCCGGCGCATGCCCGCCTAGCTGGCGGGCCCCGCATGTCCCCCCGTCTGGGGGGAATTGAATCAACCCTGTCCAACATCTTATGACTGGTTACTCTGCAAGTCCAGTAAATACATAGTATGCACATGATATACGGTAAAGTAAAAGTTAATAAGCAAGGTAAATAAACCCATGACTGATAGATCAATAACCCATATTATGCCACTTAGAAGCGAGTAGCAGGCGGTTATGGCACTGACTGGCGATCGACAGGACATGACATGCAGCCAGTTTTATCACTGGAGAAAATATTTACAGAGGCCCTAGCACGCACGCGCGACGTAATCGTGGCGTAATGTTATACAGCAAAGGAAATTTCATAGTTTAAATTACCTACCTCTCACAGAGAGCAGTGGTGGCCCAGTGGTAACGGCCGCGACTTACGAGTTGTAGGTCGTAGGTTCGAACCCAGACAGGCGCTTTGTGTAAATTATTTCATCACCACTGCTCTCAAAACGGTGAAGGAAAACATCGTGAGGAAACCGGCATGTCCTAGAACCAAAAATTCGAAGACATGTGGCATCTGCCAACCCGCACAGGGCCCGCGTGGTGGATTACGGCCCACTCCCTCGCACCGAGAGGAGGCCTGTGTCCCAGCAGTGGGAACATTAGGTATATTATAGGCTGATTATGTATTACCTACCTATTCAGTGATTTTCCTCCACGCGTTCGTGCTAGGCCCACAAATACGGAGTTATACACTATGACAGCATCGAAATTTTTTATAAAATCGTTACTGAGCATTATTCTCACAACCTATTAGTGTAATGATATTTTAATATGAATGTGAATAAAATTATTTTTAGTTTTTAATGTTATCTATTGATCTATATTGTATTAGTATGTCAAACCGCAAATGGTGCATGTTGTTAGCCTATGTAATTGTTGCACTTATAATATATTATTTAGGAAAATATTTGTAAAAAAATGTATTGTGTAAATAATTGCTGGCTAACCTAAATAAATAAATAACAGGTGATAATCTATGTTTAAATACTCGTACATTTCAGAATAATTTATGGAACTCACGCCTTAGCTGACATTGATAAGATATCAATTAGGTAGATATACGTGTATGATAGTTATTACGAAATATCTGAAGATTAAAACAAATAGATATGATTATTATGAATAGTTTTGATGTGCAATAACCGAACGGCTAACTGCAATCAACAGGTCAAAAGGTCACACTGCTAATGGAAAAAAACTACCAAATTCTCAATACTCAATATATTTATTGCATTCCACAACGTGAACATAGGTGGTAGGTTTTACAAAGACATGAATCAAATCAAATCAAAATATATTTAAATATTATTTTTAATAAGCCTACATGCACACTTATTAAACGTCAGAAGCTAGGTGCACGGTTCCAATTGGTCATTTCCTTTATAGAAGAGCCGGCAAGAAACTCCACGGTTACTCTTTTAAAAATAATTGCAATGTTTTCAAATTATAGTGTTAACAGGTATGGAAAGACAGTGTAGGCCTGTCACAGTGTCAACACAGACAGTGTAGGTGTGTAGGCAAGATCACTCTAGATCCTGTCGGGCATAGGTCTACCAGAATGTCATGGCATATATTTTTTTTTATTGTGATTTTCATATGGATTGACATTGCCATATGAAAATCTCAATTTGTTTTATGTTATTTGATTCTGGTAGACCCATAAGTAGGAGGCAGGAATAGGGCTTTAACATGCAAAACAAAATTCGAAGACATGTGACATCTACCAACCCGCACTGGGCCCGCTTTGCGGATTGCGGCTCAGTCAATCTCACCAAAAGGAGGCCTGTATGTATACCAGAAGTGGCAACATTATAGGCAGATGATTCTTGTTGATATAATTATTACCATGTATATGAATCAATCATGATAAAATGTGCAGCATTAAGCACTGGATGTCTTCATCATATGCCTAGCCTTTTCCCAACTATGTTGGGGTCGGCTTCCAGTCTAACCGGATGCAGCTGAATACTAGTATTTTACATAAAGCGACTATCTATCTGACCTCCACAATCCAGTTGCTGCGATACCCCTTGGTAAGACTGGTTGTCAGGCTTTCGGGCTTGATATATCACTACGAATCCCATAAAAAACACTTCGCAGAAACCATAATCCCAAAGCATCTAAGGAGAAATCGCCAATTAAAAAGTAAAACTGGCCCCTATCGCTCCATAGGATAAGATCTCCGATGTTTCCTCTTCATCTCAATAAGGAAATCCCGTGTGTCTAGTACACACAACGCTATATCAAGCTATGTCCAGTATAAGCTGATCCCGCATTGTAAACGCTTTCTGTAGTACAGACACCAGCACATCAAGCTACCCGAAACTGTCAAATTTTCTCAATCAACTTTGAACCTTATACTTTAGCGATAAAGTTGAAAATCTATTAAAGAAATTTGACAGATTTCAGTAGCTTGTAGGTACATAATTTATGTTGAAATTAATTATGTAACATACTACGTAAAGGTGCCTGTAATTGGTTTGATTAAAATCAGTGAGTTTGAGTTTGATGAGAGGTCAGTTTATACTGGACATGTATAGCTTGAAGTATCGTCGTGTGTACTTATCTTAGTTCCCGGTACCGCATGGTAGAATGCGAGTAAAAGTGCCCGTGTCGACAAATAGATTTGTGTTAGGCTTGATTTACACTTGCAATCATTGATTTTAGACAGAGTGTAGCGCCTTGAGTAACACCACAGTAATTTGGTGTATAATTATTTAAATTATTTTATTCATTTAATTTTGTTTGTAACGACTACGATGTTTTTGAAATAAGTATGGGTCAGTCAGAGTATAGTCCCTTGGGGAATCCCACAGTCATTACCTGTGTCGGATGAGGAATTCATGGCCAATTTGTCTTAATTTTAATGACATTTTTTGTTGCAAGAAGCCAATGATTTTGTGTTATCCTTGTTGTTTATTGGTAAAGCATTCTATAAAAACTTATATGGTACACGAAATCAAATCCTTTCAATAAACAGCTCAAAATTTTGTATACATACAAATCACATTATTGGTTGTTGAGTAGCACAACTATTCATTAGAATGGAATAACTCTTTAATATGTACACCATATAAATTACAGACAAAAAAAAAAACAAAAAAAATACAAATAAATTAGAATAACTGTCAATTTTATATAATACCATATAACTCTTTTAAGTGAGATCGTTGTATAATTTTTAACCGACGAAAAAAGGAGGAATTGTGGCTCAAGTCGACTCCTATTTTTTTTTGTTTTTTTTTTAAATAATCACGCATAATTTTTGTCAACAAAATAATTATCAACTTCACGATTCAATATGTCATTTTACTAATTAATTCACTACATTATCAAATGACAGACTTACATCCAATTAAAATACATCATCCTTGTGTATTTACAGTTGTACCGATAATTTTTAGTACAATCATAATAGGAGATAAAGCATCACTTTAGAATTTCACAAGTGGCAGAAAGTGGCCCGCCCTTACCTACCTAACGTGTTTGTTGCCCAACTTGCATGGAATGAGGTAATAATGTGAGATGAACGAGGAGTACGTAACTGAGAACTGTCTCTTTTATTGTGTCCGGATAGGCACTATCACCATAGCAAAGTCCGCGTATAATGTTCCCACTGCTGAGACACAGGCAACCTCTGTCCGAGTGAGTGGGCCGTAGTCCACCACGTGGGCAGTGGGGGTTGGTAGATGTCACCTGTCTTTGGCATGACCTACCAAACCAACCCTGATCTAAAAAAAAACTACAAAAATCTACCAAAAAAAAATAAAAAAAGGAGCTAAAAAATATCTGCAGCCAACTTATCCGGAGGTCGTTTAAAAAGATCTGAAAAATTTTATCCTTATGGAATCTTTTGTGTCATTCTTATCTACCTGTGGATACCAAATTCTTATAATGACACACACAGGAAACATCTCAATAAACCTAATTTATAAAATATATAATTAATAAATTATACCAATTCATTTTTGCTACGTATTACAAATAGTTCCACGATAATCGTTCGATTTTCCAGTTCCCTTTCTTACTTTATGGAAATTCCAAGATACACAACAATTTATTTCGCTTCAATCTTCATTTTATTTATTCTCACTCATCTCACGCTTCGCTAACAGTACGACCATACGTATACAACCGGACATATTTGTCCATACAGCTCGTACCTGTTGAAGTTAACTTTACCATAAGTTTAACTTGACTTTTAAGATTATTGCTCGTGAGTGACCGCGGTATGTCCTACGACATACTTACTTCTACATGTATAGAACTAACTACTGTTGAACATCAATACATTTTTTTATACTAAACCGTGTGATGAAATAGAACAAAACCGAGGTGTGTGGTAGTTACCACACACCTCGGTTTTTTTTTTCTTTCTTTCATAGAGAAAAAGCCATAACAAGGATTGTAACAGCTCCAATTCTAATGGCTGCTAAGATTAAAATTGAGCAAATGGCTAATTAACCACTTACTCAATTTAGTTACTAAACTGGCTACTTTCATCAACTCAGCCTATATAGGAGTCCACTGCTGGACGTACGCCTGTCCTAAGTTGCGCCACAACGCCCGGTTCTCCTCCCTTCTCTTTTGCTTCCCTTTCCCTTTCAAATTCACCTTTTAACGATTAAATGCCGTAATTACAGAAATAATTAAAAAGCCATTGTGTCTACGAAGGATTAAATTGAGTAGCCAATGGCTATCGGCGACAGGGTATCAGTGTTGGACTATATGTCATATAGAGATTTGCCAGGATTAAATAACTCCCCATTCCCACCATGGCCACCATTGTCATCGACCTCTCTCCGGTCGTATAGTAAATTCACAATTGGCTGCCACAGTGCCCGCAGTAGAAAGCGATACGTTTTCCCATGACAACTACATAGACAATGGTGTTCACAAAATATACTACTATTTTCACCAAATACTCTACAGTGCATGTGCTTTCATTGGCTGTTTAAATATTATTATTTGACAGGGTTTTATTGGAAGACAAATAATATTTGTCATAAGAAGTTAATAAACAGTGAACTTTATGTTATGACTAGCAGCGTCCCGCAGTTTCACCCCCATAAGTGTCGATCCCGTTGGATAAAAACTATTCTATGCCCTTCCCCGGGATGCAATCAATCTCTCTGCCAAATTTTATCTCAATCCGTTCAGTGGTTTAGGCGTGAAAAGGTATCATACAGACAGACAGAGTTACTTTCAAATTTATAATATTAATATGGATTGTGGCTGAAATTATAATAACATAATTATTATTAAATTTACTTAGTAACTTAGTTCTTAAGTAAGTAATAAGTAAACACAATTATGGCTGTTCTGTGAATACTTGAAATAAAGTTAATATTAAAGTAAGAAAAATATTTATTTGGCACAGTACCGTATGCAAGGAACACATTTGAACAAATTAAAAACAAACAAAATTTTAAAATATTGGATTATTATGTGTGCTTCAGAAGGCACCGCAAGTCGCGCAACGAGCGGTGCCTTTGTATCGCGCGCGATTATATCGCGTGTCGCGCCTGTTTGTAGGAGCCCTAACGCTCCTGACAGACGCAACGACTACTTTTTACTTTATGTTTCTCGTCTATAAACAGGAAAACGCTAACACGAGACTTGTCTTCGAAATTAAATACAATAAATTAAAAAACGATGACTGCACCACTTTCATATCGACCTACATTGCGAAACATTTCTCCTAAACTGCTGAACCAATTCGGAACGAAACAAAAAACGAATGAGATTTTCGTTTAAAAAACAGACGACCAAGTTACTGTTTAATTTAACTTTTTTTTTTGTCTAAAAACGTGCTTAATTTAGTGCTAGACAATGCTGTGTCTCTCTCTTTTCTAGTAATGAACCAAGTTTGTGTTAAAATATAGCCAAGTTAACTAAGCTAGTTAGCTAAGATAGCCTTCAGTTAACTAAGCGCACGCGACACGTCAGTGGCAGGGCTCGAAATACCGGTATTTTTTGGGAACCGATACCATTCACCTTGGTGTGATACCGGTACCAGACGTAGTACAGACGCCAGCACATCAACCTACCCGAAACTGTCAAAATTTCCCAATCAACTTTGAACCTTATTCTTTAGCGATAAAGTAGAAAATCTGTTAAAGAAATTTGACAGATTGTAGTAGCTTGATGTGCTGGCGTCTGTACCTGCTGTACTATTGGTATTTCTAATCAGTACCGGTACTGCACCGATAGATACCAAAAAATTATTTCCCTAAGTTAGAGAGAAAACAGATAGGTATAGTAAGTAAAAAGGATTTGTAAAAGTCAGGGAAATTAATTCTTTAGCAAATTGACTTATTGTTAGTGTGTCAATCTGATAAATAATGAATTTCCCTCTCTCTCATTGGACTTATCAACAAAAACTGGCGAAATGTGGGTGTACTACAGGAACCACCTGACCCCTCTGTCAGTACAGTCATGATACCTACTGTTTGTATAAAATAAAATAAAAAACTAAAAACTGGAGTGCGAGTCAGACTCGCACACACAAAGGGTACCGCACAAGGCAAAAAACTCCGAAAAAATCCCGTTTGTAGTAGGTATGAAAGCCCCCTTAAATATTTATTTTATTCTGTTTTTTGTATATATTTTTTTTTATAGCGGCAACAAAAATACATCATCTGTGAAAATTTCAACTGTCTAGCTACCACGGCTCATGAGATACAGCCTGGTGACAGATAGACAGACGGACAGTGGAGTCTTGTAATAGGGTCTCGGTTTTACCCTTTGTGTACGGAACCCTAAACATCGTAACAAAAAAATTAAACCGACTTCAAAAAGAAATCAACTCAAAATTATGAAATAACTTTAATTTCGGAAGTCGGTGTCTTGGGATCTGTATTTTAGTTTTTTGCCACCGACTTCCGAAATTAAAGTTATTTCATAATTTTGAGTTGATTTCTTTTTGAAGTCGGTTTAATTTTTTAAAATTACTTTTTATTTTGAAATTTTTAGTTTTTGCACTAGAATTTGACCAAGGTTTTGAGATGTTTTCCCTTTGACACTACACCCGTAGCTCGTATCAATACGCCAGGCCGTCACACTTACACGTATTAGTCCATATCTTGAAAATTACTGAACCGATTTTGATGAAACTTGCACTGTTCCCTAAGTTGAAGTAAATGTAAGCTAATACAAAAAAAAATGGTCACGATCCGATTGATAGTTGCTGAGAAATGCGTGGACAAACATACATACATACATACATACATGCATACATACATACATACATACGTCTATGAAATTTTGTATATTTGTTTGGAAGCCTTAGTAGATTGTCATATGTGAATATAATGCAATTCCAATAATATTACATAGATACATACTTACGTATCGAATTGATAACCTCCTTTTTTTTGAAGTCGGTAAAAATAACGTTCGATATCAGTTTTTGTGCCGGAGCACGTAATTACTAAATCAAGTCAAGGCATAAAACTCACAGATTACGTGTGATTATAGCTCGCGGAACAACAAGACACTTTCAACGATATTTCGCTCACCAAAACACGACGAGGAGTTTAGGAGTCATGAGGAAACAGATGAACATACATAGCCTGTTAACATCATTACCCTCCTTTGGCTTTGCCGTAGTCGGATAAAAACTGCCAACTGCTAGATAATACGCACGTTGCAGTTAGGTATTACCTATTTTAGTTAAGTAAAAGGTTTTACAAAACAATGCTCAAATCCTTGTACTGTTCTCACTAGATCACTTTATAAGCAAAACCCTGATATAAATATCACTGCTTCGAAAATTTGAACTCTATGTCTTTAAAACTAGAGTTCATAATCAAAATCACAGTCAGAATTCTACCTCCCTAGATCTGATAAACTTAGTGAATGACAACAAGACTCGTTTCATTCACTAGAGCAAACTGTTGCAGTTCATTCAACTCTGATAAAATGGAAATCGGTTTTCATGGCCATTTATGAGTACTAGAAATCAGCTCATTAGTTTACAAAACTAGGTACCTATTGAGCAAAGGAAGTTATGATCAGTAACGATGAAAGGATTCAAGATTTCCTCAAAGATCAAGCAAAAGATAACAGTGATTTTCCTCATGAATTTACTTAGACGGGCAAAATGTATACAAGGTGAAATGTATACAAAGTGAAATGTATACAAGCTGAAATGTATACAAGCTGAAATATATACAAGCTGAAATGTCTACAAGGTGAAATGTATACAAGGTGAAATGTATATAAGGTGAAGTGTATACAAGGTGAAATGTATACAAGGTGAAATCAAATCGGCTAGCGAAACTCCACAAACGTGATGGGTATTCAAACATGATCATCATCATCTGTCTGCCTTTTCCCAACTATGTTGGGGTTGGCTTCCAGTATAACCGGATGCAGCTGAATACCAGTATTTTACATGGAGCGACTGCCTATCTGACCACCACAACCCAGTTACTGGGTAATACGATACCCCTTGGTAAGACTGGTTGTCAGTCAGACTTTCGGGATTCTGACGACCCGTAACGACTGTCAAAGATCCACGAATGACACCAACGGCTTTACATGCTTTCCGAGGCACGGAGGGATCTTGGTATGTAAAGATGGTCACCCATCCACGGACCAACCGCGTCAAGCGTAGCTTAACCTGATCGATCGACCCGTGCGGCTGTTATTACTTAGCCACACATGATAAAACAAAAAAAAAAAAAAATTAAGCTGATGATTTTTTCATGCGGTCATCGACCGCAGTTAGTGAAGCCACTTCAAATATCAGTTTATAAGTCAGTTTTGTTTCTTGTGTTATCTTCGCGTATGTGATTGGTATCGACATCGAAACACGATAAACAGGGCCGTCTTTAACCTATTTGGAGGCCCTGGGCACATAAGGATCACGGGGCCCCTGTGTATATAGGGTGACTGGTAATTAGTGACCGATACTTAAACACGTGATTTTACTCATCATTATGAACAACTTTTACTATGGGACCAAACCTGAAATCGCGAAAAAAAAATCAGCTGTTCCCTACATTTATGTTCGTCTAACTCGTCAAAATGTATAGAACAGCTGTTTTTTTTTCACGATTTCAGGTTTGGTCCCGTAGTAAAAGTTGTTCATAATGATGAGTAAAATCACGTGTTTAAGTATCGGTCACTAATTACCAGTCACCCTATATAAGAGACAATAAGAGAAACATACTAATATTTTATAACTGGGGGGCTAGAAACTTATATAACAGCTTCCCTGGTCTAATCAAATTAATATAACAATGCCTACCTACAGCAGACTGATAATAAAGGCAGCAGTTAAGAATGAATCGATATCCCTCAAACAACCTCGAAGGTTTATTGTAGGAATGTCACAAATATTGACACTCCTTGCTCCTACTGAAGGCAGGTGTCTCACAAGCAAGACTGTCCATAGTATCTATCCATACTAATATTATAAATTCGAAAGTAACCCTGTCTGTCTGTATGTTACCTTTTCACGCCTAAACCACTGAATGGATTTCGATAAAATTTGGCAGAGAGTTAGATTGCATCCCGGGGAAGGACATAGGATCGTTTTTATCGACATACCTTGCGGGCGAAGCCGCGGGCGGAAGCTAGTACTCAATATTATTAATGCGCTAGTAACATTATTTGTCTGTTTATAACCTTTTCACGCCTCGATGTTTGGCACGCAGGTAGACTATACTATGGCGGGGTAATTACGTAACACACTAACAGTAGCAATGGCTTTCATTTTGATAGTTCAACAACATCCATTGCATTATTGACGTTGTTCAGTAGACAAATTCGAACATTTATGAAGCAAGGGATTACCAATATCCTTCAAGATGATTCTGATTGTGATTGAAATTGTGATTCGCAAATTATGGTGATGGGTTAGGATAGAATGCTCTCTATCCCGGTAGTATTTTCCCATGGGATAATTTCCGTCCTCTACGCGGCCGAAGTCGCGGACGAAAGCTAGTTCAGCCATATTTGTTTACCATTTTGGCGTCAAGCAAGCTTTAACTACTTATACTGTGACCCCAATACCTCTTGTGTAAGATAGGCTCGGCAGCCTATCTCATACTTGTAGATACCCCTTCATAGAACCTACAACCATAAAACCTTCATGTCTGAGTTGATTGTCGCCTGTACCAGTTCTGGAGTTAAGATGTTTGGTGTTGTAAAGTCTAAGTAAGCTTGCACATCTGGGATCAAATTGTAGGAAAGAATTTGTCTCATTAAGGAGTAATTTGCTGCAACTAGAGAGGTACTCTTGGTTTGAAGGAATGTCGGCTTAGTAACGAGTTTGGGGCACGTGGTTACCTTGTGCGTTCACCGCCACATTGAATGTGTACATATACGCCATCAGAAGACATAGGACTCTTTAAAATTTGTTGGATTTTTTGGTAGCGTATGGCGTCTTGAGTTATTGATTCCGTACGTACTTGTATCTGCTCCTGGTGGTTCTAAAGTTCTGTGTCAATGTTTACCGCCACACGTCAAAAAATAAAAAACGTGCCCTCGGCGTCAAAGTCTGTCATGTAGTCGAACCGTAGCTTGCTGGGCACATTTTACAGAATAGCACTACTGTATCAGGTAGTAGCGTTTTGTCTGCTATTGAAGAAGTCACTGCTATTTATGATGCAAATGAGCTAACATAATTATCACCTTCTTATTTTTTATTTGTCTCTGTGTCGCAATTTTAGATTTTTTTATTTTATTGATTCTTAAAATATGGTCTACTATCGATATAAATACTGTGTTGCTTTTGAAAGACTATTTTGAAAGAGAAAAAAAAAACTTCAAGTCAAGCAGGAACATCCCAAAAAATTATAAAAAAAAACCTCCAAGTCCATAATTATAGTGTTTTGAAAAGCCCTTGGATCTGTCCAAGGCTTTAAACATTTATCTTTGAACGTCGTTATGGGGGCCATCCTGTATAATCAGCAACCACACACAAAGCTGAAATTTAAGTTATCCAACCTTCGAATCAAAGGCAGGAGAACATTCATCTCATATCTTGACTATATGAAACTAATGAGACCTACCTACTACCTATTTTTCGACGCTATTTGTTAGTTTCTGTATAGTTTTAGTTAAGTTAGGGTTTAATTTTGTTATTTTTAGTTTATATAGGGTGACTGGTAATTAGTGACCGATACTTAAACACGTGATTTTACTCATCATTATCAACAACTTTTACTATGGGACCAAACCTGAAATCGCGAAAAAAAAATTAGCTGTTCCCTACATTTATGTTCGTCTAACTCGTCAAAATGTAGAGAACAGCTGTTTCCTTTTTCACGATTTCAGGTTTGGTACCATAGTAAAAGTGGTTCATAATGATGAGTAAAATCACGTGTTTAAGTATCGGTCACTAATTACCAGTCACCCTATATATATCTTGATTATTTAAATAAAACTTTTCTCACTTTTATTAGACCTACCTATACCATCTTGCTTTATTCTCATGTCAGTTCTTATCAACCCAGATACCTAGCTCAGTGTTGAGGTACCAAATGAGTATGTTCCCCGGCAGACTGTCGTGGGAACCAGGCTGGTACATGCAGTTATATTGTCACGGTAATTGGCGACATCGCTGATCCACTTCGCGACTTCGAGGAGTAAGAAAACTCATGTATTTGCGATATTTTTCTTCTGAACTAATTAGGGAAATTATGATTTTCACGATAGATTGACATTTCAAACGCTTATGTTTTGAGTTTTCTTGGAGAAATCTATAAGTATAAGTGGTGTTCATAAAATCACCAATCAATGACCTTCCATCATCCGCCGAATGGCCCTGTTCCTGTCACCTGGGGGCCTAAAAAGGCCACTTTGGCAGAATCATAAAAGGATAACATAATGGACAGTTAACGGTTAATTTAATCGTATCAAATCCCATTGGTGAAGCATTTTTCAGTTTTTTTTTGTCTGTGCTAAAATGTACCAATCAATCCAATCCAAATCCAATCTCTTTGATTGTACAGACGCCAGCACATCAAGTTACTACAATCTGTCAGATTTCTTTAATAGATTTTCGACTTTATTTCTAAAGCATAAGGTTCAAGGTTGATTGGGAAAATCTGACAGTTTCGGGTAGGTTGACCTGCTGGCGTCTGTACCTACGTAGTGCAGCGAAAAAAGAAAAACACGGACTGTCTTCCGATATTATAATTCATAATGATATCCTTTTATGATTCTCCAAAGTGGTCTTTTTGGGCCCCCTGTGCAATTGATGATTTTACGACACCTACGTCAGAGAGCGGAGTTCGAGCAGCTGAATTTTGGGCCAAAGATGATTTAACTTTTTGCCATCTATACACTAAGCAGAAGATTAAGAATATGACTTGGAAGAGTAGAGAATTAAAGTAGCCAGAACATAAATTAGGAAAAACAGAAGTTCTTCCAAAACTTTGTACAGACATCAAACTGTACATACCATTAAAAAAAGTCCTGAAAAGTACTGGGTCAGACGTGGTCAGACCGACTTGATTGATTCTGGACGTGATTGTGACGTAAGTACTAGAAAATATATTTTAACTAGCTTCCGCCCGCGGCTTCGCTTCCCGGTACACTGCCAAATTTTATCGAAATCCGTTCAGTGCTTTAGGCGTGAAAAGGTAACATACAGACAGACAGACAGACAGTCAGAGTTACTTTCGAATTTATAATATTAAGTAAGGATAGCATGGATATTGTTAAACTTTTTAAAAGAGTAGAGTACTATGGAGTGTCTTGCCCATTCTTCTCCATACGAAACTAGTTTTTGGAAGGTGTGTCTAGAAGCAATTCATCTTTTTCAATCAATTGTTTTTTTCGCGCCTAGAATCAATTGTATTTTCTTGTAATGGCGTTCAAAACTGCCTTATTTTCTTGGAATAAATGAGTTGATTATTTTTTTGGAGTTGACTGTAACATTCGAAACAAGCTATAAAAGTGGGCGCTTTAAACAAAGCACTGAAATAAATATACAATAGACAGTGATTCGATGATAAATCCATTGGCCTTGAAAAGATCAAATAAACCCATTTCTGTTATTTAAGTTCAAGTATCGCTTAGCTTCGACCATCTCATTCAAAGTTCAAACAATCGTTTAACATAACAGTTGACCTTAATGGTGTCCATTCAGCTGTCAGCCATCAATCATGGAGGGTGTGGTCCATGCCGAGGTGTTGGGAATGATGAGTCAGCAGACGTAGCGGTAACTATGTATGGGGTGTAAAAAGACTCGTCACATAGCCGTTGAGCAAACATTTTTGCTGGGAAATTACTTTTATTTTTGGTGTGAAAAACAGCTTTTGTTGTTTGTTGTGCTTTTGGGGGAATGCAAAGTTACAGGAGTTCTGGGGGTATTTCAAGTTGGTTTATTTAACACAGACACGGACACAGGCCTCCTCTCTGTGAAATGGAGAATATTTTTAATTGGATCCACACTAATATTATAAATTCAAAAGTAATTCTGTCTGTTAAGTTACCTTATAACGCCTTAACCACTGAACAGATTTTTACAAAATTTGGCAGGAAATAGATGGCATCCTGGGGATGGACATAGGACTTTTTGTCCCGGTTGCACGTCTCTGGTGAGATAATTTCACGCATCCGGTCGACGCGCTGGCAGAAAAATATATAAATGGTTCCACATATTTTAATTACTTACTTCAGGATGCTATGCTTATTACTATTGAGATCTTGTGATCAAATATTCGTGGGCCAAATGTGGATGTCACATATCTTCGAAACAAAAGACTATGTAACGAGCTCATGGAACACCACAGTTAAATCAAACCAGGATTCTTCCTACGTTACAAATCGTTTGGCGCGCGTGCCAATAAACCAACTTACATCTTGTCTACATTGGCATAAATACTTAATGGGCAGTACAAAAAAGCTGGTAGCTCGCTGCATGACTGCATTTCGACTGCGCCTTGCATATGCATGTTAACTGCACTTTTGCAGTTATTCTGTATGTAGGTAGCGTATTGCGGTTTGTCATAAACTTCTATGAGCCCAACTTAACGATAGTAAGTATGACAAATGGTCAGATCTGGATCTTTCATCACAGCCTGATAAATATTAATTGTCATTGTTCTTTCTAGTCAGTTTGCCGTATCTGTATCTACCTACCTACTATTGTTGATACAAAGTGTGTTAAGACGAGCGCTAATCCTGCCGACAAACTGTCACGCAATTTAACAGGTTTATAAAATATGTATAGTGTTTGCTCCAAAATAATATTGTTAGGACAGAAGTGAAATCACAATTAAATAGAAGAATTATTTGATATCCTTTATGCTAATCACATGAATTATAAAAATAATTATCAATCATAGCAAAATTACAATCAGAGGAACAAAATCATCACAAATCAAGTTAAAGAAATCAACAAGAGATTATTGGGAAACCAGATCACACCGAACGCCTGACGGATGACGGATAGCGCTTCTGTACGCAACGCTGTCAGAAACCATAGACCGCCAAACAAAGACCAGAGAGCCTGGCCTGCTGCCTGCGGCAGCCTCCTTTCAGTGACCGCGTCCGCCGCGCTCCTGGGCCGGGTAGTAGTATCTAACACGGCCATCCTGATCATGCGTCGTCCTCGACAGCATCAGAAAGGTCCGGCAAGATTTGCATGGCTTCGTCAGCTGGACGGGAAGGCGCAGCGACTGGCTCTGCACCATGATGAGCAGAAGTGGTGTCTTCTGTGAAACCAATAAGAAAGACTACCGTCCCTCGGACAGCATCAGACACATAAATTGACTAGCTAAACAGTCTATGGGATACCAAGACGTCATCTTAGTACTCCTTAAAGTTTCATTCATCACATAGAAACATCATAACGCATGTCATCGACATTCATACATCATGCAAGACAGATGACAATGATGATGAAGATGGTGATGATGTTCATTCATGGTCATGTAGGGCGTTTAGCGCCAAAAGGATCGTCTCGCAGTCCGTCCTCTACATGACCCGTTGTGTAGGGTGATTACCAAATCACCGAAAGGAACGTCTCGCAGTCCGTCCTCTACACAACTCATCGTGTAAGGTGATTACCAAATCACCGAAAGGAACGTCTCGCAGTCCGTCCTCTACACGGCCTATCGTGTAGGGTGATTACCAAATCACCGGAAGGAACGTCTCGCAGTCCGTCCCCTACACGACAGATGACAATGATGATGAAGATGATGATGATGTTCATTCATGGTCATGTAGGGCGTTTAGCGCCAAAAGGATCGTCTCGCAGTCCGTCCTCTACATGACCCGTTGTGTAGGGTGATTACCAAATCACCGAAAGGAACGTCTCGCAGTCCGTCCTCTACACAACTCATCGTGTAGGGTGATTACCAAATCACCGAAAGGAACGTCTCGCAGTCCGTCCTCTACACGGCCTATCGTGTAGGGTGATTACCAAATCACCGTAAGGAACGTCTCGCAGTCCGTCCTCTACACGGCCTATCGTGTAGGGTGATTACCAAATCACCGGAAGGAACGTCTCGCAGTCCGTCCTCTACACGGCCTATCGTGTAGGGTGATTACCAAATCACCGTAAGGAACGTCTCGCAGTCCGTCCTCTACACGGCCTATCGTGTAGGGTGATTACCAAATCACCGGAAGGAACGTCTCGCAGTCCGTCCTCTACACGGCCTATCGTGTAGGGTGATTACCAAATCACCGGAAGGAACGTCTCGCAGTCCGTTCCCTACACGACAGCTGACAATGATGATGAAGATGATGATGATGTTCATTCATGGTCATGTAAGGCGTTTAGCGCCAAAAGGATCGTCTCGCAGTCCGTCCTCTACATGACCCGTTGTGTAGGGTGATTACCAAATCACCGAAAGGAACGTCTCGCAGTCCGTCCTCTACACAACTCATCGTGTAGGGTGATTACCAAATCACCGAAAGGAACGTCTCGCAGTCCGTCCTCTACACGGCCTATTGTTTAGGGTGAAACCGGTCAGGTACCTCGCACTTTACCTGACGTAGACGTCTCGCAGTCCGTCTACTGTCTAACCCCAAGATCTGCAGAACCCTCTATGGCAATGCAGACCTCTCACGACACGCAAGCACACTCACGCTCAAAGAATGCAGCGCAAGTCTCAGAAACTACTCGTCTTTCCAGAGTACCATGTACTGAGCAGCAGCTTGCGTCGTCTTGCCACAGGAGCCGGCCAACAAGCGCAGCTCACACCGCCCACTCGGTAGCGCGCGCGTGACCCTGTAAGGCCTGGTCAACAAGCGCAGCTCACACCGCCCACTCGGCAGTGCGCGTGTGACCCTGTAAAGCCCTCGCATCCCATGGTTCATCTTTCCAGTTGCCTGCGAAAACCAAATCATCAATCGTCGTGTCGTGACTGCTTGTGTTTTAGTAGATCAGTTACGCGTACTCGGCGTAACTCTCTTTGTGCTTCACAATTCGACTGTAGGTACACCTTCCAAGGCGACATCACGGACCAGTGACCTGATGACGGGGGTCACCGCGTCGGTGCCCACCAACAGATTCAACGGCGACGCTTGAGTCGTCTTCTGTTTGGTCACGTTAGGGTCAGCTAGAGTCTCCACAGCGTCTCGGACCAGGCTGCCCCTTTGTGATTGGTCTCGATGTGAAGAACGTGCAGAACGGTACGGTCGTACCTCTCGACCTGGAAATTGTGAAGGCTCGGCCTAACCTGACCTTTACTTATTATTCGACCAAGATATTCAACCTCGGTGGTGAGGAAGACACACTTGCGTACGTTTATCGAAAACCCTGCCTTGGTCAAGGTCGTAAGTACTACCTGTCGCAACAGGTCGTCACCTTCGTCCACTGTGGCGCTCATCAACAGTACGTCGTCTATGTAAACCAGAACTTGTCCCGCGTCAATGAATTTGCGCAGCGTTTTGTTGATGATGCGTTGACACACGATGGGCGAATTTGTCAGACCGTATAGCATTTTTAAGTACTCATAAACGCGGCTGGTACTACAACAAAATCAGCCTCTAGCTAGTGCAACATTAGCAAACTTAACCGTAAGGGGTGCTTAAGACGTGGACACAATTTCGTGGTTACTAATACCCTTCAACACACAGTAGGTTTTACTGCGCAAGCCAAATGTTTTAGTCGTACGATATGAGGGAAACATTAAGCGCGCCGCTGTCTAAAGGGTCGCAGGGTCCTGACAAAAATTTACTTTGCGTTTGTTCTGCTGACCCTGTAGTCCTGACGATCTTTCTTTGGAGAAACAAACGTCCTCCGTATGCGGGCTATCTTTTTACAGAACGTGCAGGTTGGAACGTTGGGTCGTACTTTGTACACTGGCTCGGACGGTTTAGATATTTTAGCACTTGTGCATCGTCTATTCCGCGGACCACTATTTGCGTCATTAATTCCTCACTAAGGCCTTTGACAATGCGCAAGCGGAGTAGGGTTATACGTCTCGCGTACTCGGCGTACAATGTGAACCTGTTAGATGTCGTATGCATCTGTTTGATACAAAATAACGGGAACATCCCGGATTTATGGACTGGATCGCATCTACTACAGCTTGAGCCACAGACGGCGCCGTTGGGTTCGGTTGCGGAATTTGTTCTCGATCATTTCCAGACGGGATAAGATTGTGTCTAGAGTTCGCGATTCTGCAGGGATAGACCACGGCGTCAGTCTTATCAAAGTACTCTGTGCGTCTGACTAATATATGACGCACAGCGTCCCGTTTGATCGTACTCTAGAGGGAGTCCGTTCGCGACGACTACGTGGCTTATTCCGAGGTTTTCGTGTGCTATCTCGCGACCGATCGCGCCTACATTGCCGTCGGTGCGATCTGCAACGTGAACTATGCGTGTTAGGCATGTTCACCCGTGAAAACAAGTTCCACACACACAAAACAACAAACAAATAGAAAAAATCACACACGTAGGTAACGACAAAGTTCCTCTGTTATGAAATTCAAACTGGTCAAGTCAAGGGGCCTAAATTGGGGTTGGATTGTTATCCCACTTCTGATGTTAGGACAGAAGTGAAATCACAATTAAATAGAAGAATTATTTGATATCCTTTATGCTAATCACATGAATTATAAAAATAATTATCAATCATAGCAAAATTACAATCAGAGGAACAAAATCATCACAAATCAAGTTAAAGAAATCAACAAGAGATTATTGGGAAACCAGATCACACCGAACGCCTGACGGATGACGGATAGCGCTTCTGTACGCAACGCTGTCAGAAACCATAGACCGCCAAACAAAGACCAGAGAGCCTGGCCTGCTGCCTGCGGCAGCCTCCTTTCAGTGACCGCGTCCGCCGCGCTCCTGGGCCGGGTAGTAGTATCTAACAATATTTATTTTATTAAAAAACATTTAAGCAACCTGGCTCGTTTTCAGTTTTTATTTGTGAGTTCTTTTGATATAAATTTGTGTATTTTATTTCCTTTCATCTCTTTTCAAAATCCAACACCGAACGAAAGCGACAGCGCTTTACGGGTTATTGCTTGTCCCCGAGTCCCCATTACGAGTAGTTATCATAACTGTCGGTAAACAAGTTACGATCTTACCATTCGTTCATATGCTGACCACCGTTACACTAGAATTTTTAGGTCTTTTGTTGATTATGACGAATGGGCAAGAGTTTTGTGTGGCTCGATTTGGAGATGTGGTTGTTCTATTTGGGGCTATTATTAATAGTGTTAAGTCTAAGTTTGGCTGATGGTAGCTTTGAATGGGTCGTCCAAAAGGGCGCTGGGTTGCCGATATCTTCAAAGTCGCGGGAAACTCCTGGATGAGGGGCGCCTGGAACCGGGAAGTGTAGCAGAAGAAAGGGGAAGCCATACCCAGAAGTAGGTGATTCCGGGTTGAAATGATGATGATGATGACGTAGCTTCGAGCAGTAGATATAATTATAACTTACAGATGAGCCAACTTAACAGAATTGGTGCATTTCTCATGTTTTTACTACCCGCCCCTGGTTCGCTAGGTTTTTACGACTTGACAGAACATCGATATGCTTTAGCGATAAAGTTGAAAATCTAATAAAGAAATTTGACAGATTGTAGTAGCTTGATGTGGTGACGTCTGTACCTACCTAAAATGCACAGAGGGCAAACTTTCTCTCAAACATGTAACCTTGATAAGTCATTACTTAGACTCTTATAATATTTCAATCTGCGTTGTTAATCCTGCGTTGTAAATAGTTAGTTTTGTTATTCATATAACAAAACTAACTTAGGCTAAAAGTAGCCTGAAGATCAGTAGTTCAAAATTACAAAAATATACAAATCACCCACCCTTCACCACTGCCTTGAGGAAGTTGTATCGCAATAAACTCTCCAAAAAAGGAAGTGGATTATTATGATGTTCAGTCCAGCTTAGTGGATATTATGCGAAAGTGACTTAAATTATCCACCAGTGGTTGTTAGCACTGTTGGAGGGGCAGTAGGAACTAAGGAAATACTCTCTAAGAATACTTCTACCGAAGCTCCTCCCGTGCCTTGTTGTATTGCGTAGCTAGTAACGGTATTATAAGAGCATCTAGCCTTGTCCTCACACCCCCTGCTGTCCCTTTAAAGAGAAGCTCCCAGTGGCGTAACTATACCGTTTGGGGCCCGTGGCAAATTCAAGGGATGGGGCCCTCCCTCAATGTAAAAAAGCTCAACCAACGTTATAGTTTTTTTTTTTATTAACACTTCTCCCGCGACTTCATCCGCGTACATTTCATATTTTCCCCTACAAAATTTAACACCTGACTGCATCTATCCTTATGTTAGGATCTTCCTGTGCTCATGGCCCTCTCGGGCCGGGGGCCCCCTCTGGGTGGGGGCCCGTGGCATTTTGCCCCAATGCCGCCACGCCACTGGAAGCTCCTACAATATTCTCATCACCTTCTAAACGCCTGCATAAATACGCACCGCCATCTGACGCCTAACAGAAAGCAAATTATCAATCGCATTGTATGCAAACTATGCCACCCACTCAGATTTACTGTCATTGCAATAATGAACTTTAGTTGTTACAAGGTTGAGTTGAATTTAGCTTGTTTTCTCTAGATTAAACTAGATGGCGTTGATTAAACATGTCATGATGACGTCACAATTCTATATTGAAATTTTTAAATTATTAGTTCTAAAATCTATTGTGTAAAAAATCAACGTACAGCGTTTAATGTTATACAATATTGAACTCTGTGAACCCAAGCTTAAGATTAGAAATGGTTTGTGATACTAAGATGTGTGATAACAATTAGACAAAACCTGAATGACTGGAAGTGGCATTACAAGTTTGAACTCAGCATACTTCGTTATAAGGTTGAAAGTCTTTTGAAGGCTAAGTAATGGTTTAAATTGAATGGTACAGTTTGTCGTGACCGGGACAGTTGAAATGGTACCCGGTTTTTTGACTGATATTCAAGATGGTTGCATTGTTGCCTAGACTGGTTATGTGTTTAGACTGTCTTAGATCTAGGTTAGCGTGTGTTATTGTAGGTAGATGAGTCAGGCGTAGTCTAGTGAGCAAAAGGCTTGCAATGGTTGCAGAACATGTCGCAGCTCCGATAAAATAGGGTTACAACTCGAAAAAGGAATTTTCAATGTTGTTTTTCAGGAAAATTGAAAAACAGCGTAGGTATGCCATTTTTGTAAGCTTTTCAAGTATGTATAATTTAAATTACAGAATAATAATAGTGTATAGATTAAGACTGATTAACAAATCCGTGAGTTTATTATTACGCTTTTCTAAAAATCCAGGTTTTTCGAGTTGTAACCCATTTTATCGGAGGTGCGATGTGCTTTCGGACCTTTCGGGTTTGATTTACTTGAAAATACTTAAGGATGTGATTTTTGTGAAGTTGCATAAAGACCTGCGGTGCTATTCTGTAAAAATCTCACCGTGAAAACTTAGGTGAAGTGAGCGTGGAGTGAGCTGTCAATAGTGTCAATCCCTAGCAAAAACAAACTCACTCTATCTAAGTTTTCACGGTGAGATTTTTACAGAATCGACCGGCTGTAAGTATTTATTACCTGTAGTTGTCGAATACTAGCCATTGGCTACTTTGGTTTAGTGTACTATGTATTTTATTATATAAATATTTCACACGTGTACAGAATAAACAATGTATATTTCTATTATTTTTCTTTGCGTCCTATTAATTGTTTGCTGCACCAGACGACGTCAATTCGTCGGCGCCGGCTGTCGCTGAAAACCAGCGCTGAGGCTCTGTCTTGCACAGGGTCGCAGCATAATGCTGAGCGATAGCCATTTTGCGTGGATGTGACGCATGTTTCCCCCAAACCTTTCTTATTTTTTGTTTTTTTTTGTTGTTTATCTTTATTGCGTCATGTTTAACGCGAATAAACGTATTTTTTTTCTTTCTTTTTATATTGAGTTCAAACTGGGGGCGTACGTAGTACCTACCTAACACTGAGTATAAAAAGCCTAGCCAAGGCATTTTACCCAAGAATCAAACCCAAGACTCCACGTTCGCTGTTCGACAGTTTTGTCCCTTATAATAAGTTCTTGAAACATGTCGTCAACAAAAGGACAAAAACGCCAGAAACCTGTAAGTAGATAAACATAATACAATTAGTCTGCAACTTGTCCATTCGGCAGGCGCCGCATTCCGTGGCTTGATGGACGATCGACTAGTACTATAAATTGATGGTAAATACGAAAATACCTTGGCGGTAATACCTGCGAGTTGCGACTATCAGGAGTTGGGAACCACAGAGTATAGAGGAATGGAGTGCTAATGCGTGGGTGTACGGTGGCAGTCAACTTTGACACGATTGTTGGTAAATACAACGATACGTTGGCGGGAACCTACGACTATCAGGAGTTGGGAACCACGTGCGGGGGCACGATGGCAGTCAACTTTTGCCATAGGACGATTTTTCGTTTTGACGAGGCCAATCCTTAAGAAATCGTCCATAAAC
Source organism: Oligia latruncula (assembly GCA_948474745.1). Lineage (NCBI taxonomy): Eukaryota > Metazoa > Arthropoda > Insecta > Lepidoptera > Noctuidae > Oligia > Oligia latruncula. Next base: position 14,125,722 of record OX419706.1, read on the forward strand.
AGTGCATCTGCATTGTTGGCACTGCCAACCATTTCGTGTCAGTTACGGCCGTGAAAAATAGTTGCACGACGCAACAAAACATTGTTTTTTAAGTTCTTATAGAATTTCGGTTTGGCTTAGGATTACGTATGTAAATTGTAAACAGGTTTGGAATAAAAATTCACACAACGTAAGTCAAAGTTTTCTACTTACATTTTTTTTAAGCTGGCCTTCTTTTACGTTCAGAATAGGAATTTTATTTGCTCTTAATGTAGGAACAGTATAAGATTAATAACATAAATAAATGAGATCAGCTACATTTACGTCGCAATCGATCTCGGTAGTCTTTCACTGCCACTTTTCAGTGCCACTTTAAGACTTGTCCGCAAATACAAAATGTCAGCGTGTGAACACTCCATTCACTACATCATCTGTGAACACTTCCAACCATAAACAGTCAGTGATACCTGCCGATCCCACATTCTTGCACTGCGGTGGCGTGCCCAAATGCCGCGTTCCCAGCGAGGACGGCGCGAGGTCGCCGCTTCAATCTTGGGCGATGCAAAATATACCTAGTAATTAAAGTAAGGAATGTAAGTGATGCGTTCCTTATAGGTGTCATCATTGACTTATACATATACCTATACTTTTGAAATCATTGGGTGTCATCCATACTAATATTATAAATTCGAAAGTAACTCTGTCTATCTGTCTGTCTGTATGTCCTTTTCACGCCTAAACCACTGAACAGATTTCGATAAAATTTGGCAGAGAGATAGATTGCATCCCGGGGAAGGATATAGGATGGTTTTTATCCCGATATTCCCACGGGATCGACACTTATGCGGGTGAAACCGCGGGGCGCAGCTAGTTTTTTATATTTTGTTTGTCAAAATCCCTTTTAATGGGTTTTCGGTAACATTGCTTTAGTAAAACAATGCTACGAGTACCTTTTTCAATTCTTCTTCTGATCGCTGACACGACTGTATTTTATATCTTGTTAGCCCAAAACTTTGCCACTTCCAAGGCGTTGTTAGTGGCAGCGCAGAGGTCACTTTGACTGCAAGTTTTGGGACACAGAGGGCAGGATACGAGCATGGTTTGTGACATAGCTCCACGATCACACCCTACTGCCGTTTCGTCAAGGTAGCCCCACTTTGATGCTACAAAAATAAAATAAAAATAATTTTTCAATTCGAACCAGCAGTTCCTGAGATTAGCGCGTTCAAACAAACAAACTCTTCAGCTTTATAATATTAATAAATATTATAGTATAGATATAGAACCTTGTAAAACATTTCAAAAGAGTAACGGTGGAGTTTCTTGCCCATTCTTCTCCATACGAACACTACCTTTTGGAACGGGCGACTAAAATCAATGCTATTTTTACTGTCATTTTTGACGTTCAAAAGTGTGCCTATTTGAAATAACTGATTTGACTTTGACTTTGATTGGGTTTTTTAAATCCGGAACGTCTCGCAGCTTTGCAGCCCGATGTCTGGATTTGTGTCCTTAGCCCAAAACTTTGCCACTTCCAAGGCGTTGTTAGTGGCAGCGCAGAGGTCACTTTGACTGCAAGTTTTGGGACACAGAGGGCAGGATACGAGCATGGTTTGTGACATAGCTCCACGATCACACCCTACTGCCGTTTCGTCAAGGTAGCCCCACTTTGATGCTACAAAAATAAAATAAAAATAATTTTTCAATTCGAACCAGCAGTTCCTGAGATTAGCGCGTTCAAACAAACAAACTCTTCAGCTTTATAATATTAATAAATATTATAGTATAGATATAGAACCTTGTAAAACATTTCAAAAGAGTAACGGTGGAGTTTCTTGCCCATTCTTCTCCATACGAACACTACCTTTTGGAACGGGCGACTAAAATCAATGCTATTTTTACTGTCATTTTTGACGTTCAAAAGTGTGCCTATTTGAAATAACTGATTTGACTTTGACTTTGATTGGGTTTTTTAAATCCGGAACGTCTCGCAGCTTTGCAGCCCGATGTCTGGATTTGTGTCCAGTTGATGTCAATAATGGAGAGCAGTGATGGCCAAGTGGTAACGGCCGCGACTTACGAGTTGTAGGTCGTAGGTTCGAACCCAGACAGGCGCTTTACTTTGTGTAAATTATTTCATCACCACTGCTCTCAAAAACGGTGAAGGAAAACATCGTGAGGAAACCGGCATGTCCTAGAACCAAAAATTCGAAGACATGTGACATCTACCAATCCGCACTGGGCCCGCGTGGTGGAATACGGCCCACTCCCTCTCACCGAGAGGAGGCCTGTGTCCCAGCAGTGGGAACATTATAGGCTGATTATGGTTATGGTTATGATGTCAATAAGCTCGCTCCCTTTTACTTGGGACACATACTGCTGAAATGTTGGTTTACTATCTGTCTAACCCTTCCAGGGTTACAGGCGTGATATTATGATTTGTACAAGTCGCAGTGGTGTCCAAGGAAACCCGTTAATTTTTAAAACAGAACATTCCTTTTTCTTGCATAACACCATGACTCCATGGCTGCAAAGGTCAAGCATGTCGTGACCTCAAAACCTTCGCGGTTCGACCTTCACAATCACAATCAAACAGATCTAAAGAAATGATTGCATGTTACTACTTGTTCACCTGTCACTGCTTATTGCAATAACTTTCAAACTCAAACTAAAACTAATTACAGGTACCTACTTTGAATTGCCAAGGAGTCGGTTGGTCAGAAAGATGAAGCTAGTTGCCCATTCCAGAGTGTCGTAGGTTCCTATGGAGAAGAACGGGCAAGAAACTCTATGGACACACTCTCAAATCAAAATAAAGCCCTTTGTCACGGTTTTTTCGCCGTCAGTGTTGTATGGATCACTATAGAAGCTTTTTGGCGGACGTTTTATCTAGTGCGCGGTTTATACCCCGTACCGTAAAAAAACCGTACAGTGTGCAACGGGACTAATGGTTACATCATTGATACTGAAATTATACGTGAGAATGATGTAAAAGACTTTTAGGAAAAAGACAAGTCACTACTGACAGCACTCGTTTAAAAACAGATAACTACCTATCTATAACTATGAGTTTGATAAGGCCTGTGGCTATATTGTTATGCCTATTGCTATTGCAATAGTCTATGTCTCAACAGTGGATATCATAAGCTCAGCAGAAATGAGGGCTTGTCATATCATTATGACGAAGACGAGTTCCTAAACTGCATTTTATTTAGGGACTTTTGGCTTCGACTAAGGGCTGATTTTTAGGGTTCCGTACCCAAAGGGTAAAAACGGAACCCTATTACTAAGACTTCGCTGTCCGTCCGTCTGTCTGGCACCAGGCTGTATCTCAAGAACTGCGGTAGGTAGCTAGACAGTTGAAATTTTCACAGATGATGTATTTCTATTGCCGCTATAACAATAAATACTAAAAACAAAATAAAATAAATATTTAAGGGGGGCTCCCATACAACAAACGTGTTTTTTTCGACGTTTTTGCCGTCTGTCTGTCACCAGGCTGTATCTCAAGAACCGCGGTAGCTAGACAGTTGAAATTGTCACAGATGATGTATTTCTGTTGCCGCTATAACAACAAATACTAAAAACAAAAAAAATAAATATTTAAGGGGGGCTCCCATACAACAAACGTGTTTTTTTTCGGCGTTTTTGCCTTGTGGTACGGAACCCTTCGTGTGCGAGTCCGACTCGCACTTGGCCAGTTTTTCAATCATCTGATAACTTTATTCGAGGAATGATTTTGTAATTTTGACAGTTATTCATACGAAAATCGTCAAACGTCAGTTTTATTTCTCGAATAAAAGTAATCTGGCGATGGAAAACTCGGCCCTGAGTCATCTGCAATCAGCAGCATCCGTTGGATCGTGATATTGCTAATTTAATTAAACAAGGCACGAACAAGAACTCCGGTAGAGTCCGAAACTTTGCGGAAAAGTAGGTACGCAACAATCAATTTCAATGAGAGGTTTTCTTTTTGAGTATTAAAAAAAAATAGTTTCCAAGAACTCTGTAGATGGCGTTGTACTGACTACGTTACTAGGTGACAAAGCCAATACGCTTGGAAAAAAATCATTGCGTCACGTCACATACGCTCGTTGACTGACACTTTCGTTTGCTTTCGTTTTTCGATCTCAAAATTACATCCAAGTGAAATAGTAAAAAAAATATGTGAAGTTCCGTTCCTTGCAGTAACTTACCAAGGTCAGCGGCATCTATCCAGCACCTAGGGAAGAGTTAAAAAAAAAAGGAAAATCCCTCATTAGCCTTTATTAGCAATCTTAAAACCAGTTTTACAATTTTTTAGAGATCAGAGGGATAATTTATTCTCGTAATTTTAAGAACGTTCGCAGTCCTCAGTCTCAATCTGTCAAAAATACCACAAATTTCCCTACATATTACAGAGATTACAGAGATGGGAAAAAACCTTTGAACTCGCGCCACTGTTACCGTAAGCTACACCGCGCGTGTTTTGTTTACAAGACGATTAAAAAAATACCCGCTTCGGATGTGTTCGGCTGTACTCGGGTGTGCGGGATGTACTCGGGTTTAATGTATATCCGCAGTGAGTATAATACAAAGCAAATAAAATAATAATAATAATGGCAAAGTATTCTGTTTGTGTTTTGTTTTCACTTTTGTCGGCAACTCGGCACTCCCGGAGTGCCACTGTTCTTTTCTCCTCCACGCCCCTCCACATTTTTGAAATGGTCGGGTACGCAGTATCTGACTATTATAAAACTGTAGGTATTTGGCTACTTATTACTATAAAAGTACCTGTCTTTAGTTTGGATCAACTGAAGTATCCAAAAGCTCCACAAGTTGCTTTATGTGGCAAGCCTCATCTTTATTGTCATCTTCATAATTATTATAATTTATCGAAAAATAAGTACTTAAGCCAAGCTCAAGCCGGGCCCGGTTTTAAAAACCGAACTGTTTTTATGAGTACCGGTTCGTATGACTCTCAGACATGGCGTCGAAAATCTGTGGGTTATAGGTCCGATCCCAATAATGTCGTTATTTATCAGACAACTGTTATTTCTACAAGGTCAAATTAAATTAGGCTCTAGTGAAACTCTGTAGACGTGATTAAACGCGATAAAATAAAAAGTTTTTTTCTTAAGGTCAACGACCCCTGGTAGTGTTTTTAATTACTTGAAGTACCTATGAGTTTAGAAAATGTGTGTTATCGTTTTTGGATATCGATAGATACCAATCACATCTTTGAAGTTATCGCAAAAAAAAAACTGATTTTTAAACTTATATTTCGAGTAAATACAGTAACAGCGGTTTGCTCTTGACTCTAGTATAGGCCAGAGGTGACAGAGACAAAGTCGACGATGAAATTAATTTAATTAATCATTATCAAATTAATTTCTATATTTGGTTTATCATATTTAGATATCGAGACCCATAACGTCAGCGGAGTTTCGCTACCTAATTTAATTTGACAGATCTGTTGTCAATATTTTCTCAATAATTTTGATTTTAAAAACTAGAAGTGATAATCGACAGTAGTTGCTGACCGTACCTAAATTGTGTCTAGTTTAATAAGTAGGTAGTACCTAAAAGTATGGACGTCTTTACACAGCGTGTCATCGAATTAACTGAATTTAGAGCATCACTTTCAATTCTGATGACCACTAACCTGTCTTACACTAACTTTTCTAACATAATTTTCCTCAAAAATCATGACATTAAAAAGTGTATTTTTTCTAAAAAAAAAACACTGTTAATCTATTCCACTTACTTCATTGCTACATCTTTAATAGAGCATAGCATAGCACAGTTGCCTGTTGCAAAAAAACGCATACATATTTAGAATACTTCAATGTCATAACGCCTGACAAGACACTTATAGCAAGATATCGTGAAACACGCACGAAACATTATGCTATTACTTATTACGTAGGCGTCATCGCGTGTTCTAAAATCGGAGTATTTATGTAGGCGCTTAACGGTAAATATTAATTAAAATTGTTAGAGTAATTAGATTACGGGCATTCTGTTCGTCGAGTAATTAGCTGAGGAAGTCAAATAATTATGACTTTTTCATTTTATATTGATTATGATTTTTTGCAGCATTTTATAAGATTAAAAGCTAACCACAACAGTGATTGCAAATAATTAATTAGATACCTAAATAATTAATTATGTGGTTGGGGTGGGTCAGGTTATTAAAAATGATTCCATTGAGGGTTAAACTTTTATATTTTGGCCACACATTTCACAACACAACGTGCCCATGTCGGGGCCTCCTGACCAGATCAAATTATAAGGTGTCAATCTGTCAGGTTACCATGTTAGTGACAGTCCACCACAGAGGTTGGTTTAGAACGAGTTCGTACACCGCTATATTTATTTAAAAAGATGCAGGCAGGGACTTGTGGCTAAGAAATAATAGCTGCACGAGTCGATCGATCAGGCTTGCTGCGGTTGACCAAGACCACTCCGTGGCTCGGAAAGCACGTTAAGCGCGGTCCCGGCTGTCATTCATGGATCTTTGACAGTTGTTACGGGTCGTCAGAAGCCCACAAGTCTGACAACCAATCTTACCAAGGGGTATCGTATTACCCAGTAACTGGGTTGTGGAGGTCAGATAGGCAGTCGCTCCATATAAAACACTGGTATTCAACTGCATCCGGTTAGACTGGAAGCCGACCCAACATAGTTGGGAAAAGGCAGATGATGATTTAAAAAGATGCAGGATGCAACTCGAAAGTAATTAATAATCCGAAGATGCAGGTTACATGTCGAATACCTAATTTAATCAGTTTTTTAAATTGCATAAGTATTAATTAATGTATTTAGATTACCTATAGCACACCCAATAAAATTAAAAAAATATAGATTCTAGACTATATAATAAATCAGTGTTTTTTTTTTTTTGCGATAACCGTTTTGTTGTGGCAGTCTTAACATCAATGTATGACATTATATAACTGCTGATAATATTCATGACTGGTCCACCTTACAACGGAACTATTACGAATAATTAATTCGGATACAACCGGAACAAGGCATTCATTTACGTATTGCCTGAATAACATCACGCCTGTTATCCAGGAGGGTTAGGCAAAGGTGTACCCATAGCACACTAATATTTCGCCAAGTTTAAGTCTCAAGTTATAAGGGACGAGCCTCTTGCCGTAAATCAACTCAACCTACCGCAGTCCACTGCTGGACATAGGCCTCTCCCAGGCTGCGCCACAACACCTTATCCTCCGCCTTCCGCATCCAGTCTACCCCAGCCACCTTCTTTAGGTCGTCCGTCCATCTAGCTGGGGGGCGTCCCACACTACGCTTGCCGATACGCGGTCTCCACTCCAGGACTCGTCTGCTCCACCGGCCATCGGTCCTTCGACAGACATGGCCAGCCCACTGCCACTTCAGTTTGCTTACTCTGCAAGCTATGTCGGTAACTCCGGTTCGTTTCCGGATAATTTCATTCCTGATTCCTGATTTTATCCCTCAAAGAGAATCCGAGCATAGCTCGCATTCTGCATTACCATTCTGTAAATAGGATATCGGTATGCCTTTTACATGTCATATTTAACAAAATAAGCTAGGGAAGGGAGTTGATATTTCCTATCTGACTTCCCCTGAGAAGAAATGCCCTACAAACTCAACGGTCAGAGTCTCTTTTAAAACCCTGACATTATTATTATTATTATCGTTTATTTATCTATTTACTTAGGTACCTAATTACATTTTTAAATATTTCTTAAAATATAAAAAAGTGAAAAAAAAAACGTAAGAAATAGTGATCTGCCGGTGTCGGGAGCAGGGTCCAAGCTACCGGTGGTTAGGGCTCCAGAGACAGGAACCTCCTCACAATGCGAGCCGTATCGAGGAGTACTACCTTCTGAATCAGGCCCTTGATCCAACCGCCTAACGAGAGCCTCGGTAGATTATGAACCTGTTATGTCCCACTGCAGGGCAAAGGCCTCCCTTTCGTCCTTTTATTTTTTCCTGTATCTTGCTACATCTGGCCAATCCTTTAGATAGGCGTCCAATTCGTCACGCCATCTCAAACCCTGACACTAACTATCCAATATCATCATGTAACAAAATGCAGGGTATCATCGGGACTGGCGTTGTAAGGTCACCATACCGGTGACCTTACAACGCCTTTTTCTCCAGAAATATCAAGAATGATTTCTAGTCCAACCAATATTAAGACACAGTTACTCTATTTGGTCCCATTAAACCAAAGCTGTCAATATTGCTGTCCCTAATTTTGGCCCGCATTAAACCTGCGCTGATTGGCCGGAATGCTCCCAGCCGGCCGTCCGGCACCTTCACGCCGCTTACGGTACCGTTACGGTTGATATAGTGTTTGTCGAGCGGTGCCCGCGATCGCTTCCGTGTTCAGACGCATCCTCTTAAGGGGAAGGCTGCATGGCAGACGGGAAATTTTATAGTGGTCTGTGGATGGTGGTCTTTTTATTCTAGGTAGGTACATCGTCTTCACATAAAGAGTTAGTGTGGAATTTGGGCAATTCCTATTCTTCTGCATACGTAACTAACTACCTCTTGGACGGGCAATTAGAATCAATTCTATTTTTCTTGTAAATGTTTTGACTTCAGGAATTTGTCGCTGGGTTAACATTGCAATAGAGAAATAAAATTTAAAAAGCAGTAACTACCAGTCGTGGCGAAGGGTGAATTTATGACAGAGCAAAAGGTAAGCCGGAGCAAAAAAAATGCATGTAGGCGTTTTGCAATATTTTAATTAAATGGTGTATTAAATATGATATAATTATATTTCAATGATGAATTGACTATAAAGCCAATTCATAAGGTCTTCGATATCGGATTATCGATGGCGTATTATGGAACACAAATGGCGGTACACCTGGCAAGGCGCAGTGATTACAGGTGTAGTAAGGCTGTGACAGATTGGTATCCAAGGACTGAAAGACGAAGTGTCGGTCGTCCAGCGGCGTGATGGTCGGACGATATTGTTGTGGCCGGGTAGAACCTGGAGGAGGCTGGCGCAGGAGCGTGGGGATTGGCACAAGAAAAGAGAGTAAAAAAAAGAGAGGAGAAAAGAGAGTCAGCAGTGAGCGAAATCGGGCTATGGATGATGATGATGTAAATAGTTAGTTGTATAATAATATCATAAAATGATTACCTGTATGATGAGGGTTCTTAAATAATTGTAATTTATTTTTAGTTTACAGACAAAAACTGTTGGTTTAGTAGGCCACTGAACTTAATTGACTTCTGTGGTAGTGTGATTTATGGGAGGAGTTAGTTCTTACGACACTTACCACATCAAACCACCCGACAACTGTTAATTGGACACAACAACGTATCAAATCAAACCACAAATTAGACAAATATCGGAAAGGTCACAAAACGCTCACCATTTTGAATAACTGAACTTTAAAAAAACATTTCTAAATGATGCTTAAATATCAATCCTTACTCAAACAATTTACAAATTTTCTGCCAATATTAAACAAATTGCACAATTACATCAACTTAGCCTTAACAATCGGAGCGGCTGTTTCGTTGCGCTTGCGCACGCCGGGACCGTCCGCGCGCATTCTCTCGTTGACCGCCGTGGAGTACGCACGTATTACCGTTATCAACTCTCGAATCGAAACAAGTGAAGTGCAGTGAGTGATTTTCAGTGAAAAAATGTGAATATTCCTGTTTTTCTTTTAGTGATTTTCCTACATCACTGATATGAAGACCGTCGATATTTTAGAGGTAATTTCTTTATTTATTAGAACATAATTTTCCGCTCAGTTGATTTTGTTAACGAGGCAATATTTTGTAAAGATTGGTAAGAGTGCATCGTCGAAATATTTAAATGATATAGCATATTTGTGATTGTTGATTGTAATCTGTAAATGGGTGAAGATGATATATCAGTTTGATATATGAAGACTGCTTAATTACTTAAGTGCCATATAAAGTGAGTGGATTTCACTTCGTATAGAATACGACTTGTCTGTTTAATGACCATTGACTACGCCTGAAGGCTTTAGAAGTCGCAAGAAAGCACTAAACATTATGTTTATCTAACTTAATTTTAACAACTTTCCTTACAAGGCGTTACAGAGAATATATGAAAGATGCTGTAGGATGTGTATTGAATATTGAACCCTGTAAAGCTTTAAAATCAATATCTACATAATTAAAAATTTTGTAAAATACATAGGTTTTAGAAATATATCACATAACAAATTCGGACCACAAAACGACTAAACCTAGTTATCAATAAAATAGTTATTGACCATTGACGTTTGGTATGCCCCAGGGAAGTATCTTGGAACCTGTGACAAAATTAATTTTGCCAATTAAAGAAAATATCCAATATCAACGCTCGGTATGCCCTAGGGAACTATATTGGGTTCCGTGGTGACGACATTTAAAGAAATACGAAAACAAAAGAAGTAGTTAAGTAAATCGTTTCCAATTTACTTCAATGACAAATAATTTAACACTGTTTACGAAGAATGACAAAAAAACAATGGTTTGTTTTGGTTTAACCTCCTTTAATATAATCTGAGCGGAAGAATACAGGAATTTCAATATGAAAGCAGAGAGTATGGCGCTAGTAATAAGTACGTTTTACAATTGATTAACTTCATAACATTCATGGAGAGTATGGGCCAGTACTTGTTAATTAATTATATCTGTAGATTACTGTACAGTAGCTAAATTAAACAATATCAAACATGACAAATTCCATAACAGCTAAAATGCTCCATTCTCACACACAGAGAAAATTTTTGGGAAGCAAAATGGCCACAGAAGCAGGACGTCACAAAAATTTGTTCTTATTTCAAATTGATAATAAGATTTCTCAGTAGCAAACATGGAGTCTGGATTTATGCCTGCCTGGTGGCAATAGGTTCGCCCCCTGTTACGTGGAACCTAAACATCACTGCCTGACAAATGATGACAAATATGTCAAGATTTCACCTGTCGATTTTTGACATATTTGTCGCTTTTATCAAACAGCTTAAGTGCGACAATTCTACAATTTTGTAATATTTTGACATTGTATATGTCGAATTGTCAGCTTTATTAAACAGGGCCCTGGTGTAATGTAGGTGTAATATGTGTGGGTACACCTCTGCCCAACCCTTCGGGGAATGGCGTGATGTTATGTTATAATAATAGTATAGAGTATTCCAAGTGTACCTAGTGCAGCATACGTCATCCCATTCATAATAATAATATCCGACAGAGATCTACCAAAGTTTCTCGTTATGAATGAATCAATAACAATAACAATTATCAGTATCGTAGCCGTTTCCTATCGTAGAGCCTTACAATGCTTTTTTATGTTTAGTTTTTATTAGTATCGTCATTCTCCAAATTCATTTTGGTTCGGCGCAACATGTCTTTTTCTTCCATACTTCAATATTAGTCGTCATCTCGGTAGTCAACTCCTATCTAGCCATATTTTCTTCCAATGTCGATCCATCGTTTATTTAGCCTTCCTCTGCGCTCATACTTTTTGTTAGCATGTTTAATTATAATTTTGTCTTCAAGATCAGCTTGTTCCTCTTCATTAGCAAGAATTGGAATTCACTTTTGTTTCAAAATGCTCCACTATTTTACTCTAGCTACCATTTCTTCTACATCTCATTCTGTTTTCTTCTCAAATTCATTATTGCCAATGAGATCTACGTCTTTCACTGCTTCACTTACTCTTATAATTTTGTAATGAGATACAAACCCTTTTAAGGTCTCCACAACCAAACATGATTGAACCAAAATAGCCGATCAAGCAATTTTGTAACCCATCCCTAATGGTAGCAATTTCATAAAACTGTCATGTCTGAGTTCTGACAGGCTTATTTTAAGAAGATATAATTATGCTGATGTCTACTTGTGAGCTTGACTAGTTTAATATGTATATTCAAGCAATTTTGCAGCGGGATAAGTAGAACTCGAACCGGTATGTACTGCTAGCTGTTAACAATAGTGAAGAACATACCGAGTTTGAAAGCGCACGAACCAATAGCAATATAGCGTATATAGAAAATATAATATTGAGTATGGATAGTCTGTTCCAAAAGTATCTGTTAAAAATGTAAATAAATGAATCAGAAAAAGTACCTGTGGATGCCAATTTGTAGTACCACTTTCAAATTAAATGCTTTGATTTAATTATTTCAATACTTAAATTTTAATTTTGAATCACTTTAAACAGGTTTTTCATGTGATAATTGAGGTTAACCTCAATTATCACATGAAAAACACGTCAGAAAAATTTTCATCGATGATTTTTAAATTACAATCTAATATTTATTACCAACAATAATTGTTGGAAAAAGTGATGACATTTTATAAAGTTCAAATGTTCATAATACAGATCAATGTGTTTCTAATTCCCTTTAGTGGGTGATTGCGTAAGAAAGTAACAGGGTTTGTTTACACTTCATCAAATACTTTGGGAATAGACCATATGTGATGATTTGCGATTATGGTGATTTGTATTATTTATATTGAAAATCTGCGACGTAAGGTTGTATGTATTATAATTATGGTTGTGTCTGATAGATGTACAGACCTTTCCAATTTTCCAATTACTGTCTTCATAATATTCATAAATGAAGATAAGCCTTTCTTAATGTCTATCATAAATTTCAACGACGCAAAGATTCTTTGACTGCTTATAGCACTTAAATCAAGCCTATAAACAGCCATGTTGTCTAAAAAGAAATCAATTTAATGGATATCCTTTCATGAATGAACGAAGGAATTCTGCTCAAAAGGTTTCGAGTTTCACGTGCCATAACTTTTAGTTAAGTATTACTGTTGGTTTGTATGAGAAGGTGCGTGGACAAAGGAAGCTTTGCAGCTATAAATCTGATGCTCTTTGAAAGGCTTTTGAAGTTGCTCGTAGTAACTTAGGAAAATGACTTTAAGTAACATTAGTGATTAGCTACGAACGATGAGACACGAAACGAGATAGAAACTCTTTACATATACGAGTATAATCTGCTTAGCCTTTTCCCAACTATGTTGGGATTGCCTTCCAGTGTAACCCGATGCAGCTGGGAGCGACTGCTCCCCTGACCTCCACTACCCAGTTACTGGGTAACATGATACCCCTTGGCAGGACAGGTGGTTTGACTTTCGGGCTTCTGAAAGATTTACGAATGACAGCCGGGACCAATTCTGCTTAACGTGCTTTCCAAGGCACAGAGAGGTATCGGTATGTTATAGATGGTCCCGCATCTACGGACCGACCTCGGCAAGTGTTGCTTAACCCTGAAGGTCGACCCGTGCGGATTATATCATTTAGCCACGAGGCCCTAGAAGTTATTTACATAATCAATATTAAATCAAGATTAACTCTAGAACTCCATTACACTAATATTATAAAGGCGAAAGTTTGTAAGTGTGAGTGTGTGTTTATATGTTTGTTACTTCTTCACACTCAAACGGCTGGACCAATTTTGTTCAAATTTTGTATGGAGGTATCCGACACCCTGAATTAACATAAAGGCTACTTTTTAATCCGATATTTCCACGGGATCGACACTTATGCGGGTAAAACCACGGGGCACAGCTAGTAAATCATATATCTCTTTTCTATGTGAAGGCATTTTCCCTTGAACTACCTTTTGACTCCTAAAAACGAATATTGAAGTTTACAACTCTCAAGGAATTATGTCATCTCGAATGCTCAAATTAGCGGATTATGGGTTAATGAATGTAAAATAGTTAGTCTTCAACGTTTTCCCACTACTTTGAAATGATTTAGACTTCTTGTGTAATATTTATCGACTTATAGTCAATTTGCACAAATTTACGGCGGGCCACTCGTCACTTTTTTTTTTTTTTTTACTAATTTAAATATTCTACTTTAGGGCAGAATGCTATTTAGCCCTAATTGAATAAAAAATAATTATAAATAAAAAAAAATACTTTATTGTTCAGGAAAAACATTACAAATTACAATACTCAAATAGCATTAGCCTTCACACTAAGATTCCCTGTGTCGTGAAAACTATTCACCTTCGTTTTACAAGATTATTAAGTACATAGTAGGTAAGCTCATTCATAGCATCAGTCGTTCAGATTTCTGAGGCGACAATAATGGAGTGTTTGACTTTGTTTCCTTTGCCATCAACAACATCCATAGCAGACATACAATGGTCTGTAGGTCCCTCTGACTCCTCCACCATATTTCTAAGGATACCCACATCAAGAGACAGGTTGGTCTTTAGCCCTCCACAAACATCTAACCCACCTGTCCTGCTCTCAATCCACATCCTATCCACAAAACACAATTCAAGTCATGCGCATCGATCAAGATGACAGCTTATGTGTTACGGATGACCATATATTTTATGTGCGTTTTTATTCGACTGCCGTCGTTCGATCGGGGTTTATGTCCAACAGAGATCCGGCTAAGATCTGAGATTTGTGAGCTAGGCGAGTTCAGTGACGAACGATTATTGAGAATGAGCTGTATTTTGATGTGCTCTTGGATGTTAAGATCTTGTTTGATAAGACGGAGCTTTGGAATGCTTAAATCTTTTTTTACGCTTGGATGAATCACTAAGATATACTAGACCATAAAAAAAATTTACCACTATAAATGAGCCACCCTATGTGATTAGGAATTTATTATATGCGCCATTGGTTGGTCATGTTAACAGTTCTATAGTCTTCGCTATATAACTTAACATTATATACTTTTCATTATTATAACCTCTATCCACCATTATGAGGTTGACCGAAAACCATGACCCTTTCTCTCTGATTTTCAGTAGTTATCCATTTCGTCCTAGCCACAGCGTTAGTGCGATCCTTTTTCTGCATGATCATCTTGCAATCATTAGTAAGGTCATTTCGTAATCTCGATATCAATCAATCAACTCAGCCTATCGCAGTCCACTGCTGGACATAGGCCTCTCCCATGCTACGCTATAACACCCTGTCCCCCGCCTTCCTCATCCAGTCTGTCTGAGCCACCTTTTGAGGTCGTCGGTTCATCTAGCTGGGGGCGTCCTAAACTACGGTTGCCGATACACGGTCTCCACTCTCGATATATCTATAGACTATAGTGACTACTACTCTAGTCACATCTCTTCGATATCGATAGCGGTCATTAGTTCCAGTTTTAACCTTGATTTTTTTAACGTTACGTTTTTTTACGTAAGTTCGTTCTAATTCTTTTGCAATATTTGTCTCTTGACATTTTGTATTTAAATCTAGTTTGAAAGTAATAACTTCGATAATATTAGACCCCAAATAAGGCTGCAATCCTTAGTCCTTGATCTTTAGGTCGAAAGCGGTGTCATGGTATTTCCATTGGGAAATTTACAGTAGCCGCCTGAAGTCAGGATTTGTGCATGGTTGATGGCAATAGGCTCGTCCTGTACCCATTTTAAAGGACTTTTGCTAGCTAGCTTTATCTCGCAAAATTCTTATTTACTTTCTTTTTTTGCAATTTGCAGGTCAGTGGTCAGGTTGTATGTTCTTTAAAATATGATTCGCAACAGTAAAAAATATGACTTTACAGTTTTTTTTTTTTTTTTTTAATTATTAATCTTTAAAATCGTTGTCTTTAAAAGATCGCTTTTAGCGATAAGACCGCCCATTGTAAAATGTCTACATTTATATCTGTAATTTTTATGGTGTACATAGTAAAGAATATTCTAGCTATCTGAAATCATCAATACAACTCCTTGAGTTAGAATTGGCCTCAAATGTCTGGGGGCCTAAAATGCCCACTTTGGCAGAATCATAAAAGGATGACATTATGAATCATAATGGACAGTTAACTGTTAAGTTAATCGTATCAAATCCCATTGGTGAATTTTTTTTTTCTGTGCTAAAATACCAATCAATCCAATCCAAATCCAATCCCATTCTCATTACACCTACGTAGTGCAGCGAAAAAAAGAAAAACACGGACTGTCTTCGCCATATTATGATTCATAATGTGGATAACATTATGAATCATAATTCTGCCAAAGTGGCCTTTTTAGGCCCCCTAATCTCAGTCTCAATCTCTCAAAAATAGCTCTAATTATAAATTTTTGACAAGTTTTTGGCATTGAATGTCTCTGAGATGAGATTTTGAACGTTTTGAAGTACGGGAATTGGCCCTCAGACATTTCGTTATTTGGGGCAAAAAAGCAACTGTCAGAACCTCATTGATAGTTAAAAACAGCGGGTAGTAGAGAATGTGGGTAGTTGCGCGGCCTGTCGACCGGGCCTCGTAAATCTAGTCGCGTGCGCAGATGTCATTAGCGCAGACATCTTATAGTAAAAGTTATATACAGGCCGTATGTAACTTGGGGAGGAGTTTGTAAATGTAGTGAGAAAACTCTCCAAGTATTTCTATCGGCATGCCACATTGATATGTTCACGTTTAAATGGTCTGAGTACATGTGAATTTACAGTACAGTATTGTGTTTATGTTGACTATGATAATTTTCAAAAAGGTATAGTTATACTACAAACTAAGGTTAACATAGCTATGGGATCCGTAATATTGTGAACGGATATACCTACTGACTGTTTAATTTAAAAAAAAAACACTAATTACTTAGGCACATAAACAAACAGTCACATTGGCAACGGTGAAATATCCAAACGCATTACAATCTACCAAAATCTCTATTACCTAGTTACTGAAATTGAATGAAATTATTTATTCTGTACTTAAAAAGGGTACCAGAATCACTTTTACACGTCAAAAAATAAGCTAGAAGAGGTCGGCGTTTCCTATCTGACTACTCTGAGAAGAAAGGCCGAAACAAACTCTAAGGTCACAGTCTCCCTTAATATCCAAATGTAATCTTGGTCAGATCATGTGAAGACCATGTAGATTGGTGTCTGAATTAATGGTCTCTTGAGGAAAGTACCACACAGATTTGAGTTGACCAGTCCAGTCAGAGCTTGAGGAGCTCCACGATTTGACGAACAATACCAAAGAAAAACTCCTAAACAAATAATGACCCTTACTAACACCCACAGTCAAAGAATCTAAGATATCTAATGGGGAACAACATATTAACAAGGCACAGGAAAAAATCCATTCACATAAAAATAATCACAGACACAAACAAGAGCTTCCTCTCATGTAGACGATAGAGCCATAGAGAAGTACCATAGAGCTATAAATACTCTCTATTAGTTATAACATTGTGGTGGCTGTCTCGGAGACACGATGTTGCATTTCCTGCCGATATAAATAAGTACCTGTGAAGACTAAGGAAGGAGTGGAGTTGCAAGGTTAAAAATAAATAAAAAATCAAGAGAACGTCTTCTTTTTATAATTCTTCGTGTCGCTGGCATGACTGTATCTTGTTTTCCCAAAACTTCACCACTTCCACAGCGTTGTCGGTGGCAGCGCGGAGTTCACTTTGGCTGCATGTTTTGGAACACAGAGAGCAGGATAGGAGGTGGAGCATGGTTAGCGACATAGCTCTACAAACACACCCTAATGCCGTTCCGTCGAGGTAGCCCCAATTTACCCGCCAGACATGTGACATCAACCAACCCGCACTGGGCCCGCGAGGTGGATTACGGTCAACTCCCTCTCACAGAGAGGAGGCCTGTGTCCCAGCAGTGGGAACAATATAGGTTGATTATTATTATTTTTATATACCTACACTATCGCACTGCTGAACAAAGGTGTCCCCTAATCCGACCAAGTTTGATTGTGCTAATGCAAAAAGGAATAAAATGAACTTTTAAAGAAGGTCAATAAAGGTGTCACTTTAATTAAAACAAGAATTACTATAGAACATACGAATATTTAATAGACATATAAACAGAATTAAACCTTTCACTTAATGGATAGTTCGCCACATGTTACTTATCGTCAATTTCCTTAAAACAAGATAAAAAATATCACTAATTGAATTGGCTGTTTACAAGATTAAACTATCAATTTCATATTTTTAATTTCCTACACCAATAATCAATTAATTTTGCCTTTTAAAAAACCTAATCTGTGTTTATACTAATAATAAAGCTGAACAGTTTGTTTGTTGGTTTAAACGCACTAATCTCTGGAACTTCCAATCTGATTTCAAAAATTATGCTTGCATTTGATAGTCCAGTTCTTGAGGAAAGCTATAGGCATATAACATTACGATACGGCCATAAGGAACCGAGCAAAGGGAAAAACAAGAACGAAGGAACGCACAGACGATGCGATGCGACGCCGACGGGGAACAAAAAATTTCACGCGGACGAAGTCGCGGGCAGAAGCTAGTAATCAATAAAACTCATTAACTTACATACTTGGAAAGTCATTACATATAATCCACTACGACTTAACACATAACACTCGATGTTATCTAAAAACCTAGCTTTATGTCATAAACTTTATATAACTACTAATATGGAAGTCTCCGTGCCTTTTCCGTTCGTGTCGGGTCGTCGCTCCGCCGTCGGTTGCATAATAATGTCGCCAAGGGTTAGGTTTACCATGCAAGGATGTCTGTACGGGGTAAATGATCCTTGATGTCATAATACGTATTATTGACATAGGTGGAATTCAAAATATGGGCAATTTTGTTACATAGTTTGCGTCAAAGATTTCTTTTGTCTTCGCTTTTAATAGTAGTTTCGTTGCCATTATTATAATTCCCCTGCCCATAAAACAATTTACTTGGAGTCGGAACAGACTGTCTTTTCTTTTATCTCTACCAGTCTTCATCTGTATTATTGGCACATTAATCGATTGGTCCTGCACCTGATCTCTCTCCAGTTGTGTCGGAAATTACCGTCCCATCGGACTATGAGAGTGAGGGACGAGAGAGTGCACCTGTGTCTGCGCACACACTTGTGCATGTTAGTATCTCCCGCGCCGAAGGCTGGTCTCCGCTGAAATTGAGCCGCCGCCGTGACCGAAATACAGTCTGGAGGATTATACTGTTACAATTTTTAGCGGGTACTAAGAATAAATCTAGTTTCCACAAGTAGCTAGACTCAAATATCCGTCCTATGCACACCCTAAGCAGCCCTAACCTTATAACTGGCTAACATTTTTAACACGGCATGACCTATTCTTTACTTCGTGCAGAAACTTTACTTTGTGTAAATTATTTCATCACCACTGCTCTCAAAACGGTGAAGGAAAACATCGTGAGGATACCGGCATGTCCTAGAACCAAAAATTCGAAGACTTGTGACATATACCAACCCGCACTGAGCCCGCGTGGTAGATTATGGCCCACTCCCTCTGACAGAAAGGAGGCCTGTGTCCCAGCATTGGGAACATTATAGGCCGATTATGCTATAACCTTATTCTTGCAGTATCTTTTTTCTGCTTTTCAATTGTTATTTTCAGTAGCCAAGCTCTGCTTCTTTTATTTTAATTCCTTACTCTTCATTTTACCCTTTAATATACGTTCAACTTTATTCCATAAGTACAATCCGTACATTTTCTTCATGAGACCTGGGTTTAAACATCTTGAAAATCTCTTATGTGCATATTTACAAGACATTCTGAAACGTTTTCTGACATTCTTGGCCTCAAGACGAGTGCTTTCAAACAATAGCGTTTACCCCGGTAGTGTCGAGTTCAGTAGTGCAATGTGATCTTAATGACATATTGTCTGCTAAAACAAAAGGCAGTTGTGACTGCTCCGGGGCCAATTTGAACTGATTGAAGTATCATATTACAGGATACAATGGTGAGGTGTTGGAATGGGATCTTGTATTCATTGATGATCAGTTATCGGAGGAGAGTAGTGATGGCGCAGTGGTAATGACCGGGACTTACAAGTTGTTGTTCGTAGTTTCGAATTCGAACCCAGTCAGGCACTTTACTTTGTGTAAATTTTTATCATCACAACTCATATCCTAGAACCAAAAATTCGAAGACATGTGACATCTACCAACCCGAACTGGGTCCGAGTGGTGGATTACGGCCAGCAGTGGCAACATTATAGGCTGATTATGCTGAATCGAGCTATGCTCGAAGTCTCTTTGAAGGATAAAATCAGGAATGAAATTTTCCGGAAAAGAACCGGAGTTACCGACGTAGCTTCCAGAGTAAGCAAACTGAAGTGGCAGTGGGCTGGCCATGTCTGTCGAAGGACCGATGGCCGGTGAAGCAGACGAGTCCTGGAGTGGAAACCGCGTATCGGCAAGCGTAGTGTGGGACGCCCCCCAGCTAGCAGTCCACTGCTGGACATGATTGATGCTGAATCGGAGGAAGAGGATTTTTATTTCTTTACTTGATGTTATCCATTGCTAGATTGAGGATTCCTTATATTCATGTTGTTTTCTGAAAACCACTAAATTCTTTTCTTTCCGGAACAGGTGTAGGTTTATTATATGATGTAAAGATGAGGCAGTTAGCAAGTTTTGTATCGGAGATGTTTGCCCAGGGTCCGCCAGACACATTTACATGTTCGAATTACTTGATAACGGAGATGAAAAATTTCAAAAGTTCGCCAGACATATTAATTGAGTACTGTATCTATTGTGACTATCTTGTAAGCCCGTGGTGTACCTCTTGTGAAAGCTTTTCTAATGTGCCCATGGTAATCGAAGTTCATTTTCAATTTGATTATATGCTTATTACATAATTGAACCAACAAAGGGACACTTCGCCTTTATCTGACCTAGTCTGAACACGAAACCTTTTCTATTTCGATGATTCGAGGTAGTTATTTTGTCTCTTTTTCATCATTTTCGTAAGCATTTTAAATACTTTACACATTTAAAGCAGTACCTACTCTCAGTAGTTTAAGATCAAGATGGTAACCCTACTGAGTGGTTGTCGTGTCAGTCGCTAGCGATTGATTTACGACTGGCTAGTAATGTATTCGCAATATTATGAAATATCTATAAATATTCACTCCATGTATTGACAGATTAACGTATGAGCTGCATTTCTTTCCAGTGGATTTTAAGTACCTAGCTGTATGTGAGTGAAATTAAATGCTTTGATAAAAGACTTCAATTTTGACGTTGATTGAATTCATCGTGATTTAATCAAAGATTAGTTATAGACCCTAGGGCTGGTTTTCCCTTGGCCAGAGGATAAGTACTGCCATAAAATGTGGCAATGCGACGTTGGATGCGGTGCGGAGGATTATTTCGAAGCCATATTTTAGTTTTTTAATAGTTTAAGTTAGGTTAGGATATTATGTTTTTATTTTAATAGTTTTTTAGTTTAATTAGTAATAGAGGTTTGTTTATTTAATAAATGAAAATTAATATTGTAAAAAAATTATTAGGTCAGGTCATTGTATTCATCATTACGAACAACTTTTACTATAGGACCAACTCGTCAAAACAGCATTTTTTTTCTTTTTGCCATTTCACGTTTTGTCCTATAGTAAAAGTTGTTCATAATGATGAGTACAATGACCCCATCAGATATTTTGTGTATGAATGGATAGACCTTATAGTATAGATAAACATATGTATGTATACTTTGGAGTCAACGAGTCGAGTAAAATACAAAAGTCTTCGAACTTATACTACTACTGACAAAACTAGAATTCTAACTCAAAAAATTCCATTTACTCTTGAAACAAAATGACGTCAATTAGCAAAAAGGAACCAATACTCTTAAGTAATCAGTGCTCCGGAAACCGGAGGCTACGGTACATGACACCAATCTGGGTCACCAGCTCACCAGCCAACCTAGCGCGATCCACAGTGACAAGACATATTAATTTGACTTTTAAATATTTTTTTATCGACAAATTGCGACACAATGTCAGGCCAACCTAAATTCTGACGTTGCCTATGTCCTTTTGGTGAGCTGTGGTGTTTTTTTTTTTACATTTAAGAAAAGCTAATTTTCTTCAGCATGTTTAGAGGACCCAGACAAGTCGTAATCGTTTTCAAAACGTTTCGTGTTTCTACGACTTTCAACAGGATTATTATATGATTTTCGGTAAATGTCAATCCTATATTGAAGTTTTTTAGTGTAATTATAATGTTGTATGTATTTATAGTATTTTTAAGTTATATTCATATTGTATTGTATGTGTTTTATATGGGCCTTGATGCCTGAAATAAATGGATAATAATAATAATAATAAATAATAAAATGAAATCAGGAATGAAATTATCCGGATACGAACCGGAGTTGCCGACATAGCTTGCAGAGTAAGCAAGCTGAAGTGGCAGTAGGCTGGCCATGTTTGTCGAAGGACCGATGGCCGGTGGAGCAGACGAGTCCTGGAGTGGAGACCGCGTATCGGCAAGCGTAGTGTGGGACGCCCCCGAGCTAGATGGACCGACGTCCTTAAGAAGGTGGCTGGGGTAGACTGGATGCGGAAGGCGGAGGACAGGGTGCTGTGGCGCAGCCTGGGAGCAGCCTATGTCCAGATGGGCTAACTTGAATAATATCTACTATAGCCTTCGTCATGAATTGGGTTAGGTATCAAATGCAAAAAGTTCCAAAGTTCCGGAGATTACCTCCTTTTTGATTTTTTATATTATTATAGAGTAGAGATTTCCTCAAGTACCTAGTACATATATTAGATACATGTATCATACGTACGTACAAACGTACGTACGTACGTTGTTGTCTACAATATCTGCGCTACATACCACGCTTGCTGTGACAGTTATTTAATCAGTGAGCTGTCATAAATTAATAATGTTATAGAATCATCAGTTCCGCGACCTGAATGCTAATGAGGATACATAGACATGTTTTCTTTTTGTTGTTTTTTTTTTTTTGGTATTAATGCATTGAGTCTTTTTCGAAGTGAATTTGGTTATATATGTATTATGATTCGTGGAATTCATATAAGTTTCGGATCTAGGTCCAATCTTGATTATAATTATAATAATAATAAGCCCGCAGGGCAGCATGTGGCGCGCTGTTGGGCAGTAGCGACCCCGCGAACCCTATCTCCCGGGAGAAGTCTTGTTCCTCACCTCTTTTTTTTTGAGGGTGGGAAATAATCAAATGACCCCTCCCGCTCTGGGTGGAGCGGAAGGAAGTGTCAGACTCTTACTGACTAAAACCCACCCTTGTTCCTTCCTTAGCCCTTTATGTTCCAGGGTAGCGGTAACCCTTTCGGACAATCCCGCAGACCGGACAATCCCGCTGACCGAAGTACCTACACCTCTGCCTTACCCTTCAAGAATACAAGGCGTGCTGGCCTTGTTTTCACATCCACTCCTGGCAAAGGGCATTCCTTCCAATTCTTTCGATGTTGTGCTCATTCTTAAAGAAGCCATCTACAGACCTCCAACGATCTTTCACCTAAATTCGGGCTTCAGTCTTGTGCTATTCTGCCAAGCTGCTTGCCCGTCATGCGCAGACACGACCTGCACCCTAATTGCGTAACACACAATCTCCATCTGAATCATTTTGAAGGATATTGCTAATCCATTGCTTCATATTTTCGAAAAGTTTGTCTGCTCAACAACGAAAATAACGCAATGAATGTTGTTGAACTGTCAAAATGCAATCCAATGCTACTGATAGTGTGTTACGCAATTACCGCGCTGCTCAGTCATTTAGACCTAGTTCAGGCATATAAACAACTGCTCTATTTTAATTTTAAGATATCTACTTTAGCATGTAACATTTCGACATAAACGATTATAAGTTATTATTAAAAAAGTCTTAGAACCAAGTCTCATAGTTTAACACCCAAAATTTTTTTTATATCTTTATTGGTTAATTGGGGTTTTTATCCCAATGGACACGCCAACGACCCCATCATGCCATATAGATACAAACTACTACGATACAATGCTTTAAATTTAAATTAAAGGAGAATTTGTAATCAATATGGTACACCAACTCGCTAAATCTTTTCGCCACATCTGACTTCGGTTGTGCTAAAATTGATTGAATTAAACCTACCTGTGATATATTTTAATTAAACTCATTGACTAAAATTCTCCTTTCCTCTTGGTTCTTGACGCAATCCATCAGCAAATGATGCATCCTCAAGTACACTGCATGTGTTGCAGTTGGGAAAATTTTTTTTTTTCATGAGAAATGCAAACTTTGCCGATGGATAGTGTCCAGACCGTAATCTTAGAGCTAACTTCACATAATTACCATACATAAAAACCCTAACTACTTACGGTTTTTTTTTTCTAAATTTTATTACGCAATATTATTTTAATAACATATTTCTATTATGTTGTTTGGCAGATTATTGCAGTATGCGGACCACCGACAATGCTAATAACATAATGTTTTTACTTTAATACTCCATAATAATTTGTTTCTCCAAGAATTGGTATAAAATAAAGAATTAAGATCTCTCCATGATCTATAAAATATGTTTTTTAGTACTAAAATCTCTTCTCGCCCATAAAAAATAAGAACCATAAACTACACCATAAAGATGAAAATTATTAATGCAGTATCCGACAATCTCTGTTTCCGAGTAGGACCGGTTAATAACTGGAGTGGAGTCGTCGTTTATCATTAGGTATAGCTATAACATAAATATTTATGACATAATTATTATGTATTGGATAAATTATTATTAATTAAGACTTTCATTCCATGGTAATAGGAAATAGTTTTGAGGAATTTCTTGATTTTTTACAATCATGGCTTACTATAGAAAAGGGGAAATTCATGATTCAAAACCTATTTACCCATTTCATTTAGTTATTTTAAAGGTTGTCTCGTAATGACTTATAGAATTAAACATACACCATAATAATACGAATATTAGTGTACAATATGGTAAATTTGTCACTTGACAAAAATAGTTTATAATATATTATTTTATAGGTACTAAAACTAGCGACCCGCTCTTGCTTTGCACGGTTTTTACGACTCGGTAAACATCGAGATATCTTTATTTGTATATAAGTTTAATATTAATAATATATTTTACACTTAATAAACCTTCCAAAAAATGCTCTAAATGATAATTAAAACCACATTCAGATCCGTTGCGTAGTTTAGAAAAACAACGAGCTCAAACAGGCAGATTATTTTCGCAAAGGCCGAATTAAAAAGTCAGAAATTACTTAGCTGCACGATTCTAATGTATGGTTTACACTGGAGAAAGATTGTCAATACTCTTTCTAATAATAAAAAATGTCTCTATGGGTTGATTTAGCGTTCACAAAAATGCACCTCTTGATAAAACATCATCATCTGCCCAGCCTTTTCCCTACTATGTTGGGATCGGCTTCCAGTCTAACCGGATGCAGCTGAATACCAGTATTTCACATTGTGCGACTGCCTATCTGACCTCCACAACCCAGTTACTGAGTAATACGATACCCCTTGGTAATACTGATTGTCAGACTTTAGGGCTTAAGACTGACCGTAACGACTGTCAAAGATCCACGAATGACAGCCGGGACCAACGGCATAACGTGCTTCCGAGACACGGAGGGGTCTCGGTATGTAAAGGTGATCACCCATCCACAGACCAAACGCGGCAAACGTACTTAACTTAACCTGATCGATATTATTATTTAGCCACGGGCTACCTCTTGATAACAAATACATGACATTTTGTATTATTGTCAGACACCACTGAATTAAGATACGTAGCACGTGGCGTCGCATCCGGCAATGTTTTACAAAAAACCTCCTTTTTACCTTTTTAAGCATCTCACGATTTGTGTATGATATAATCACAGTTAACATCACGCTATTAATCAATATGTATACTTATATTATGCATACTCGTAAAATGTAGTAACTCTAACTCGTTTAACACTTTTGAATTCCGAATAATGATTCCATAAACTGTCAGATTATATCATCAGAAATTTGAGGAAGGCTATAGGCTATTTAACATCACGCTATGGCCCTTAGGAGCTGAGCAAAAACAAAATGTCACAACGAACTGATGATCTTAAATTTAGTTTAGTTTGTGAACAAGGGAATCGGCACCATTGTCTGTATATTATCTGTTCACACCTAAGCCACTGAACGGAATTTGTTAATATATTTCACGGCATATTAGAATTCCGTTGTCTATTATATTAAACGCTTTTACAGTGAATTGGTCAGCTTATTTTTTTTTTGTATGCTTTTACACCAATAATTCTGATAGGCCTAATACCCTCATAATACCCCTCGGCAAAGATATAGATGGCATCCTGGGGAATGACATAAGCTACTTTTTTTCCAGGTAGGATGTTCCTGTGGGATAATTTCCGACTCCCACGCAGGCAAAGCCGGGGGCAGAAGCATGTCTAAACTAATATTATAAAGAGAAAAGATTTGATTTTATATCTGATCTATGTTTGTCACGCTTTCACGTAACGCCTACACTCCTCTACACCTTAGTCAAAATATGTGGCTTGGCCGTTTCGCAAGCCACATAAAAAAAAATTACCTTACGCCCATGTGATTACCATCACATGGGCTGAAAAAGCTGAAAAATGAAATCCCTGTTCATTACTTTTCAGATAAACAATAGTTCTTGTAGTAACGAAACGACCAAGCCTCATATTTTGACTAAGGTGTAGAGTTTGTAAAGTTAGGGCTTGTAGAGTTAGGGCATGTAGAGTTAGGGCGTGTAGAGTTACAAGCTTGGCTCGACATGAGATCTGATAACTTTTTGACAGTGAGAGCCATATTATGGTCTCGTTTTGGCAACATTTAACATGAAAATGTTTTTGGTGAATACGTTTTTTCCCGATATCGGCTAATTTCATCGACATACCACGCGACGAAGCCGCAGGTGGAAGCTATTAAAACATAGTAATAACCATTTATTCATCAAAAATGTTGTACATACCCACACTTTTCTTTATTTTTTATTGTTTGCACAAATAATTAGATAAGCTATTTCACTTCACAATGTTAATTCAACCCACACTTTTCTTTATTTTTTATTGTTTGCACAAAAAATTAGATAAGCTATTTCACTTCACAATGTTAATTCAGGGTATTCCGCAAAACGCACCAGCTTTGAAACGCACCAAAAGTATTCCTCGAAAAAAAGAAAAAAAAAACACTTATTATTATTTAATTCCTCGAAATGCATCAACAATGAAACATAGAGAAGTGCATGAAGGATTCGTAATAAATGATATCGATAGACATTTCATTTGGTCGTTTCGAGGAATACCCCGTTTATTCAGTACTGAAACGTATAATTAAAAATAATTGAAAGATAGCATACCATATAAAGCTTCTAGTTTCTCTCGTAAACCATAGATTAAAAGGAGAACGCGTCACCGTGTTCAAGTTAATTAACTTAACTTCATGCTCCAAATGGCGGCCATAGTGGAAATTAAAAATAAACAGCTGGTTGTCATCTTGTGAAAGTTGTGTACTTGCCAAAGGTAAGTAAGCATTCCACTGAAGGTTTATTAATTCAAGCCGTGCGCCGAATCAAATTCCCATCGACAAAAATTACGAACTTCTATACAAAGTTTCTTCCCTTTTTTACCCCTTTGAAAAATGTGTCTGCTTCACAACGTAAATAACGCAATGAATGTTGTTGAACTGTCAAAATGAAACCCATTGCTACTGATAGTATGTTACGCGGTTACCGCGCTGCTTCAGCTTTATTATCAGTAAGTATAGATAAATAAACACGACTTTTTACCGACTTTACAAAAAGAAGGAGGTACTATGTTCGGGTGTTTGTATGTTTTTTTTTTTTTTTTTTTTTTGTATGTTTGTTCATCGAATACGCCGCCAATTGTCGACGGATTTTCAAAATTCTTTTTTTGTTCGAAAGTAGATAGTTCTGAGGTGGTCCCATTGTCACCAAGTTAGGATCTGATGATGGGATCTTAGAGAAATCGAGGGCAACCCTCAAATTTTATAGGCTTACTTATTGTTTTTCGCATATTTTATGAAGTATCTTGTGTATTTGTGTATGGTTGTCACCATCTCAGGTAGCTGGGATGATCATGGAAGGTACAACTCCTTAACAGTAAGAAGTTACTCGAACAGGCAAGGACTGTTTTAGTAAATTGTTTTGATGTTTGATAGGGCATTTGCCACATTTGGTCTCATGATCATCAAGTCATGACCTGATGCTGCAGTCAGGATAGTCTGCAGAGTACCTAACTCCTCGACAACTAACAGCAGATATATCGTGTTTAGGCTCATTGAAAAGGGCTCGATGTGTGGATAAACGTACTGTTACTGAAGAACACCGAAGACCTGATGCCGAAGCCAGGAGCATCAGAAAAAGTACAAACCTTTAAATTACAGCACCGTAGTCGTGTTTGGGCTCATTTTAAACAGGACTAATTTTAAGTTCAATGCAATGTTGACATAAGTCTGGCCTGATGCTGCAGCCAGGATTATCAGCATCTAATCTAAAAACTAATAAAAGGAGAAGTCCTCAACAATTAACGTCCCTGCATCGAGAAAAGGAATATTTTATAAAAAGGCGATGGGCAAGTTCACATTAGGCTATTGTAACTTAGATAAATTATAAATAGACCCACTAAAAAGCGAGAAATAAAAACTTTTTAACAAAAAAAAAACCGACTTCCAAAAAAAACACTACAAACTGAAAAAAAAAACACTACAAACTGAAAAATAACTTTAATTTCGGAAGTCGGTGGCAAAAACTAAAATACTGATCCCTAAGACACCGACTTCCGAAATTAAAGTTATTTTTCAGTTTGTAGTGTTTTTTTTTTCAGTTTGTAGTGTTTTTTTTGGAAGTCGGTTTTTTTTTTGTTAAAAAGTTTTTTAGGGCTAATTTTATCCGAGGAATAATTTTGAATTTTTGACAATGCTTCCATACCAAAACTGTCAGACGTCAATTTTATCCCACGAATAAAAATTAGCTGTTGATTGAAAAATCGGCCCTAACAGTAAGTAATTGGCTTTTACAATGTCTTCATTATAACGGTGTTAATAGGTATGAGATGACAGTAAGGGCTTGATAAACAAGTAACCATTTTTGTTGGTCCACAGAAAATCAATACAATGACAAAAGAATACATCTTTCTGACCTTTCTGGCAACAACAATACCTGCAACAACAAACAATACATAACCTCTCACTATAAAACACACACAATCTGCCTAGCCTTTTCCCAACTACATATATAAGGGTCGGCTTCCAGTCTTCTAGTCCGGATGCAGCTGAATACCAGAATTTTTTTTTTTTTTTGGTTGGAAATTATCAAATGACCCCTCCCGCTCTGGACGGAGCGGAAGGGAATGTCAGACTCTTTATTTTATTTTATTTATTTTAGGAAAACTTAAAAAGAGAAACAGAAAAAATAAAAAGTTAATAGACTTTAAGCAAAACAGAAAAAAAAAGAACTATTAATTACGCTCAAAGAAGCAATTAGATAAAATTTTCTTCAATTTAGCAACACTAGTATTGAAAATGTCGATATCAGCTTCCTGGCAGGTTGCGTTGTACATACGACTCGCTCTAATCATGAACGAGTTCCGTCTGTATGTAGTGGCTACCACTGGGGTGTGCAATAAAAATGGTCTACGTAAAAACACAGACGGCACTCGCAGCCCGATTTTGTGTAACAACTCGGTAACACCAGTTGTTCCATTGGCAATTTTGAAAAGAAACACAAGATCTGATATTTTTCGCCTTTCATAAAGTGGAAGTATATGAAACTTTTTGCAACGGTTGGTATAATTCGTTAAAAACGTTTTAGACCGATATTGAATGTGCCTTAAAAACCTTTTCTGTATGCTCTCCTTCGATCAAGTACCTCAATACGATTTATATAGACATTATAATTAGGGTTCCAGACTTGAGAGGCATACTCCAAGTGACTGCGAACAAAGGAACAGTATAATATTTTAATAGTCTTTATATTTTTAAACTCTGAGGACACCCGTAAAATGAAACCAAGTGCTTTAGACGCTTTCTTGACTATATTGTCTATGTGTGCATCAAAGAGGAGCTTAGCGTCAAAAGTAACTCCCAGATCCCTAATAGTGTTGACTCTATTCAGTGCTGTATCCAAAAGCATGTAGTTATGGATGATCGGACTCTCTTAGCGGTTATAACCCTTTCGGACAATCCCGCTGACCTAGCAGAATACCAGTACTTTACATGGAGCGACTGCCTATCTGACCCCCGCAGCCCAGTTACTGGGTAACACGATACCCACGATAGGTAAGACTGGTTGTCTGACTTTTCGGCTTCTGACTGTAACGACTGTCAAAAATCTACGAATGACAGCCGGGACCAACGACTTTTATGATGCACGGAAGGGTCTCGAATGTAATGGATGGTCACCCATCCACGAACCGACCGCGGCAAGCATAGCTTACATAACCTGCGATCGACCCGTGTGACTGTTTTTATGTAGCCACGAGCCCCTCTATAGCCCCACTAGAAAACACACAGATATACAATAAACAAAATATCTGTCAATGGTACCAGGGTATAATGAGCGCATAGATAGCGTCGAAAGAGAAAGGTGGCATCACTGAGACGGGCCGAATTCCACCGCGGTTAACAGAGCGCGACCGACTTGTGGTTAGCTTAACTTTAACCGACATACAAGGGTTACGGTTAAAACAAAAGCAAGGGAGGAATGGAATACCGAAATACGTGTTTTAAAACAACAAAGGGACAATTCTCTCAGTTTTAAGAACGTTCACAGGCCAGCATTTTTCAGTTTTTTTTTTTTTTTTTGTTTGTGCTACGAGTAAAATACCAATCAATCCGATTCAAATCCAATCCCAATCTCTTTGATTATACCTACGTAGTGCAGCGAAAAAAAGAAAAATTCATAATGTTATCCTTTTATGATTCTCCAAAGTGGCCTTTTTAGGCCCCCTAATCTCAGTCTCAATAATATGTATAACAAACAACTTCTAATTTCCAGACATTTTGACAAGTTTTTGGCATTGATTGTCGCTGAGATGAGTTTAAGTCTAGATTTTGAACGTTTATAATTACGGGAGTTGGCCTTCTAATGGGGTTGTGGTTGCCGCCGCATCCCCCTCTTCTGTCTTTCTTCTACTCCTCTTTTATTGGTAAAGTCAGGCTCGGTTCAGCATAAATGTCAGGCAACTAATTAAAAACAACACCAACAAAAAAAAATATGATTGACGTGTAAAAGTGTTTGTACAAACCTACTTACAGAAATAAAATCATTTATCATTAACAACAACTAATCATAAAATGGCTATAACACAAATTGACGTAGAGTGTCAATTTGCTTAACTAATAATGGCCCTGGCTGTACAAACAATTTGAATTGCTCAATGAGCATTGAGCAATTTATGCCGTGTTAAAAGTATATATGCCAGTCAGCAAAGTGCAAGATGGGGCTGAATGCACATTACGTGTGTGAGATCTCTGAGCTCTGGGATCCCCAATGAAACGCATCGTGTGGCTGTGCCCTTTACATGTACTTAATAAAAATCTAAAAAAAAAACAGAGGGCTGACCTATTTTTGGCCAAAGAATCAGCATTGCCATACAACGTGGCAATGCTGCCAGCCTTTTTGGCACGTTTCCTGTTGACAGCGATGCGGACGACATTTTTGATGCCCTTTGATTATTTCCCCTCCTTTTATATTATTATTATATACATATTATTATTTATGTTCATAGTAGGAATATGGACAAACTCCTAATCCTATCCTATTAATATTATAAATGTGAAAGTTTGTGAAGATGTTTGGATGTTTGTTAAGTACTCAATCACGCGTAAACCGTTGAACAGATTTGGATGAAAATTGACACATAGATAGACCATTTCCTGGATTAACACATAGGATACTTTTTATCCCGATATTCCCACGGGATTGGAACTTACGCGGGTGAAACCGCGGGGCGCTGCTAGGACTAAATAACCTAACAAACTATTAAACCCAAGGGATTGGCAGCATTGCCACAATGTAAGGCAATGATGCATTGTTAAAAGCGATATTGAAAAACAGAA
Organism: Oligia latruncula; assembly: GCA_948474745.1. Lineage (NCBI taxonomy): Eukaryota > Metazoa > Arthropoda > Insecta > Lepidoptera > Noctuidae > Oligia > Oligia latruncula. Next base: position 14,157,472 of record OX419706.1, read on the forward strand.
CTGTAAATAAATAAGAGTCGATTTTATGATGATGTGATTATAATCAATTCAGCAATTATGCACAGTTATAACAGAATGTGTTCATAATAAATAATGTTGCTCTACTTCACAAATTGCAACTTGCGGTTGTTGATGTAATTACTGACGAAATATATAATAGTTATGATTTTGCATGTAAAAATAAAACAAATGACAATCATGACATCATTTTTTGAATTCTGTTTTCAAATTAATAATAGAAGATTATTCACCAAGGGGATAAAGCCGTGTCTTATATGTCACAGGCGGTATATTGAATCCCGAGCGTAACGAAGGATTCAAGTTTGCATTATCCTCGAGGAGAATACTCTACTTTTCACACCCTCTGCGAACTAATAACGAGTAGGTAATTCGTTTTTAGGGTTCCGTATATACCAAAATGGTAAAAACAGAACCCTTATGGTGAGACTAAGTCTGTCTGTCTGGTCTGTCTGGTCTGTCTGTCTGTCTGTCACAGCTGGATATCTCAAGAACTACTAAAGCTATCAACAAGGGGGTCTGAAAAATCGAAGTGGGGTTTCATATTACCAATAAAATTAAGTATGTCTTAGATAGATTAGAATGTAAGCCAAGACAAGGAAAAGGCTAGACTAATGAAATATGTCATAACTGCAGTCGCCAATCATTTCCTGACTTTCACCGGTCAACCCAGGTAGTCAGTCGACAATTCATTACAATACTGTATTACGGCATAATGTTGCTAGCAAAGATGGGTATTCACATGACTTGGTTTGCTAACAAACTTCAGCTCCAGTCGACTTGTTCAGGGGAGTCTTAGTCAAGACAACCTGCTTTGGGATGAAATTTCTTAATAGTCCCTCGAACTCAAATAAATAAAAAGTAATTTAAAAAAAAGTAATTTAAAAAAATTAAACCGACCTCAAAAAGAAATTAACTCAAAATTATGAAATAACTTTAATTTGGGAAGTCGGTGTCTTTGGATCTGTATTTTATTTATAGTTTTAGTTTCTTGCCACCGACTTCCGAAATTAAAGTTATTTCATAATTTTGAGTTAATTTATTTTTGAAGTCGGTTTAATTTTTTAGTAGTACCTAGCCTATACTCGTATGTTAATCCAGAGTGTCAGCTATCTCCATACAAAATTTTATCAAAATTGGTCCAGCCGTTTGAGCGTGAAGAAGTAACAAACATATAAACACACCCTCACTCACAAACTTTCGCCTTTATAATATTAAGTGTGATTGCTTTTGGCCCTCTATGAAAAGGAGAAAATTTAAACAAAAACTGGAAATACATGTTCAGTGACACGGGCCGTGTGTTGTCCATCAGACAGTCAGTCGAAGAAGGCATTTATTTGTATAAAAACTATTACGCCATTTGTAAACACGATTCCAGTACTTATAGTTATGACAAAAGGTCATAAACTAACTCTCACTGTGAAAGTAAACGCGTTTTGTTTGATCTTCGCGTGATTTGACAATACTTTTGTCACAATAAAGATTGGTGTAATAAAAAGGCACAGCCGGTCGATTCTGTAAAAATCTCACCGTGAAAACTTAGGTGAAGTGAGTTTGTTTTTGCTAGGAATTGACACTATTGACAGCTCACTCCACGCTCACTTCACCTAAGTTTTCACGGGATTTTTCAATCGACAGATATTTTTTTTTCGTGGACTATAATTTAGGTCTGACAGATTTTGTATAACTGTAAAAAATTCAAAATTATTCCTCGGATAAAATTATCTGACGTTAGAAAAATCAGCCCTGAATCTATTTAAAAAATCTAAAAGTAGGTAGCACAGATTGATAGAGCGTGAAAAGACTAAACTGTAGCTGTAATATAAATGAAAATATGATATTATTCTATTTTATGTGTTACTAGCAGTGCCCTGCGGTTTCACCCGCATAAGTGTCGATACCGTAAGAATATCGGGATAAAAAGTATCATATTGTTAATCCTGGTTATAAACTATCTGTGTGCCAAATTTCATCCAAATTCGTTCAGTACTTTTTGCGTGAAGAAGTAATAAACATACAAACACACTCACAAACTTTCGCCTTTACAATTATTAGTGTGATGACATGACATCCATAATCAGCCTATAATGTTCCCACTGCTGGGACACAGGCCTCCTCTCGGTGAGAGGGAGTGGGCCGAAATCCACCACGCCGGCCCAGTGCGGGTTGTTATATGTCACATGTCTTCGAATTTTTTGGTTCTAAGACATGCCGGTTTCCTCACGATGTTTTCCTTCACCGTTTTGAGAGCAGTGGTGATGAAATAATTTACACAAAGTAAAGCGCCTGTCTGGGTTCGAACCTACGACCTACAACTCGTAAGTCGCGGCCGTTACCACTTGGCCACCACTGCTCTGATGACATGTGAGTCCTAAAATTATTCAAAGACCTACTTTTGGTATTCCCAAGTGCGATTTTTGCAGTGACTATCTGCCGCCTTTGGTAAAATGGAATTCCAATGGAATGGAGTAAGATTTACAAGACATACTGGTTGGTATGTCTTGGAAATCTTACTCGAAAAGTCAGCTCCGTTACTGGTCAATCTTTTACCATGACATGAGCTGTTCTTGCAAAGTTCGTGCCAACACGAAGGAAGACGGTACCTCATCGATATTTTTTTGTTATTTTCAATGTAGGTATTATTATGTTATCGCATGGCTAGCCCCCATTAAACGAACCTTCTGCGACTCTCTGTTTTATGGTTTAACTTTCCAAAAATCTAAGTACTTATTGTCATTGTATTGTGATATAATCCTCTTTATTTAATAGGTATCATTGGATATAATAGTATTGCCGTTCGATAATAATATTATTACCTGACGAACGAATTAATAAAAAAAAAAAAAAAAACTATAAATTTGGCAACTATTAATGAAAACAGAAAAACATAGGGACACAGTATATATCCTTGTTAGTCAGTTTATGAAATATCTTTTAAATTGTTCCAATATTGGAAGAGAAAATAGGCGAGAGCCAAACCTCGAAATATGACTTTTTACTTAGGCTTTTTCAAAAAGTTTCTCCGACCGCATTTCCTCTTAATAATACAGTTCCCTTGGCAGCCTTTCTGTACGGAACCCTAAAAAGGAACAGTGTACATTCATATTTGAAACAAAACGTACTTATTCATTTGTTTGTCACCTTTTAATACATAAGACACTGTAAACTAGATTGTGGTAGGTCATGGCAACACGTAAATGTCTACTGGAGGTCATTAACCTTCTATTTCTTGAAAAGTTTTATTTTTTTACCGACTTCAAAAAAAAGGAGGTTATCAATTCGATACGTATGTATGTAATATTATTGGAATTGCATTATATTCACATATGATGATCTATTAGGGCTTCCAAACAAATATACAACATTTCATAGACGTATGTATGTATGCATGTATGTATGTATGTATGTATGTATGTTTGTCCACGCATATCTCCGGAACTATTAATCGGATCGTGACCATTTTTTTTTATTGGCTTACATTTTCTTCAACTTAGGGAACAGTGCAAGTTTCATCAAGATCGATTCAGTAATTTTCAAGATATGGACTAATACGTGTAAGTGTGACGGCCTGGCTTATTGATAAGAGCTACGGGTGTAGTGTCAAAGGGAAAACATCTCAAAACCTTGGTCAAATACTAGTGTAAAAACTAAAAATTACGAAATAAAAAGTAAATTAAACCGACTTCAAAAAGAAATTAACTCAAAATTATGAAATAACTTTAATTTCGGAAGTCGGTGGCATAAAACTAAAATACAGATCCCAAGACACCGACTTCCGAAATTAAAGTTATTTCATAATTTTGAGTTAATTTCTTTTTGAAGTCGGTTTAATTTTTTTAAATTACTTTTTTTTTAGCTAAGAAACCAGTACCTACCTCATTACGTACATGTATATCATTATATTTTTCCTATTGCTCCAAATACCTACAATTTCTGCAATATCCAACGCACATCGAAATACACAATTCAACTGCATACCGTCTATTACAGCATTCCTATACTAAATTACGCCAAATACACGGAGTTTCATAACTACATCATTTTCTAATCTTCAAGTTTTCATTCACAAAAATAAAATTCACGCTAAAATCAACCTTTTGTAGTAAGCAATAGAGGTGTTAGGTTTTATTGGTAGAATAGTTGGTGAGGTGTATAAAATCGATCGGCAACACGCAATCGTAATTGTTTGAAATCAAATTGCGCAGTTTAGTTGTTATGCCTTATTAGTTTATTAATACCGAATGACAGGATTGACAGGTAACTTTGTATTGTGAGTGATTTCTATTTCAAAATCAGTACTTATAGGATTATTTCTAGTACTTACTTAGTTGCCTGTATTGAGCCACACACAGCCTAAAAGATGCTCCCACTGCTGGGACACAGGCCTTCTCACTGTGAGAGGGAGCCACCACGCGAGCCCAGTGCGGATTGGTAGATGTCACATGACTTTGAATTTTTGGTTCTAGGACATGCCGGTTTCCCCACGATGTTTTCCTTCGTCGTTTTGAGTGCTGTGGTGATGAAATTAAATACACAAAATAAGGTGCATGCCTGGGTTCGAACTCACACCCTACAACCCATAACGGGCCGATACCACTGGACCACCACTGCTCTCACTATTTAACATCACGCCTATCCTACTGAAGAGCACCCTAAGATACCACTTTTAACATAACATGTTTTTAGGCCCCATCTTTGTCGACCACAGATACGAGGGCTGTTATTTATGTATTTATTTATTTATTTATTTATTTATTAAACTTTATGCACAAGTAAAAACTGTACAAAGGCGAACTTAATGCCTTGGGCATTTTCTACCAGTCTACCTTAGGGTGATGATGATCGATGAACTGTTTTCGAGATAGCCCTCGCCGAAAATCGTAATAAATCAAAGCACGAAAATTTTCACGAATTAAATTCATGGTTTAAAGACACGCAATTTTCAAAATGACGCCACAAAGGGAAAACAATTCATGTAGTTGTCACTACATGAAGCAAATTGTATTCTTCAGTCAAAGAGTTCCATTTTTAAATGTTATAATTTCTTTTTTAATATTGTTCTGTAGGTAACTGTTATGATTCTGCCAAAGTGGCCTTTTTAGGCCCCCAGTTCCGGAGACATAAATAGCAGTCCTCGTAGACTTGGTTCGAAATGATAAACCACCCGACACTAAGTTACATCCAACAATTTAAACACGAGCAGAAACTGATTAATAAAATAAAATTGAATAGCAAACTATTTTCTATTCTCATAATAAAAAATAAAGCAATGATGAATGAAGTCAGATTATTATCTGAGAAAGTCATTTGGTATGACCGAGTTCTGGTTAGCTGGTACGGATTCTCTGTGTAGTTATTATATTGTGTTTCTTTTTTAATGGTCATGTATGGGATTTGAGCGAAAATCTATCAACGTCAAATTCTGTTGTTTGTCGTGATTACTGAGGGGGGGCAATACCCGTAATTTTAAGACCGTTCGCAGTCTGATCTTAGTCATAATCTGTCAAAAATACCTACCTTTAATTTGCCTTAATTTTTTTACATTGATTGTCGCTGAGATGAGATTCCGACTAGATTTTCGACGTTTTTAATTACGGGAATTGGCCTTCTGATCAGAGTCTTTACTGACTGATAATATTGTTTAAACAACATTATTTTTAGTATATGCGAAACCCGAAACACGTGTCTAGTATTTTTATGTAAAGAATCTATGTACAAAATTTCAAAATTGTACCACGAAAAATCACAAAGTTATAAGCTTGTTAAGTTACCTGTTTGTCCGTACAAAAACATGCTCACCCGCGCCGCTCGCGCCGCGCCCTCTTGCGCTCATTGATAATAGTACCTAGGTAAATAAATAACCGTTAGGCGCGGAGATTGGATAACCTACTCAGTGTCGCTCGGTGTCCAACTATTAACCTTTTTTTTTAAATATTTTTGGGACAAAATATGACATGAGGTAAAAATTATTGGAATCGATTCAGTTAGGTACTTAATCTTAACAAACTTTATTCAGGTTTCGCATATACTTACTAAAAATAACGTTGTATAAGCGAACTTTCGCGGGCTACCTAGTGCATCCCCTTTATGTTACTTTTTCGAGAAATCATAATTTATCGTACCTAATCATAATTTTATATCATACCCATGCACCATGGGCCACTTACCAACCAGTGCACTAGAGATAAACAAAATATAAAAGTTATGAATATGTATGCTCTTAGAACATGGCCAAAATAATATGACTTTCTTTTACTATCTTAGTTCATTCATCATTCATTGTTGTTCATGTTCATTTATAAAAGAGCGCCTGTCTATTTTACTCTGTGCCATAGTGTTTCTTTCTTTTAATGTTTTTTTTTATGCAACACAAGTGGTCTATGGAAGCATTGATTGAGCCATTACATTTTGACCACCTTATCTGTGAAACGGCCGTTTTTGGAACTAACATTTTGAGAAGGACATATTATGATCGGTTTTTGTTTAACTTTTTGATTTTCGTTTACAACCAGCGCGGCAGCGCCACAAATATTGCACAGTTGGTCGAACAGTAATTGCTTTCTACAGATTCTTATATGACCTAAAATTTGAACGACTATCACCTGCCTAGCCACCATCCTCGATAATCCATTGATGTATCTCCCATAATCCATCAAGCATTTCAAGATTTCTACTATATATTAAGATTTCTACTATAATATATTTCTACTATAATAATATTTGCGTGAAATTTTATAACTTCTACATTTGATTGCCAACGTTATAACATTACAACTGTATATTTTTTTAAACGTTCATCGGTCGTAAAATAAAGATGTTAATCAAATTGACGATAAACGTGTTAAGTTTATGGTTTTGAACGGAAAATGAACCTGATTCGTGAATTTACGGCTAACCGTGACATTGCTTCTAATTGTTCAGTTTCTATACGTGAAACGAATCGTTATGCTTACCTGCAATTATGGAATCATCTAGCCTTTTCCCAGCTATGTTGGGGTCGGCTTCCAGTCTAACCGGATGCAGCTGAATACCAGTATTTTACATGGAGTGACTGCCTATCTGACCTCCAAAACCCAGTCACTGGGTAATACGATACCCCTTGGTAAGACTGGTTGCCAGACTTTCGGGCTTCTGACTACCTGTAACGACTGTCAAAGATGCACGAATGACAGCCGGGACCAACAGCTTAACATGCTTTCCGAGGCACGGAGGGGTCTCGCTATGTAAAGATGGTCACCCCTCCACAGACCAACCGCGGCAAGCGTAGCTTTATGGAATTCGTATTTTAGTAATGAACGATGTTGTGGAAGAAAATAGCTTTATTACGCCTGTATTCCCTGTACCTATGGTTTGGTAAGGAAAAAAAGGGAAGAAAAATTGTAAAAAAAAAAAAAAAAAAATAGTTAAGTAGATTTTTTAAGTAGCATTAAATAGGAGTTAGCCTCCGTAAGGGGAAGCTGATATTATGCGGACCTCACATGTGACTGTTCCTAAATGACCCTAGGCTGAATAACCGTTCCGTACCCAAAAGGTAAAAACGGGACCCTATCTATTACTAAGACTCCACTGTCTGTCTGTCACCAGGCTGCATCTCATGAACCGTGTTAGTGAGACAGTTGAAATTTTCACAGATGATGTATTTCTGTTGCCGCTATAACAACAAATACTATAAAAAGAATAAAATAAGTATTTAGGGGGGCTCCCATACAACAAAAGTGTTTTTTACAGCGTTTTTGCCTTGTGGTACGGAACCCTTCGTGTGCGAGTAGGTACGACTCGCAATTGGCCAGTTTTTCTTCCTAATTATGTTAATACTAGCTAACCTGGCGAACTTTATACCCCCTCAGGATCAATAAATGAGATAAAATTAATTAGGTAATACGGGCTGGTTTCCGCAACTCCACGACAAAGCACGTATTTTGCGTACTTTTGGGTGATTAAATTAATTATCTTCATAATATTTTTTTTTGTGAATTTTTCCCATGTTTTAGATAATAGATATTCTGCTATTCGGGGCGGAGACAAATCCAAAAAATCAAAGATCATAAAAAACGGTCCAGCCGTTCTTGAGTTATATAAATGGTGTAACTAACCCGACTTTACTTTTATGTTATCTTGTAATGCCTGTAAATCCTTTTATTGTTCTAATTAAAATAAATGATTTAACATTGTACATTTTAAAACAATATACACAAACTCACACATCACTTCTTCACTTTTCATTCCACTTAGCAATTAAGTCCTTGCACTACTAAAAAAGGGCATATGAAACTCCACTCCCGTTTTAAAAGCGATAGTTATCACAAAAACTAGCTGCGTTTCCACATTTCCCTGACTATCACTGTCCCTTCATCTTTAACCCCATATACGGCGCCGCCGCCCCGCCGGTTAGAAAGCCTGCGACTGCGCAGTAATTAGCTGCTTATTACTACTGCTGGTGTGTAGGTACTGGCCCATGCTGGACCATGCCCATTACTCACTTGACACTTTCACCTGTAACTTGTATTCACTTTTCAACGATTTAGAAAAAAGCGGTTATATTATGAGCAGTGGTGTCCCGGTGGTAACTGCCGCGACTTACGAATTGTAAGTCGTAGATTCGAACCCAGATAAGCGCTTTACTTTGAGTAAATTATTTCATCACCACTGCTCTCAAAACGGTGAAGGAAAACGTTGTGGGGGAACCGGCATGTCTTAGAACCTAAAATTCGAAGATATCCCGCAATGGGCCCGCGTGGTGGATTACGGCTCATTTCCTCTTACAGAGAAGAGACCTGTGTCCCAGCATTGGGAACGTATTATAGGCTGATTATGTGATTATATCATCGAAGTATCAATTACCTACCATTAAAATCAGACCTTAATATAATTTACCATCAATTTAGCACAGAAATGTGAAAAAAGGCGTCAGTGTATGTAGGTATGTATATTGTCGTGCTTTCCTAATCTATAATTAAAATTTATACAAGATCCATAATTATGGCAAAGTTTGCCTGTTAATTATGTATATGTATTTAGATGACAATCCTTTATAAACAAACATATATATGCGGTATATGTAATGAATGAATTTCCAAAGATAAGAAATATGGGGTCGTCGCGATGGAATCTCTAAATTATCTTGTATCTTCCAAGCTTCGAATTCATAAATTAAAAAAAAAACATTTGTATAATACCTATTAATATTCACGGCCCAGGATTGATGACTGCTACTTCACTGCCAAAATAACGACTTGCCTTATTTGGGACCATAAAAGTTACGCAAGTATATGCTAATGACTAATTACAGTCACCTCTCTGCTTATACCCATTTCATTGCACATTAACACTTTCACCTGTGTTATGATTGTAACCAGTTAATGAGTTTATTTATAAGCTTCCACATTGATTTACGACTACTAAATAACTGTATTTTCTAACTAGAGAATTGTACTAGTATTGCTAGTTAAAAATCTTTTCTTTAAATGGCTGTTTGTATGTTTGAGTTTCTCTTTTGTTATTGCCGATTGAGATCACATTTCTGATAGATGTGAAGATCAATTCTCGGAATTAAAAACGTTCAAAATCTAGTCGCAATCGTATCTCAGTGACAATCAATGTCAAAAACTTGTCAAAAATTTAGGGAAATTAGGTGTTTTTGACAGATTGAAACTGAGATCAGATTCCCGTTCTTAAAATTACGAGAATTGCCCTTTTGTTTGAGCTGATTATTATTGTTAGGATGCATAAAATAACCTTCATAAGTGGCGATGGACGGACTGTGTGAAAGATGATAAGAAAGGGAATGACTAACGAGATGACGACTAATAGAGAAGTATCGTAGTAAGAATTTGATTTTTTTTATGAATTTCTGACATCATCACAATGCAAATTATATCACAACGGACAAGTAGGGTCTAAATTCTTTTAAAATAGGCCTTATTTGCGATTGGCAGTTTCGTCACGAAGTTTTCCTTCACCGTTTTAAGAGCAGTGGTAATGAAATTATTTACACAAAGTAAATCACCTCCATGGGTTCGATCCCACGACAACTCGTAAGTCGGGGCCTTTACCACTGAGCCACCATTGCTCTTTGGGTATTTTACTTAAATTTAATCGTTGATTTCTATAGGAACATGCATCGACCTTGGATGTATCTATTGCTAGTCTATCACAATGGTGTTATCGGAGTTGTGCATCGGACTGTGTCCATGTAAGCTGATCAATTTTGTACTACCAGCAATAAAATTTGTAGCTTTTAAAGACAATTTTTTTGCTTTATTTTTTTTTATTTATCCTTTTATTTCAGGCATCAAGCCCATATAAACACATACAATACATCATTAATACATATAACTTAAAAATACTATAAATACATACAACATTATGATTACACTAAAAACTAACGCACACGAAGTGTCTGCGTCGTGTTTCGCTGACTGGTGTCATGTAGCCGGCCACGAAACCGGCGCGGCGGTATACAACACCCTCCCACCCCAAAGAACTCTTCCTTAAGAACCTTCTCGAGATGATGTGTTGGAACACGTACCACGAACGACTTGAAGTTCGTGTTGTGACGCGACTCCAGCTTCTCGACCACGGGTCTCTTCGTTGCCTCTGACGAGTTGGAGGTCTACATTCTAACGCTCAGTTGCTATAAACAAAAACGAATCGTTTTGCTTACCAATGATAGCATTTTTAACACGTTATTGCCAAACTACACGTAAATGGATTCGTAAGCTAATTTTACCTGTGATAGCTACTTCCATATGGGAGGGCCTACCACGCACAATGGAGCGAATGGGAGTCTAAGTGCGGAAAAGGGAGTCCCATCATCATAATCATCATGGGAGGGTCTACTGTGCAAAGCTATGAGGTCTTTGCTTTATTATTCATTGGTAAAGATACAAGAGTCATAATTTTAACCAATAACGGTCCGTAAATTATGGGAATCAGCCATAAGTACGTCAAGGAAGATACGGGCCCACCTAAAGTAGTTGATTCGTCGAAACAAGTGTCTAATAAATAATTTGGGACGGAAAAATTTCGCGAAAAAAAAAATTTGCTGTTCCCTACATTTTGACGAGTTATAGGTACGAACATAAATGTAGGGAACAGCTGAGTTTTTTTCGCGATTTCAGGTTTGGTCCCATAGTAAAAGTGGTTCATAATGATGAGTACAATGACCTCTTAGGAGGTTGTTAATGTTTTACCAATAACCCTGTATATCGGAAGTAGGGACAGCTGTCAAATCTGGTTGTCATTTTATGCTTTGTTTGATCCCTGAACTAAACTGAAGTCCGTAAACGAAGATACGCACGCGAACCCAGGGGCACACCTAGTATCAAATAAAATGGCATATGTAATCATCTTCCATTCTTTCCGTTCAACCCGTGACAACAAAAAGCATTGTTTTACCTCGATGACCACACATCTCACAAACAAGACTACCACCATTATAAAGATTACCAAACTCACACAATCTCCTATTTATTAAGATTGGTGCTATTTTGCCGACCGTCCTTCTAGGCCGCGCCAAATCCTATTGTCGGCGTTGGGCAAGCTATGGGGCTATTGTTCTTGACAAATTGGTCGTTACTGGAGAGTATGTTATTAGGTTTATTTAATTAAGAGTTGGGTAACTGGTTCTTTACTGTGAGCCTGATAGATTGGGCAAGAGAAGAGTTGCACAGGTCTACCAAGACTGTCCATGGAGTTTCTTGCCCGTTCTTCTCCATAGGTACCTTTTACGCTTTTGGAATGAGCAACTAGCTTCATATTTTCTGACTGACCGACTTCTTGACAATTCAAAAGAGCCTGTAAATGGTTTAATTGAAATGAATGCTTTGAGTTTGAGTTTCTTCACAAGTATGCAACGCTACAAACCTCAGCAATATGTGTGATGTCTCATATCGATTTTTTGTATAAATCAAAGAAAAAATAAAGAAGAAAAATGTATAATTCTGCACGAACAAAACGCGCATTACAAAAAAAAATTACATAAAATATACACATACAAAGTAGCCAAAAGCCTCGTACTCAAGCAATAAAAGGTCACACACATTAATTATTAGGTAGTATTAATTAATTACTTCATTAAAAGTCCTTATCGATCAAACGATATTTCGGGCATACGTTGTTGGGTCAATAGTGCTTTCGACCAATAGTTTGGTCAAACGATCATTCGTGTACATTCAAAACTCATAATTTTGTAAGTCAGAATCATCTTTAGGCATAAATTTTATATCCATAATAATTAAAAAGTAGAACCATATATCGCAGAAAGTTCACAGTCAGAATCGTCTTTTGGCATACGTGAGTTCGTGTGAAGGGGTCACAGTTTTAACCTAACCATTTTTTTTTAATAATTAATTATGGTCTAAGTTGGTTTACAAGCAATAATAAATAAGAGGTAGTCGACGGCCCCTATTTCTGTCTACAGGGTTTAAAGGAACGTAACCTAACCCAAGTCGGAGTGCCCCAAGTCCCGAGATCGCTTACAGAAACCATTATTTTTATAGTTCATTCAAATACCATGGAAAAATACACCGAACAAACAATAATCGTTAAAAAAGAATTCTACTGTTATCTTCATAGTATGCCAAGTGAAATTATGCCAAATAAAACCCTGCCATCTTAAAAGTATGTCATTGTAAATTCGGACATGATATAAACATTCGGCCAAACAATAATTATGTTAAAAGAAGATTATGCCAAGTGTGTTATGCTAAATAAATTTCGGAGCATAAATATTCTGCCAGAAAGAAGGAACCCGATTTTAAGAACGTTCACAATCAGAAGGCCAATTCCTGTAATTAAAAACGTTCAAATCGTTCGTGTAGAATGTTTTTAATTACGGAAATTGTTCTTTTTTGTTTTTCTAGTGCTTTACCAGGTTTTCGCTGTGTAGCCAATATGATGGTGACGGCACAAACCCCCTAGGTTTTGTAACTTAATCACCACGAACTCAATAAAGATTGACCGTTTGGAAACCTAAAGTCTTCTAAACGTAATACTGAAATCGGCAACACGGAGAAAGCAAGCGTCATGATCAATGCTCATTCAAGAGAATCAGAGACCACCAGATATATTTAACTTAATATTGCCCTGCAATAGAACTATTTCAAGTCGGTATTTTGATATGGGAAATAGTTAGGTACCTCTTTGAGTGAGCCGACATCCGATTTCACAAGCTACATCCCGCGATCAGCCTTGTGCCGTAGCAATTTGTTGTAGTAGACACGAAAGGGCTTGGTGTAGCAATCTTGACATGCTCGTCAGTATAGTGAGGTATTTTGAAATATATTGCAAGTACCTTTATTTTTATACATTCCTTCGATTTACTGTGAATGCAGAAAGACACGGTTGTGGTCTTATTCGGGGATGTCAAGGTAAGTTAAGACATGGCTGAATGGCTACCTACTGCATATAGCTGAAAACGGAAAAATCTTGGGGAAATGCTTACACCTACTAACCCTAAGAGATACTTAATCAAATTAAACTACTTACACAAAATTAAGATAATATTTACATAATATAAGGTAACATTTAAAATAATAATATGAACATGTAGGTATATGAAAAATTTAAGCAAAAAGTCCACTTCGCTGTCTATAGAAGCAGTGCCCAAAAGGCTGGCAGTATTGCCACGTTGTATGGCGATGCTTATTCTTTGGCCAAGAAATAGGTCAGCCCTCTGGTCACGTGAAGAGTCGACTGGACTGTGTGAAAGATCATAATTATGGATCAGATATAAAGGGTATGATTACCGAGATAGAGATATAGAGAAGATAGATATATAGAGAATAGAGACATAGAGTGATAGAGATATAGAGAAGATAGATAGATATATATAGAGAAGATATACACTATTAAGTGTATATCTTCTCTATAAGAGAAGTGTGGAAGAGACATATTGGGCCGACCTCCAATTAATTAGGATAAATGCAGGAGGTTATTGACGGATGGAGCTTCCGCCCGCGGCCTCGCCCGCGAGGTATGTCAATAAAAACTATCCTTCGAGTACGTCAAGGCAACTAGATGATTCTATCCGAAAATCATTAGAAAAGACGATAATAACGTTGCGAACACAAAGGTCAGTGCGACTGTATCGAATCCAATCGGAAACAGTCACGGGCCATCGATTCTGAATCGATTCGAACTCGATTAGTTTACGTAAGTATTTGATTACTTTATGTAATATTTCCTCAGCGGATGGCGATCGAGTTTAGATTATAACGATTACCGATTCATCGATGATTTATATAATTAGTGTGTTTTGTAATAATTATGGATAATACATGTGCTTTGTGAGTTTCTAGAAAATTATGAATTGTTTAAATTGGATTTGTGCTGTTTATGTCGAAGCCACCACTTGACATTTAGTCGGGGAAATGAGACCTACCTACGTCAATTTGCCGTTTTATAGCTATTTCATATAACTGTCATAGAATGATAGTTGTGATTTGAATATACGGACGATTTAAGACAGACGGACGGACGGACAGACAGCGAAGTCTTAGTAATAGGGTTCCGTGTTTACCCTTTGGGTACGGAACCCTAAAGGTCACATCCACGCAAAACTACCTATAGACTCTCATATTTTGGCAGTTATTATTAACTCTTTGATTGTCGTAATTAGAGACACAATAGAAAGACAATTGCTTATGTCGGACTGTGTAACATAAGACATTCGAGAGGTTAAGTGCCATATTATCATAGAGAAATAGGGAGCGAGCCTATGTCATCAACCGGGCACAAAGTCAAACTCCGGGAAACTCCCTGCTACTTCTTCTTCTTCGTGTCGCTGGCACGACTGTATTTTAAATCTTGTTTTCCCAAAACTTTGCCACTTCCACGGCGTTGTCGGTGGCAGCGCAGAGGTCACTTTGACTGCATGTTTTGGGACACAGAGGGCAGGATACGAGGTGGAGCATGGTTTGTGACATAGCTCCGCAATCACACCCTTCTGCCGTTGCGTCAAGGTAGCCCCATTTTACCAGGTTGGACTTACATCTTCCCACTTGTGTCCGGAGACGGTTCACAGATTTTCAAGTGGGCCACGGAAGGTTACACCCTGCAGGGAGAAGCTCCTTTGGTGGTAAATAGTGAGTAGGAGGGGGAAGAGTATCCTGCCACAGTTTGCAACGGGCGTCGGCCGGGTTTCCTAAAACTGAGAACTATCTATTGGAAAACCTAATAACACCTTGTCCGACTTGTGAATCGAACCTAGGACCTCATTTTAAAGTAGACACCTAGATTTTTAAAACAATTTCAGTGCAATGAACATTGAACTTGCTGAAGTGAAAACTAGTTGCGCTGACCAACAAACGCACCGGTTTCTCGAAACAAAACAATACATTTTCTTACATGAAACTATTTCACGTACGTCAACGGTTTTGTTGTTTTTTCAGGGAATAGCTAAACGATTTTGGTAAATAACTGCAATCCATACTAATATTATAAATTCGAAAGTAACTCTGTCTGTCTGTATGTTACCTTTTCACGCCTAAACCACTGAACGGATTTCAATAAAATTTGGCAGAGAGATAGATTGCATCCCGGGGAGGGACATGGGATAGTTTTGATCCCGATATTCCCGTGGGATCGACACTTATGCGGGTGAAACCGCGGGGCGCAGCTAGTAACTTTATAAGCCTTTGATCGTTCTAGAATGCAAAACAAATTCCTCTTAGAACTAGCATGGATCACCTCGCTTACCGCATGCAGACCTACTTTACCACAAACTGCATTTACCCGCCAAAGTATTTACAACATCAACGCTTTAATTGAAACTAGTTTAATCTGGTCCAAAGTGGACAGAACCAGTTATGCATGAGAGGTTTACATGACACGGAAATGCAAAACATTAATATTTTAATTGTAGATATCGTGAGACGAGTGGCGCAGAGATGTGCAGCTCATCATACCATAACTTCACGCTTGTATTACCCTACCCTAAGGGGTATGCAGATGTGCATAGAACACCTACATTTCGCCAATTATGTTTAAATTCCAAGTAATCCATACTAATATTATAAATTCAAAAGTAACTCTGTCTGTCTGTCTGTATGTTACCTTTTCACGCCTAAACCACTGAACGGATTTTGATAAAATTTGGCAGAGAGATAGACTGCATACCGGGGAAGGACATAGGATAGTTTTTATCGCCATACCTAACGGGCGAAGCCGCGGGCGGACGTTAGTTTGACATATTTTCTATACAAAAACTGTCAAACCGCAATATTTATTTCTCGGATAAAAGTTATTTGACTATTGAAAAATCAGCCCTATGTAGTTTTGTTTTGTTGCGGAGTAGGTATATCCTGTGGTATTGTCAATATTGTTTTGTAACTGCTGGCCATAGCTGAATTCCAAAGAGAATATAACCACATCGTCGTTGCTGAATTCTAGTCTGGTACAAGTTGGCACCCTACAGAACCAGTGCAGTAGCAGTCGTTGACATTGGCGACCTCAATTGTCTTACCTATCTACCTAATCTCCGTTTAAAGCTTAACATTTTCTAGCAACATTGAACTATAGATGTAAACTCCTTAAGGTGAATGGGTAGTAGAGACCGCGAAATTCAAATTTTCTTAAGTTTTTTGCTGTTATTGTCGCGAATCATATTTTGATCAAGATACAACCTGACACTGACCTGCAAATTGCAAAAAACGTAAGAAAATTTGAGTTTCGCGGTCTCAACTACCCATTCACCTTAACCAACGTTTATATTATTTTAACATTTTCTAGCAACATTGAACTGCAACTAGCAACTATCAAAGTTTTCTAATCCCTGCCCAGCCCAGCGTGGCGATACCGCGTGCATTTGATCAAGTATCCCGCTACTCTTATAGAATTCACAATAAATCATAGCATAGCGCTTGTAACCGGGAAGTAGTGGGTAAGCTGTAATCCACAGCCCGGCCGTAACACTTAATTGCTTTACAATCCGAGTGTAACTAGAGAGGGGAAAAGTGGTCGATTAAAAGTCGATAGGTTTAAAATATGATGAAGTCAGTAAAAAAGAAAAAACTTGCCAAGTGCGAGTCGGACTCGCATACGAAGGGTTTCGTCTTCCGTAGCCCAAGAAAAAAAACATCGAAAAATCACGTTTGTTGTATGGGGTCTTAAATATTTATTTTATGCTGTTTTTAGTACCTATTTGTAAATATGTAATAAAATAGCGATAAAAGTGATACACCATCTGTGAAAATTTCAACTGTCTAGCTATCACGGTTCATGAGATTCAGCCTGGTGAGTCAAGTTGAGGGAAAATAAGAAGCGAGAGGAGATGACCCCCCTCCCCCCTTCCATAGTTCTAGATATTAGCGCGTTCGAACAAACTCTTCGGCTTTATTATTAGTATATATTCAATTCAAACACCTTCAGATAAAACCCCCTTTACCGCACCAACCGTGAACCGTTTGAACCCTAAACTAATTTTCGAATCAAATGTCAACCAATAGTATATCTGTTTTAATAATTCATAACAACCAATAGTCGATATATCCCATCACTATGCAATACAAATGTATGCGCGGCCAGCGCGGGCGCAGGCGCTAGGGCAATGTAACGGTTCTCCGGTTCCCGGTACAGGCTCACTATAACGCGAAGTCGCTGCAAATTATTGAACTTAGCTTTTGTTCGTAGAACTTGCTAGGACGGAATGTTGCTTTGGAAAGGTCATGCTGTGATAACAACGCCAACGGTCGTAAGACGGAGCTGACATAAAGTCCAAAGTAGCCTATTTTTAAACCTTAATCATTTATTTATTTATTCTTTAATTAAAACGGTTTACAACCAATTACAGAAATTAAAGACACTTTACACATACACATTAAACATTGAATATAAAATCAAGTAAAAAGTTAACAACACTTTCATACATCCCTCTCACAGTACTCCTGACATGCCGATAAAATCTTCGTCCATTCGTCCGCAAACAGATCGTTTGTTGGATTAGAGTCCAAGAGATCATTAAGTGCGGCCAGAGTACGTGGTACTGGGGACTTAGCACGCGCAACTGTGCGACATGGAGGCACCACAAACAGCCTGTGCTTTCTGCCGCGGCAATAGTTGTCTGGCACAATAGTGCCACGGAGCGTCTTACAGGCTATGGTGAGCTGGTCTTTTGCTCGCCTTACCTCTAACGAGTTATATCCGAGGCATCCCAGTAGAAATTTTGTCGTTGTTTTAATCATCATCTGCCTAGCCTTTTCCCAACTATGTTGGGGTCGGCTTCCAATCTAACCGGATGCAGCTGAATACCAGTATTTAACATAGAGCAACTACCTATCTGACCTCCACAACCCAGTTGCTGGGTAATACGACACCTCTTGGTTAGACTAGTTGTCAGACTTCCGGGGTTTTGACTACCCGTAACGTTTTTTAAATCTTAACATCATTAGAAAAGATATTCTTACTGAAAGACGCACCACTGTAGCCTGTGAAATTCAATTTTTCTTACGTTTTTTGCAATTTGCAGGTCAGTGTGTTGTATGTTAACCAAAATATCATTCGCGATCGGAAGTACGTATTTACAGAAATATAGGTAAATCATTAAACCATTTCTTATTTTGATTGTTGTTTTTATTTATATCTAATCGTATGCTGCACTGGCTGACGTCATCACGTCAACGCCGGCTGTCGCTGAAAACCAACGCTGGGGCTCTGTCTCGTATAGGGTCTTAGCATTATGCTGAGCGAAGGCCGTTTTGCGTAGATGTGACGCATAGTTTCTTTGTTATTTTGTTTTTTTTTTTTTTATGCGTCATGTTTGCCGCAGTAAACGTATTTTCTTTCTTTCTTTCATTAAACTCATCAAGGGCATATCATTCTAATGAATGACTATTTCATAAAATATCGATCAATAGGTAACTTTGAAGGTTGTTGAGCAGTAAGAACTACCCACCCGATGCAAATTTCTACTCAGTTAAAGTAAAAATAGTAAAATAATAGATGATTAGTAGACGCACATGCCATAACAATTAAATTACATTTATGTTGTACTCGACTTACGTGACATTTGCAGTGATTATCTGTAGCTAGATCGAAACAAGTGTGACAAAATGAGTGCGCAGTGACAGATTAATTATTACCTGTGCTTCTTAGAGATTTACAACGCGTAAGATGATTTTAAATGTTGCTACTTTCGTACAATTTGAATATAGATGGTAATATTGTGTAGAGTTGCTAGTTTTTTGAATATGAGAAGTGATTTTTGTTTTTACAAAAAATGCTCAATTTTGCGTACCACTCCTGCGCAAGAAATGTCGGTATAGAACAGTCTTTTGAATTTCTTAGTCTATTTCTACATAGTTTTTAGGGTTCTGTATCTCAAAAGGCAAAAAACGGAACTCTTATAGGATCACTTTGTTGTCCGTCAGTCCGTCTGTCAAGACCTTTTTTTTTTAAATTTCAATATTTATCGTGATTGATTTACTGCATTTGTAAAACTGTTTTCCAACCTATCATGACAACCCATGTACCCACCCTCAACGACTGTGTTTAGCACTTTCACAGTCACTCAGTCACGTGCAAACCTTTCTATGCTTAACTACCTCTCATACAACCTAACTACCATTTAAGGTCCAGTCCAGCTAAATATTCATCAAAACATGCTTTTAACATGCCATGCACTCGACTTTCCGAAGTGAAAAGAGGAGAAAATGGCCGCCGCGCGCCAATGAATTCAAACCGCATGTGTTGACATTCAGCTGCTAAATAATCCATTGACAGGTTGTACTAAGAACTAATATTGCACTTCCTATTACTTACGTAATGTCTGTTGAATTATTTAATTGTCGAAGCAATGGTGGAAGTTAAATTAGTTTATTTACGTGAGAGAAAGTTGGTTCAGAGTGTGACACTGACAGTAATGGTCATTTCTTGACTTGAATGTCATAAGAATTCGCGCGCGAAGGCTTCTTGTCTTTGCTTGCAATGTTTACTAAAAACAAATGACATAAGACTCAGTAGGTACCCTAATTGCATAACACACTATCATTCTCAATTTGAATCATTTTGAAGGATATTGCTAATGCATTGCTTGATTATGTTCGAAAAATTTGTATGCTCAACAATGTAAATATCGCAATGAATGTTGTTGAACTGTCAAAATGAAAGCCATCAGGTTTTAAACATATTTATTATAGGGTATTCCTCGAAACTTTGAAACGCACCAAATGAAACATCTATCGATATCATTTATTACGAATCCTTCCTGTTCTTCTCTATGTTTTATCGTTGATGCATTTCGAGGAATAAAATTATAATATACATAAATATTGTTGCTAATATATATTAACAAGACATGGATTTTAATCTGAAATAAATTATTCTATTCTATTCTAATATTTTTATTTTCTTCACGCACCTGAATGGTGCGTTCCGAGGAATAATTTTGGTGCGTTTCGAGGAATACCACTTCATTTTATTTCCTTTCTGTTTTTAACAATAGTATTTGTTCTTCCAAGGAAAGAAAGGAGACTAACAATTCCAATGACTATGCAAACAGACAAAGCCACAGTAATTAAACTTCCTAATTAGAATAACAAAGAAATAAATCAGCCAGTGTTTACCGTAATCATAGTTTTTAATACTTTTCAACTTGCTGACGTGTCCAGTGAAGCGAAGAACATAAAAACGTAATTAAATGCAGAGAGAACTGTAATTGAATCTGAAAAAAAGTTGAACGGTCCATTGGAGAGGAGACCTGGAGTTCCGAGTAGTGGAGAAAGATGGCTGGATTTCAGGTGTTCGCCAAATATGGTGGACAATGAAAAACGGATTCTTTTCGATTGATATGATAACTATAATAGGGTCGCAGCATTATGCTGACCAATGGACGTTTTGCGTGAATGTGACACATATTTTTCCTCAACTTGTTACTTGTTGTGTTTGTGTTATTTTTTGCGTCATTTTTACCACAAATAAACGTTCTTTTATTGCGTCATGTTTACCAAAATAAACCTATTTTTCTGCGCCATGTTTACTACAAATAAACGTATTTTTTGCGCCGTTTACCACAAATAAACGTATTTTCTGCGCCATGTTTACCACAAATAAACTTTTTTTTTCCGTCATGTTTACCACAAATAAACGTATTTTTTTGCGTCGTGTTTACCACAAATAAACGTATTTTTTGCGTCATGTTTACCACAAATAAACGTATTTTTTGCGCCATGTTTACCACAAATAAACGTATTTTATTTCTTTCTTCTATAAGTAGGTACTTTTAGAGACATGCGACCGATACATAGATACTCTTTGATGGATGAATTGTCTGGACCTTACAGCTTGAGTAATAATGCTAGTGCTGTAGCTTCATTTGAAGAGGTGGCACCTTTTCTGGGTAATTTGGTGAGTCTCCTCCTTCCAATTTACTCCGATTATAGCTTGTTGAATGACTACGAATTTAGCACGTCACCCGACTGTCAGCTGTTTCAGATTCGGACATATTCAATCATCAACAGATTCGGACAGCAACAGCAGGAAGCTCTACCGAACTAGAAACAAGTAATTCTATGTAATATCGTTTCTTCATTGTGTTAAAATGTATATTATCATCATCATCATGCAGAAAAGAGTTGGTCATGACCGACATTTCTTATATTCCTACAAAGACATTTTAAACTTGTTATTGCTGGTCGGTGTGTACCGAACCGTCCGAGAACCAAACAATGACTGCGCATATCATTCCATTCTTGAATAAATGTCCGCCGGCGCATATCGGCCAATCCCGTTACAGTATTCAGGTTTTAACTCATACGCATTGGTTTCTTGTTATCTGTCCGCTTTAAGCGCTTTTTATGATGCTTTGGTTAACTTGTTTACAATTGTAGGTTACCGATACTTTATAAGTAATTGGTAGCGAGGAAGGTTCTTTTTATTTGGACAGAGGAATTTTAAGTATGGGACAATAAGATGACATGGTTATTGTGGAATCTGGGTTGAGGATTCGTAGCCTCAATCAATTGGGATGTAATTACTGCCATTGCTGGCTATGTAACTACCATTGGTTATCCTTTATTACCATCACCTGCCTTCAATAGCCTAGCCTTTTTCCAACTATGTTGGGGTTGGCTTCCAGTCTAACCGGATGCAGCTGAGTACCAGAATTTTACATGGAGCGACAGCATATCTGACCTCCACAATTCGGTCGTGATTTTTTTCTATCGTATCAAATTAGTTGTATTATGTTTTCAACACACTATCTACCTAGCATATATCATGAAGAATATCATTTATTTTTCAGATTTTGTTTACTGTAGTCGATCGTATACTTTTATTGTTTCTAAAACTTGCGTTTTTTGCGTTTAGGTCCGGCTATATGGCCGGCCCGTTGCCACTTCAGTTTGCTTCTACTGTGTAGTCATTGATTAGGGCCAATTCACACGATAGAGCCGCTGTCATCTCCGCACAATACTTTCTAACGGTAAGGTGCGGTTCGTCCAAGTGCGGTTGAAATCAGTGCTCTGAGTGGAATACCTCATAAATATTGTTACGTAATGGAGAAACAATGTCAGCACATAGTCGATAACCGCAGTTTGATTTGAACCTATGTAGCTTTAAAATAAGTAATTCTTTAGTTACAAAAACAAATTAAAGACGCTCGTTCTTATAGCCTTTTTTTGACATATCCTGTAGATTGGAATAAAAACTATAATAAATAAACTATAGTCTCTTTCAAAAGTTTCTGACGCAAAATTAAACAAATGATTAGAAAAATTTCATCTGCGGATGTCAATTTTTAGTGCCGCTTACAATTGCAATTGCTTAGATTTGATTATTTGAATATAAGAAATACAATTTTTTAAATCAACTTAAAGATCAATTGTGATTAATTTACTTCTTAATACAGATGAACGTGTTACTAATTCCCTTTAGTGAGAGATCGCGTAAGAAGGTTCCTATTTCAGCATGATGCTGTGAAATTTAAAAAATAAATGCTCATAATAACGCTCTCAAGTCTCAAGCAACCACTGTTAGCATCCAATAGTTTTATTTAGTTTGGTTCTACAAAGCGTAAAAAGTCATGTAAATAAAGTTGAGTAATCAAAAGTTACTCGAGTGCATCACACAAACAAAACAAAAAAAATTGACAGTTAAAATACCCCATAACCTAAAAAAACAGCGCATTTTGTACAACGCATTCCCCTAAGGTTCCAATAAAACGACTGTTAGACGCAGTACCGTCCTAATTACTATAATCTCGGGGCTGGTGTTCAACTGACCTTATTTCTGACAGCTGTAGGATAAATGTGGGCTGTGTTTTGACCTACTGCTTCTAATAATTAGTACCTACTGGTTAAAAAAAATAGATTTTCAACTTTTTATATTTTTTATGGAGTTACAATTAGCTAACTCTTGCGCTGCAAGATGCAACTGTCTGGACTTTTTTTTTATTGCAATAGATATACGTACAAAATAATTATGATTTAGAGATTTTTTTTTATAGATTTGGAGTTTTTACTAACTTTTACCGTTCTGTCGAAGTTTCGTTAAAACGTTTCGTCTATAATTTATTATTACAAAGAATATGGGTTATTGCTGTGTATTATTAAATTGGTAAACCAAAACGTTTCGTCTATAATTTATTATTACAAAGAATATGGGTTATTGCTGTGTATTATTAAATTGGTAAACCTGCACCTAGGTGAATTGACCCAGGTGAATTAAGTGAACTTGAGGTTCGTTTTGGCTAACCATTCTTTCTGACTTTTTCCTTTTTGCTCAGCTCCAGAATCGCATCAAACGCAAAATGAACTTTTCAAATCCATCTGGTATAGTTCCAGAGTTAACTGCGTTCAAACAAACAAGCTCTTCAGCTTTATTATTAGTATATAGATATTGTATATATATTTAATTTCCACGATTATTTAATATAATGATTTTTGTTTAGGTTTGTCAGCCTCGTATACTTTGCAACAGTTATTTCTTAACCATTCCTCGTCAATTTTAATAGAAATACTTAATAACAGGTATTTTGCGATAGCTTATTGAAAATTGTGATGGTTGGAAAGTTTCGAGGCATTAAACTGTGTGAAATCAAGCCTGAAAACATATCAGGGGTTTATTTATAAACGTTGCTTAAAGATAAGTAATGATTAACGACACCATTTTCGACGTTTTAACCTCTCTTATCTGCAACATTTATAAATAAACCCCACAATTTTTACTTTAAACCTTTCATAAATTTTTATTGAATACAAAAACTTAAACTTACTATTACTGTTAGACTATATCATCCCAGAGCTGGGCAAAGGCCTCTCCCATGACGTCCAATGCTTGCACTCCTTTAGGTTTTCTTTAGCTCATCGAACAATTTTCATGACCTAAAGTTGCTTGTTGCTTGTAGAATAATCTGAGAAAAAATCAGAATGTATATTATATGTATGTATATATGTATATTAGTATGGTTTTTATTGTAAAAATAAAGTTTTTAGAGGTGTTTTCATGATTTTTTTGTATCGTATCAAATTATTTGTATTATGTTTTCAACACACTATCTACCTAGCATAAATACTGAAGAATATCATATATTTTTCTGATTTTTTTACTGAAATAAACAACATCGATCATCACTTATTGCGTCTAAAACTTGCGTTTTTTGCGTTTAGGTCCTGTAATCCCCAGAGAGAGTATGGTGTAGAGCTGTACCATTTTGGCCGCTTCAACAGCGTAAGGGCGCAGAATGAAAAATAACGAGCGATATTTACCTTCTGTGCTGAGAGACAGTTAATTAAATATTAAAGATGGATAAATGTCGTGTGTTGTTACAGTTTCCAGTCATAAAATATTGTCTAATCTGATCTAATAGAACGCAATTCTCATTTATTAGTGCAACGACTTCTAGTTATTTCTCACGGATGATTCTCGCAAGATATTTCGCCGTAAGTAATTCGTTCCGTTATGAGATTGCTAAATATTCAAAACTAGCTTGTGACCACATTTCTCCCCCGGGCTATTGCTTCCTTCTCGTTTAGCATTATTTTATTTCTGACTTTTATTTTTAATTTTGCTCCGCACGTAGCGTTTAAGGGTCGTAGCGTGTGTTAAATAGCTTATAATCTTCCTCAAGAATTGAATTATCAATTTTTTTTTCAAACTCCTTTGGTAGTTTCATAGGTTATCGCGTTCAAACAAACAAAATCTTCAGCTTTATTATATCGTATGTATTAGTACAGTTATGCGTGTTGCAATAACGTAATTATTTATTTATTAGGTTATTGGTTCTGTAACCGATGCATCGATTTTAATAAACTAGCTGCGCCCCGCGATTTCACCCGCATAAGTTCCGATCTTGTAGTCGAAAGACACGTGGCGCTATCTATTATCATAATAACGTTATTGTTGTTTTCCTCGGGAACATCACTTTATTTCGGGATGAAAGGTACCCTATGTCCGTTTCTGTACACCTGACAACGTATAATGCAAAATTTCAGGATGATCGGTTCAGTGGTTCAGTTAACAAACAATCTCTTTCACATTTATAATATTAAGTTAGGATACTGAATATAAATTAGCTTGGAACTCCAATTTAGTTAGTATTGACTAAAATCGAGTTCTAAACTAATTTATATTCAGTGTTTTCCCAACACTAAATTACTTCCTAAAAAAAGATTTTAATAGGTTGAACCTATTAAAATCTTTTTTTATTTATTTAATACGTGTGTGGAAATGAATAAATCTTTGTTAATGCTTCATATTTCTTCGTTGGCTGTTTATTTTTTTTTTTATTGCTAAATGTGTCTGCTCTTGACCTGGATCACGCCTAATAGAAAGCGATGGATGAGGTCTATGATGGAACGAACGTGCCCAGGAGATGCCTGTTCATATGAGTTAAATATGGGAGGAACACATACCTATGCCCATTCTTTTTTTTTTTTTCAAAAGCCGATTTATTTATCAGACTTTGTAACTCATCGCTATAGTTACCTACCTCACAGCCTGAGGCTCCGAGTGCTCATGGCTTGTTCAATGAAATCTCCAAATGGCTGGTGATACTTTCCGTGACCCAAGGGCTAGATTTTACCTTCGCCAGAGGATAAGTATTGCCATACAACGTGGCAATGCCGCCAGTATCTTGGGTACATTACCAGTCGACAGCAATGCGGAGGATTTGACGACATATTTTAGTTTTTTTATTGTTTTAGTTAGATTAGGATATTATGTTTTTATCTTAGTTAGTTTAATGGGTAGGTACCTACTTACCAACCACTTTATATTTCCACATTATAAATTGCAGTCCGGTAAAGTCTATTAAATTTTGTTGAATCAGAAAATCTTATTTTAATATCTTAATTACACAATTAAAATCAAGATTTTCTTTAATAAGCAGTGGAACAGGCCCGTAGTGGGTAATCAAATATGGCGGCGAACTGTCAACTTATTTTTTTTTAACGTGTCCCTGTTACGCAACGCATTCAGCCTTTATTGACATTATCAGACGTAAAGGCGAGTGTCCACTTACTTTGTGCGAGATGCGTGAAGTGGGGATCGAGTTACTTACAACGAAAATCTACAACTTTCGAAGCCATACTTTTTTTATTTTATATTTACTTGATACTTTAAACAGACACAAAGATATTTCTATTTGTTTATTCGATTGTGATAGCGTTACGAAATTAGCTTCTGTTAAGTAGGTATTAAGCCATAACACATAGAAGAAAATATAGGCAGGGGGAAGGTGCAGATGTACTAATTTGTTCCATCATATACCTAGCCTTTTCCCAACTATGTTGGAGTCCGCTTCCAGTCTAATCAGATACAGATAAGTACCAGTATTTTACATGGAGCGACTACTTATCTAACCTCCACAACCCAGTTACTGGGCAATACGATACCCTTTGGTAAGACTGGTTGTCAGCCTTTCGGGGTTCTGACTACCCTTAACGACTGTCAAAGATCCACGAATGACTGCCGGGACCACGTGCTTTCCGAAGCACGGAAGGGTCACGGTATGTAAAGATGGTCACCCTTCCACAGACCAACCACGGCAAGCGTAGCTTAACCTGATCGATCGACCTGTCCGGCTGTTATTATTTAGCCACGGGACCCTCAGGTAATAATTTCTTCCATCGGAGAATAAAATAATTTAACATTTTTCCACGCGAGAAAAAAAATGCCTATTTAATGTCTTTAAATAAATTCCTTTCTCCATCTACTCTGCATTGCATATCTCGTGGCCACTCGCCTTAACCCATTAAACGCGATCTAACAGTCATTACCAGATAATGTCTGTCTTATAGACTAGCAGTGCAGGAATCTTCCTATTTAAAGAGCTGACTAGTTTCTAACTTGTATTCTAAGGCTGGTCAATTAAAGACATGGATTACGTACCTACTTGTAAAAACATATTTAGAACTGTTGAACTCAAGTTCAGACTAATAACCGTGAAAGTATTTTAAAATCTTCGGCCTTCTATTTTTTTTTATATATCATACTAGCTGACCCCGGCGAACTTCGTACCGCCTCAGATTTTTTTTCTTTTTAATTTTTTTTTCCACGTTCTTTTATTAGTTATTCTGCTATTCGGGGCGGAGACAAATCAAACATCATAAAAATCAGTTCAGCCATTCTTGAGTTAAAACTAACCCGACTTTGTTTTATTTATATAGATTACTAGGCGAAATGTGAGTGTGCTAAAGGCCTCTGACTAACTCTTCGGGAATTACAGGCGTGATGTTATGTTGTTATAAAAGACCAAACACTTTTTGGACTGGTCTACTATTAGTACTGTGAAGTGCTGATAAGCACTACTAAGAAATCAAACAACGTTACGATTGCTTTACGTTTATTTTGAGTGAAAGTCCGTACATTTCGGTTTAATTCTATTCTATTTTTCTATATGGCAAGTAAAGCCGATGTCGACTATTGTGCTAATGTCAAAATATGTGAATTGGAAAAGCAAAAAATGTGCATTATTGTAAACAAATTAAAAGTTAAAATGGTAAAAATCTACGATGCTACAGTTGACCTTAATGTACTATCACTGTATTTTTCTAAACAAAAAAACCTAATACAAAATATTTGACAACTCGTTCTACTTGCTTGACTGTTCCAATGTGACCAAAGCTAATTTTTTGCCAGCCTACACTACATAAGGTCGACTTTAGCGGACAACCTTTACAGTACATACTAATTCCATGGACTTAACCTAAAGTAATCATGACAATTGAAATATTTTTACTCAGAGCTGTCAAATTTTTGACAGCTCTCACTCTGTCTCATTCCTTATTAACTTGTAAGAAAAAGATAGGTAGTAAAATTGAAGTATCTACCTAAAGTTTAGACATCAACAAATTGCAATCACGAACGAACAAATTAAAGTGATGTAAGTAATTATTTATAGAACAAATTAATATGCAAAACGGAGCAATTCTCATATTTCTTCGTACACAACATTTCTCAACGCTTTCTTGTCGGTGTTGGCATATTACAAAATGATTTGCGGTTGGATTGTGTTTTCCGACTGGCAATGCAAGTATTATAGTCGTAAGCAACGTATTGCGTATTTCACGCACGACTTCATGAAACATTCTTCATGGTTTACTAAGATTAGGTGGATACTGATGTCATGTCGGCTGGTACACTGCTGCAAGGATATTTTGGAATTACGTCAAAAGGGGGGCATTGTTGATATACATTAGTGTGATAGTTTTGTGAAAATTATTGGCAAAACAAGGTCGGTATTAGTTCTGAGATTGACTACGGGCCAATGATTTCAAAAGTAAGGATACGCCCGTCTGAACATTTTACATAGAAGTTCTTCGTTCGAAGTTCGAAGTTCGCGCGCACCACTGTCAACTGAGTCGCGTTGGCCCTAAAACCGTCATTTTAGGGCCAGCGCGTTGGTGCCATTTAGTCGCACCGTTAGCCCGGTCCTTACGCTAGTAATATATATGTCAATGCTACGGGCCAAAAAAACCTTGGCGCTATAGACATCTATAGAAGGAGAGGAGTTTTGTATTATTTTCAGAATTATTCTGAAGTGAATACGGACAGAATAAAGAACATATAGCCTGCACCCTAATTGCATAACACACGATCATAACCTGAATGGTTTTGAAGGCTAATTCATTGCTTCATATGTTCGAAAGATTTGTCTGTTCAACAATGTAAATAACGCAATGAATGTTGTTGCACTGTCAAAATGAAACCCTTTGCTACTGATAGTGACGCAACTACCCCGCTGATATACACGGTATGGTTTAGTTGTCTGTGGCATGCAACAATAAAAGTTGCACCGTCCACACAGTGTATAAACGATGAAAGTCATTTGTAGCTTCAATTTACAAACTTGCATCGCGTAAATGGGTCTTTAAAGAGTACTTTCTGATCACACTAGCAATCTTATAAATCATCAATCTTGTCAACACTCCATAAAGGCTCCTTCAAACAGGCGCGACACGCGATAAAATCGCGCGCGACACAAAGGCACCGCAAGTCGCGCAAAGAGCGGTGCCTTTGTGACGCGCGTCGCGCCTATTTGCAGGAGCCTTAAAATCGCCAATGCCTATAAAAATAAAAGAAATCATGACTCATTCACATGAAGGTAATATTAAATTTGACGTAGCTTAGGCACCAATTTACCGCGATACTGCGAACGCTGCTGACCCCAATATCTAAAAGAGCGTGAATCGCACACATTAAGCTGTTACTCACTTTGAGCAATAAAAAAGAAAAGTGAGGTTCTAGGAAAAGAGTTTTATCTCACGGAAATCTGCTTTATACCAAGATTGTGCTTCGGTTACTGTCTGTGGTCTTTAGATCCATTTTAGTACTTCCTCTTACTTGCTACGTGATTGCATCAGGCTTTAGAGCAATTTGCTAAATCAAGCAAAGAAAAATATTCGAAGACCGATTCCAGCCTGCAACTGTCCCAATTGGTTGAAGTTACTTAAGGTTACGCCGACCGCCTAGTGGCGCCCTCATCGTTTGTTTGATTATTTCTTTTATTTTAGAATGAAAATGCAGAAAATAAGCACTTTCAGTTGTGCTTCACAAGATTATACGTTAATATTATTATAAACGGTAGTTAAACATTGTTTATGTAGTTTTATTATAATGACTAAAATGGAAAATAGTGGCCACTATTATCCGTTTTAGTAATTACAGTAACAAACGATGAGGGCGCCACTGCGCGGTCGGCGTTTGGTCGGCCATTTTGTATTTTAGGACCCCAAAATAGGAATTATTTGAAGTTCACAAAGACGCGCAATCATTATTGTATTGCCTATTGCCTATCTGTATACTAATAATAAAGCTGAAGAGTTCGTTTGTTTGAACGCGCTAATCTCTGGAACTACCAGTCGGATTTGTAAAATTCTTTTTGCATTTGATAGCCCAATTCTTGAGGAAGGCTATAGGCTACTTAAGTCCCTTAGGAGCCGAGCAAAAACAGAAAAAGTCAGAAATAACGCTATATTGAGCGAAAACTAAGTAATAGCGCGGCCAGGCAATGCGATGCGATGGGGTGGGTCGGGGAACTAGAAATTTCACGTGAACAAAGTCGCAGGCAGAAGCTAGTTTAAAATAAAAGAGGTTTGTTATCATAAATCACTACTTAGCATTAGCACTAATTAAAAGTCTAGAAAGGCCTTAAAAATATTTAAATGTTACCTAACGCAACCTTGAAAATTGAGCACAGAATGTATTATATCGTAATTAGTTAAAAGTAATTAATTATTTCATCAAAATTCTAGATTAAAATGTTAATATGTTCTCATGGTAATCGCTATTACGATTACAGATTACTGATTAGATATGATCATCTATTTTATTATGATTAATTAATACGAAAACCGTTAAATGTTGAAAACATGTTGAAAACAAATAAGTTATTTTTTTTATTTTTTTATCAATACAATTATTATTGTGTTGACATGAAACGTCAATCATTGTAACGTCGTCAATATTCTATAGACAAGTTCTCCTTTTAAATCATGGCGGATTTAATTAGTTTTTTTTTTTTCAACTTTATTTTTACTTTATACTTCATTGTAAATGCACGAACAGTTTCACGCTCATTATGTTCTGTGGGCCAATTCCCGTAATTGAAAACGGTCAAAATCTATTCGCAATCTCATCTCAGCGACAATCACTGGCAAAAAATTGACATAAATGTAGAGAAATTAGAGGTATTTTTGACAAATTGAGACTGAGATCAGACTAACGTTCTTAAAAATACGAGAATTGTCCCTCTGTATACTTTTTTGACTGCATCTATAATGTGCGGAGGATGTCCTGTAATAGTACCTAAGTATTATTGACTTGTTTTAAATAAACAAATTAAACAATCGCCTTTGCTTTCATAACATCGACAATTATGAGAAAACATTAGCAAATATTTACTACCTTTAATATTATTCCATTTTTTAATTAACGATCAAGAAAACTATATTATTATATAGCCATTGATTCTGACAGATAGGCTCAACGTCAAAAACCTTCACATCATCTAGAAAAAAAACACTAACGTCAAAATGTTTCTGGAAATTAAAAAAAATACTTTTACTTTTTTATTGCTGCACATGCACAGAGCCAAGGCGATCCGCTGAACATTTGTATACCTAACTCCTGAGTATTTGTCAGCCGTGACATTATGCTGAGTTATTACCGGCGACCGACCGGCACTTTCTTGCATAATGCTATGTAATGTAACTTATTCTGTTTGTCGAGTTTTATCGCTTTATGTACGCCGCGGCCGCGCTTTCTTTGAATTATGTTGTATTTTTCTTTTGTTTTATTGCTTGGAATTTGCTTTTACTTATAGAAATCGGTCGAAGATGTACCTAGTGTCAAACTCGACACCAATTTCTGAGTTGATCTGCACGGTTACTGACAAATGCGTGCACTGACTGGACAGGTCCGCTCAATCTGTGTGGTTCTTTCCTCAAAAGACCATTTCAGACACCAATCTACATGGTCTTCACACGATCTGATCAAGATTTTTGTCTGGACTTTAAAAGAGACTGTGACTTCTGAGTTTGTTTCGGCCTTTCTTCTCAGAATAGTCAGATAGGAAACGCCGACCTCATCTAATTTAAAAAAATATGATTGACGTGTAAAAGTGTTTGTACAAAAACCTACTTACAGAAATAAAATCATTTATCATTTATCAATGTTAGCCAATTTTCATAGGTTCACCAATTTCCTAAAACCTTCTATCTAGAGACTTAATTTTCCTATGTTCGTCGAAGTCACTAACTTACTGTTTTGTAGTCTACAATGGCCATTCACTGGCTTATTTCTAGAAATACCTTAATCAATATTTTCATTGTTAGCACGAAGACGGTTACCGGAATTTGCCCAAAGCATTAACGGGTTGAATGACATTGACAACCTTTAACTCTTCTATAGCGCTACTAGATTCTTTTGAACGTGGCCAAAATCGGAACTAACGCCGCCATCTTGTTTTCTCAATTCATTTCATAAAACAATTGCACAACGCCCCCTCCCAACGTCACCCGAGCGCCAAAAGATTCATGAAGGACTGTATAACAGTTCTTATGAAAAGCCTCATTTCTAAACAAGTAGCTATATCTACCAGCTATGTGCAATATGAATATTTGCGCAGGTAGGTATATGAAACGCTTTGCATTTCCGCGTGCGCACGCGCCGGCTCGAGACGGGCCGCTACGCAATCATAGTCTATGGTAATGACAGGTGCTGTTCTGCACTATTGCCGCGTGTCTCTGGTTTGTGCTGATAAGGTAGTAGGATGGGAATTTAGAGGCAGCTTGAATCATTGTCCGTAGCTAATAATAAGTTTGCTAATGTGCATTTCCTATTATACCCCACCGTTATTACAGTCCGACCATCGAGAGAATGAGTTCCTGATACCTGTTAATGCGACAAATCTAGTAAATACTAAAGATCAAATTCGAGCAAAACACGTATTCGTTTCTACGGGACTGGCAGGTGCATGTCAAGAACGTATTCTTTCGATGGCCGGACGTAGCACAAATGGGCACAAACAATGGCGCTCGTATCGAATTGTAGTCTTCAAAAATATCTTTAGGGGAACGTTGTGTTTTATAAGCTTCTTAATAGTTAAATTATTTTTCTTCAAATTATCTATCTGTTGGGACTTGGGACGCCCTTTCGTATTTATGATCTACTAGCTGCGCCCCGCGGTGTCACCCGCATAAGTGTCGATCCCGTAGGTATATATAATATCAGGATAAAAAGTATCCTATGTGTTAATCCTGGTTATAAACTATCTGTTTGCCAAATTTCATCCAAATCCGTTCAGCCGTTTGTGCGTGAAGAAGTAACAAACATGCAAACACACTTACAAACTTTCGCCTTTATAATATTAGTGTGATTGTGATATGGTAATTTACCAGGAATGTCACCAGGGAGCCAATACTAAGGCACCCACCCAGCTTATGCTACTGCCCAATGCTATACTTTGCCAGGAATGTCACCTCAAAGAGAACACCGCTACGCTATCACGACGCATATGGTAATGATGCTGTTCTGCACTATTGCTGTCAGTCTGGTACAGAAGCTTAGTGGAACGTACCTTCATGCTCCTTTTAGTTAAGAGATCGAGTAGGTGCATCAAATTGATTGATGGTATATTGTAAATGCAAACAAGTTGGTAGGAATGAGGCAATGATATCGGCTATGAATAGTCAACCTCGGCACAGCATACTGCACTTTCGGCCGGTCCACAAGCAGAGCCTTAAAAACCCTCTCCTGTTCGTCGCCAGCAGGCAGCCTCAACCCGGCGCTACTTTTTAACAGTTGTCCCTACACCAGATGAGGTAATTGCCCGTACGAAAAATTAAATTTGACACTTGTTTTGATGCGATAATGGCATTTTGCTAATGTGACGTTTTGCGATGTGGCGTTTTCAGAATATGATAATTTGAGAATATGACATTTTGCGAAATTCCATTAATTTCCATTTATTAACTGCTTTAGGACGGGACCTTATCTTCGTTAAAACGGACTTAGATGCCAGACTACCTAGCTTCGTCGAAAGATACATATCAAATCGTGCAATCATGTGAATATTATGCCCATTCTAGACGCACTACCAATATTAAAGAATGCGTTTCTCAACGTTGCGTTGTCATCTGTTATATGTTGGTACATATAACGACATCTCGGTATAGTTGGTCTGTATGGTAATGAGGCATTCGTTTCTGCATCGATGCTCTGGGTTCCTTTCCTTGTGTGAGCATAAATATTTGTTTCTATTTCTTTAAGCATGTTTGCATGTTTCTTTAAGTATTTTGTTATAACTTTTGTTATGTTTGATGCTTGAAATACGGTTAGTAGCCAAGTGCATATGACGGGTATGCAAGACCAGTGAGGTAAACGCGTAACAATGCCTTTTATTTTGACAATTAAACAACATCCGTTGCGTTATTTACGTTGTCGAGCAGACGTATTTTATAAACCTATGAAGCAATGGATTAGGAATTTTCTTCAAAATCCTTTCCATTGTTATAGAAATTGTGCCATTGGGGTGCCATTTCCGACTTGTTCAGAACTAATAGGAGTTTTTCTTTTCTTGTTTTGAAACGAGCTTTTCTAGAAGTTTCCCTGATTCAGTAATGCAAGCAATTTCTAATTTAAAATCTAACCAGTACAAACTGGGTACAATATGGGTGCGCGCTTTT
Organism: Oligia latruncula; assembly: GCA_948474745.1. Lineage (NCBI taxonomy): Eukaryota > Metazoa > Arthropoda > Insecta > Lepidoptera > Noctuidae > Oligia > Oligia latruncula. The sequence continues at coordinate 14,192,112 of OX419706.1, forward strand.
GGCTTATTGACTGCTTAGACAAAGAATCTACCAAACCTTTAAGCAATATCAATCTGCGTAGCCTTTTCCCAACTATAATGGCGTCGGCTCCCAGTCTAACCGAATGCAACTGAATACCAGTATTTAACATGAAGCGACTGCCTACCTGACCTCCACAATCCAGTTACTGGGTATCAGGATATCCCTTAAAACCAAACCTTCAAGCTTAAGGCAGTAAACAAAATAATTTAGGTACCTACTAAAAACCTCTGTCAAAAATAATAAAAGTGAAAAGATCCCAACATTCTAATGAGTATTTCGTCTCACGTACATTCGGTGCATTTAAAAGAAGCACATCTTTATGCGGCCCTCGACCGAATCAGTATGCGAGCCACGAGCTAGTTACAACGTGTGAACGACTGACTTTTGTTTTTATTTATTGCTTTTAGGTAGTCGTTGATGTTTTATTACGTAGGTTATGTATAAATGACGAGAAAGACGAAATAAATACTCTAATTAACATATCATTTTCCTGCCCTTACATAAGCCTATAATGTTCCCACTGCTGGGACACAGGCCTCCTCTCGATGAGAGGGAGTGGGCCCGTTATCCACCACGTAAACCCAGTGCGGGTTGGTGGATGACACATGTCTTCGAATTTTTGGTTCTAGGACATGCCGGTTTCCTCACGATGTTTTCCGTCACAGTTTTGAGAGCAATAATTATTGGCTAGTTACGAAAACGGACTACATTCGCCTAGGCAAAAAAATTATGAAAAATATTATTAATGTGAAATAAATGAAGCAACAATCATCATCTGCCTAACCTCTTCCCAACTATGTTCGGGTCGGCTTCCAGTCTAACCGGATGCAGCTGAATACCAGTATTTTACATGAAGCGACTGCCTATTTGACCTCCAAAACCCAGTTACTGGGTACCTAATACAATACATTAAATGAAGCAACAATCACGACACAATCTCATTCGTGACGATCCCTGACCCACAACGACAGTTCCACATACCTCCAGGGGCTACCAACACAAAGTTGCTCCACTCATAATAATGCTAAGCACATTATAATAATATATTATTATATCATTAATAACGGTCTCATTACGCGGCTAACCATAATATAACGCGTTAGGTAACTCTCAATTGTAATGGCGACCGTGTCATCACAGTAAACGAATGGAATTGCTGATTTTGAGTTACGAAGTGTCGTGTCATTGCGTTGGATTAGTTTACGAGTGTATCATAACATAACAACGCCTGTAATCCCCAATGGTTCAGGCAGAGGTACGACAATTTCGGCAGTTGGTTTAAGTCCCAATTAGGCATGAAAATTGCCGGCAATATTGCGAAAGTTGCCAAAACTGCCGCGAATGTTTCCAAACTTGCCGGCAACATTGGCAAGAAACGTGTAAATAGAAAACATATTTTTCTTTATATAATTGCATAGTAGGATAAAATAGCTGTTTGCAGGGTGATAGTTTTTATGCTTATCTACATTATCCAACCGAAAATTTTAGTTTTTGCATTTATTTTCTTACTGATAAACTAAAGAAAAGAAACAAGCTATCCACGATACTTCATTGGTGATGAAACCATAACTATTTTAGAGAAATCATAATTTTTTTTTCTTCTACTTTCTTATTAGTAGTCACACTTGTATGTAAGAAAGTATATACAGATATATGTATACATATCTGTATGTATAAAAGGGTCAAACCTTGCAAGACGATTTGATCAGCAACAACAAGTTTATAACTGACTTCAAAAAAGGAGGTTCTTTTTTCGATCGATGTATGTAAGGTTGTTTGTTTGTATGTCCGCGATTTTCCCAAAACCTACCTATCCGATTTTGAAAATTCTTTTGACGGCACGATTTGTCAAGTAGGTAGCTAAGCGACTAGTGTGGGGTAACGTACCAACGTAGTATTCAACATTTAAGTTAAAGTAAATCAAAATAAGCCCACAAGGGGTAGTGTTAACAAAAAACTGGCCAAGTGCGAGTCGGACTCGCACACGGAGGGTTCCGCACCACAAGGCAAACACGCCGAAAAAAACATGTTTGTTGTATGGGAGCCCCCTTAAATATTTATTTATTTTATTTTAGTTTTATTATTTATTATTAAAGTAAAAATACAACTGAGTATTTTGTGAATATTTCAAGTGCCTACCTGTTGCCATTATTGATATCGAGCAAAAAAGTGCAAAAAAATCGCGTTTGTTGTATGGAAGCCCCCCATAAATATTTATTTTATTTTGTTAGTATTTGTTGTTATAGCGGCAACAGAAATACATAATTTGTGAAAATTTCAACTGTCTAGCTACCGCGGTTCTTGAGATACAGCCTGGTGACAGACAGACGGACGGACGGACGGACGGACTGAGGTACGGACGGACAGACAGCGAAGTCTTAGTAATAGTAGGGTTCCGTTTTTACCCTTTGGGTACGGAACCCTAAAAAATTCAAGTATCAGGGTACTTACTTATGCATATTTCTTTCATTTTTAGTTGGAGATTTTTATTAAAAATTGTTCACTTATTTAACCATACTTATTATTATTCTAATTTTTTTACATATCTCGGGCCCACGGGGTCCCGGACCTTTGGAGGGGTGCGAGAGGCCGAAGCCAACTCGCAGAGGCTCCTTAGGAAATTTGAATGAAATACGGTCAAGATCCCTACCAGAATCTTACTGGAATACTTCCTTCCGCCGAGCACGTTTGCTCTTGCGAATCTCCACTCAAGCCGGCCAATAAAGGCAAGAATGAGGTGGGAGCTCTGTTCCTCGTCATTTTTCACTCCAGCCGGCCAATAAAGGCAAGCCAGAGGTGAGAAACAAGACTTCTTCCGGGAGATAGGGTCCGTGGGGTCGCTACTGCCCAACAGCTCCCCACATGCTGTCCTGCTGGTTTCTGTATTTCTTTTGGTCTGGCCCCTCACTCTAAGACCTGCTTCGATAAAGTAAACTCTTCCGGCACAGGCCTAGAGTTCGTAGCGCGCAAGCCCCACCACGACGTCATTAGAGATACGGGCGGCGGTGGGGATATTATTATTATTATTTTCTGTATTTTCATTTCCGATTCATCCATAACTTAATCGTCATCTGCTACGACTGCTACATAATTTTCAATGTGCTCGCTTGTCTTTTCATTTCTGTCAAGGAGCCCTAAATTTTAAGTTTTTATTAAATCCCTGTGTATTATTTAATTTTCAAATAATAAGATACTTCACGGTAAATTTGGTAGACTAGAATTTGGTTGAATACATCTAAAACTCGCGTACTCTCCTAGATCAATCTAACGAGCCCAATCTCGGTAGGTTTACGTATAACAGAGCGTAGATCCTATGACCACCTTCCAACTCCATCATCAGACTGGCACAGTATTATCATAATATTACGTTCTCACCAGACTTACATAATTATTAATAATTTCAGCACTATCAGACTTCAAGAAATAGATAAATATCGATGTTAATACAAACAGATGAAGTTACTTAAAGAAAAGTAAAAAAAAATACAAAAGAACACTACATAGTTGTATGATTTATATTTATTTCATTCGGTATCAATACCCTCTTTATGTGTTTATAAAATGTATAAGTGAAATTCTCAAAAAACTATGGGTTCAGCTATCATGAAGCTACCAGTGCCCTAGTTTAAATTTAACTTCACATATTTGCATTGATAATTATAGATTAAGTATAATTAACAATATACCATACAGGCTTACTAGTAATACGTATAATTACACCATTACATAAAACCTCATTAGCGCATAAACATTAAAAATTGCATTTGAAAAAACCTATGTAATCTGGCAATTTTGGCAACTTTCCGGCAATATTGACCAATATTGCCGGCAACATTGGAAACATTCCTGGTAAGTTTCGGAAACATTCGGCAATTTTCATCCCTAGTCCCAATATACAAGGGAGCGAGCCTTTTGCCATTTTTTTTTCCGTTAATTTCCCACTGCTGGGCAATACCCTCTTTCCACCTCTCTCTGTCCAGAGCTGCCAAGGAAGTTATCAAAGCAGTCCAGCTCATCCCGCCATCTCCGTCTGGGCCTGCCACGATGTTGTTTGGCCATTAAACGGGACCCACTGGGTCGTAGGTTTGGCCCACTAATCGTCTGACATACGGCAGATATGTCTAGCCCAATTCATTTAAGCGTGGCAGCTTTCCGAGTGACCTTAGTTTTCGTGCTGGAACGGAGTGTTGTATTCTTAACCCGGTCCACAAGCTGAATTGTCAAAGACCATGTTTGAGGACCATATGTCAAGAACCATGTTGCCATTATTCGGGCGTAAAACTACTCTTGGCTGCTACTGAAAAATTCCTGATAGAAAAATACAATAGCACTGTGCGCGACCTGGAAATCGAATGGATATTATTCCTCCCGGTCTCTGAAAGACTTGATGGATTCTGCTGTCAAATCTCATATTTAGAATAACTGTTGGTTCAATATATGTTACCATAAGATTAGAATAAGCTTTTAGAATCCGATGATCAAGCTAATACGAGCTAATTATTTCCATTGCCACAGCCTTTAATTCAACCATAACTGAGGCTCCTTCAGTTTCAGGCTTCCGTTCCGCTTCCGCTCCGTTTGGCTTCCGTTTTCAGGCCTATGATTATTGTAAAAGTTCCCCGATTCAGAAGAGTATATTTAGATAGGACTTTCGATCGCATAGATATCGTACATTCGATTGATTAGGCAAGTCCATTTTGACTCTCAACTTCAATTTCAATGAACCAAACATCGTCGCACGCGCAACCGTCCAACAAAACCTCTTCTTTATGGATAGGTACACAAGTAAATAATTCATCAAATTAACTGCGCAGTATATTGATGACCAGTCAGTGAAAGCCGTCGGTCAGTACATCACACCTGCGCATGCCTGACGCCGACGTCATGCGCGTGCGGCGACGAGGTACAGCGATTTATGCCCCTAAAGATAATGTTTTTTTGGTTGGATGGGAAGAGGTCTCTGATTCTGCATTCGGACGTTACATATTTAGGATCACTAGCGATACCTAGATCCAAAACTGGGATATATCCATCCTGAAGAGAGGCTCAAAATTCTACTATTTAAAAAAATATCTCTGGTCTATACCAAGACATCTAACTATATTTGAACCCTTTTTAAAGATATGCAGATACAGAACAAATAAACCTATCCTAAACGTTAACACAATAAGATTGGTACAATATCGGTACACCCTTTGGTGTTGCAAGACTTCACAGATAACAGATATTCTTACCATTTTTTTAATACACAATCAAAACATGACCTAATATTCCTTCTCTCTTGTTCCAGGGTTCAGACCCTCGCGTGGCGACATGCCGCGGTCGGCTGCAGACGCGACGTTGCCAGCTCAACCAGGAGATCAACAAGGAGTTGCGCCTGCGGGCCGGCGCTGAGAACTTGTTCAAGGTAAGGAGACTGACCAGTCTTCAGGGTTGGAGGCGACGCCAGCAGACGTTCACACAGTGGCCCATTGTGTAAACCACAGTTGGGCTTGGTTTGAATTCGATTAGTCATTGTGACTACTCCTATTCTTTCAGGTCCTATTGCCGAGTATATCTCGAGTTATGAGCGTTTACGCCGTACGGCATTTCATACAAACTTTCAAGCCCTTGTTTTTCAAAATGAATGAACCGATTTTAATTAAAAGTCATACGCTAAGTTACTTATGAACATTTTCGAAATGTCTTATTTAAAAAAGATAACTGGAAATCTCGGTTTCTACGGAAAATTTAACGGTCTAATTTGGCTGTAACACTATTTTTCGAACATGTTCATAAGTAACTTTTTAGACCTTTGTATCCTGCTTATGCGTATGAAGTCTCTCTCGTATGATCTTTCTGAGTTAGATTTGTACCATATAAGAACCAATCTCTTATGAAAAAGTGCTTCTGGTAGAAATCTAACTTAGAAAAGTATATGAATGATTCTAATGACTATAATTCTGTAAATATGTACCTGATAATGTCGCGAATCATATTTTGATCAAGATACAACCTGACACTGACTTGTAAATTGCAAAAAACGTAAGAAAATTAGAATTTCGCGGTCTACCACTACTCATTCACCTTAACGCGGTCAAACAAACAAACTCTTCAGCTTTATCATTAGTATAAATTCACAAGTTAGAAATGCCCATAATGTATACTTTACGGAAACAATAACCAACCAATAATCACAAAAAAGCACTACTTACTCCTTACATTTCCCTATAATTATACTTCCTGATACAAATAGCTGACCAACGCGACTAAATCGCTTCAAATCGCCATTGCTGCGTGACGTCACGTGCTTGACGCTTTCCCTGCCCACAGAATTCGCGATGTTGTTTTGTTTTTGTATCGTTTAGTACACAGGGATAATGGTAAAACATTAACAACCGCTTAGGAGGTCATTGTACTCGTCATTATGAACAACTTTTACTATGGGACCAAACCTGAAATCGCGAAAAAAAGATCTGCTGTTCCCTAAATTTTGACGAGTTATACGAACATAAATGTAGGGAACAGCTGATTTTTTTTTCGCGCAAAATATTCTCAAATCGCGTGTGAAAAAATTATATAAATTCATTAATGTTGTCCACTGCTTGTTTTGCGCACCTTCTTCATATAAAATTGCGGTGTCTACAAGCAATGTATAGTATAACAAAAAGTCACAACGTTATCGCAACTCACTCGTCTATTATCTAGGAGATCGAGGAGGGGGGGATGGAGGGGGGTCACGAAATAACTCCTCATATGTACCTAAGGTCCGTGACTTCATTAGTGATCTATGGTTTGGCCCGCAACTTTCCAAAGGTTGCCCATCCCTGTTTTAAACCAATAACTACTGCACTATTTATTTCTTACATTTCTTATCCACACAAAATACACTCCATCATTTACACCATAAAATTTTTTGTTACTCGCAAAATCACTCAACTCGAAACCCAGACTTCCTCTAAACAATCCTTTGACTCAAGACAAAGACACGAGTCCATCGACCCAGCGTTGTGTGACGTGTGTGCGACCGTGTCGCCCTTCGGTCTGTGAACCCTAACCTTGGGGCCATGGGGCATGTCCCATGGGGACTTAACGACCGTCGACCGGTGGGAAGTCAGTTCGGGAGTTACAAGTGTCTGCGAATTGTTTAAAAGAACAATGACTGACGTTTGGGAAAGAAACGGAATGGGCTAACTTTAGGAATCATCATCTGCCTAGCCTTTTCCCAACTATGTCGGGGTCGGCTTCCAGTCTAACCGGATACAGCTGAATACCAGTATTTTACATGGAACGACTGCCTATCTGACCTCCACAACCCAGTTACTGGGTAATACGATACCCCTTGGTAAGACTGGTTGTCAGACTTTCGGGCTTCTGACTACCCGTAACGACTGTCAAAGATCCACGAATGACAGCCGGGACCGTGCTTTTGACTTTTAATATTGACGTCTGACAGATTTTGAATGGAAGAACTGTCAAAAATTTAAAATTATTCTTCGGATGATATTATCTGGCGTTGGAAAAATCAGCCCTTACAGAAATAAACATTTCATTTCGTATGGAAGTTTGTCATTTTTGTCTTATGGGAAATCGGGCACAGTGCAACGTAACGTGTAATACATACGAGTACTAATATAAATTATACGAAAATAACTTTGTGTGTCCGTTACCTTAACGGATTTCGATGAAATTTGGCACACAGTTAGACCATGACCTGTGTTATGTCATAGAATACTTTATATCGCTCGAGCGAAGTCGTGGACAAAAGCTAGTTTTCTATAAAATGCTATCGGTGACCTCTGACGTCACGTTAACTGCTGCTGTACTCAAAAGCCACATGTCGTCAGGTTGAAAGCACAATAACTCAGTGATATTTTTATCTTTTAGTTAGTGTTTATTTTATTTACCATATTACTTGAGGGGTCGTGGCTAATTAATAACAGCCGCTCGTGTCGATCAATCAGGTTAAACTAAGCTTGCCGCGGTTGGTGCATGGGTGGCCATCTTTACATACCGAGACCCCTCCGTGCCACGTTAAGCCGTTGGTCCCGGCTGTCATTCATGGGTCTTTGACAGTCGTTACAAACCAGGTAGTCAGAAGCCCGAAAGTGTGACAACCAGTCTTACCAAGGCGTATCCAGTAACTGGGTTGTGGTCAGATGGGCAGGCGCTCCATGTAAAATACTGGTATTCAGCTGCAACCTTTTAGACTGGAAGCCGACCCCAATGTAGTTGGGAAAAGGCTAGGCAGATGATGATTTTATTTACCATATTATTCTTTTAATGACCATGTAGGAAATTACTTGTTCCGTTTTGACCAGCCAACTTGCCAAACAATAAAGTTTCACAGTAAGTATATTACTTTTCTCAGGTAATTTACTAAACAATAGATTGGTTCCGTCCGGCGTGTGAGTTCGTCGCCCTTATGTTTTCATTCACCGTACACTTCGGTACAAGTTCAAGAATCGGACCGTATAGGTTAACAATCTACTTTTTTTTTGCTACTTTATTGCCTGCCAGTAGGTGCGCACGCATGAGTCATCTGTCAGGCGGTCAGGCGATCTATCCTGTAAAAATATCACCGAGAACTCTCGCACTTACTCAGGTAAAATGAGCTCGACGTGAGCTGTCATTCCAGCTGATTCAAGGATTTGATTCCACCTGAGGGGCAATTCTCGTAATTTTAAGAACGTTTACAGTCTGATCTCAGTCTCAATCGGTCAAAAATACTTCTAAATTTTTGCAAGTTTTTGACATTGATTGTCACCATTGACATATATTATGTCACTGAGATGAGATTGCGACTAGATTTTGAACGTTTTTAATTACGGGAGTTGACCTCCTGATTCTAGGGATTGACACTATTGACTACTACTACACTTCACCCATGTTTTCACGGTGAGATTTTTACAGGATAGATAGACAAGACAAGACCCTTTTCCCAACATGTATTAAGTAACATGTTCGAAAAAATATTGTAAACAATAGGTTGTCTACAATATTTTAGTTCCCTAATGAAATGATTCTTTCTCTTTACACAAAGTAACACCTATATATTATCTCATTCACACCTTTTCGATATTGATAATGATCATAAAGAAAAATACCTCTTTCTATGATCACATTCATAAACTTATATCTATATTTCATTTCCAGGCTACGACGAACAGAAAGCTACGCGAGACGGTGGCCCTGGAGCTGAGCTTCGTGAACTCCAACCTACAGCTGCTGAAGGAGCAGCTGGCGGAGCTCAACTCCTCGGTAGAGCTGTACCAGAGCGACAGGTATGCACTGTCCATTGACAACTGTCAGTTTTGACAGCTGTCAATGATTGACACAAGTCCTTCCTTAAGCTCGCTTTTAGTTTTTAAGATTATTAACAAGTAGATAGCTACAAGTATCTCACTGCCTGACACCCACTACATTTTCTCCAAGTAAATAACCTTGAACAACCTAGAAGTAATTTAGCAATTTCCGTTCCCACACAACTGGAAACTGTCTCATAACTTGAATATAAGTTTAGTAATCAAGTTCTGCTTAATAATATCATATCAAAACTTGTAAAATTAGTTAATTAAATTGAGACATTAAATTATTGTTTTTTGACTCAAATTATCAGATCCACCTTGAGGAATTGTCTATGGCCATTAGGGTTGTCAAAGCAGCGATTTATATTTTTCTGTTATATCGGAGCTTCGGAATAAAAACTCATGCCTTTGTGAAAATGTGAAATTGGTACTGACTGCCACTGGGCAGTAGTTCACAAATTATGTTTTTTTTTTTCATTTTCATGCAAGTTTACTGCTGTTTTCGAGTTCCGAAAGCAAATCCTTCAAATTGGATTTTCATTTCAGTTAAAAGTATTTGATTTTGTGACTTTCTGACAGCAAATCTAATTCAGTATTGAAGATGCTAACTAATCGTAACTTATTACCGTAAGTATTCTTGTTAAAATTTAACGGCCTACCCAAATGTCCTTTCTTTGGTACTGTTCGTCGAATCGTTGAGCTCCTTAACTTCTGAGTTGAGCTGCACGATTTCTGACAAATGCGTGCACTGACTGGACAGGTCCACTCAATCTGTGTGGTTATTTCCTCAAAAAACCATTACAGACACCAAATGATCTAGAGTATTCTAGAGGGATGATTCTACATTAGTTTGTTTTTATTCATGTGCCTCGTCCTACAGTTAAACGATGCTACAGGTGCGATTTTAATTCCCTGTGATACCATCACATTCATGTGTCATTTAAGTTGAAGCAACAATAAAAGTTACACCATCTAAACAGTGTTAAGACAGTCAATTGTTACTTCACATTTATTGTACACCACTATGTTTAGCTTATTTACTCTTCATGGATTCTGTACTGCATCGCGCAAACAGAGTTTACCGCGCAACTAGCATAATTATACAGAGTTATTGGTTAAACCATTAACAACCTCTTAAGAGGTCACTGTACTCATCATTATGAACAACTTTTACTATGGACCTAACATGAAATCGCGAAAAAAAAATCAGCTGTTCCCTACATTTTGACGAGTTATAATGATGAGTACAATGACCCCTTAGGAGGTTGTTAATGTTTTACCAATAACCCTATATAATATACAACTTCCCGACATCAATCTTCGGGCAGTTGCCCACCAGACACGACACCCGTCTGGTCGGAGGATCCTCCCTTTTCTATGGAGAATGAGTGAACTTTACACCCTGTTTCTCATACCACTATAGCTTTGATAAAATCTAAAATACATATGATGAAACTACCAAAAAGCTACATGAATATGCGTGACATATCACTAATATGCAACGATGAAAGTAAATACAACCACAGAAATCGCCTAAAGATAGATTTAACAACGCTTTCACATACAAAGCCCTCTAGGACAATAATAATAACACTATAATAATATACAGTTTTATTGGTAGATGTTTTATTAAAGAGTAACAGGTTCTTTGTAAAAGTACCTCTAAAAGTAGACATCTTGTCTAGAGTAGGTTATGCAATATACCAATAAGATGATTTGCATAAAGATAGGCTAGGTCATGCTGTGAGCGGAGAGGGGGCGGGTCACATATCAAAGACAGCAAGATAGGGTGGATGAATTTGCAGATAAATTGTTACATAATCAGCCTATAATGTCCCCACTGCTCGGATACAGGCCACCTCTCTGAGAGAAGGAGTGGGCCATAATCCACCACGCGGGCCCAGAGCATGTCTTCGAATTTTTGGTTCTAGGACATGTTGGTTTCCTCACGATGTTTTCCTTTACCGTTTTGAGAGCAGTGGTGATAGAATAATTTACACAAAGTAAAGCGCCTGACTGGGTTCGAACCTACGACTTGCAAGTCGTAAGTCGCGGCCGTTTTACCACTGAGCCACCACTGCCCTTTTGGGATTGAATTTTCAAAAACCCTTCCTTAGTTACTTTTGCTTTATATACGGAATTCTTGTGCAAACTGTGCGTCGTCTGTCAGTGAATGAATGAATTTAATGATAAATGTTAAATGATTTTATTTTTATAAGTAGGTTTGTACAAACACTTTTACACGTCAATCATGTTTTTTTTTAACTAGATGAGGTCGGCGTTTCCTGTCTGACTAGTCTGAGAAGAAAGGCCGAAACAAACTCAGAGGTCACAGTCTCTTTTAAAGTCCAGACATAATCTTGGTCAAGTTATATGAAGACCATGTACTTAGACCGATGTCTGAGATGGTCTTTTGAGGAAAGAACCACACAGATTGAGAGGACCTGTCCAGTCAGTGCACGTATTTGTCAGAAATCGTGCAGCTCAACTCAAGAGTTAAGGAGCTCAACGATTCGACGAACAATACCAAAGAAAGGACATTTGGGTAGGCCACATAAATTACTCAAACTGCCAGACCGTGAAAAAAAACTATCAGAAAGAGAGAATCATAAAAAAATAATAATAATAAAATGACCGACATCGTCTTCACGTTTAAGTAGATTTCGCTGTTGCGTCTTGCGTGCCACAAGTGAATTTATTGGAACCAATGCCCCTAACTAGCACATTGATATATAAGAAACATTACTGTGACGCGCACCAACTAATTTGTATTTGCCAACTTATCTTTGATATATATACATTAGATCATCAATCAAAATGCTACACAAATGGAGATGTTACAATTTCTACACAAACTTGTCGATGGCCAAACGACTCGATTCTTGCTAAAGTCTTTAGTCATTCTTTTTCTTCTTTGAAGTAAATTATTACAGCAAGTATTTATTTTGTATTCTATTTTAAATCTGCTTCCCATGGCTTCTACGCGAAATGTAAGCTCGAATTGCGCAAAAAATCTTTATTAACACTCGTTATTTCAACCGTGACACACTATTACCAGCTGTAAAACAAAGTCGGCGTTTAAATGTCACTGTTGTACACACATTCATTTTATTGGTAGACATTTAAAGCGCATGTACTTACGTGTCCGCTTATTTAGTGTTAGGTGTGGTACCTACCTAATAAATGTAAGTAGGTATCATTTATTTTTTGGTTGCAAAACTGACAACAGTAAGTTATATTTAAAGACCGACGACCTTGGCTATAAAATCATCCTTTAGATTTTCTATAGCATATAGATAAAAAATCGTATGTTTTTTATTAAGAATCATTTCTTCGCCAGAAAATGACTGAGTACAGACATAATTGATTTGACAAATATAACATACATTGTTTGGTTGTCCGTCATACTCTACTAGTTTTCTGGTGTGAAAATATTAATTGGAAATATGAATCTAATACAATATCCGAATAAAAGTGTCACCCGCTGACTGTGAGACTTCGGCTCATCAAAATTAATGATGGCAAACAGGAAAACTGTGTCGTAAGTCGCTCCAATTAATTAACTGTCTAGTTTTTATGGTTTTATTACTAGATTTATGTCTTTCTGATTATATGTATATATCTTTATCTAAATATTTAATATATACAGCATTTTGTTATACTTAAGATACACAGCTTTAACTTTAATATACATAATTATTATGTCAACTATAAATTAACATTTCAAAATGGTGGTGCTTACATAGACAAACATTACATAGGCAATTAGGCTGCTGGCCATTTTATGAAACATAAATCTTTTTTTTTATATATTATATAGCAATGGCTTTAATTTTGACAGAGCAACAACATCCATTGCGTTATTTACCGTTGAGCAGACAAATTTTTCGAACATATGAAGCAATGGATTATTTATCAATATCCTTCAAAATTATTCAGATTGTGATTGAAAGTGTACCTATTACTTACGCAACTATGGTACTGTTTGATTCGGAACAAAATATTCGTTCGAGATTCTCGTCTGTTTATGTATGCATTTGTTTGGCCGCAATTCGGACGACTTCTTGTATTTAAATAATGATGTAATGTCAAGAAGGCCGTTAATAGAAATGTCTCATTATTTCTCTGTAAGTATTAAATATTTAAATTTGACGTCATTATGACGTATCATGAGAAATGGTTAGGTCAACTTCTGGTGATAAGATGTTGTTGAGAAAAGCTATTCGACCGTTTATTAATTTAAATTGGGTATCATTTAAGCTATCACCAATTTAATTAGTTTTGTGTTTCTTAAATAATAGGGTTTGTCCTCCAAATAGTAGATCTGTCACCAAAATGTAGTCACCAAACAATGCAAAATCAGTTCCACAATAAATCACCTAAAATCCTGAGATATAAGGTCTAGTACCAAATAAATGTTTTTGTATGTATTATAATAGGTGTGTCCTAATAAGTATTTAAGCAAACTAATTTAAAGAGATCACCAATAAATCATATTATGTTACTAGAAAATTGCATTAAGTTCAAATAAAAAATTAGGGTTGTCATCATAATGCAAAATCAGTTCCACAATAAATCCTCTCGCACGCCGCCCGCGTCGCGCATCGTATGATCGAACCTAGTTACCTACAACCCATCGTTGAGGCCGGATTGGTCAATTTTTAAAGCGCGCCAATTTGTCTCCGCCCCTTTGATCATTTTTTCATTAAAATTATAAATTGATGTATTAAATTGGTAACGAATACTATTAATTTAATATCTGAACGAAATAAAATGTTACTACTGTATTGGTGACAAAATATCAAATAAAAAGGAGTCGCAGTCAGGGATCGATAATCGATTTATTTGGTGACAGATCTACCATTCTGAGCACAGAGCTATTATTTAAGGGATGGTATTTAAAAGTACTTCAATTTATTCCCATTTCATTTACCTAATTTTGCCTGTGTTCCACCAAATATACTGAATGTGCACCAAAATATGTTCATTAAAATATGTCATAACGAGCATCTATTTAACAACTGTTGCAAATTTGTAAAAATAGTAATACACCTAATTTTAAAAACAAGCATTTATTTTTTTAAATAATAATATTTTTTTTTAAAAATAATCTCTTTTTCCATATTTTTTTTCTTTAAAATTTAGTCGTTTCTGGCACTCGCCGGCCGCTGCCGCGGCACCGCTCGCTTCGCTCGCTCGGCTCGTGCGTAGGAGGTCACAGTTTTAACCTAACCTAACCTAAGCATTTTTTTTTAATAATTAACCTCGTAACTAATTCGGTTCTCGATAATGTCCATTTCAAAAAAATTAAAATAGTAAGTTACAAATATTTTGTAATATTTGGTGCACGATCAGTATTTTTCGGGGAAGAATAATATTTTAGAAATGCATACATAGATGTACCTTTAGATTTTTGGTGAACACAAAAATATTAAAACTGTTATTATAAGAACGAAGTTTATATTCATGTAATGCAATATAATTTTATTGGTTATCGATCTCTTATTTTACACATATATTAACATTAATTTGATAATTCATACCTGGGAACAATTTTTGTTTATCTGAGAACGAAAATATTTCGTGGCGATAGATCTATTTATTAGGTGATACAACTTGATGACAAATATAAATTTTGGTGATAGAAAATATAGTTCCCATTTAAATTGACGTTTTATAGTGCCTTTAATGACTTATTTGAAATAAATTAATTGACTGTGACTTTGTAGTATTAACACAGTGACTTAGTACAAAAAAGAAAATACATTCTCATTCGCCAAATCAAAAGGTAAAAATTCCGGAAACTGCTTTAACTTTCTGACTAACTGACCGACTTTTTGACAACTCAAAAGTGCCTGTAAATGGTTTAACTGAAATCCTTTGAGCAAGGAAAAAATAGCATCTGTACGAAAACTTAGTCCGTTACGTACAGAAAGGTAGGTAGAGCTACTACTTTTCTCCAATTACTTACCGACTAGACTCGTAATTCGTTGATTACCATTCCTACCAACTCACCACACTGACTAGTCTGGTCCCAACTATGTTGACGTCGGCTTCCACTCTTACGAGATGCAGCATTTTACATGGAGCGACTGCGTATCTGACCTCCAACACCCAGTTACTGGGTAACGCGATACCCCTTATATTTTTCCAAAAAACAAACGAAGCACCAAAAGCATAATACTTTAAACATCCAAAAACAAAAGAAGACTTTTAATAACTGGTTGGCGACTATCATCGTGCCTCACTTGGGGGCTGAACAATAAAACGGAGAGCCCTTTTGAAGTGTAAAATTCTACATAATCGTAGTGATTATAGGAAAAAAGTAGGCGCGAGTTAAAAGGTGGGCACAAAAAAGGAATGGGCAGTAATGAGACGCGATGCGGTTACATGGCGGGAGAGGTAGGATGCTCACGTGGTTTTGTTGTGAAATATTAAGTTTTTTGACTAGGAAAAAGGTATACCGGGTGACAAGGCCAACTCGCAACCACCATTGTTACCATTGATGCAGTACATGGTTCAAAAATTTCAACATGGGGCGGGTAAAAATTATTCGTCACTTTAAAAAAAAAATCTGTGCCAATTGCTCAAATGTTTTCCAACAGCGCCCCTTGTCAACGGCATTCGAGCGCCAAAAGATCATTGTAGCAGTGTATGACTGTGACTTAGGACATTATAATAGAAAAAAAATATATTAAGTATTGCTTCATCATAAATAACTTATTCTAGTTACAATGGGAGAATCCTTAGAACCTCGCTCAAGATTCAAGCATTTACTTAAAACAAGTAAGCCATTTGAATGGTTGAAATCAGTTTTAAGTAATGATTATCATCATAATAATTATCAGCACGGAATCACCCACTATTGGCTGGGTAATAGGCATCCCATTTTTTTTCTATCGTACTTCCCAGTTCCGCGCGTCTCTCATCCAGGTGTTTCTCGCGACTTTGACTATATCATCAACGAGATACCTTAATAAGTTGAAGTCCCTTTTCTGTTTTCCGACCGAAAAGTCTCAAGATAGGTGGTTATTTATCTCTTTATAATAATAATTTTCTCTCCATAATAGCATCCGGCATGAGAAATAATTACGGTACCTACAGAAAGTTTTTCCAATTCATTTCTTATAAATAATTTTAACAATTAAAACGAAACAAAATATCGTTACAATTCAATTACCGCTCACTAATTACAGTTAAAAAAAAATAAAATAAAAAATGGTTTCCGCCATTGTTGCATTTTCCCGCGCTCCGCCATATTGTAACCATAGACTAATAGAGAGGAATGCGCGCGCTAATCTACGTTCTTTTGTGAAGAATGCAAACTTTTTATAACTGTGTAGTTTCAAGTAGTTTGATGCAATTACAATAAAGAAATATGTTTATTTCTGTTTTGTTTTGTAGACTTTTATGAAATAGTTAGGTATATAAAATATATTTAAATTACAGTTCTCAGTATTGCGAAAATATTTGCCCCATTGACTGAGTGGGTAAAAGTCGTGTAGAAATATAAAAATCCCAGACCGTTAAAACATTAAATAAGCTAATATCTCAAGAGAAACGACTGCTAGCCGTAGGCGATAATTTAGCTCCCATAATAGTAATATTTAGAGCTAACGTATTATTATAATAAACAGACAAGCACGCTAAAGCTTTCTTTCTAATGGTCCGAAGCGGCAACTCGTGGCTGCATTTGCGTACCTGTGAGGCTGTAATTGTGTAGCTACTAAGTTCCTTTACGACTAGGTTAAGTAGCTTAAATTATAGGGTCTAAGACAGATATATCAGCAGAATAACCTACTGCCCTAGACGTCACTGCATCCTGTCCTGCCGCTTACGGACTATGGTCTAAGAATCCAATGACGATTGTTTCTAACTCCTAATGTATTGTTGCCGATTAGCAACGGTATTACGGTGGAAATTGTGACTGACCACCGATTTCCCACGGTCAGAGACATGATAAGGATTCCAGTAACTTGACTTTACTTCAAGTCCACCTTGTAGCTGTTATGCCCTAAGATGTATTCCGTCAGGATCGAGACAATAGTAGATTGTTTGCCTAGGGAGCAAACAACTATTTTGAAGGCGAGAATGTTTCTTTGAATCCCAGAGCGGAGCGAAGGATTCTAGAGTAGAATCCCGAGCGCAGTGAGGGGTTCTAAAGTAGAATCCTGAGCGCAGCGAGTTTTGGCTCGCGCAACTTGTTCATACAATGTTCATGATTGATCTCTGGTGATTGGAACTTTTACTAACAATATCCACATTCCAAATTCAAATCACTTTTAGTCCATAGGGATTAAAGAGCTATTTTAGTCCCTGTTTACGAAGAATACACCAGCTCTTTTGGAATAGATGTGATAAAAATATTAGGTATTTATGTTTTTTTGGTGTATGCAACAACCCGCAGTGGGCCCGCGTAGTGGATTACAGCCCATTTTCACTCACACAGAGAAGCCGTTTGTCCCACTAGTCAGAACATTATAAGCTAATTATGCTGAACGTAACAAAAGAGAAAAATAATCTGTGCTAACTGCTGTCTCCTTCTTCTTCGACAGCGGCAAAGAATGCGTGATGCCGATGATCCCGTTGGGTCTCAAGGAGACCAAGGAGGTAGACTTCCGAGAGCCCTTCAAAGACTTCATCCTGGAACACTACAGTGAAGACGCCGCGGCGTATGAGGACGCGATATCAGACTTTATGGATATGAGACAGGTAACGAGCTTCTTCCTTTCTGTTCCTGTTTGTGTTCTTTGTGTTTCTGTTTCTGTCCCTAGGGAAAAAGGAACTTTGAAGAAGCTTATTTCCAGCTGCTGTCGCCCTCAAAGAGCTACATACAATTCTCGCAGGGTTGCTCGTGCGGAGCAATTAGGAAAAAGTCGGGGGGTGTCGAAATGAGTATGAATATGGCTATGATAATAGGGAAAAGAATAAAGCAACGATGGAAGTGCTGTGTGAAAGATGTTGTAGGCAGAATGGGGATCACTACTACGATGACAACTAATAGAGAAGTATGGTAGAAGAAGACATGTTGCGCCGAACCCAAATAAATTTGAGTGCAAGAGAATGATGCTGATTTGTTCAGTGGACGTCTTTCGGCTGAAATGATGATAATGATGCCCAGTAGTGGACTGCTATACCTCATTAAATGATGATAATGATGCCCAGCAGTGGACTGCTATTCCTCATTAAAATGATAATGATGCCCAGCAGTGGACTGCTATACCTCAATAAATGATAATAATGATGCCCAACAGTGGACTGCAATACCTCAATAAATGATGATAATGATGCCCAGCAGCGGATTGCTATAAGTACCTCAATAAACTTAACTATACTCTGACTTTCCCCAGGCGATGCGCACGCCGGTGAGGTCCAGTTCTGGCGTGGCGTTGCTGTTCAAGTACTACAATCAGCTGTATTTCATCGAGCGACGGTTCTTCCCGCCCGACCGGTCGCTCGGAGTCTACTTCGAGTGGTTCGATTCGTTAACAGGTACTGTTGACTAGTTTATATAGGACCTATATTCCCTTAACCCAACTCCCTCCAAAATATATCGAAAGCAAAACAAAAGTATAAAAAAATGCATGTGGATTGTTTATATTCATTATAGAGCGCCATCTATTATTAACTAGCAAAACCATTTCAATGATCGCAAAGTGGTAACACAGATGGCGCAGCGTGTTAATTTGTTTTTGAGGAACATCCCACAGATGGCGTTAGTTGTATGATTTTGAATAATGACCAAAATAAATAATAAAATTATGGACTCTGAATTTCGTATATTAGATATTATTTTAATTTTGGCAGGAGTCCCGTCTTGCCAGCGAACAGTGGCTTTCGAGAAAGCTTGTGTCTTGTTCAACATAGCTGGCATCTACACACAACTCGGCGCTAAACAGGTAAAAACATATGATAATAACTATAGGTATTTTTAATTTAGAAAGTAAGTAGTAATAGTCATAGGCCACGTGTCATTTCCAAAATAATTGTATCGTGACTACTGTGCGTGCTGACTTTACAGCGACAATGTTAGCGTCAAAAATAATATGTTGGAAACTAACCAATTACATTTTGACCGTCGAACTTCAGGTCAACCTTTAGGGAACTGGGTAGCGTTTCTCCTAAGTAAATCCATATCCATACTTATAATATAAATACGAAAGTAACTCTTTCTGCCTTTTCAACGGCTGCCCCGTAACAGCTGGATGGATTTCGAAGAAAGGCATACGGGTAGACCATGATCTGGATTAAGATAAAGGATACGTTTTATCCCGGTAGCACGATTCCGTGGGATAATCTTCGGCCTATTCGCGGGCGAATTCGCGGGGAAAAGCTAGTTTTGCATAAATCCTACATTCCACGCTCACCTGTTACCGCAGGACCGCGCGACGTGCTCGGGGCTGGACGGCGGCGTGGAGGCGTGGCTGCGCGCGGCGGGCGCGCTGCGCTACGTGCTCGACAACTTCACGAACGCGCCCTCCGTCGACCTCGCCGCAGACACGCTGCTCGTACTCGCCGCGCTTATGACTGTAAGTACTTATGCTGCTGAATTTTAGTATTTTGAAAAATCTTTCTGTTTGCATTATGTTTATTGTGATTTTTGCTATGATAATTTAAAAGGAGAAATGTAGCTCAAACCTCCTGAGATGACAACATTGAACTATCTCATCGCAATCAAAACTGCTGCTGCGACTATCTATTGGGATCATGGACGTAATATATAGAAGTAACCTATATATTACGTCCATGATTGGGATCCAAAGCCCTGTTTCATAATTTCCAAATAGCCATTTTTCATGCCTGTTTCATAATTTCCGAATAGCCATGTTTCATAATTTTCCGAGTAACGGTGGAGTTTCTTGCCCATTCTTCTCCATACGAAATCTACCTTTTCGAATGGGCGACTAGAATCATTTCTATTTAGTTTTTTTTTTGACGTTCAAAAGTGCCTTTAATGTGCCTATTTGAAATAAATGATTTGACTTTGATTTGACTTTGACCATACCCATTGGCAAAAAAATCTAAATGGAACAGATATTTTATGAAATTCTGCCAAGTTTAACGTATATTTTATAGAAGGTGATGAAACAGACCCTTTGTAGACTAATCTATTGATTTTTCTAGCTCTATTGTTCGGACGAAGACTTCAGAGAAACTGCTCTAAGATCAAAGGGAGTTGTCGCTATTATAACTAACCACTGAACTATGTTTTTCAGGCGCAAGCTCGCGAGTGCCTGTTCGAGAAACTGCAGCTGCAGGCGGGCGAGGCGCGCGGCGAGCTGCGGCGTGCGCCCGAGCTGTGCCTCGACCTCGCGCACGAGGCCGCGCATCTCGCGCACACCTACCGGCAGCTCTATGATAAGGTAATACATACTACCACCATCGTAATATTCATCGCCATATAAATTGTATCCTTTAAAAAAATAGCAAGCTAATTCAGCTGTGCTGGAAAAACAGCGTTTGATATAAATATGGGTACCAACTCACGGTCAGTTACGAACTCACTGTTTAAACAAATTAGAATAAGGATAACATACAAGTAACAAAAGCTTATCAACAACCAAACTCAAATAAAGAAGCAATCAAAAATAAGAATTTACCAAGCCAGCCAAATTCTTGTCTAAGAGAGCATCCTTTCCAATGCTAGGTACTGGTTAGTGATGATCTAAATAAAATTGTAACGCCTGTTCTCAGATGCAATCGGAGGGTGTGTTCAACTACGTGCCATACTCGTGGGTCTCTTTAGTCCACGTCAAGACTGAGTTTTATAAAGGTATGTAAGTTCTTAAACACCCTAATTCAAAAAAGTTATAACCCATAAACTAGATACTTAATAAGAATAACCTTTAACAGCGTCCCATGTGCCAGGGCATGGGTAGAACTGATTGATTCTACCCAATTTTTTTTTTCGTGAAACTCTTTTCTCATTCCACTTGGCCAGTTTTACTCTCGAAACTAGCTGTTTTTCAACCACCTTCTTTTTTTGGTATTAGAAATTGGAAAAGAGCTACAACATCTGTATCTGATTGCAGAACCGTGTTTCTAATAATACATATGGATATTTTTCTCAGCGTTGGCGCACCAGTACTGTGCAACAGGTCTGCTAAACATGCCGGCGACGGCGCGGTCTCCCAGCCGCCTAGCATCTCTGTACGATGCTGACACACATCTCGATAACGGTAAGATGACGAAAGAAAGCCCGGGGTGTAAAAAAACACCTAACTTAAACAGGACAGAAATGCCGTGTTTAATAGGTAGGTACTGTTTTACTGTTTCTCATGTTGAAGCATCCTGCATCGCACTAGCAATGTTTTCACTTAATAATCGTACGCGACAAATAACACCGAGCCTTTGCATATATCAAGGACAATGAACTGCTTACCTGTCTGATTTATCTGTACGTTGGAGTCACACTGCACCTCAGGAAGTAATGCCCGCAACCAGAACGTAACAGCATAATTGTGTAGTCTCAAAACTGAACTAACTGAAGCAGAGTTTAATGTAAAGACAACATTATTAATTTATTTTACTTCTAGGCTCGTCCATATCTCCGACGCTAAAGGATGCGGACGTGGACTGGATAGCGCTGGGTCGCGCGCACCTCGCGGAGGCGCTCACACTGTACGAAGAGGCGCTCAGGCTGCAGAGGATGTGTCGGTTAGTACATAATTAATACAATGTCAGACACAGGCGTAAGAAAACAGCTGCTTTTTCGGTAATCGCTGGTTGGAAATTGAAGATAATTAGTCAAAAGTATGTCTCTTGACCTCCACACAGCTCTCGTAATATTGTATTATGATTGTATTCGGCTGCAGTGACTAACGAGTTTGAGAAAATTACTGTTCAAAAACAGGGTAAAATTAAATTAGCAGCTCAACGGCCGCTAGTGGTGTAGTTTGAGATGGGAAAAAACCATTGAACTCGCGCCACTGTTACCGTAAGCGACACCGCGTGTGTTTTGTTTATAAAACGACTCAGAAAATACTCGCTTCGGATGTGTTCGGTTGTCCTCGGGATGATGGTTTTAATGTATATCCGATATGTCAGTGAGTGATGGCAAAGTATTCTTTTTGTGTTTTGTTTTCACTTCTGTCGGCACTCCCGGAGTGCCACTGTTTTTTTTTTGTTATATCATCCTTTGATATCTACCACGTATGTGAAGTTTTGCTAGCTAATTGAATAGTACCCACAACTCTAACCCTCACCTAACGCCTGCAGCGAGCTGCGCGGCAAGGAGGCGATCTCGCTGGTGGTGCGCGCGCAGGCGGAGCGCGCGGCCCGCGAGCGCGCGGCGCAGCGCGACGACGACGCTAACGACTTCAACGATCTTATCGACGCGCCCAATGTACAGCGTGAGTACACAATCAAACATTACTTTTTTATGGGTAGCTATATTCTCGTGTGTTGTTAACCAGCATTCTCAGTTAAGAATAATAACCATCAAAAACAGATTTTTTAAAGCTTTAAAATGCAAATTATATGGCTAAGATAGCTAAAGGTTCAAAGTAGTCAATCGACTTAGATCGACTGGATCTTCTAGTGAATCTCCACCACCGGCATTAAGAATATGAATAAAAAGTGTACTTTGCACGTTGACCTAATAATTTCGTAAATCAGAAAAATAGCATGAATTATCATTAACTTTTGAATAAGATATTCTAATCTTTTTTTTTCTATTTGATCCACAGCTTCATCAAAATTCCAACTGGCTTTAACACAACCAGACTTCGCTCAGCACAGAGTAGAAGACCTATTCAAATCCCTAGGACCGATCGCCATATTCTCCGCCAAACGCCACTGGAGCGCACCCCGCCTCGTCCAACTACAGAAGTACAGGGACGGATCCCGACGCATCGAGAGACCACGAAACGGTAATACCGAAGAATACGAAGAAACAAGAAACGGCAAACACAGGAACGACAAACGAGACCGATCAGAAGACAACAGCACTTACTACAACCAAATAATTAGGAGCGACGAGAAATATTCCAACGATTATGAGAAAAAGAAACTTCATAGGGTCACAAAACAGAATGGAGTATACATAAACAGTTATAACAATAATAATTACGAATATCATCCGAAAGTCTTGGATTATGATGACTCTCCGAATGAGTATAAGACTAAAGGGGAGGGGAAGATAGAGAATGGAGTGAAGGAGTGTAACGGTAAAGTGAAGAATGGGAGGAGAAAGGATCCTCTGAGGAGAGCGGCGAGTGAATACAATGTGTCGAACGCGAAGACTGACGATGAAGGCTTCGGGTTCTCTGTGAGAGGAGATGCGCCAGTTGTTATAGCAGGGGTTGAGCCTAACTCTTTGGCTGATGTAAGTGTTATTATTATTTTTTATTACATTTGCATCGCGAGCAGCTCTTAAACGCTATTTTCTCGTAACTGTTAAAAGCCATAGCCAATAGGCAATAGCCTTATTTAAAATTCTGATTTTTAACAGTTAGAGAAACTGTATAGCTTAAACATAAACATTAAACAAATCAACCAAACAACGATTGGAGTATGAATCATAAGGTGTGCTCATCCTCCATCCATATCCTAAGGACCCAAAGAAGACCTATGCTACATAATTATGTTTTACCGCCCAGTTGTGCCGATTAATGCCGCCCCGAACAAGTGTGTAGCACAGTACTTTGTCGATCTAGCAAACCAAAACATAGCATAAATGAAAAACACAAACAAACAATAAAATTCTTATTATTAACTCCCTCATCCCAGATCGGTGGCATGCGTGAAGGCGACTTCATAATCTGCATCGGTGATACAGACGTGAAGTGGAGCTCACACGACGAGGTGGTGCGACTTATACAACAGGCCGGAGATACACTCACTATGAAGCTAGCCACGCCGATGGATAAAAGCTCTATAAAGGTACGTATACAAAGCCTTCGATTGGTAAGTAATTATAACTTTATGAAGCTAACAACGACCAGAGTTACGACGATGGCGAACTGACGACTTTTGATGAGTATGCATAACTTTATTCACACAAACACGACCTACGTAATCAGCCAAAGAAAAGTAACAGAGATTATGTTCCCCTTCTTATACCCAGGTGAAGTCCCTCTTACCTACCACAATCTGCTGACTCTAATGACTTTGCAAAATATGTAAATACGATGGTGCTTTAAACATTGCAACGCTCCATCGTGGACGAGTAAAAACAATAGCATACCTAATAGTTTGTTTTTGCTCGTTCTAGGCGTCACCAGAAACTCCCCGGCAGTCCAACTCGAACCAAGGCTCGGTATCAGCCGCGTCCACAGCATCCAGCGGCTCCACAGCTGTGACCGCGCGGTCCTCGGCACGACGAGCGCCATCTTGGAACCCCTTCCGACGTCACACGACCAGAGACAACAGCTCACACCGCGGATCACATACCAGCAACATTATATTCAGATAAATAAAAAATATGTTATAGTTTTGTAAAAGCGCCATCTACTGGAAGGCTTTTGAAATTTACAACGTCATCTGTTATTGTATTTTATGCAATTTCATGGTGACACTTATGCCATCTAGCGGATGTTTCGTTAAAATTATGGCGAACCTGTAGATGTGTGGCTAAAATAATTGTATTCGATGTGTGCCAATTGGTTCATTACTTTATAATGCATTTGTTGCGATTAGTAATTTAAACACATCAATGATTATAATTATGTTTAATATCAGTGTTGAATATTCTGATGTTCCATGGTTTATGACTAAGGTCCGCTTGCACCATAAATCACTAAATGCGATAAAACCAACCAACGAATAGTATTCAATTTCAACGAGGAAATCATGCATCTACGCGTATCTTTGTAATAGGTAGGTAGGCGAGTTAAACGTGTTTAAAACATCATTCTGTCTCTGTCATCTTTAAGAAGTTGGCAGAAATAGAACGATGTTAAAACTCGTTTAGCATTTAGCGCTTAACGAATTTTAACATCGTTGCATTTCGTGGTTTGTGATGCAAGTGGACTTTAATGTCACAAATTATGCAATCAAGTCACAAAATATATTTAAAAACGTTGGTCTTTAAATCAATCAGTAGCGCCATCTTTATTTATTAAGTCGGAAACATTATTCTAATAAGTATGATAAGCTAAAATTTAAACCAACGCCATCTATTTTCGGTTTCTTGTACCATTCTAATCTTTTGGTGTGTGGTAGAAGAATTATGTACGTTACTTCGGGCAGGGCGACATTCGCTGCTATTATATTTAGATTCCTAAATATATAGTTAGATACATCGGCTATGATACTCCAAAGTTATTCTTTTATTATTTTATAAGTTTTCAACTTGGCAAGGGGCTATTATTTTTCGCAACGGGTAAAGGATTTTATCAATAATTATTTTTAATTTAAATAAAATGTCAGATGATTTTCTCAATAATTTTTGAGTTCTAATAAAGTTTGCCAAGTTAGCTGCTTAAAGTATTTCTTTCTTACGAACATTATATAATGAATTATATGCACATGACTTTATTGTTTGACACACCGTCAAACAATTACCTCTAAAAACACAGGTAATTTCTTTGCCTCTAATATAATTTTCATTTTTTTTTCATACGTAGTTATTTATTTTATTTTCATTATTATACCTATACCAACTTAGTATACATCTGTAAAACTCGAATACTGACTTTATGAATTCGTGTAAATTGGAACTGTAAAAACAAATACATTTTGTATACATACGGAGAATTAAACTATTATAGGTACAATATTTGGTATACTAGGTATCCAGTCTATACCGTAGTCGGTAACACAATGCCTACTGGTGTACTGTCACATCTTTATATCACAAAAAGACGTGAGCAGTCGCTTTGAACGTCGTCATTTTGAAAAAAATCGATACCTATGTCTTTTTCAAATCTTTCCCTCTCCTCCATCTCCATCTCCTGAAAAACCAGGTACCTAAACAAAAAAAATATATATAAAAAAAAAATTTTTTTGATAGAAATCAATTTGAAAAAGTAAATACAAAAGCATAAATAAAAGTACTTACTTGAATTTTAATTTTTTGTTGTTTAAACTTGCTATTTTTGTATATTACTAAAAAGGGGTATGTCCTTCAAAATAGGGATTACGACTGATTGAAAAAAATATGTATATTTTAATAAAAACAACTATGTATATTCGTAGTAAATAGAAAATATATGTCACAATTATTTTAGATATACGTGTAATTACAGTATTTTTAGTTATTACAATAAATAATATATTATTTTTAAATATTTTGGATGTGATCGATTTTGAAGTAAAACAAAAACTTTTAAAAACATTGATCGCGTCCAAAACGTAAAATTTTAGATTGAATATAACAATTTAAAATTTTTGATTCGACTTATTTTAGGTTTTTGTATATTAATATAGAGTAAAAAAAAATGTATATCATTGTATAAACTTGTATAAGATAAAATGTATAAAATTGTTGTGGTTACTTTTGAACAATAAAGGTTATTTAAAGGCTTATTCGTTTTTTTCATATTGTCCGGTCATTTTATCCAGTCAAAGCACAACTGCGCAACAATGCTTGAACAATTCTCGATCTCACTTCGCTCGCTCTTGCAACCTAGGTTCTCCAAAGAATAATGGCCATTTTGAACTAGGAAAAGCCAGGATTTGTTACAAAGATGAGACCATCCTTAGTTTATTCATAATTTCAATCATCATTGAATATCCTTAGTTAATTCTTCCATCACAGTCCCTCAATAGAAAACTCATCGACATGAGTATTCTTCCCATCCTCACGTACGTACGACATCGCGGGCAGGCCAAGACGGAAATGGAGGGATGAGCTAAACTCTAATAAAAATTGGTCCTTGGCAGCTCTGCATAGAGAGAAGTTGAAGGAGAGTAGGGAGGAATTTGCCAAGCTGAGGAAAATCAATGGCTAGTAAAAAAAAATGCTCAGAACTTGTACACAACGTGTCGTGAATAGAATACCATCTTCCCATGTAAATTCCACCCGTGCGAAGCCGGGGCGGGTCGCTAAAAGATATAAAAAACTCTGAAAATTTTTCCGCAAAAATATTGATGGCGTTGATCGAACTAGTGTTATTTACTATTTGCCGCTAGAACGATAAAGAACTATAACGTATACTGCCAAGTATACGTTATAGTTCTTTATATTTGCCGCTAGGTGGCAGTACACTTTGGAGTTCTCTCTATTTACCTCTAGATGGTAATATACGTTACAGTTATTTCTTTTACCGCTAGATGACAGTTTATTTACGTTAGAGTTCTTTCTTTTTGCCGGTAGGTGGAAGTATACATTGAAGTTCTTTCTATTTGCCGCTAGATAGCAGTATACGTAACAGTTCTTTCCATTTGCCGCTAGATGGCAGTAGGTATACGTTAGAGTTCTATTTGCTTCTAGATAGCAGTTTAGGTAAGTTATATTTGCCGATAAACGGAAGTATTCGTATATTTCTTTCTATTAACCGCTAAAGGTCATAGCACACGTATCAAACCGGAAAGGGATCGGCACCGTATCAACTCGAGCCGTTCAGTATTCTTTGTATGAAACTCCCTCCCGACTGCAACGAACACTAATCGGAATCGTAACGTAGTCGCCTCGCCTCAGGACAAGCTCACGAACCGCGGTGCGGTGCGTTACAGCTCGTCGTCCCCGCGCTTACGTCTCTCCGTACCCGAGCATACGTCTGTTCGTCCACCCTTCCCCCTTTCACCCCTCCGGCCTGCCTGCTGCACCATCAACCAGCGGTCGGCGAGCCGTAAGCACGGCGTCGCCTAGCCGTAGCCGAGTCGACGTATCGGAGTTTCTGATCCGCTTTGGATATGTGCTTACGTTAGGTTGACGCCTGTTTGACGGCGAGGCGAAAGGCGATACGGTGCGATCCCTTTCCGATTTGATATGTGTGTTGTTGTGTGTGTACCAATGGTACGTAAGGTAGTAATCGTTAGTTTTTTCTATTTACCGCTAGATGGCAGTATACGTTAGTTTTTTCTATTTAGCGCTTGATGGCAGTGTACGTTAGAATTCTTTCTATTTACAGCTAGATGGCAGTATGCGTTAGTTTTTCTATTTACCGCTAATGGCAGTGTTAGATTTTTTTTTATTTACCTCTTATGCTGCCGTACGTTACTTAAAACACGGTTAAGCCTCAAACTGCCATTTTTTAGTTTTGAATCACACATTACGTTTTGAAAAATTCTCTATCTTTTGTGCTGGGTCCCATTACTGTACGACTTTTACTTTCCGAGTTAGAAAGATTTTTATATCTTTATTCGTTTGGAAGAGACATCATTTCGCAGGTTTTTGTCCGATATCTCTGAAACTACTTTATGGGTTTAACCGTATTTTAAACAATGTACGGCAGTATGGCAGTATACGTTAGAATTTTTTCTATTTAGCGCTAGATGGCAGTGTACGTTAGAATTCTTTCTATTTACCGATAGATGGCAGTACCTATACGTTATTTAAATTTTTAAGTAAACATTGAACTGTATATTACATTATATAATACGGATGTATTTATATAACAGGGAATGATAGGCACACCAAAAATATGTTTGGTGTTCCTATTAATTTACATGGAGCGACTGCCTCTTACCTCCACCTATCGATGCAATTCTGCAATCCCAGTGCGAAACATGACAAAATGCATTCGAAACGATGAGTTAATATTTAAATAAAAACACATTATTGACACAGACCCATAACTCTTTATAAAAACAAAACAAAATCAATAAAACTCAACATACATCGTTTATAACAAATAAGTACAACAATTACGTACTAAGTACTTTATTCTACATTGATCACAGAACATTTCTTTTCTCAAATCAATAATATATGAAATTTGTAGTCAGGGAAATTGTTAAGAAAATTGACGTAGGTTTGTCATTTCATACAACTGTCAAAGAATGACAGTTATGATTTGAATATCACATCACTCTCCAGGCAAAATGTCTTTTTCTTCCATAATCTATTATTCGTCATCTCGGTAGCCACCCCCTATAACATTATAGAGGTACATAATATGAGGAACAAGGTGTAAAGCTGACTCATACTCCATAGAAAAGGGAGGATCCTCCGACCACACGGGTGTTGTGTTTGGCAAATGCCCGATGATTCATGTCGGGCCGTTGTATTTATGCTAGTTGCGCGGTAAACTCTGCTTGCGAGATGCAGGATTTTGCGTGACGTCAGTATGACGCGATGTTCGCATGTAGATACCGCTACAGCTAAATCAGCCTATAATGTTCCCGCTGCTGGGACAAAGGCCTCCTCTCGGTGAGAGGGAGTGGACCGTAATCCACCACGCGGACCCAGTGCGGGTTGGTACATGTCACATGCCTTCGAATTTTTTGGTTCACCCCGCTATACGGACTATTCTGCCGTCATAAAGAAAAAGGGCACAACTAACATTTTTTCCAAAATTTAGTTAAAAAAACTGGCTTATACGCCTTTTTTTTCTGATTCCAAATATGTATATGAATCAATTTTGAAAAAAATGTCAGTTGTGCCTTTTTTCTTTATGACGGCAGTATTAACCCTTTGAACGCCATTGTCACATATACGTGACAAGCAAGCGCGTGCCCTGTACGCCAGTCGTGAGTCGCCTATCCTATTACGAGCGACACAAATATGTGACAAAAAATGCGGTGCACTTTATCACGAAATAAACAATTAAATCATTATTTTGTGTGTTTTTATTTGTATACCTTAAATATTTAAAATTGTGGCTTGGCGTGGAGGGCACGCGCGTGCGTTTATGCTCTGGCGTTCAAAAGGTTAAAATTGGTAAGTAGTCAATTTACCTAACAATGAATTTCCCTAACTACAAAACAAAACATTGTACACATTACCCTCCTTGTAGGCTTGGGCGCTGTCGGATCACCGGACACATACTTAGGAACTACAACAAGCAAGTGTCTCTTACCGAACCGCTATCTATCATTAAAATACTTTTCCATAAACTTTTTAGATTCGTCATAAACGCCGAAAAATAAAAATCCTCCGATCATGAACGCGATCGTTCTCGGCATGACACCGGCGAACAGGCCTTTGAAACCTGACTCCACGTATATGGTCGTTAAGACTGGTCTGATGCGTAGTTTGCGCGATACCGTGTATTTGTCAGCTAACATGATGCGTGTTTTCGCGAGATCGAGGGGTGTCGTCGCTGCGGATGCGAAACCGGCGGCTATTGCGCCGCACATTGCACTCTGTAAGCATACATTTTCGTTTAAGTATTTAAAATCAAATTTATATAATAATAATAATATCTTCCCGACGGATTTCGGTCGCGGTGGCCAATCTCAATGGAGATTAGCCAGGTACGCAGGAGGTATTATAGTGCACAAGTGTGTGCGTAAACACAGGTGCACTCTCTGTTCCTTTACTCTCATAGTCCGACGGGACGGCAATCCGACACGACCGGGGAGAGATCAGGCGCAGGACCAACGTCGACACATGCTATCCGAGGCTTCACACCACCAATTTCCAAACTCCAGGCTTTACTGAGACATTCCTAATGGAAAAACCCCCAGGACCCCTCGCTCAGCAGTCGCGCTTGCGATCATGAGACCAGATTTATATAAAACGCTGAAAATTTTCCTGTTTACATTAATGTCAGCTATCGATTTTTAAAGGAGAAACCTTTGGCGTGGCCGCCATTTTGCAAAAAAAAATATTGAAATGGCGGACCGGTAGGTTTGCCACGGATCTGCAAAGCCCTTTAAATAGGGTAACAAAATAGGCGGTCTATATAACTTGTGGTACCCACCTGAAAAGTGCTAATCTCTCCATCATTATATTTCCTGACGGTCGTCTTGAGCAGCTCCCAGATCGGAAGCTCGATGAAGCCGAAGGGCAGGTCTCTGACCACTGTGGAGCCGAAGCCTCGGTACACGCCGCGGAATAACCCCTCGGTTTTGTAGGCCTGGAAACACCGCGACAAAAAAGATTAAAAAAAACCGTACTTGTTTAATTTTTTTTTATATGTAAAAAAAATCAGAGAAGAAAGATAAGAACTGTATTCGCGCCTATTTTGACGCATAAATTTAAAATTAAACGAAAAAATGGGGATACATGCGTCACCTCAGAGCAAATCGATCGACCGGTTTTGATCGCGAGAGGTTTTAAGGTCGATCGCCGAGAATAGCTAAAATTATTAAAGACGCTTTGCAGATGTTAATAAAATTGAGAATATTATGTATATATGAATAACAGCACGAACATACAAGAAATCTCTTCTAGCAGTAGTGATTTTTTTCAACATGGAACGTACAGCACTTGAAGATGAAATGTTGAGGCTCATTTCGGATATCAACTTAAAAGCTAGAGCTGGCGACAATAATCCTTCCTGGTCATCTATATCCGATATGAAATATCCGTTAATAAAGCAAATAGCACTGCAAATAACTGCTTTCTTTGCATCGACATATCTGTGCGAGTCTGCATTTTCTCATATGAAAGTAATAAAATCAAAATATCGTATTCGTCTCACAAATGACCACCTGACAGCCTGTTTGCGTCTTATATTCCTAACTACGAAAATTTTGCGGAAGACCACCAATGTCACGTTTCGACATCAGCTTTGAATTTCTTTTTGTATTATTGGATGATTAAAAATTTAATACAGATTTGACACTTTGCACAATATTTTGCTAGGTCGATCTCCTTAAGAAAAAGTATGGGCACCGCTGCCCTACACTCTAGAGCAGAACGGTGTAGTGGAGCGAGCAAACCGCACTATTGTGGAGATGGCTCGTGCTATGTTGGCCGAAAATGGTCTGAGTGTGAAACTGTGGGCAGAGGCATGTAATACGGCTGTTTATACGAAAAATAGGCTGCCCCACAATGGCAATTATCGATAATTCCTGAGGAATTGTGGACAGGGAAGGCTCAGTCGTTCGATCATTTCTTGGAACTAAGGCTTTTTGCATGTGTCCTGTCCAAGGAATCTCGGAAGAAATGGAGCCCCAAAGCGGTAGAACATAATATCTTAGTTGGTTATTGTGATAAAACCAAGGGATATCGTTTCATAAATCCCAGTGATCCTCGCGTCATAGTTAGAGCAAGGGATGTAGTTTTCTTGGAGGACTCTACAGCAGCAGTTTCAGAGGATCCTAGTCAGCTCGTAGGTACCGGTGATAAAGGTGCTGAAGTAATCTGGGAACTTGCAAAGGAAGAAAGCCAGTCAGGCTCGTCACCTGGTAGTGCAGAAGCTTCTCAAGGGCAGAGTTCCTCAGATGAGGCTGAAGTATATGAAGACGCGGAAGTGGAGGTGGGAGAAACGGGTGATAGCGGAGAAGAAAATGTCGTGGTGGAAAACGTTGAAGAGAGTATTTATAGAGGACAGTCAAATGAAGGTGAATGTCGTTATCCTCTACTTATTAGAATCCGAGAAGGAAATCATCATGGACTTGCATGCTGTACAGAAGAGCAGGGGCCTTTGACAGTTAAGGAAGCCTTAAGTCGGGACGATAAGGATAACTGGAAGGAAGCCATGATGAAAAAGATGGATTCGATGTACGAGAACAAAGTCTCTGGAAGCCCGTCGATAAGCCACGCGGAGCTAAAGTCTTGGGAAACAAGTGGATCTTCAAGTACAAGTTTGATGCAGATGGTAATTACCATCTGCATTGTGTTAACAAAACCTATAAAGCTCGACTTGTGGCCAAGGGTTTCACTCAATCCTACGGGGTCGACTACTTCGAAACTTATTCACCGGGTCGTGAGAAGATCGATAATTAGATTGCTGCTATCGTTAGCTGTTGAAAAGGATTTGTTCATCAGTCACTCAGATGTGAACTATTGTGAACGCCGCCTTTCTGAACGGTGATTTGCATGAAAGAGTTTATATGCGACAACCCGAGGGTTGCATAGAAAAAAACTCGAAGGAAAAAGTTTGCTTACTAGAAAAAGCGATATACGGCCTCAAACAAGCTTCACGGTCTTGGAATGATAAAGTAAATGAAGTGTTATTGTCTTTGAACTTCAAACGCTGTGACTTTGATAGCTGTCTTTACAAAAATAATAATTTTTATATCGCTCTATATACGTCGATGATTTCTTGTTATTTTACAAAGACAAACAGCAGAAAGAAGTTTTATTAGACAATCTTTGTAAATATTTCAAGATAAAGGATTTAGGGGGAAGCGAGATAAGTTTTAGGTATGTCTTTGCTTAAGACGGATACCGAAATATATTTGAATCAAGAGAGACTTATTCCGAAGATCTTGGATGAATATGGTATGTCTGACTGCAAACCAGTGAAAACTCCGACGGAAAAGAATTTCCATAAAGCCTTGGCGGAAGGGGAAGGAGGTAAGCTATCCTGCCAAGAGTCTCGTAGTTATCAGGCGCTCATAGGGTCGATGAACTATTTGGCCTGTAACACGCCCGGATTGCGCACGCCCGGCTGCGGTCAATTTTTTGGCACAGTACCACTCATGTTGTGATTGTGAGGAACGTCATTGGAAAGCTGCTAAACATATCTTGAGAGAATCTATCTTTGATATTTCTCAAGTCGCAGCCTCGCAGGTGCAGGACATCACGGGATTCGTAGATGCTGACTGGGGAGGGCACGTCAAAGATAGGAAATCTTATTCTGGATTTATTTTATCGTTGATTAACTGGGAATGCCGGAAACAAGCTTGTGTGGTACTGTCGTCAACGGAAGCCGAATATATTTCACTTTCGGAGGCAACCAAAGAGGCAGTTCATTTGCGACAGCTGAATGCATTTATAAGAGGTGAATATCTTGGGTCTATTTGCATTTTCGTAGATAATCAGAGTGCTATTAAACTTGAAAACCGCATATAAAAGGACGAAACATATAGACATAAGGGCGCACTATGTCAGAGATTGCATTGCCAAGAATGTTGTACGTCTGGACTAGTGTGTACGGAAGATAACCCAGCAGATGTGCTGACAAAACCATTAGGTCAGGTCGTGTGGCATTTAATAAATGTGTGCACGATTTGAGTTTGGGTGTGTCTGGTGTGGTGTGATGTGAGGATATCTGATGTTGTTTGAGGGGAAGTGTGAAAACTTTTTAGTTGACAACTCAGTTCAAAATTGACATTCGAACATGTGTGTTTTTTATAATGACTTACTGTCACTAGTGTCACTCTTGTGAAAAACTTAATTAAAAATTTATCTCTGTGCAAACAACGTTTTTGCTTACACATCCTATAAAGTCATCTAGTCCATTACATCAAAACAAGGGGCTGTCATAAACAGCAATGGCGAGTACATAACTCACCTTCGGTATGCCTGCGATATCGTAGACATGGCTGAGACTATGGAGGACCTCAGTACAATGCTCGATGACCTCAGTAGAGCCTCCGAAAGAGTGGGTCTTAAAATGAACATGGACAAAACGAAGGTCATGTCAAATGCCCATGTAACACCCTCTCTCATAAAGATCGGAGACGCTACACTCGAAGTCGTGGACGAGTATGTTTACCTAGGACAAACTGTCCAGTTATGTACGTCTAACTTCGACAAAGAGGTCAATTGTCGAATCCGACTCGGCTGGGCAGCGTTCGGGAAGCTACGCAATATCTTCTCGTCCCACATACCGCAGTGTCTCAAGACGAAAGTCTTTGACCAGTGCGTGTTGCCAGTGATGACTTTGCCACTGAAACGTGGTCGCTCACAATGGGCCACCCAAAGTCACCCAAAGGGCAATGGAGAGGGCTATGCTTGGAGTTTCCCTGCGTGATCGAATCGGGAATGAGGAGATCTGTAGGAGAACCAAGGTAACCGACATAGCCCGAAGAACTCCCAAACTTAAGAGGCAGTGCGCAGGGCACATTGCTCGCAGAACAGATGGCCGATGGGGCCGAACGGTTCTGGAGTGGCGACCGCGTACCGGAAGACGTAGCGTTGGAAGGCCTCCCACAAGGTGGTCCGACGACCTTGTGAGGGCCGCGGGAACCCGTTGAATGCGAGAAGCACAGAACCGGTCGAAGTGTAGGTGCTTGCGGGAGGGCTATGCCCTGCAGTGGACGTCTTTTGGCTGAAATAAAGATGATGATTCCAAAGGGAGTAATAGTGGTTGCCAAAAAAACTCCTAATGCCTCTAGCCAGTTTGCCTGCCAGTTTCGTTGTTTGCATTTAACTGTTTGATCAAATGAATAGAATAATAAAATTATGACGTTAATTTACTTTTCTTATCGGTTGATCAAATAACCTTAAAAAGTCTAGTATGAGATAGAGACCTTAACAAACAACGCGAAGGTCAGACGAGACAATTAATAACTTAATAACTGTGTCGTGACATCCAAACGTTGGTTTTTAAGTTTTATTTAAAACCAGCTTCTGCCCGCGACTTCATCCGCGTGAAATTTCTTGTTCCCCGACCCACCCCGTCGCATCGCATCACCTGACCGCGCTATTATTTCATTTTCGCTTAGCGTTCTTTCTGACTTTTTTCTTCTTGCTCGGCCCCAGGGTTCTAGCGTGATGTTAAATAACAACCTCGAAAATTGGGCTATCAAATGCAAAAAGATTTTTAAAAGCGACTGGTACTTCCTGAGATTACCCCTTGCATACAAACAAACATAAAAACAATTTTTACCTCTTTATAAATATTACTAGCTGCGCTGCTTTTTTTGGTAAAAATTGTTTTTTCGACGCAGGAAATATTTTATTTCACACTAGTTGTTGTTGCCCGCGACTTCATCTACAATCCAGGATGAAAAGTAGCCTATGTCCTTCTCCAGGTCATGGTATACCCATGTGCCAAATTTCATCCAAATCCGTTCAGCTGTTTTAGCGGGAAAGCGTAACAAACAAACATACAAAAAAATTGAAATCAGTGTGTGCGCAAATAAAAACGTGCACTCTCTGTTTCTTTCCGATGGAACGGTAATCCGACACGACCGGGGTCCGACCAGGCGCAGGAGTGGGTCTTCTCTGAGTCACAGAGGGGGTCTCTCTCTCTATATTATTCTAATTATGATAAGAAAACGGTCACCCATCCATGGACTAAGCGCAGCAGCCTAACCTTTCAGCTCTACCTCACAGTTGTTACTTATAGCTCTCGCGCCGCAGCTCCGCTTATGTCCCGCGCAATACTCACATGTAAAAGTATAGCTACGCTACTCTTTATATTTGTGCCGACGTAAGTTTGCTTCCGCTGCTTCGCTATCTCGGAGGGGACTCGAATCAAGCACGCCAACTAGAAAAAAACAAAATATTTGTTAAATCAGCTTGTACTGATCTCTACTATCCTGCACCAGTCATATACATGCTTAGCCTATTTCGAACATGTTGGGGTCAGCTCCCAGTCTAACCGGATGCAGCTGACTATTAGTATTTTACATGGAGCGACTGCCTATCTGACCTGCACAACCCAGTTACCGGGTAACATAATGCCTGGTTGGATACTTAATTTTGGAAGACTGGTTAGTAACTATGTATGTCTTCTACCTATTCTCACTGTCTCAGTCATGATGTGCAGACGTCTATTATTTCTGCTTTGTCCTCGTAAATATTGATATAATATTTTGTTTTTATTTATCCTGTTATTAGAATTAATTATCTTTTTTATGCATGTGTTTCTGTGACAAATAAACCCATTTTTCTTTCTTTCTTAATTATTAACCATTATATAGTTCCTTTTTAAGAAGTTCCTTGCACATTCTTCTATATTCTAAACTATCTTTTAGAAGGGGAATTAGAAGAATAACGTAACATTTTTCTTCTAGTTTTTGATGATTAAGTGGATATATATTTTAAATATTAAATAATTAATTTTTTTTTTTTTGTTCTGACTTAAGTTCATTTTTAATGGTCTAATTGAAATTGAAGTGTATGATTTGAGTTTAATTAAATCAATATTTTAACTTACCACCTCTCCTACACAGGCAGCAAACATATGCACCATTGGTACGTACTGCGGAGCCACAAGCGGTACACATAAAGTTTTTGTTGCTTCATATGATACAAAGAACAGTGCGGTTGTTGGCATTGAAGTTGTTGCCACGGTTAACAAGCCTGTTGAAAGACAGTTGTTGTTTTAATAGTACATGATGTTTGGTTTTTATGGGTATGATTTTATTTGAAAAAAAAAATAGGTCCTAAATAGGTCATCCCATCCATTATAATAATCATAGTGTCAACATTATTATTTATTATAAGCTTGGGCTAATCCACTGCAGGGCAAAGGCCTTCCTTCCCTTTTTCCACTTTTCCCGGTCTCATGTGATTGTGGGCCAATCCTTTAAGGAGTCCAGCTTATTGCGTCATCTTTTTCTGGGCCTGCCGCACAGTTGATTCCTGCCATTTGGGATCCACATTATTTCTTTTAAATGTTTTTTTTGTTTTGTCTATATAAAGTTATCCTTTAATTGTGCTTTTTTGTGCTGTGCTATTTCTTTTGTGAGCACTAAATAAATGATTTATCTATCTATCTTTAATAGGGCTTGGTAGTTTAAGACTCTGAATGTTAACTAGGTTTGTATTAAATTCAACAGCGGTAAGGGGAGACATAATAATCTACGCTGTAAGTTACAAAAAAAAATATTATTTCTGTTTGTGTATGTATGAGAACCAATAGAAGGTTAAAGTTACTTTAAAACACTACGCAAAAGGTAAGCAATCTATCGTAAACTACATGGGTACTTACCTAATTAAAGAGAGATGTTAGTCTAACCTCTGTTTACTCCACTGAAGCCTCCAGCCTTCTGGAAGCCCCTGGCGCTTTGCAGACGAGTCTTCAACGTATCCAGGGGGTACAGGGGTACCTCCACGGCAAACCCAGCCAAAGCCCCTGCCTAATTCCAAGTTTTCAAACATAGTTCATACGATAAACACGATAACGGTACACGATTACGATAGGTACTGTTGCATAATGCAACAGTACCTACCTATATGAATTTTTGACAAATGCAACTTGTATTTAAAAAAAAAGATGTTTTTACTTACGATAAGCGGCGGAAAATGCGTAGATTTAAAGGATTTCGGCTTACCAAGATCCGCCATATTATTAATTTAATTTTAAATTACTGAGAACTTTAATGTTATGTAAAATAAGTAACCTCAAAATATTTAGGGTAACAAAACTCCTACATTTGGTCCAGAAGGCAAGGCAAATTACATCATAGATTAACACAGCTACTATGGTGTGGTGCGAGCGCAGGTGCCATCCGCTTGAGACACGCGTCTGTGAAGTGCAAAAATGGAGCAACAAAAAATGGCTATATAAGCCATATAAAAGCTCGATTTTTATAGTAATAGTAGTTTCCTCTTTTGAATCAGCCGGTCGATTCTGTGAAGTAAGTTTGTTTTTGTTACGAATTGACACTGACAGTACACTGACACTATTGACACTATTGACAGCTCACTCCACGCTCACTTCACCTAAGTTTTCACGGTGAGATTTTTACAGAATAGCACCGCAGTATACACGAAGTATAACTTTTTTCAAATCAAAATCGTTTATTTGCATAAAATGGGGTAGGTACAAAAGATGATAACATAAAATTGTAGTGCAGACACATTCCGCCATGTAATGATTTTCATTATTATACCTATAGGTACCAACTTAGTAGGTTAGGTATACATCTGTAAAACTCGAATACTGACTTTATGAATTCGTGTAAATTGGAACTGTAAAAACAAATAAATTGTGTATAGGTACATAAGGAGAATTAAACTATTTAAGTATAAGTACAATATTTGGAACCAAGGTAACCGACATAGCCCGAAGAATTGGTGGCAGTGGGCAGGGCACATTGCTTGCAGAACAGATGGCCGATGGGGCCGAAAGGTTCTGGAGTGGCAACCACGTACCGGAAGACGTAGCGTTGGAAGGCCGACGACCTTGTAAAGGCCGCAGGAACCCGTTGGATGCGAGAAGCACAGAACCGGTCGAAGTGGAAGTGCTTGGGGGAGGCCTATGTCCAGCAGTGGACGTCTTTCGGCTGAAATGATGATGATGATGACAATATTTGGTATGGTACTAGGTATTTAGTCTATACCGTAGTCGGTAACACAATGCCTACTAGCGTAGGTACTGTCACATCTTTATATCACAAAAAGACGTGAGCAGGCGCATGGAACGCCGACATTTTGAAAAAAATCGATACCTATTTCTTTTTCAAAACTTTCCCTCTCCTCCTTCTCCATCTCCTGAAAAACCAGGTACCTAAACAGAAAAAAAAAAATATTTTTGAGATAGAAATCAATTCGAAAAAGTAAATACAAAAGCTATATCTATAAATACTTCCATGAATTTTAATGTTTTGTTGTTTTTGTATATTACTAAAAAGGGGTATGTCCTTCAAAATGGTACCTATTACGACTGATTGAAAAAAATATGTATGTTTTGATAAAAACAACTATGTATATTCGTAGTAAATAGAAAATATATGTCACAATTATTTTAGACTAGCTGTTCCCCGCGGTGTCACACGCTGCGCGGCTCCTAAGGGTCGTAGCGTGATGTTATATAGCCTATAGCCTTCCTCGATAAATGG
The DNA here is from genome assembly GCA_948474745.1 of Oligia latruncula. Lineage (NCBI taxonomy): Eukaryota > Metazoa > Arthropoda > Insecta > Lepidoptera > Noctuidae > Oligia > Oligia latruncula. Next base: position 14,231,882 of record OX419706.1, read on the forward strand.
ACTACCCAACACTAAAAGAATCATTCAAATCGGACCAGTAGTTCCAGAGATTAGCGCGTTCAAACAAACAAACAAACTCTGCAGCTTTATAATATTAAGTATAGATAGGTAGGTATACGTGTAATTACAGTATTTTTAGTTATTACAATAAATAATATATTATTTTTAAATATTTTGGATGTGATCGTGTCACTGACTCTGGCAGAGCCACCATCAGGGATTTTAATTTTGATAGCACAAAAAATTAGTCGCTAATTAGTCGAAATTCGTCGCCAAATATCAGAATTTGTCGGTCACTGGTTCAAAAGATATAAGGGTTTATAGGTGGCCGATCTGGAGAGAGTTTCCCCAGCAGGGCCACATTTATATCTCAAAAACTAGGGCACCTAGCGAAGTCTGTTTTCTCCCATATTTAGTCGCCAATTAGTCGGAATCAGTCGCCAAATATCAGAATTTGTTGGTCACTGGTTTAAAAGATATTAGGGTTTATATGTGTAGGTATAGTCCAAGAGCTAGATCGAATAGTTCACGAAAAAACTTCGACTAGCTCTTGGACTATACGTTACTAATTGAACTCATTATATCTCCTAAACTAAGACCCGATTAAATCTGTGACTTGGCGACTGATTCCGACTAATTGCCGACAAAATATGGGAGAAAACAGATCTTCGCTAGGTGCCCTAGTTTTTGAGATATAAATGTGGCCCTGCTGGGGAAACTCTCTCCACATCGGCCACCTATAAACCCTTATAACTTTTGAACCAGTAACCGACAAATTCTGATATTTGGCGACAAATTTCGACTAATTAGCGACTAATTTTTTGTGCTATCAAAATTAAAATCCCTGATGGTGGCTCTGCCAGAGTCAGTGACACGATGTGATCGAATTTAAAAACATTGATCGCGTCTAAAACGTAAAATTTTAGATTGATTAAAACAATTTAAAATTTTGGATTCGACTTAATTTTGTTTTTTGTATAATAATATAGAGTAAAAAAAATGTATATCAAAACTAACTTGTATGATAAAATGTATAAAATTGTTGTGGTTACTTTTGAACAATAAAGGTTACATAAATAAAGGCTTATTTGTTTTTTTTCTTACTGTCCGGTATTTTTTCCCCAATCAAACTGCGCAACAATGCTTGAACAATTTTCGATTTCACTTCGCTCGCTCTTGCAACCTAGAATAATGACCATTTTGAACTAGGAAAAAACTAGGATTTGTTACAGAGATGAGACCATCCTTAGTTTATTCATAATTTCAATCATCTTATTTATTTATTTTATAATTTATGTACAGTCAACAAAGGAGTTAAGTATACAGGAGCGTCGGATATTGTTGAAGTTTACTAAGAAACCGATGGATATTCTCGAATAAAATTTTAGTTTATGAATAGAAAACAAACAGCTCATTTATTAAAATTAAATTTCAGTCCAGCCGGTCGATTCTGTTAAAATCTCACCGTGATAACTTAGGTGAAGTGAGTTTGTTTTTGCTAGGAATTGACACTATTGACAGCTCACTCCACGCTAACTTTACCTAAGTTTTCACGGTGAGATTTTTACAGAATAGCACCGCAGAACATCCATCGGTTTCTTAGTAAACTTCAACTATATCCGACGCTCCTGTATACTTAACTCCTTTTTTGACTGTACACACAGTAAAATACATATGGATATGACATAGTTATAATTTGAGTACAAAGGTACATCATCATTGAATATCCTTAGTTAATTTTTAAAAGCCGACATGAGTATTTTTCCCATCCTCACGTATAGTTCTCAAACATGGTCTTTGACAATTCAACAGCGGTTTACGCTCGAGGTCTGCCAGAGAGCTATGGAACGGAATATTCTGTGTACTATTTTCTGTATATTCTGGTAAATTGTGGACCGGGTTAAGAATACAACAATCCGTTCCATCAGTAAAATACACATCTGCCGCATGCGGCATGCCAGACGATCAATGGGCCAATCTTACGACCCAGTGGGTCCCGCTAAATAGTAAACGACATCACGGGCAGGCCAAGACGGAGATGGATTGCCAAGCAGAGGAAAATCAATGACTAGTAAAAAAAAATGCTCAGAACTTACACAACGTGTCGTGAATAGAATACCATCTTCCCATGTAAATTCCACCCGTGCGAAGCCGGGGCGGGTCGCTAAAAGATTTTTATAACTGAAAAATTATGTACAAAAATTTGCAAAAATTTTGTAGGTACATTCAAGTTGCATTTTCCGCAAAAATATTGATGGCGTTGATCGAACTAGTGTTATTTACTATTTGCCGCTAGGTGGCAGTATACATCGGAGTTCTCTATGATTACCTCTAGATGGTAATATACGTTACAATTCTTTCTTTTACCGCTAGATGGCAGTTTACGTTTGAGTTTTCTTTTTGCCGGTAGGTGGCAGTATACATTGAAGTTCTTTCTATTTGCCGCTAGGTAGCAGTATACGTAAGTTTTATTAATTTGCCATTAGATGGCAGTAGGTATACGTTAGATTTTTTTCTATTTACCTCTAATGGCCGTATACGTTAATTACATCTCTTTGTAGTCATTGAACTGTCTATTATATTATATAAGTACGGATGTATTTACTTAGCAGAGAATTATAGGCACACCAAAAAATAGCGATTCGCGTCGCGTGTCGCGCCTATTTGTAGGAGCCTTTACATGGAGCGACTGCCTCTTACCTCCACCCATCGATGCAATTCTGCAATCCCAGTGCGAAACATGACAAAATACATTCGAAACGATGAGTTAATATTTAAATAAAAAGACATAATTGACACAGACCCAATAATTCATCATTCTTTATATAAACAAAACAAAAACAATAAAACTCAACATACATCGCTTGTAACAACTACAACAATTACGTACTAAGTACTTTATTCTACATTGATCATAGAACATTTCTTTTCTCAAATCAATAATATTATATGAAATTTGTAGTCAGGGAATTACATTGTTAAGAAAATTGACGTATGTTGGCCATTTCATACAAATTTCAAAGAATGACACTTATGATTTGAATATCATCATCATTCTCCGCGCAAAATGGCTTTTTCTTCCATAGTTATATATTAGCTGTCATCTCGGTAGTAAAGCATTGTAGAGGTATGAGGAACAAGGTGTAAAGCTCAGTCATCCTACATAGAAAAGGCAGGATCCTCCGACCAGACGGGTGTTGTGTCTGGCGGGCAATTGCCCGATGATTCATGTCGGGCCGTTGTATCTATGCTAACTGCGCGGTAAACTCTGCTTGCGAGATGCAGGATTTAGCGTGACGCCAGAATGACGCGTTTTTCGCATGTGGCGTTGTAGATACCGCTACATCATAATCAGTCTATAATGTTCCCACTGCTGGGACACAGGCCTCCGCTTGTTCAGAGGGAGTGAACCGTAATCCACCACGCGGACCCAGTGCGGGTTGGTACATGTCACATGTCTTCGAATTTTTTGGTTCACCCCGTTATACGGACTATTAAAATTGGTAAGTAGTCAATTTACCTAACAATGAATTTCCCTGACTACAAAACATTGTACCACCAGTACAATGCAGCATGCAATGCTGCATGTTGTTGTGCAGTCGGATCACCAGACAGATACTTAGGAACTACAACAAGCAATTTTTTCTTGCCGAACCGCTATCTATCATTAAAATACTTTTCCATAAACTTTTTAGATTCGTCGTAAACGCCGAAAAATACAAATCCTCCGATCATGAACGCGGTCATTCTCGGCATGACACCGGCGAACAGGCCTTTGATGCCTGACTCCACGTATATGGTCGTTAAGACTGGTCTGATGCGTAGTTTGCGCGTTACCGTGTAATCTTCAGCTAACATGATGCGTGTTTTCGCGAGGTCTAGGGGTGTTGTCACTGCGGATGCGAAACCGCCGGCTATTGAGCCGCACATTGCACTCTGTAAGCAGACGTTTTCGTTTAAGTATTTAAAATCAAATTTATATAATAACTAGCTGCGCCCCGCGGTTACACCCGCATAAGTTTCGATCCCGTGGGGAAAATCGGGATAAAAAGTAGCCTATATGTTAATCCAGGGTGTCAGCTACCACCATACCAAATATTATCAAAATTGGTCCAGCCGTTTGAGCGTGAAGGAGTAACAAACATATAAAAACACGCACACACACACACATACACGACACGTGTTATCCGAGACTTAACACCACCAATTTCCAAACTCCGGGCTGTTACCGAGACATTCCTAATGGAAAAACCCAATAACACTATGCTAGACCCGGGCATTGAACCCAGGACCCTTCGCTCAGCAGTCGCGCTCGCGATCATGAGACCAGATTCATATAAAACGCTGATAATGTTTTCTGTTTACATGAATGTCAGCTATCGATTTTTAAAGGATGAAACATGTGGCGTGGCCGCAATTTTGCAAAAAAAAAAAAAATGGCGGACCGGTAGGTTTGCGACGCATCTGCAAAGCCCATTCAACTTGTGGTACCCACCTGAAAAGTGCTAATCTCTCCATTATTATATTTCCTGACGGTCGTCTTGAGCAGCTCCCAGACCGGCAGCTCGATGAAGCTGAAGGGCAGGTCTCTCATCACTGTGGAGCCGAAGCCTCGGTACACGCCGCGGAAGAACCCCTCGGTTTTGTAGGCCTGGAAACACCGCGACAAAAAGGATTTAAAAAAACGTACCTGTTTATTTATTTTTTTATATGTAAAAAAATCAGAGAAGAAAGATAAGAACTGTATTAGGGCCTATTTTGACGCATAAATTTAAAAATAAAAGAAAAAACCTGGCAAGAGCGTGTCGGACTCGCGCACCGAGGGTTCCGTAACATCATATGTTTTTAAATTTTCATCGGCGAGGCCTATATTCGTCATAGAATTTTAACAAAAAAATACAAAATACAAAAATGTAACACTGTGCACTGTGGTGTAGAATATTGCAGTTTTATGTCAGCGCCATCTCTTGACCGATAGTGGAACTAATGTAACTTTTGTTGATGATTTCTGAAAAAGTGTGCTATTTAGAGACTCGTTTTATTTTTCCTGTAATCTTTACATAAACTTCTATCACAAAGAATAATCAGATTTTTCTCTTTGCAAACTTCGGAGATAAGGGACGGTATTTTTTTTTTAATTTTTCAACAAAAGTCGAAAACTATGGGCCCTATAAAAAATGTTTGAGAATGTGCAAACTGCGCTCTTTCATATGATACCCCACATGCCCTAGTAGACCCACTTCGAATTTTTTAGACACCCTTTCAGTCCCTGTTGCAAAAAATGTACACATATTTTTATTTCTTTCTTATTTGCAAAATAGTTGGGCAAACGTCAACTAAAACTATTCCAAATTTCAAGTTGATAGTATTAGTAGTTCTTGAGATATCCAGCTGTGACAGACAGACCGAGTCTCACTATAAGGATTCAGTTTTACCATTTTGGTACGGAACCCTAAAAATGGGGATAATATATGCGTCACCTCCGCACAAATAGCTCAACAACATATTGGGTGTTTACTGTTTAACCTGGATCGGGCTGTCACTGAGAAATCCCAGATGGAAGAAGCCAATAACACTTTGCCCAACCCGGGAATCGAACCCAGGACGTCATGCTCAGCAGTAACTCTTGCAACCTAGTGGTTGCCAAAAAACTACTAATGCGTCCAGCCCATAGATATATTATGAAAGTCTATGCTCTAGCCAGTTTGCCTGCCAGTTTTTTTTATTCGTTTGCATTTAATTTATTGTTTGATCAAATGAATAGAGTAATAAAATTATGACGTTAATTTACTTTTCTTATCAGTTGATCAAATAACCTTTAAAAGTCTAGTATGAATTTGATGCCAACCTTAACAAACAACGCGAAGGTCAGACCAGACAATTAAAAACTTAATAATTGTGTCGTGAGTTCGTGACCTCCAAACGTTGGTTTTTTATGAGTTTTATTTAAAACCAGCTTCTACCCGCGACTCCATCCGCGTGAAATTTCTTGTTCCCCGACCCACAAACGGACACTCTCTGTTCCTTTACTATAGTCCGATGGGACGGTAATTCGACACAACCGGGGTCCGACCAGGCGCAGGAGTGGGTCTTTATGTGTTCTCTGAGTCACAGAGGGGGTCTCGATATTATTATAATTGAGGAGCGTCGGAACAAAACCCGATAAATCACATTTTGACATTTTTTTTTTATGATGCCAATGAGAGGTTTTCTTTTTGAGTATTAAAAAAAATAGTTTCCAAGAACTCTGTAGATGGCGTTGTACTGACTACGTTACTAAGTGCCAAAGCCAAAACGCTTGGAAAAAAAACATTGCGTCACGTCACATACGCTCGTTTACTGACACTTTCGTTTGCTTTCGTTTTACAATCTCAAAATTACATCCAAGTGAAATAATCAAAAAATTATGTGAAGTTCCTTTTCTTGCAGTAACTTACCAAGGTCAGCGACATCTATCCAGCGAGTAGGAAAAGTAAAAATAAAAGGAAAATCCCTCATTGGTTGTTCTCGTACATATCTTGCTCTATGGTTAATGTAACCCGGTCAAAAACTAATAAATCCGCTCTAAATTCGTCCGCAAAATACACGGATCTGAACATAAACCGATAAATACATCAATCGTACCAACAACGATGGCGATCGGGACAGATACCGATAAATCCCTAACATTTTTCATTGTTGACTCTTTTGATTCTGTCAGAAACTGATATATCGAATTTCGAGTTTCTCATGACAAAACCATAAACAATTGTATTGTAGGATTTATTAGTGTTATGCGGCCTTATTTTTTTCCTACCGTGTTTTATCAAAAACCGATATAGGGTATCCATCCAGTTGGTTTGGTCAATAACCGATATATCCATTTTCTTTTTTTTTTATAACTCAACAGGTACCACAGCATTACCACAGTCACGAATGCAGTATTTAAGTTTCCAAACACAAACAGTGATGCTAACACCAATAAATTGATAGATTTTGTTTAACTCTAAATTAGAAAACCATGAACTTGGCCATATTTTTACACTTTTCCACAAATAACAACAATGTGATTTATCGGTTTTTGTTCCGACGCTCCTCAATTATGATAAGAAAACGGTCACCCATCCATGGACTGACCGCAGCAGACCTTTCAAATCTACCTCACAGTTGTTACTTATAGCCCTTTCGCCGCAGCTCCGCTTATGTCCCGCGCAGGCTAGGTTCCGTTGGAATTGGCCGATGTGGCCGAAATACGGTCTGGAGGACTTTATGCAATACTCACATGTAAAAGTATAGTTACGCTACTCTTTATATTTGTCCCGACATAAGTTTGCTTCCGCTGCTTCGCTATCTCCGTGGGGACTCGAATCAAGCAAGCCAACTAGAAAAAAACAAAATATTTGTTAAATAAAAAAATATACATCTTTCTTCATCTACAGTGCAAGTTTACCCACTGCAATGGATCCTCTTAGCTTGTACTGATCTCTACTATTCTGCACCAGTCATGTAAATGCTTAGCCTATTTCCAACTATGTTGGGGTCAGCTCCCAGTCTAACCGGATGCAGCTGAGTACCAATATTTCACATGGAGCGACTGCTGCTGAACTTCTAATTCTTGATGATCAAGCATATAATTTTTTTTTTTTTGGTTCCAACTTATCTCCATTTTAATGGTCTAATTTTATTGAAGTGTACGATTTGACTTTGACTAAATCAATATTTTAACTTACCACCTCTCCTACACAGGCAGCAAACATATGCACCATTGGTACGTACTGCGGAGCCACAAGCGGCACACATAAAGTTTTTGTTGCTTCATATGATACAAAGAACAAAGCGGTTGTTGGCATAGAAGTTGTTGCCACGGTTAACAAGCCTGTTGAAAGACAGTTGTTGTTTTATTTTAAAGTAATACACACACATGATGACACATGATAACATGATGATGGTACATGATGTTTGGTTTTATAAGGGTATCATTTTATTTGAAAATAAAAAGGTGCTAAATAGGTCATCCCATCCATTGTAGTAGTTAAAGTGTCACATTATTATTTATTAAATTCAACAGCGGTAAGGAGACATAAATTATGCTGTAACAAAAATGTAAGTACTGCTGTTAGTGTATGTATGAGAAAAAAGATAAAAGGTTTAGGTAACACTAAGCAAAAGGTAAGCAATCTATCGTAAGTGGGTAATTAAAGAGAGATGTTAGTCTAACCTCTATATATTCCACTGAAGCCTCCAACCTTCTGGAAGCCCTTGGCGCTTTGCAGACGAGTCTTCAACGTATCCAGGGGGTACAGGGCCACATCCACGGAAAGCCCAGCCAAAGCCCCCGCCTAATTCCAAGTTTTTCAAACAAAGTTCAAACGATAGACCAAAATTCACATATTACATTTGTCAAAAAAAAAAAAGTTTTTACTTACGATAAGCGGCGGAAAATGCGTAGATTTAAAGGATTTCGGCTTACCCAGATCCGCCATATTAATAATTTAATTTTAAATCACTCAGAACTCGAATGTTATGTAAAATAAGCATGAAATAACCTCAAAATATTTAGGATCACAAAACTTCTACATTTGGTAGACTGTCAGTGTAATTAAGTTAATTTATTGTTTTGTATATTATTAGCACTGATGACAACACATGGGAACATCTTAACAAATAGTACAATAGCGAATAAGTTTCAAGGAAATAATAAAATTATTCAAATATTTCCCGGGTTCTATGAAACATCAAAAAATAAATAAAAAGTACTCTGTGGGAAACATCTGATTGTCAAATCATGTGAATTTTTTTTTATTAAATCTTTATTCTTGACCATGAATACATGTCCTTCAGCCGTAATCAATAAACAAACAGATGTATTGTCTCTTGTGCGACTAGAATTTCTTGAATTTGACCTTTTCCTTGAGAAACTTCGCTGTCTTCTGAAATGATGATGATGAGACAATACAACACTACTCATAACTAACTTAAAAATACAACATAAAACAATAACAAGTAATTCAAGTTCATCGATAGTTTTTACCGCTCAGTCAAATTAATAATACGAGCTAAGTATGTACATACAATCATGTGAATTGGTATTTATTGTTTACATAATTTAAAAAGATACATAACAGTCTTAAAATAATAAATATGTACAAGTACATACATAAAAAGGAGGGGAAATAATCAAAGGGCATCGAAAAATTCGAACGCATGGCTGCCAACAGGAAACTGTGCCCAAAAGGCTGGCAGCATTGCCACGTTGTATGGCATTGCTGATTATTTGGCCAAAAAATAGGCCAGCCAGAGATTTTAAATTTATATGAGGCCAGCCCTCTGGTCACGTGAAGAGTCGACCCACCGCTTGGCGATGTCTCGAAATACTAAGTGGGCACTCGGGCCCTATGGCCCTAGTGTTTCAACCCCAAACGGCTCAAACATAATTACATGTAAGTTCCAAAGAGATTGGAGTATTTGCGCCATTTGAGGTTTTCCACACCTGCAGCAGCCGCCCCAGCACAGCTCACCGTGCTTGGAAGATGGATGGTGCTTGGAAGAGATCCCACACCAAAGGCCTACCAACCTTCCAAGGCATTATGGTCATTCCGTCTGGTCTCTTCCCATCGTCGCGTGCCAAGCCTGGTTTTAAAACAGCTGGCACCCCGGCCAGTGACAAGAGACGACGGATGATGTCATTAATGCTGGCATGCCGTGCTATATCCGGCCCAAAGACTACAATATGATGCTGTATCCGGCCTGCGCTTTTACTGTGAATTGTGATTGTGTTTGTGACAGTGACACTGACAACCCATTATCCCATAAATAATACGCTAGCACTTTGCCCGCGACTTCGTCCGCGTGGGTTTCGTACTTTCCTCAAAACAATTTAATACCCTCTCCAGCTCCCCTTGAAAGGTAGTTTTCGAAAATTAAAGTTTACGATTTTAGTAATTTTAGAGAAATAAATAAATAAACTGTCCTACCTTTTCACCACGACAGGGCTTTTTTTTTAACTGGCCAAGTGCGAGTCGGACTCGCACACGAAGAGTTCCGTACCACGTACCACAAGGCGAAAACACGTTTGTTGTATGGGAGCCCCCCTTAAATATTTATTTTATTCTGTTTTTAGTATTTATTGTTACAGCGAGCGGCAACAGAAAATAATACATCATCTGTGAAATTTTTTTTTGCTTTTTTTTTCAGGCTGTATCTCATGAATTCATGATAAAGCCTGGTGACAGACAGACAGACAGACGGACAGTGGAGTCTTAGTAATAGGGTACCGTTTTTACCCTTTGGGTACGGAACCCTAAAAAAGCGTTTGGTAAGTTTCCAAGATTATTTCTAAGTACCCATTTTCGAATCAAAATCGATGAATATCACATGAGAATGTGATCAATTCATTTTACATAAGTATTATGTATGTACTACCAACTGATATTCTGCGTGCTAGCCACGTGCACGTGCAGCGCCGCCGTGTGAACGTAGCCGAACGACATGTGCATCTGAATTGACGGCTTTCCGGTTACACATTTATCTATATAGTGAAATCATAGATGTCGCTAGTACATTCGTGGAATATGTAATTTTTGAATATGCTGTTCCAAAGAGTAGTGTAGTTCCTTTTATGTTGTAATGTAGATTAGAGTAGGCTGTATTATATGTTGTTGTTTTTATTTTCATTTTATTTTGCTTTATTTTATTTAGGGAATTTGGTGCATACTTATGCTACTAGTATTTTTCCTTATTCACAGTTTTAAATTGTAAGTTAAATTAATTTTAAGACCACACTATCGCATTGGGTTACCTGTAATGATAGTGGTAGGGAGATTTTAATAAATAAATAATCTTCCTAATGAAATATTGGTCGTAAAAAATAAACACTAGTTAAGACTGTTATCTACTGCATAATGTAAGAAGTGCATAGAGACTTTATTGTTAGTTTTATGAACTGCAAACTTGTTTACATAAAAATGACTGTACTGGTACATACATACTAGTTCTATAGCCATTGACATATCTAATCTCTCCACTACAAAATAAATAATAAAAATCAGTTGCACAGAACACTATTACTCATAGATCAGTTGCCTAGCAACGTGTTACATGTGCAATTCGCGCACGGCAAGAACAATTTTCATTGCGTATTTATTACTTTTCTATAAAATTTACAATGCGGAAAATGACCAAGACCGGTCACGAAGGCATTCCTTACTTCGCCGTTAACACAGGAGAACAGCCTGGCTGCTACCAGCTGCATAGGTACGTAATGACAGTTGCTACTATGAAAAAGTACTCTGTGATCTTTACACAATTTCTATCTACTAGTACCTACATTCAACTGCAGATCAGTGGAAACGCTTGCATTGCGAAAATCACCCATAAACTTACGACATGAAGGAGCGGGCAATGTCAAATTGTTGCCACTGATGTGTTCTTATTGACAGTACCGGATTAAGACTAGGTACTTGATGCCCTAGGCAATCCACGCCTGTAGGCCCTGCTATCCACTAGTCGCCTCGTATTTTTCCAAAACATCGACGAGCGATTTGTAAAGATTGGCGCACATCTCTAGCTAGAGTGACTTTTGGGTCTTGTAATATCTTGCTGATAAACAGCCTTGCCTTTCATAATGTGCTAGCAAATACTGTTTTGGTGCTGTTTCTGCCTTATGGTGCCCCCCGAGGCGTAATGCCCTAAGCAATTGCTTAATTTGCTTAGGGGCTAATCCGGCACTGGTTCTTGACGTGACTTTCAGTCTATCAAAAAGTACTCTGTGGACTTGACTGTGTGGAAATCCCGGAAGTACGCACAGACGACAAAAAAGCGCAAAAATGGCGCCACCTACAAGGGGTTATCACGGCAAATTATTGAAGTAAAGTCCGTCTCACGAAAGCAGACGCGACGCGGGGTCATGCGTCGCGTCTGTCACTCTTATTTAGTAAGTATTCATTTCCACATATAGACGATGGTTCTACTAATGCTATGGCTACATTGTCGCTGTCGCGATAATGCGAAATACACTTCGCGCGCTCTCTTTCGCACACCGCTCGACAACAGAGAGCTTGCGAAATGTATTTCGCGTTATCGCGACAATATGTAGCCGTAGCAATATTGCCGCGGGACGTCTCTCGTGACCCGGACTCTAGGGTGTCAACTAAAACAAAAACCCTGATCCTGTATAATGGCGGTCATCATAATATCCTCTCTCCCTCGCCAGACCATCGCAATGTCGCCTCAAGTTCCCGATCAGCGAGCTTCCCATCCACAAATGCGAGGAGCCGAAGAAGGAAACGATCATGGTTCCGCAGAATGGCTCATTCAGGAAACTGATCGTCCCGAAGAAAAAGCCCAACTTGTACCCCGCTGTCATGCACAAACAGGAGTTCGAACGGCTGCAGAGACAGGCTCGGGTAACGTTTCTTTCATTTTTACGACCTGCCGGCTTACACATTTTTTTTTCGTTAGCCTATATTGTGTCCCACTGCTGGGCAAAGGCCTCCCCTTTTTCCTTTCAAACCTCGGGATATCTTGAGCGATCTCTGGTCATGTTGGCCCTGCAAACCTCGTTACATCGACACAACACCTTCGCCGTGGTCTACCTCGACGTCCAGTTAGTGACGATCTTTGCACATCTCTACGGGTGCATTCGTGAGACGTGTCCAGCTCACTCCCACTTCAGCCTGGCTGTTTTTTCTCCAACATCCGCTACTTGAGTTATGGAGCGTAGCGTGGTGTTTCTGAATGTGCGCTTGACACCTAAGTATTATGCTGCGCTCCATTGCCCGTTGGCAAATCTTGAGTTTGGACTTCGAATCATTGGCTTACGCATACACGACATTTATTTTCCCTGTGGTACAACACGCTAAGAAGAACTGGTCTTCTTCTTAGCGTGTTGTAGCACGGGAATGTTATGTTATTCTGTAAAAATCTCACCGTGCAAACTTAGGTGACCAATAGTGTCAATCCCTTGAATCAGATGGAATGACAGCTCAAAGTTTTCACGATGAGATTTATCATAATAGATTGACTGCTCATGCTCACGAGCTGCGCCTCGAACAGCTATGGACGCATCACACCCTGCACCCTTGTAACTGTAACGAACTGCGCCTCGAACAGCTATTTACGCATCACACTCTGCCCTTGTAACTGTAACGAACTGCGCCTCGAACAGCTATGGACGCATCACACCCTGCACCCTTGTAACTGTAACGAACTGCGCCTCGAACAGCTATGGACGCATCACACCCTGCACCCTTGTAACTGTAACGAACTGCGCCTCGAACAGCTATAGACGCATCACACCCTGCACCCTTGTAACTGTAACGAACTGCGCCTCGAACAGCTATGGAGGCATCACACCCTGCACCCTTGTAACTGTAACGAACTGCGCCTCGAACAGCTATGGACGCATCACACCCTGCACCCTTGTAACTGTAACGAACTGCGCCTCGAACAGCTATGGACGCATCACACCCTGCACCCTTGTAACTGTAACGAACTGCGCCTCGAACAGCTATAGACGCATCACACTCTGCCCTTGTAACTGTAACGAACTGCGCCTCGAACAGCTATGGACGCATCACACCCTGCACCCTTGTAACTGTAACGAACTGCGCCTCGAACAGCTATGGACGCATCACACCCTGCACCCTTGTAACTGTAACGAACTGCGCCTCGAACAGCTATGGAGGCATCACACCCTGCACCCTTGTAACTGTAACGAACTGCGCCTCGAACAGCTATGGACGCATCACACCCTGCACCCTTGTTACTGTAACGAACTGCGCCTTGAACAGTTATGGACGCATCACACTCTAGCTATGCACCCTTGGTAACTGTAACGCGACGTGGTTACTCATGTGACTACGAATATGTTGTGAATAGCTATGCAGGTGGCCACTTTAAAGTTTTGTAAACTAGTACGAAACTCAAAATTACAAGGTTTTAAAAGCTCCATAGATAACTGCTTTTAAAGGTTTAAAAGTGTTTGTACAAACTTCCAGAAATAAAATAATTTATCATTTATAGATTGTCTCCCAAGAAGAGCAGCTACAAGCCATGCACAATCAAGAGGCAGCTATACAGAAAGCCGCTAAGGAGTCCGAAGCCAGGAAGCAGATGCTGAAGAAGTCCCTCAAGCCTCAGCCAGGGGCTGAGACCGCCACGGGCACCGCTGACCCCGAGCTCGAAGGGCCCGACCAGGCCGCGCATACCATGTCTAGGGCTGAGAGTGAGTTGGAAGTTACCTACCGACTTCATAATCTATAGGTACTAATATTATAAAGCAGAAGAGTTTGTTTGTTTGTTTGGTTGAACGCACTAATCTCGGGAACTGCTGGTTCGAATTGAAAAATTATTTTTGCGTTGGATAGTCCATTTACCCAGTTACTGGGCGACTCTCTCTTCTCTTATTCCTCATCATCATCTTCCTGTCCTGTCCTATGTTACTTGGGAGTCGGCGCAACCCGTTTTCTTCTGCCATTCTTTCCTGTCAACCGTCACGCTAACATTCACTACCTTATCTTTCATAATTTGTGTGTATTTTGTGTGTTTCATACATGTCTTCGAAATTTTGTTTTAGGACATGCCGGTTTCCTCACGATGTTTTCCTTCACCGTTTTGAGAGCAGTGGTGATGAAGTAATTTACACGAAGTAAAACGCCTGTCTGGGTTTAAACCTACAACTCGTAAGTCACGGCCGTTACCACTGTGTCACCATAGCTCTTCATTCTCCTCATAATCGCACCATGTAATTGGGAGTTAAGATAGGTACCAAAGTTGTACGCATAAGGAGGCTATGGAAAGGGAGAGGGAGATCCCTTCCACTCACCCGGGCCGCAGCAGGCGCACTTGGCGTCGGCGGAGGGCGGACAACGCTCACTTCTAGCCCCCTTAAATGGGTCCAGGGGCGACGGACTCGGGCACGTCTCTCGCCCCCCAATCATCAGGACCCGAGGTGGCGGCGCGTAGTGTTCCACGCGCGCCCCTCTTAGACATCGCGTGGGGAGTCAAACACCTCACTCCCCTCCCTGACCCGAGAAGGCCCACAGGGGCGGGCCGTCACTAGTCGGAGGTTGCGGAAGGATCGTAAGTTCCCGCGACCCCCAGCATACGTGTGAGTGGAACACCGGGGTGGTTTTTAGTCAGTAAAAGTCTGACAGACCCCTTCGCCCGCCCAAGGACGGAGGACATCCTTGAGGAGTATCCACCCAGGAAACGAAAAAAAAAACGTACCTATCAAAGTTGTACCTTAATTATTATAACCTTCTACATCGCCATCTGATGTTATCCCAGTACTCATCGCGGACAACATGCAAGGACCCCGCCTGTGCAACCGCATCATCTTGGCGTCCAAGTGCCACGCCATTCGAGACGCGCAGCTCACTGAGAAGGAACTCATAAAGAAGGAACTTGATGAAGAACAGAGAAGGTGAGGATTCTACGTATTTCATCCGGTTTCTGATCTGAGAATTGAAGTTGAGATACACCACTGTGTACATACACATATGGCACTAGTCGATATTTTTTCCATACAACTTTCGGGAGGGTCTTACTGCATTGTTTGACATTTTACAGACGCCAGCACATCAAGGTGCTACAATCTGTCAAATTTCTATAATAGATTTTAAACTTTATCGCTAAAGCATAAGGTTCAAAGTTCGTTGGGAAAATTTGACAGTTTCGGGAAGCTTGATGTGCTGGCGTCTGTACATCCAAAGTTTAACATGATATCGTTTTGTCTTATTATAAATTTTGTATGTGCGGAAACGGAATATAGTAAAATAAAAAGCCATTAAAAAGTTACGAGCCAACATAGATTCGTTGTGCGTGTAGACTTGCGTCTAACTGCTCATCACTGATGCTGTCTCTGTCGGACACGATGCCAGGTAAGACTGCGTACTTTTTGACCACGCCCACCACTGCGTTTGAGTTCGCGACTAGTGCAACCTTAACCTTTCATATTCTTTATTAATAAAGAGTTTACAGTAGTTAGTCTTGTACTTAAAGGAGAGGGGCTTGTGGCTTAGTAATAACAGTCGCACGGGTCGATCGATCAGGTTAAGCTACGCTTGCCGCGGTTGGTCCGTGGATGGGTGCCCATCTTTACATCCGAAGAACCTTCCGTGTCTCGGAAAGCACTTTAAGCCGTTTGGTACCGGCTGTCATTCGTGGATTTTTTAATTATATACAGTCGTTACGGGTCGTCAGAAGCCTGAAAGTCTGACAACCATTCTTACCAAGGGGTTTCGTATTACCCTGTAACTGTTGTTGGGTTGTGGAGGTCAGATAGGCAGTCGCTCCATATAAAATACTGGTACTCAGCTGCATCCGGTTAGACTGAGAGCCGACCCAACTCATTTGGGAAAAGGCTAGGCAGATGATAAGTCTTGTACTTACAACTTTGCCCCACAAAACAGTGTCCACGGATTGTCTGTGGAAACGAATCATACATTACATTAATGATCCCTTACCCAGACCAAACTAAAACTGTAATTTAACGGTCAGACTTGACGCAATAATGGAAGAGAACCGCCAGTCCGCGGTGGATCGCGCGGAGGACGAAGAGGACCGACGTCACCGGCTGAGGCTGCAGAACCTCGCCGCTCTCAAGGAGCAGATAGGAGCGCACGAGACTGCCAAGGTAAACTACTTTAAAATCTCACCCTAATTGCGTAACACGAATCTCAATCAGAATCATTTTGACGGTTATTGCTAACTCATAATTTCATATGTTCGAAAAATATGTCAGCTCAACATCATCATCATCTGCCTAACCTTTTCCCAACTACGTTGGGGTCGGCTTCCAGTCTAACCGGATGCAACTGAATACCAGTATTTTACAGAGCGACTGCCTATCTGACCTACCACAACCCAGTTACTGGGTAATACGATACCCCTGTCTGTCTGCTCAACAACGAACCTAAATAACGCAATGAATGTTGTTGAACTGTCAAAATGAAACCCATTGCTACTGATAGTGACATGTGTTACGCAATTACCCCGTTGTTGTTCCAAAAGTAGGTATAATTATAATGAAAATTCAATAAGATTGAGCGTAAAATTCTTTACTAAAACTTTGACTTCTTTCTTTCTTGACTTTTAAATGAAGTCTAATTTACAAAGTTAAAGCCTTCTCCAGACGATGTCCACTGCTACGTCAGTATTAATATTAATTTAAAGTTCGTTTATAGTTTTTTACCGACTGTATTTATGTGTAATGGCATGCTGGCGATTTACTCAAAAAACGAATTCTAAGCCTACATAATTTAATATTTTATAGATAATGGAAGCTGAACGCATAGAGGAGGAGAGTATTCGCGTGAACCAAGCTAACATAGCGATGCAGATCGACGAGGCGCAGAAACTGAAGGAGAAGATGCACCGCCAGGCGAAACTCAAGGAGATGCTCGATCAGGGTATGTAGCATAATCAGCCTGTACCTATGGTCTTAATAGGCTCGAATGGTTCCTTTGATCAGTGACCTATCATTAGAATGTCATTGTGCAGTCATTGCTTTTAATTCGTTACGAGTATCGTATATATATGTTCTGTGCCATTGACCGACCAATGATCCACCATTATGAATTTAGCAGATTACGAACTTTTAGCAAAATGCCAATGGGATCGTGTTGGAATGACGAATTTATAAAAATAGCAGACTTGGGCCCCAGGTAGCTTCGAATCAAAATATTTCTCGATAGGTTAGGAGACTGACACTACCGCAATAGTTAGGGCATACGGTAAAGGTCGCGCGGTTGCAGGTACACCTGCGCTTCCTGCACCAACTCAAAAATTCACCCTGTTGTATCCATGCCCAATTCCTTGACTAGGTAACGCGGAACTCCTGTTCTTCAAACAGCTGCAGAATGAAGAGGAACGCATCATGGACCTGCGTGTCGCCACCTTCTTGCGGCAGAAGCAAGAGAGGGAGTCCAAGAACAAGGCAGAAGCGGAGGCCGTTAAAGCAGCTAAGCAGAAGGGAATTGATCACATCGCTAAAGCTCAGAAGGTAAGTAGATAACAATGCCTTTGTTTGGAAGATTAATTTTATTACATAGAGTCAGATTTTTCGACAAAAGAATATCTGGAGGCCAATTCTCGTAATTAAAAACGTTCAAAATCTAGTCGCAATCTCATCTTAGCGACAATCAATGCAAAAATCGCCATTGTCTCGGACAGTAACGAGAGCTCCTCCGAGAGCACACACACGTTCAAATCGTGTTTTTACACGACGCTTCGTGAAATAAAAATAATATGATCTGACGTCACATCATCACTCAAATGCCATAAGTAGTAACTTTCCGCTATTACCACCAAAAACTTCTCCATACGTCCGTCATTTATTCATGGATTTTTATTGTGTTCATAATTATCTATATATCGTTTGGTGTCTGTGCTACCCTAACCGCTACTTGCATTTCAAAACCAGGCTGAACAAGAGCTGAAGGAAGAATTAGATCGCATCCGCAACCTGAAGATCCAGGAGGACGTAGAGCGAGAGTATCGCAGGAAAGAAAGAGATGCCGCTATCAAGAGGAATAAGGAAATGAAACAACTGCACGAGGCTAGAGTGCATCAGGTCAGTGCATTAACCCCCCGCACCCTGCGTAACACGTTTTTAATCACCATCCGAGTGTTCCTAATCCATTGCTTCATAGGTTTGAAAAAATAGCATCTGCTCAACAACGTAAATAACGCAATGATGAACGTGGCTGAACTGTCAGAATGAAAAGAATTGCGACGCAATTACCCCGTCGGTTTCTGATTTTATAATTTGAAGTTGAGAACTTGTCAAGTTCTGTTTAGCATTACTTAAGGGAGGGCGCCCACGAGAAACTTTTGTCTCCGCAACTAATTTGTCTCTCACATCAAGTCTACGGGTTTTTATGAAAGTGCGCGCATGTAGCGGCGCGATAGCTGAGAGAATTTGTTCGCGGGTTTGGAGTCGGCCGGCGACGCAACTGTCGCACGTCTAATGGTTGCAATGCAAGTGCGCGTACGGCGACAAAATATGTTGATAAATGCGGCAAAATTTTACGAAAAAGTAGCGTTGCTGTCGCTCCCTTGTGCGCATCGTCCAAATCCTGGCGAGGAAACAGCAACAGACAAAAAGTTGGTGGGCAACTAAGTTGCTCGTGGGCGCCCTCCCGTAAGCTGATCCAAAGTAGCCAATACGAAAGAAGCAGTTCCACCTTGTTGTTTGCTTACAGATCAATGACATTCATCACCTCATTGCTCGCGAGATAGCGAAGGACGAACAGACCTTCAACAACGCGGCGAGACAGAATGAGGAGTTTATACGAAAGGAGAAGGAGGTAACATCTAATATGATTAAAAGTTTCTGAATACCTACCCTAACAGGTAAAAAGCCCTGGTTATCACCGGGCGCGTTTTTTCCGTGGCGATTTTTTTCGCGCAATGGATTTTCAACACACTAGTTAGCGCCGAGAGTTGAAAATCCAACATTGTGTTTTTTTGACGCGCTGAGATGCGGTCTGTTGGATTCTTAGTGCTCGACTCAACACCGAGAGTTGAAAATCCAGTGCGCGATAAAATCACGCCTCAATATTTTTACGTCCTTGCGAACGTAGGCAAAAACGCTTATACCACTCCCTCTCGAAGAGAGTCCATGTCCCAGTAATGTGGACATTATACGCTGGTTATGTGTGTGAAACTTTGAATCACGTTGGCTTCCCCTCAGTACTTCATAATGAAAGATTACGTTTAATTTCTGCTCCGCTGACGTCACATAAACCTGCATGTCCTGTCACTTTGACAGTGACCAAATAAACTTTATGCTTTCTTTCTTTTTTGACATATATTTGTTTACAAAACACACCTTTTTTTCAGCCCTAGTTTAATAAAACCAAAAAAAATATAAATAAAATAAAATATTACTTGCAGTTGGATGACAAGCATAAAGCTCGGGTCGAACAACATCGACAGGCGATCATGAAGCAGATTAACGACAAAGAACGCGCCAGGTAATCTTATCATTGTAGGTTTTTAAATGCGCAGTAAATATGAAATAATGGCGCCCAGCATGGGACTTTAACTGTGAGTATAATAAACCTGCCACACACTCGTCGAGTGGCATGGGAAGTAGAGTGTGGCAACATTACCTACTCGTCATGCCGCACGTCATGCCCATTACTCCCAGTTTTGTTGGTTTTTGGGCGTGAGTCAAAGGACCTGCAATAAATTGCGCGAGTAGAGCAGTGTGTGGGCAAAGAGGGCAAAAACGCGGCAGCGCGAGGAGCAGAGCTATGATCAGCTCGAGGAGCATAGCGTGGCAAGGCTATAATATACTTGATAATAAATGGTAATTGTTGACAGGCCCACACTGTCCTCCCATTCCTATTAGCACTGCAATTTGAAAACATTGTAAAAGTCAATTATTTCTAAAAGAGGAACCGTGTAGTTTGGAATCGTGAAACTAGATTCTGACGTTTTATGAAACGTCAGAATCTGCACTTATATGGGCACGTATGAGTGCCCATGTGAAATGATATATTTTGAATTGAATTTGATGGTTGGTATTTTATATTCCTCTTTAGAGCTGGGCTCGAAATTGCGTTAATAGTAAGGAAGGTAGTGTTACACTTGAGAAATGCATTTTCTACCGGTTGTTATTAATATCAATGATACAATACCTATATACTATTCGATTCTTGGGCATTTTAAGTGCACAGTAACTTTTGTATTAATGGCGCCCACCGTGGGACTAAGTTAATCTTGTAAGACGTCAAAATGCGGTGTAGAATTTTATTTGACTGTGAAGAACTTTTTGTTTGTAGTTATGAGATGTTAACTACTAGAATAAATAATCTAGAGGTTTTTTTGAGTGCATACCACAGGTACTTTCAAAGTAATGGCGCCCAACGTGGGACTTTGGGTTTTAGAAAAACTTTTAAAAGAAATCAATACAAATAGTTTTATAATTTGTCAGAGCTGACCTACGCGAGAAGATTCACAATGAAGGCGTGGCACTGCGCATGGAACAGGAGCAACAAGAGAAGTATGAGAGAGCTGTCATCAAGGAGAAGGTACGATATGATACGTTTTGAATAAAACAAGTATTTATCAGACCCATGGTACAGACAATAAAAGATATTTACAGCCTGTTTCCGTTCACGGGGAGCAATGGTGGCCCAATGGTAACCAGTGGTGCCAGTCAGGCGCTTTACTCTGTGAAATTATTTCATCACCACTGCTCTAAGGAAAACATCGTGAGGAAACCGGCATGTCCTAGAACCAGAAATTCTAAGACATGTGACAACTACCAACCCGCACTGTGCCGGCTTGGTGGATTACGGCTCACTCCCTCTTTAGCATCAGCTCCAGTTAACTTGTGTGGCAGATAATTTCATAATAAGTTGGCAATACCAGGCAAACGTTTACGTATTTGACAGATACAGCCTTGTACAGACTTGTGTAGTTTGAATATTATTTTTTTGTCTATTCAGACTCTCATGCAACTGGTATCTGTAGTAGCCAAGCAATGCTGGCTTCACATCTGGGCCATAATTCACTATAACCACTTAATAATTCCTTACTTCGAAACCACGTCAATTCTTCATCTAATCACGACATCTGCTAATAACGTATTATCTATGACACAATGAACGAAACCGCGCGAAGCATTGACTTATATACGAGTAAGTTATATAATATTACTAGCATTGGCGCGAAGTGAACGCGAAGTTGACGTGGTTGGAACTGTCAAACGAGCAAACCATGTAGGTTTGCTCGTGGTAAGATTTCGCGGGGAATAATGATTACCATACAGAATTCGGGCTCTGCATACTTGGGAGGTTTGGGTGCTTGAGAAATAACAGGCATAATAAACACATTTTTTTTATAATTTCATTTCTTTCTCTAGGTGGCTGCATTGCGAGTCCAGAAGGTGGCTGAGAAGTATGTCAAGGAGGTGGAACAGACCCTCACCAAACATGGATATAATCAGTAATGTGTAGGAAAAATATAAAACGAGTGGAGAATTGATAGGGTTTAAGCATGGAGAGGGTAGAAATGGAGTGGTAACATGCATTAGTTTAAAACAAAAATCATATACACCCTGTATATGATTTTTGTTTTTGGTAAAACATTAACAACCTCTTAAGAGGTCATTGTACTCATCATTATGAACAACTTTTACTATGGGACCAAACCTCAAATCATTTTGAACGAACATAAACGTAGGGAACAGCTGATTTTTTTTCACGATTTCAGGTTTGATCCCATAGTAAAAGTTGTTCATAATGATGAGTACAATGACCTCTTAAGTGGTTGTTAATGTTTTACCAATAACCCTGTATATTTTTTCAGCTGGGTATTGGTACTTTTTGAGTGTCAAAAGTTACATGGGATACTTTTCACGCCTTTCTAGTGTAGGCGGAATAAAGACCCCGACAACATGTGTTAAAAGATGAGAGACCTCCCGGGATTTTAGCCCATGGCGCACGGGCGCTTTTTTAACGCCATTCGTTTATACCGCACACTGAATTTTTCAACTCCCGAGCATTTAGAATCTAACAGGGCGCGATGAAAAATTCCTAGCACCAAGTAATTGGATTTTGAACTCCTAAAGCTGAGCCGAGCGTTTGCGAATCCAACAGAGCGCGATGAAAAATCCCTAGCGCGTAAGTAAAGAGCGCGGTGAAAAATCCCTAGAGCGCTAGTAAATGGATTTTCAACTCTCAGCGGTGACCCGACCGATAAGTATCCAACAGAGCACGATGAAAAATCCCTAATGCGTTAGTAATTAAATTTTCAACTCTCGACGCTGAGCCGAGCGGTTGGGAATCCAATAGAGCGCGATGAAAAATCTCTATTGCGTAAGTAAATGGATTTTCAACTCCCGACGCCGAACCGAGTGATTGAGAATCCAACAGGGCGCGATGAAAAATCCCTAGTGCATTAGTAATTGGATTTTCAACTCCCGACCATGATCCGAGCGATAGAGAATCAAACAGAGCGCGATGAAAAAAAAATCCCTAGCGCGTAAGTGAATGGATTTTCAACTTTCAAGCGCTAAACCGAGCGATGAGTATCCAACAGAGCGCGATAAAAAAATACCTAGTGCGTTAGTAATTAGATTTTAAATTTGTGACGCTGAGCGGAGAGTTGAGAATCCAACAGAGCGCAAAGAAAAATCCCTAGCGCGTAAGTAAATGGATTTTCAACTGCCGACGCTGAACCAAGCATTTGAGAATCCAACAGGGCGCGATGAAAAAAAATCATGAATGCATTTTCAACTTTCAAGCGCTTAACCAAGCGATGAGTATTCAACAGACCGCGATAAAAAATCTCTATTGCGTTAGTAATTGGATTCTCAACTCTCAACGCTGAGCCGAGCGATGAGAATCCAATAGAGCGCTATAAAAATCTCTATTGCGTTAGTAATTGGATTCTCAACTCTCAACGCTGAGCCGAGCGATGAGAATCCAATAGAGCGCTATAAAAATCTCTATTGCGTTAGTAATTGGATTCTCAACTCCCGACGCTGAACCGAGCGTTGAAAAACTAGTACGCTGTAAAAAACATAAAAAGCGCTCGTGTGAACGTGTTCAGTCCAGTGTGCTTGGCGTTCTGTCCTTTGATGGTCATCTTCCTCTGGCATTTAATCAATCTGCCCAGCTATTTTCCAACTATGTTGGGGTCAGCTTCGGGTCTATATTACATGGAGAGGCTGCCATCACACACAACCCAGTTACTGATTAACACGTTGACACGGTCGCAACATACTGCTGAGCGATAGCCGTTTTGCGTGGATGTGACGCACGTTTCCCCCAACCCTTTCTTATTATAATTTTTTGTTTAAGTTCTTTATTGCGTCATGTTTACCGCAAATAAACGTGTTTTCTTTCTTTCTTTCTTTATGGCATTTTTTTATGAAAATATTAGCACTCCATTTCTTCATAATTGTCTGCTTGCATTTATGAGAGTCACAATTACTATTTTTCTTTTTGCTTGAGCCGGGTTAATTCGTTTATATACCTTATGGAAACCGGAAACGTATGTCCGAAAATTCACACTAAGCCTGGTTGGATAAACGGAATTTACAGGCTAAGTGTGGATTCTGGACATGAGATTCCGCGAAAACATCTAAAGGTAGAGATTTTTTGTGATATGTAAACGGAATAACCGCTTGAAACTGTATTTTTGAAAAGATCTACACTATATCAATGAAGACCTTTCTGTACAAAAAAAAATAAGTCTGAATATTATTTATCTTTTAACATATCTCGGGACCATGGGGTCTCGGTCCTTTGGAAGGCGTACGAGGGGCCGAAGCCAACTCGCAGAGGCCCGTTAGAGATTTTCAATGAAATGAGGCACCAACCGACGATTATCCCTGTATGCACTATGCAAGTGCACCCAAGGATAACCCCCGGTTGGTGTAGGACTATTGCAGGATATGGAAAAATAAAAAGTTGGACTATTGGTTATTTATCTTACTATTAGTGTTAGGGATTTTGTCTCTTTCAAGAGATTACAAAATGGGTGCAGTTTTATGAAAATAACTTTTATAATGTCATGCATGTATTTGTTATTTATTATTTTTTAGTGTGGTGTGGTAAGTTGTTTTTAAATTAGACATGTGTTTTAGAATATATTGCGTTATTAGATATTGACCATGTTGTTTATTAATTTCTACTTTTATGACATAACAGCACGCTTGTAACCCCCAAGGGTTAGGTAGAGGTGTACGTAATAGTACACTCACATTTCGCCAATTATTTTAAAGTCCCGTTTAATAGGAGGCGAGAGCCTATTACCATCAACAGGACACAAAACCAGACTGCTACTGAACAATGCCGGAAATCGTAGCCTGGACCTCTTGCTCAGCAGTAGCGCCTGCCACCACCTGACCAACGAGGCAGTATGTCAATTCTATTGTGTATCTTACACATTACCGTGGTGGGTGTACCCGATCTAATAATTAAAATCATTTATTGTCAAAAGCCAAGATTTTAATACTATAATAATCAATAAAAAGATACACAATTATACACTGTCAGCCATAACATTAAGAATTAATTCATAAACAATAAAACATTCACACTCATTAAACTAATATTTCCTATATTAGACCACACAATGGGAATCTTTCCAGTCACTGGATAAGTAGTAGTAAATACTTGGTAAAAAGTTAAAACAACTAACCTTGATACAAAAATCAGTCTTTGAGAAATTCCCATTCCCTGGAAAAGTTTCCCATCAGTAGGAAATTTCCCAACAACTGGATTTCCTTACTAACATCACTTTTTGGCTTTTTCTTTTAGTTTGAGAACTGTGCAGAGGTTATCTTTGATCGTCTCCATTTGTTTGAACACATTGGAGTCCATTAGAGAGAATGGAATGTAGGCTTGTGATTGGCGCAGCTGTTTCGGTTGAATAGATAGCACAGTGCCGTCTTGGAGGAGTATGTTGCAGTTTGCCATCTCGTCAGGTTTTAAACTGTAAACAAAATGAAAATCTTATGAAACTCGGTACAGCGAGTCGTTTACTGCGCAGGTGACGATACGTCTTGCGCAGTACGGGCAGTCACCCGCATAAGGAAATCTATACTAATAATAAAGTTGAAAAGTTTGTTTGTTTGAACGCGTTAATCTAATTTATATGACAGATGCAACTCAAACTCCGCGCCAAAATGGAAAACAGTTGTGCCAATCTAACAACAAAAAAAAACAAAAAATTTAATTTGGAACCATAAAACAAATCATCCATTCCCGATACTTTTTTGACTGAATGTATAAGACAAACTGGTCATAGCACACGTATCAAATCGTAAAGGGATCGGCACCGTATCGCATTTCGTCTCGCCGCCAAACAGGTGTCAACCTAATGTAAGCACGCGAAAGACGTATTATTCTGCTCCTATTACTAAGGCGACGAATGAAGAAAAAACTGAATCAAGGAAAATATTGGGTGAATCTCATAACTTTCTATAATGAACCATGATGGAAGTCATTTTGAGAGGAAACATGAAGCGCTGAAAATATGTGGTGATGAAATTTTTTACGAATATTTTAGAATGTCCATATCAAGTTTTAAAGAACTACTGTGCCACCGCGGTGCACCGTACACGTCACCGTGCCGCGGCACGACACCGCCGTGCCGTCTCCCGGTAGCGGCGTCGTGCCGTTACACGGTGGCCGGTGCCGGAATCGTAAGGGCCTGGACCCATGTCTACACATGGGTCCAGGCCCTTACGATTCCGATTAGTGTGCGTTGCAGTAGGGAGTTTCATACAAAGAATACTGAACGGCTCGATTTGATACGGTGCCGATGCCTTTCCGGTTTGATACGTGTGCTATGATCTTTAATTGATTCCACCCGGTATAGACAGCTCGTAAAGCTCTCCTACAGTACCTTGCTGAGTGGTTTATCTCTCACCGTCGTATAAACTATATCCCGACACAGACAGCTGTGTCGGGATATAGTTTATACGACGGGATATAATATCTGTATAAGTAACGATGTACTCACGTGTAACAGGAAGGCACCATGACAGGTGAGCCGGACATAGACACCACCATCTCGCCCTGTCGCGGCTGGCGCAGCAGTGTCAGCGGAGTGTGCGGGGTCACCTGGACATCACGACATAAATGTATTAGGGATAGATGTCCAATACTGTCCACATTTCATACTTTTTCACATGGCCTAGTCTGTCTGTACATCATAAATGTTGAATTTATATTTGAGAACGATGTAAAAAAGACGTACACGTTAAAAGCGTTCAGAGTACAGAAAATAGAAAAAAAAAAAACGGAGCGCGATCGTCGTCGCTGCACGGTCTTGTTGTCTATACAAACGCTTCCTACCGTCTCTTACCTTGGGAGTGATCGCAGGATAGCTAAGGGCAGCATTCTTGTTGTAAGCGGGCGTGCGGTAGCCGGAGCGCGATCGTCGTCGCTGCACGGTCTTGTTGTCTATACAAACACTTCCTACCGTCTCTTACCTTGGGAGTGATCGCAGGATAGCTAAGCGCAGCATTCTTGTTGTAAGCGGGCGTGCGGTAGACGGAGCGCGATCGTCGTCGCTGCACGGTCTTGCTGTCTATACAAACGCTTCCTACAGTCTATTACCTTGGGAGTGATCGCAGGATAGCTAAGCGCAGCATTCTTGTTGTAAGCGGGCGTGCGGTAGACGGAGCGCGATCGTCGTCGCTGCACGGTCTTGCTGTCTATACAAACGCTTCCTACAGTCTATTACCTTGGGAGTGATCGCAGGATAGCTAAGCGCAGCATTCTTGTTGTAAGCGGGCGTGCGGTAGACGGAGCGCGATCGTCGTCGCTGCACGGTCTTGTTGTCTATACAAACACTTCCTACCGTCTCTTACCTTGGGAGTGATCGCAGGATAGCTAAGCGCAGCATTCTTGTTGTAAGCGGGCGTGCGGTAGACGGAGCGCGATCGTCGTCGCTGCACGGTCTTGCTGTCTATACAAACGCTTCCTACAGTCTATTACCTTGGGAGTGATCGCAGGATAGCTAAGCGCAGCATTCTTGTTGTAAGCGGGCGTGCGGTAGACGGAGCGCGATCGTCGTCGCTGCACGGTCTTGTTGTCTATACAAACGCTTCCTACCGTCTCTTACCTTGGGAGTGATCGCAGGATAGCTAAGGGCAGCATTCTTGTTGTAAGCGGGCGTGCGGTAGCCGGAGCGCGATCGTCGTCGCTGCACGGTCTTGTTGTCTATACAAACACTTCCTACCGTCTCTTACCTTGGGAGTGATCGCAGGATAGCTAAGCGCAGCATTCTTGTTGTAAGCGGGCGTGCGGTAGACGGAGCGCGATCGTCGTCGCTGCACGGTCTTGCTGTCTATACAAACGCTTCCTACAGTCTATTACCTTGGGAGTGATCGCAGGATAGCTAAGCGCAGCATTCTTGTTGTAAGCGGGCGTGCGGTAGACGGAGCGCGATCGTCGTCGCTGCACGGTCTTGTTGTCTATACAAACACTTCCTACCGTCTCTTACCTTGGGAGTGATCGCAGGATAGCTAAGCGCAGCATTCTTGTTGTAAGCGGGCGTGCGGTAGACGGAGCGCGATCGTCGTCGCTGCACGGTCTTGCTGTCTATACAAACGCTTCCTACAGTCTATTACCTTGGGAGTGATCGCAGGATAGCTAAGCGCAGCATTCTTGTTGTAAGCGGGCGTGCGGTAGACGGAGCGCGATCGTCGTCGCTGCACGGTCTTGTTGTCTATACAAACACTTCCTACCGTCTCTTACCTTGGGAGTGATCGCAGGATAGCTAAGCGCAGCATTCTTGTTGTAAGCGGGCGTGCGGTAGACGGAGCGCGATCGTCGTCGCTGCACGGTCTTGCTGTCTATACAAACGCTTTCTACAGTCTATTACCTTGGGAGTGATCGCAGGATAGCTAAGCGCAGCATTCTTGTTGTAAGCGGGCGTGCGGTAGACGGAGCGCGATCGTCGTCGCTGCACGGTCTTGCTGGCGGTGGGCGGCGGCTTGCGACAGGACGCGTCAGCAGAGCGCGAGCGCCGGCCTGTCGCGGTGGAGCGGCCGGCGGTCGTGGAACGGCTGGTTGATGATGGGGCTGCTGTAAAATACAATTGAATATTTAACATTCATTATTAGATATTGTGAATTGACATTGATGTATATTTTTACCCGACTACGACAAACCCAACAGGAAAGGTTTTACCAATCTTTAATTTACAAGCCATACGAAAACTGATGTTGTTTGATGTCTTGTTTATAAAGTTACCTAAGGACTGGCAAAATAATACGCTTGTTAACTTACATTTCAAGACATGCATGATAATTTAAAGGTTAAACATCCAAATCAGATCGCTACTGTGTGAGGATCTGGGGCACTCGAAAATAGATAAGTAGAATAGAATAGGGGGGGGGGGGGGAGTGTAGAGTATTAGTAGTAAGTATTCAAATATTTTCGAGTATCCTTAAGATCGCGTCACGACGAAAGGTTAGGAGCCCTAACTTAAGCTTTATGATGATTATATGAATAACGAAAGAAGAGACTACGCAGATGAAATACCTTTAAGAATACGAAAGCTACCACCAGATATGTCACAGCATGGAGGTATTTCGTTAGCCGGTCAGCAGTGGCACGGGCGACGGCACACACCCACGAACAGTGTGGACAGGGACATTGCACGCGCAACCTGTTCCCATGGGTTCAGTACATGATTCTGGACCCCCCTTGCGATGAAATAATCCGTCGGTAATTAAAAAAAAAAAATTGCTCTTCCATACATTTTGACCGTGTAGGTATTGCACTTTTCTATGAAACAGCTGCCCAAAGGGTAAAAACGGGACCCACTAAGACCACTGTCCGTCTGTCACCAGGCTGTATCTCATGAACCGTGATAGCTACACAGTTGAAATTTTCACAGATGATTATTTCTATTGCCGCTACAACAACAAATACTAAAAACAGAATACAATAAATATTTAAGCGGGTTCCCATACAACAAACGTGATTTTTTCGGCGTTTTTTGCCTCGTGGTACGGAACCCTTTGTGTGTGCGAGTCCGACTCGCACTTGACCGGTTTTTTATAACCAACGACAAAAATTTGGAGGCTAGGGAGTCTAGAATAATGTGTTGTGTTCATAGTTTGCACTTCGATGTCCCACCACCCGGTATAAAGTAGGAGCATGTCATTGTTGCATTGCCCCTATCTTGGCTGACTCGTCACCAATGCCAGTGGCAAAACGCCAATACAAACAGGCCAGACATATCTAGGTGCAGTATAAAAGCGGAGTACTCACCGAATTGCTTCTTGCCGCAGCCGCCGGAGCCCTGCGAGGAGTTCTCCGTCAGATAGCCTGCCCCAAGGAAGCGCCCCGTTAGTGGAAACATGGTAGAGGGGTTAGTTCATGGCTTAAGACCGATGAGAGGTACTGAGAGTAACGGTTGAAGATTTTAAGTGTTGAAGAGAGTGTTCCAGATATGAATGAAGTTCTATGTTCTTTTACAACAGACTGAATTTCATATAATTAATTTAATTCATAATTCACGCCAGTATTCGAGCAGCTTTTGACTAAGTAATAATAGCCGCCAGGTGCAGCGGTCGGTTTGTGATGGGTGACCATCCTACTAATCCTATTAATATTATGAACGCGAAAGTTTGTGAGGATGTATGGATGGATGTTTCCTGACTCTTTCACGCAAAAACTACTGAACGGATCTTGATGAAACTTTACAGTAATATAACTTGTACAGTCAACAAAGGAGTTAAGTATACAGGAGCGTCGGATATAGTTGAAGTTTACTAAGAAACCGATGGATGTTCTGGACTGAAATTTAATTTAATAAATGAGCCGTTTGTTTTCTATTAATAAACTAAAATTTTATTCGAGAATATCCATCGGTTTCTTAGTTAAACCGCAACTGCGAGGTATCGCAGTGACCTACTGCGATACCTCGCAGTTGCGGTTTAACTCGCTAACTCAATGTCAACTGTATGTAAAAGCATGCTAATATACACACACATACATGATAAAGGATACCTCACTGCGATACTAGCATGTGTGCATTTGTTTTATATGGAGTAGCGAGCTAAACCGTGACCACGAGCTATAGCAGTGAGGTAACTTCAGCATGTAATAATTAACATAAACATCAACACACTTAAGTTCAAGTTACTGGAGGACAGAAACTAGAGATGACAAAGTATACCCATGATTGTGATGGAAACAAAAGAAGTTCAGCGTTAAAGGATACATTACCGTCATCATGTGACGCTGAGCGAGTTGAGTGGCGGGTTCTTCTAATATTTGTCACTTCTTTGAGGCGTAGCTCCGTTTTCTGGAAATCATTCAATAGTTTTTATTTATTTGTGGAACTTTTCATGAATGTGGATGGCTGAAAGAGTAGATGAGTAAAGAAAAGATGTATGGACCGTGTGAAAGATGTTATGGCTAGAAAGGGTGTGACTACCGAGATGACAACTAATAGAGACGTCTGGAAGGACAAGACATGTTGCACTGACCTCAAAGAAGCTGTAATAAGGCAAAAGAATGATGATTAAAATAAAAAACCTATAATTATCCAAAAAAATACAGAGTTCAAAATACAGTTTTTTGATATTAGGTAATGTGAAAAAAAAAATTATTGGGTATGTTTGTTACTCCACGCACACACAGGTGGACCAATTTTGATAAAATTTTGGTGGAAGTAGCTGACACCTTGGATTAACACATAAGATACTTTTTATTCTGATTCCACGGGATCGACACTTAAGCGGGTGAAACCGCAGGGCGCTGCTACTTAGCTATACTGATCCTATCATGGCATCAGGTTAACCCAGATATTAATGAAACTATTTTTCCCAGGAATGACAAGAAAAGGTGGTAGAGGTTGCATGCACTTCGTACGTATGCATTTTAGGGTTTAAACATTTATGAAGTGCTTGCCCCAAAAAAACACATTAAAATTCGACAATGTTGTGATACTACAGTTCTAAGTTCAGAAAGAATGATAAAGTGGTTTTAAAACAATCATTATTTTTAGGCGATATCCAAAAGTAGATTTTCTCACCAGCTGCCCAACAGTTTTCTGCAGATAAACGTTGCTGATAGATCCAAGCAGTATCTTGAAAGCGAGCTCCACATCCCGAAGCTCCATATGAGCCCGGGAATCTATTTTATTTTTTTGGTCTATCACTGAAAATCATCAAAATAAAAATAATTTGATTATTGATACTCATGTAGATAGATAGCATTAAATTGCTGATGGTATCAAATAGTATCAATGCAACTGGTAAGGTGTAGTCAAAAATACAGATTATCTTTGATTTTATCAGGAAATAGCTAAAGATAGAGATATTTTTTGAGCCAACTGCTAAAAAGGTTGACTCGACTTTGTATACAATGGTTTGATGGCGTTGATCGTACAATTATACGGTTAGTTTTATTTAGAATTAAAGACGTTGAAAGTAAAGGTGCTTTATTAATTTACGATAACTTACCAAATTTATTCAGTTTTTTTATTGCATCGCCGTCATCGGTGCTCTTTTCCTGTTTCTTCACAGGCCGTTTTGTTCGTGGCATTTTTACTAAACAAGAGTAATCACTACTTAAATTAATCTGTTGCAATGAATCCTCAATTTATATACGGTTGATT
Source organism: Oligia latruncula (assembly GCA_948474745.1). Classification (NCBI taxonomy): domain Eukaryota; kingdom Metazoa; phylum Arthropoda; class Insecta; order Lepidoptera; family Noctuidae; genus Oligia; species Oligia latruncula. Next base: position 14,263,973 of record OX419706.1, read on the forward strand.
TAACGTGTTCTATTACAGCATTATTATTTGTTTTAAAATAAAAACATAGAAGAAAATTCAAACGTGAAATCGTAACTAAACAAAACAAAAACGGCCATTTTTTAAATAGAGCGATCGGATTCACCACCACAGCCACAGCCACAGCACAGCCACAAACTCGGGGTAAGTTCTAAGTTCCGAGTTGCGATGTAATCGATTTGAGAAGGGGAAAGCGCTAAGGTGGCCCGCGAAATTCAAATTTTCTTACGTTTTTTGCAATTTGCTGGTCAGTGTATTTACAGAATTATAATCATTACAATCAGTAATACAACTTGTTAAGTTAGTATCATCCCCAAATGTCAAGATTTCATGAAATAGTCATTCTTGGGGATTACATATATGGTCTTATAGAGTTGTGTTGATGACTTTAATGATTATAATTCTGTAAATACATATTTTTTACGGCCGCGAATTCAAACTCAAACTCAAAGCATATATTTCAATTAAACCAATTACAGGCACTTTTGAATTGTCAAGGGGTCGGTCAGTCAGAAAGGTGAAGCTAGTTGCCCATTCCAAAGCGTAGGTACCTATGGAGAAGAACGGGCAAGAAACTCCATGGACACTCTTTTAAATCAAAATAATATGGTTACAAAGTCTTGTTTACATCATTCATGTTAAAAATTATGCATGTGAGAACGATGCAGAACGTTAAAAGCGTCCGTAATGAAAAAAACAATTCAAATATTAAAATAAATTAAAATAAGCCATGGCAGCAAAGAGATGACCAGTCCCTACTGACGGCGTCCGTTCACGAACATGACGCATGTATCATATTTTCATCAACGTACAATTTAATACAGACCAGCAAATTGCAAAAAACGTAAAAAAAAATTGAATTTCGCAGGCTACCCTGGCGTTTTCGCCTTAGCGAATTAACTTATTATGCCGCATTTACACATTCGAGCGAATCGCGAGGCGAATGACGAGGGGAATAACGAACACGCATAAGTAAACAGTGCGCTCACTATTCGCCTTGTGCCTCGCCTCGCGATTCGAGCGCTCGCGTTGGGAGCATAGATTATACAGTCTGTTGGGAGTGGTTTTTTGGACGCGAATCAAAAAAGGGCACGAATGGCGAACGGGTGGTGGTGGGGATGGTGGGGCGCGCATGCCGCAATTATTTTCATGTCCTCCATGTTCGTGTGCGATTATCAAAATAATTCACCCCGCAAATATGTGAACAGTAGTGCGCAACGGCCCTCGTATACGAATGTTTCATCGAATGTTCGTCGAGTGATGAGGCGAATGGCGAACACGATTGTGTAAACACTCTAACTAGGAAGTCGGAAGCTAGTGATCACACTACACGAGATTGGATTCTAAATCGGACAGACGACACATTCGTGAAGAAGGATCGTACTGGGTTGTACGCACAAGTGCTTCGCACGCGATTGATCGCCCCGAGCATGCTTCAGTCGACCTGAGCATGCACTGTTTTTATTTTTACACGAGGCAAATTAATATCGAGGCGTGTGTTGCGAGGCTTGCGCGGCGCATGCCTCGCAGGTCTGTATAGATGACATCATGACATGCGTCATCTTGCGATACCGCCGACCATGCCCTTGAATAATCTCACCGTGAGTGCTGTCAAAAATGACAGTTGTGCTGTTTTGCTTTGAGTCACATCTCTTTATACTAATGTGTCGAAAGAAATACTGTAATATCAGAGCATAGCGCGGTCACGAGCGTTCCGAATTGTTGAGAGCCCTCAGCTGTGATAATCGGAATATATAAATCGGAACACATGGGAGATGATGTGACTAAAGCACAATATACACGGTTAAAAACCAGTCTACAAACCAAGGTGACCTTGAAGTTGTGGTTTTTCGAGATGCCTGCTACACGGTTTAAAACCAATATCTTCTTCTGCCACTGGTTTGCAACCAGTGGCGTAACTATAGGGTGGAATTGGGCAAAATGCCAAGGGCCCCCAGCCAGAGGGGGCCCGTGGCCCGAGAGGGCCATGAACACAGGAGGATCCTAACATAAGTTTATAAATCCAAACTTTTTTTGAAAATGTGCAACAAAGGACATCATTCAGGTTTCGAACACTTTGTAACCTTTTCCCCATTGTTTATCGATTTTTTTGGCCAGGACCTCATGCTTAGCGTTTGCGACCACTAGACCAACGAAGCAGGTGTTAAATGTTGTAGGGGAAAATATGTAATCCACGCGGAAGACGTCGCGGAAAAGTGCTAGTAAAAAAAAACTATAACGTTGGTCGAGCTTCTTTACATTGAGGGAGGGCCCCATCCCTTGAATTTGCCACGGGCCCCAAACGGTATAGTTACGCCACTGTTTGCAACGCAGGCCTTTCTACCAAGGACGTTTAAAGGTCATACGAATTTGGTTTTAAGGCGAAAGCGCCAGGGTAGCCCGCGAAATTCAATTTTTTTTAGATTTTTTGCAATTTGCTGGTCAGTATTAAGTTGTACGTTGATTAAAGTATGATTCGCGGCCGTAACAAATATGTATTTTCAGAATTATAATTTTAAAGTCATCAATACAACTCTCTAAGACCATGTAATCCCCAAGAATGACTATTTCATGAAATCTTGACATTTGGGGATTACATGGTCTTAGAGAGTTGTGTTGATGACTTTAATGATTATAATTCTGTAAATACATATTTGTTACGACCGCGAATCATATTTTAATCAACGTACAACTTAATACTGACCAGCAAATTGCAAAAAACGTAAGAAAATTTGAATTTCGCGGGCCACCTTAGAGCTTCCCCCTTAAACCACTGTCTACAATGTTTTAAATTTAGGTTTGAAACCACCATTTCAAACCGTGTATATCGTGCTTGATATGAGTGCTGTGAGTGATTATAGCTAATTCGCAATGCGGCCTCAGAGTGCATTTTATAATCACTAGCACTTTGCCCGCGACTTCGTCCGCAAAATTACGAGAATAATTATTGTCCCTCTGAAGTGAGCAAGTGGCAGTTTTTAGAATCTTTAAAAAGCTAGTTTTTTTATAGAAGTGTATCCGAATACATAGTATTTCGTCCAAAAAAACATTTCAGATTTCGTTCAGAAACTAAATTGAGTTCAAGACAATCTTTTCTCCTCTGTCAACAACGGTTCAAGCGTATTACTTAGTTAGTCTGTGGTTCAAGTCAAGCAAAAGGGAGGAAGTCGACACATTGCAAAGGAAGCGATTCATGACTCATTTCCATACTATTAATGTTATACGAATATGATAAAATATTAAAACTAATTCATATCAAACATTTTTTTAAATCATTACTGATAACACATGAAAATATTGGTTGCAATATATATTTAATTCTACTCGTCAAATAATAAGATCGCAATTTGGTCTCAGTAGTGCATTGTTATGATGAATGAAGAATGGCGGACGTTGTCATATTACGATATTTGTTCACATTTCTATTGATAAATGCTTGCTGGGGTAAGTTTTTTCATATATTACAATACCGAAACATCCCTTAAAGTATTATTACACTCAGTTTATATAAATACGGAACATCACAGCAGTGTAGAAAAGTGAATTTCATAGTGGCTTCCGTATTCCAGTTTTTCTATTATTGTTTTTCAACAGAATTCACAAATGTGGTATTGGATCTGTTTAATTTTGAAGTGCGCTTTGATATGGCCGTAGTAATAATCACAACATGAGCTGTAATAGTGAATCCGTGTGTTAGCTAACGTAGTTGTTCATTTAAGGAAATGCGAAGGCCTAACTTTTAACTAGAGCACCCGTGGGCTGTAGTTTCTGAGCGATATGAGTTTATGACACTGGTTCTAGGTCCTACAAACATTACAAGATAAATTTCAGTTCAAGACGTCTTTCTAAACAGTGACAATAATTAGCACACAATAAAAAGTTCTAAGTATCAAATCTGTATTAAACAATCTTATCGTACCTTAGCTTTAAGCCATTGTAAGATCTTTGAACATTATGGAGTGCAAATAAAGATATGAATATGAATGTTCTTTAGTGAATCAATGTCTATGAATCAGTGAATTAAATCAGAGAGTTTTTACTTGAAGCCATCAAGCTTATTCTTTGTAAATAATTGACTCTAAGTATATTTAGCTGATTACTTTGTACTATTTTATTGCTCTAAAATAATAAAGATATCTTGCTTGACTATGTTATAAAAGGACCTCAAATCAGGGACCTACTTGTCTACAGTTGGAAACTGCCTTTATTTCTATTTTTAGCCTAAAAGACATTTATTTATTTTCTTTAATTCAGGCACATTTTGTTAGTATTACTTAAACTATGTTAGTTTATGTAACCAAGACACAAATGTAAACAAATTAAGAACAGTAACATACAATAGGTTTATGTGTATCTTTATATTTAAAATATTTATTCCTCAATGTTCTTCATTGCACCTACCACTGTTTGTCTATGTATCAACCAAAGGTAGACCGGTAGAAATGCCAATGCCAATGGCTTTAAGTCTGCCTCTGTATATTTATGTGCTTGAAGTATTAAATAAATATTATTATTTATTACTAGAAAAAAAAAAAAAAAAACAAATTAAAAATAAATAAATAAATAATTTAATTAATTTTAAATTTATTATTTTTTATTATAATTTTTTTTATGACTAGGTATAGGATTTTCTGAAGTTGTATTTATATACAACTTCAGAAAATCCTATACCTAGTCATCTTTTGGAGACACCTGGCAACAATACATGCACTATGCACATGTGCCTCATCAGACGGCCTTCAGTCTGGCTAGCAATATTGCTCAGGAGACTGCTGTTGCTGCATTTAATAGCCTCAGTTTTGTATTCAATTATCTTACTTCATCTTAATTTTGCGGACAATGTTTAGAATGCATGAAATAAAAAAATAAAAAAAATTATATTAAATAAAATTGTTTATTCTGTAAATAGGATGACAGAATTACTTTTATACATCACATAAAGAAACAAATAAGCTAGATGAAGTTGACATTTCGTATCTGACTGCCCCTGAGATATGGTGATAAAAACTCAGAGGTCAAAGTCTCATTTAAAGTCTTACCTTAATTGTGTAACACACTTTGAATAGTTTTGAAGGATATTGCTAATCCATCACACTAATATTATAAAAGCGAAAGTTTGTGAGTGTGTGTGTGTGTTTATATGTTTGTTACTTCTTCATGCTCAAACGGCTGCACCAATTTTGATAGGGTTCATGTACGAATCTTATATTTAAATTTTAACAACCTTGTAAACGACATGAATGCAATATAAATTAAATAAATAGATAAAATTTTGTATGGTGGTAGCTGATACCCTGGATTAACATATAGGCTACCCTTTATCACGATATTCCCACGGGATCGACACTTATGCGTGTAAAACCGCGGGGCCCAGCTAGTTGCTTCATAAATGTTGGAAAAATTGCTCCACTGTACTTAATGGGAATCTTCAATTTTTTTTGGATATTAAGTCTTAATCTAGAATGCTTTTGCAAAATGTTGCAAACGCCTAGTTTTAGAGAAAAAAACCCTTACGATTCATAAATTCTTTTTATGCTATTGTTGGGTCTAAGAAATGAGCATGAAAAATAATAAATATTGGCAGCAGCTAACTGATACCATTAATGTTTTTGCAGCGGGTCTACCTGATCTGGATGAAGATGGTGTATCAGGAAGCACACAAGGGCCCAACGCACAGCGGATTGATGAGCCCATCTCCATTGAAAAGATGATGGTACAACAACCCAGGTACACTTCAAATAAATATAAATATTATTTTTAATAAAATAAACCTTTTAATAACAATAATATTAAAAAAAAAATCAGCTGTTCCATACATTTTGACGAGTTATGCGAACATAAATGTAGGGAACAGCTGAGTTTGTATTCGCGATTTAGTTTTGGTCCCGCAGTAAAAGTTGTTCATAATATAGTACAATCTCCCATTTCAATTTGTTGCATGTTTTCAATTTCACCATATTTAAGGTAAGATCTTACGTAGATGCAATTATATTATACAGAATTTACATAAAACTATAAGTAACCAAGAATGCATTTTAAAACACAGATAACCTTCATTAACATTCCTTGTCAAAAATCACAGAAATATCATAACTAAAATATTGGCTGTTAATTTTAAATCAATATCTTTGTTTGCACCGCTAACCGAAGGAGGAGGAAGTTTCAAAAAAGGTAATAATCGATGGTACTATGTACTTATTAATATAAAGGCTTACCAACTTGTTATAACCGGGAAGGGGGGGTGGAGATAAAATAATGAAACCGATATGTACAAGTTCATATATTGGACTGACGCAGCACTCGTTAATGTCAAACTACCTCGCTAGTCTACCCTACTTATTTATGAATTATAAATTAGTAGATACCCACATAACACAACTAAATACGGACACAGCATTATTAACCCACAACCTTTGTTTATTTTTTAAAATCTCACTTCCTTCTAAAATAAGGCAAAGTCCCGAAATAAAAATAAATTAAGAAAGTTAGTCAGTGGGTTGTCTCAGAGGTGGAGTTCATATAAATTGAAAAAGTCGCATTGGTATTTCCTTGGATTTGAACCCACCCAGAAAGTAGAATATTAACTAATAAGAGTATGTTCCGGCCCATTCATAAAGCATATTGATAACATTATCGCCCATGTCTGAATCACAGCATGAATGGGCCTTATCACTGCCCTACAGATGATTTATCTTCCTGTTATCATCGGTAGTGCGTCTGTTGTGTTCCGATTAGAATGTCGAGTTAATTCTGTGGGTGGTTCATTGTTGTAATATTGTTGTCTAACAGCTGCCTGCTACTTCGTTCGCGTGACATTAAAACCATTTGATTTTCTTCTTTTTTATAAAAGCCTAAGTTACTCCTTATAACATCAGCTATCAGTCAGTGAAGGTCCCGTCAAAATCGGTCCAGCCGTTTCGGAGATCTGTCGGAACAAACAGACAGACAGATAGACAAAAATTGTAAAAATTGATTTTTTTTTTAATGAGTAACTAAACTACCGTATATACTTTCATATGCATTTAGTAAAAGTTGTTATTTTGACATTACAAATAGACACTTCAATTTTATTTATTTGTAGTCTATTCAATTTGATGTGATTTCAAGTTAAACAAATAATTATCAACTACATATATTTTAATGGTTATTATGTTTATTTGAAGTTGTATCGTATACTGCAATTAAAGTTACTTTTCCATAAACTCATATTTGTTTACATTTTTGGCAATAAGAATGCAGATTAGATAATGGTGAGCAGTAGTATAATAAGAATCAAACGCATTAGAGTCTAATGCGTCTGCTGCTGCCTACCAGCCTGTATTTTATTTTTGATCAAATGACTAGACTAACAAGAAAAAATACAGCCTGAATACCTAGTCACCTGAAAAAAGAGAAAAAAACCATTTAGCACAGGCTATCATAATGTTATTAGAATCTAGAGTCTTATTTAATTAAACTTGAGCTATTTTTGAGGACACGAGTCTTATAAATAAAACTTAGAGCTCAAGTCAGGACTCAAGTCTTTTTACAAAATACTCCAAATTCTGAAAATATGGAGTATTTTGTAAAAAGACTTTAGTCCTGCCAAAAAGAACTCCAAGACCACAGATATAGATAGACCTAGATAACGCAAGTATCACGAACTGTATGAAAACCAAGCGTGCCATTTTTTGACTACCTACTATGACGCCAAAAGCTCGCGCTCTCGCTCACGCTTACCCAGCCAGCAGTACACAGGACTGAGCGCGAAAGTGGCGGCTTATGATTCTTTATCGTAAGCTGGTGCGATTTTTGGCACGCGAAGTAGTTGCTTTTGCGTTATCTAGGTGTATCTATATCTATGTCCAAGACAGATTATTTTTAAAAGAACTCATGACCGAGTCCTCTAAATCCATAGCTGTAGTTTGAAGTAAATAAAATAGCAATGAACAAATTATTGATTTATTATAAGTAGATGGTATTAAGTGTGTTTATTATTTTATTTAGACGTTGTAACTCGTATTTTGATTCAGCAAATCGTCAGTCTTCAGGTGGATACTTTTGATTACGTAATTTGCGTTTAATGCAATTTAATTGTTACAAATTTTTATTGTGCGATTTATTTTCAATCAGTAAATAAATATGGATTAAGCGAAGGCCACACCGCCAGCTAGCGGGCAGGCGGGCTAGGCGGACGAACATCGTTTCACCTCTTTACATACTTCGGTTCACACCGCGAGCTACCGACTAACCTAACGAGCTAAGCTAACGAAATATCCGACGATTCCAGCGAAGCTACTCGTTCACCTCGTTGGCGCGCCCGCGCTTCGCTAGCTTAGCTCGCCCGCCAGCCCGCTCGCCCGGTTCGTTCGCCCGTCCTCCCCGTTTCGAGTAGACTAGTCGACGCTCGTCTTTCGAATAGCAGCTTAGCCCGCTCCGCGCGCTCCGCCCGTCGCTCGTCTGTCCGTAGTTTTCGGTGTGAACCCCATAGTTTAGCTCGCCAATATTCTCAAGTTCAAAGAACTTAAAAGACTCGAAAGGACTCTAGAAGACTCAAAGGACTCGGACTCATGTGACTAACGAGTCCTAGTCTTGAAAATCTACTAAGTCTCGAAATGAAGACTAAAAGACTCGAGTTTCTTACAACACTAGGCTAACAGCACCTAAGATGGTGCAACTATTATTGTTACTTCAACTTATGGTATACCACAAGCAAATAAAACCCGTGTATATCAGACTTTATTTCCTCTCTAGGTACAAATGCCATCAATGCGAGTTTCCAGAATGTGGCTCCTCCTCAGACGAGGTGTGCTTCGATGCGCTCTACTGCTTCAAGTCATCAGTGCGCGAATCCGATGGCGAGCTGAGGCACTCGCGAGGGTGCTCCACTCAGCGGGACCACTATCAGTTCACTTGTAGGACTAACACGCCGCAGCAGAGGTATGTTGGGGAGAATACTATACATCGTGGCATGGACACCTTGGATTCAATACATGATTCTGAACAGTTGAAGCGGGGCTCCTGTTTCTGTGTAAAGGGTTTAAAGTAACCTAACCAAACCGAACCTCGGGGTCTTCGATCAATAATAGTACTAGATGAATGATTAGGAACAAAAATAAGTCGCTAAAGTGGCCACGTTTGTACACACATAAACATTTATATTTCTTACTACGAACTATAGAAAAAAGTTTAATAATATTAACAACGTCAGATTATTATAAACCTTAACACACTAACATAAAGTTTAATTACGATTGCAAATGATTAATATTTAAGTCCTGTCATCGAAGCAATAAATTTAAAATGTCACTTGAAATTATAGTCATTTTTATAATAAGTACAAAAATATTTATTCTAAAATGACAATTTCGTACTTACTCGAATTTGGGACTAGACGTAGTTCTTGGAATTACATTTCAATGCTTCAATGTTTGTTAGAATAGTTGACGTGTTGTCGCAAACATTGGCCAAACAATCATAATATTTGCTAATTGTTTTTTACTATTTAATTGTGTTACTACTTTATGAAAAACATTTAGTGATAAAAACTTACCGAAAAAACGATATTCCTTCCAAAATCTTAGTGTTACGGTGGTTATTTACACAACTTTTGAACGCGCACTGAGGCATTTTGACATCTTAACATTGGCTATGATTGGACCATACCAATTTGAAATAAGAGCACAAAAGTATTCGTGCTCGTATTTTTCGGGCCGTTTTTGAAGCGCTTATCGGGCATCTAGTACTATTATTGATCGAAGCTCGGGGTGCACTTCGCTCGCTCTTGCATCCTATGTCGACGTAGCCCCCCCCGCTTCGCAGGGCTCCTATTTCTCTGTAAAGGGTTTAAAGTAACCTAACCAAACAGAACCTCGGGGTGCCCTTCGCTCGCTCTTGAATCCTATGTTGACGTAACCCCGCTTCGCGGGGCTCCTATTTCTGTGTAAAAGGTTTAAAGTAACCTAACCAAACCGAACCTCGGGGTGCCCTTCGCTCGCTCTTGCATCCTATGTCGACGTAGCCCCGCTTCGCGGTAACATATTTATTGACGTGTAAAAGTGTTTGTACAAACCTACTTACAGAAAATAAATCATTTATCATTTATCATAATCTTCGAATTTTTAGTTCTATAAAATGCTGGTTTCCTTACGATGTTTTTCTTCACCGTTTTGAGAGTAGTGATGATGAAATAATTTACGCATAGTGAAGCGCCTGTCTGAGTTCGAAACTTATGACTGGTACGAACCTACGACCCTAAGTCGCGGCTGTTGACACTGGGCCACTACTGCTCCTCCACTGGGCCACCACTGCTCTCTTTGTGTATATTATTTATTAACCCTTTGAACAAATATGTGACAAAATATGCAGTGCACTTTATCACGAAATAAACAATTAAATAATTACTTTTGTGTGTTTTTATTTGTATACCTTAAATATATAAAATTGTGGCTTGGCGTGGAGGGCACGCGCGTGCGTTTATGCTCTGGCGTTCAAAAGGTTAAAATCTCCCTACCACTATCATTATAGGTGTATACCTAATGCGATAGCGTGGTCTTAAAATTAACTTAACTTACAATGTATGTATGTCACGGCTGATAGCCGAAGTGCGGCTACACCTAGTTTTAGCCGGATACAACTTGGTGCAGCCGGCCAAATGCGGTTCGTGTGTACTTCGGGAAGCGACGGCGACGTAGGATGCAAGAGCGAGCGAAGGGCACCCCGAGGTTAGGTTCGGTTAAAACTAGGTGTAGCCGCACTTCGGCTATTAGCCGTAACATACACATAAATAAATATTTAGAACTTTATCGCCATTTCCCACCCGCAGCCTCCGCAAGCGTCACGCAGGCCTGCACAACATATCGTGCTGCCAGGGCGACCTGTGCAACGCCGGCACGTTCCCCGAGCTGCCCGCGCTGGCCGACACGGCCATCGAGCCGCTCCCCAGCAACGCGTGGAAGCTGTGGGCCAGCGTCGGCGCCGCAGTGCTCGTCGTCAGCGTCATCGGGGCTATGGCCATATTTGTGCTGAGGAGAAGTCACAGGTAACTGTTGAACTTCAATGACGAGTCGTCGAAATAAAATAAATAATTTTTATTATATTATTATAACAAATATATAATTAATTGCAGGCTGCGCGTGTCCCGAGCTGCGCTACACAAGTTGGGCGCAGACTCCAACTACTTCTCGTCAAACTTGTTCAGTCCACACGTCACCAGTGCTTTCTACGAAGGTATGTTTTGTAGTGCAAGAAAATATTTTCCATAGACTAATATATATAAACTGAGATAGACTGGCAACTGACGTTTTCGGTTTTTGTTAGCGATCAGCGCCATCTGGACGGCACGCAGGTAGGTGCGTATACGTCGATATGTATAGGTACCTACGTAATTACGTATGAATTGCGTTTTTATAATTTCGCTCAATAGATACTTAAACAGTGTATTGACCTATGCATATTTCTATGAAACATTCATAAAAATATACATAGATCAAAACACTTTTTAAGTATATTATATAGTACAGTCTATGCTGGAATTTCGGTATTTCTGAAATATACGGAGGATCTATTATAGCTCCTGGAATTTCGGTATTTCTGGAATATAATGGAGGATCTATTATAGCTCAACTCAACGTAATAACACAAAAACTCCAAAAATTACAAGAAAAATGCGCACGAGCATGCAAACACACCGGTGGAAAATTTCTTGTGACGTTTAGACTCAGTGTTGCTAGCGTTTTGTATTACTAAACTACCCTTAAGATTCTATCATCGTAAAAATATCACAATTAATACAACATTATAATCAAATATTTTAAAAAACAATTTACTCGGTTGTAAGTGCATAAATTTTTGTTCAACTGGAATATAACAAAGAAAGACAATAGAAAATAGCAAAATTAACAATTAGTTTAAAGTACCAAATATTTAAAGCAAAAAAAAAGTGGTAACACTGCAATAAAAAGTTCTATGTATTAAATATAGATGGCACTTTTCGCAATAAAAAAAATATGTTCTAAGTTACCAGGGCATGATATTTTCTTACTTTCTTGTTTCATAAAAATTTTATACAGGGTAGAATTCATGGTTATCCACGCGCAAACTGTGACTATAAATTCAGCACATGATTCTACACCACCTAGCATAGAAATTATATGTAGGATATCATTAAAAAAAAAACTGATGTTTCATAGAAAAGTGGTCAAAATGTATGGAACAGCCCCTTTTTATTTTAATAACCGAAAAAAAAATTAAATGCAAGGTGGTTTAGAATCATCTGCTAAAAATTCATGGTATTTGAAATGAAATGAAATATTTTATTTTGTATATAGAATATCGGAATCCCTTTTACATGTCATATTATTAAAATAAGCTAGATGTAGACGACATTTCCTATCTGATTACCCCTAAGAAGAAATGGCGAAACAAACTCCTTGGTCAGATTAGACGAGGACGGTGTTCGTGCCACCCTGTATGGTCAGCAACAAAAGTCGATTAACACTTAAGTTTTTTATTCTCAGTTATTGAGTAAAATATTTCTTCAAAAATGCAGCAGAAGTACAATGCAATTTTGAACAAATATTTTGTTCAATAACTGAGACTAAAAAAAAACTGAAGTGTTAATCGACTTTTGTTGCTGATTGTACCTATATTCGGGGTCGGCGCAGCGTTACTTCTTCAATACTTCTCCACTAGTCGTCACCTCAGGAATCACCCCCTTTCTAGTCATATTATCTTTTACGCAGATTGTCTTTCTAAACTCTCATTGAAACATTGTTCACCTTCCAGGTATGGAAGGCTCGCAGAACGGCAACTGCATCCGCGCGACAGCGGCCGGCGACTCCACGCTGCGCGAGTACCTGGAGTGCTCCGTGACGAGCGGCTCGGGCTCCGGCCTGCCGCTCATGGTGCAGCGGACACTCGCCAAGCAGGTCACGCTCACTGACTGTGTCGGGAAAGTATGTATACAGAAACTTACTATTTTTTGCTTAGTAAATTAAATCTGCCACAAAACGATATAGAGGGTAAAGTTTACTCATCCTCTATGGAGAAGGGAGGATCCTTCGACCAGACGGGTGTCGTGTCTGGTGGCCAACTGCCCGACAATTGATGACGGGACGTTGTCTATATACTTGTTTTGCGATAACTTTGCTTGCGCGATGCAGGATTTTGCGTGACGTCAGTGTGATGCGTAGTTCGCATGTGGCGATGTACAGTCAATAAAAGAGATAAGTATGCAGGATCATCGGATACAGTTGAAGTTTAGTAAGAAACCGATGTAAGTTCTCGAATAAAAATGAATTTTATTAATAGAAAACAATCAGCTCATTTATCAAATTAAATTTCAGTCGACATCATTCATCGGTTTCTTACTAAACTTCAACTATATCCGACGAACCTGTATACTTCTCTTTTGTTGCTGTACATGCTGCCACAATCTAAACAGTTTTACAAAAACGAAAAATATAAAGAAAAAAATTAAGTTTTCAGATAAGTGTCACATTTTCTATTATTCACATTTGCCTTTCCCCCCCTCAGGGCCGCTACGGCGAGGTGTGGCGCGGCTCGTGGTACGCCGACAGTGTGGCCGTCAAGATATTCTTCTCCCGAGACGAGGCGAGCTGGAGGAGAGAGACGGAGATATACTCCACTGTGCTGCTGCGGCACGAGAACATACTCGCGTACATCGGCAGTGATATGACCAGCAGGGGCAGCTGTACGCAGGTATGGATGGGAAAAAACCATTGAACTTGCGCCACTGTTACCGTAAGCGACACCGCGCGTGTTTTGTTTATAAGATGTTTAAAAAATACCCGCTTCGGATGTGTTCGGCTGTCCTCGGGATGTACAGTCACGAGCACCAATACGTCAACACTTGGCAACTTTAAATTGCGATTTTTTCACGAAATAACGAATGCAACGTTGAAATACGACACTTTACATATACCTATGGGTTCGAAAATACTAAGTTCCTACTAATATTAAATTTCATTCAAAAATTAAGGAGAAAATCGCCTTTGAATAAAGCCAAGTGTATACATACTTTTGCTCGTGACTGTACAGCGTTGCCCATTCTTCTGCCCGCGTTTTGCTACTATCTCACCTGATGGACGTTTGTCAGAAAATTATTAAAAAAAAAAAATTACAACACTTTTCTAGGTAACAACACTTTAGTTAGTTAGACTTTTACTATTTCTCTTTTATTATATTTTGTAATAATAACAACCTTTTTGTCCACAGCTCTGGCTAATAACCCACTTCCATCCCCTGGGCTCGTTGTACGAGCATCTAAACAGAACCACGCTGACGAGGCACCAGATGATGGCCATCTGTTTGTCGGCCATCAATGGCCTGCTGCATCTACACACGGAGATACATGGCACACAGGTATTTACTACCTTAGCCCAACAAAAATAACGGTGGCTTACACTGAGGGAGGTGAAAATGATGCGATTTAGTCAACAAACTAGCACTTGCCCGCGATTTCGTTTACGATCCAGGATGAAAAATAGCCTATGACCTCCTACGGGTCCCGGGCTACCTATCTGATCTGAAAAGGTAGGTAGCACTGAAACAGGTTTATAATGATTAGGGTTTACCCGATTTAAACAACCTTTCTTCGCACGGCCAAATTACGAACTAATTACAAATTACGATTTTAACATTCATACTTGGTTGGTTATTTGAGTAGGCATGCCTACTTTAGGGTGATAAATTGCGAAGGTCGAACGTCATGGTATTACGCGTGAGACATACGTACTTTTTTACTTTTAATTTCGTCGTATTAACTTGAACGAGTAAGGACCAATGACAATGTGCGAATAGTACGGGAGCCGAGTAAGCTGACTGGCGACTGCCTTCTGCCGCGCGTGTTTGTATGAAGATTTTGTTTTTTGTTATGAACGATAATTTTGTGAGTTTCTTAACTGTGGGGCACACATACTAAAATGTAATTAACAGGTTGTTGGTTGGGGAACAGGTTGTTGGTTGGGGATTGGTGATTTATCGAGGTAGGCTCTGCTTTTAAGACTATGCAAAATTAAGTCTTGAGTTGAGCTGCACGATTTTTGACAAATGCGTGCACTGACTGGACAGGTCCTCTCAATCTGTGTGGTTCTTTCCTCAAAAGACCACCTCAGACATCGATCTACATGGTCTTCATATAACCTGACCAAGATTATGTCTGGACTTTAAAAGAGACTGTGACCTCTGAGTTTGTTTCGGCCTTTCTTCTCAGAGTAGTCAGATAGGAAACGCCGACTTCATCTAGTTTTATAAAAAACATGATTGACGTGTAAAAGTGTTTGTAAAAACCTACTTACAAAAAATAAATAAAATCATTTCAATCATGTCAATGCATGCCACTGTATTCAGCAATCCCAGGCTTAAATTATAATTTTTATCCTTGTTTTTCCTCAGGGCAAGCCCGCCATAGCCCACCGCGACATCAAAACCAAGAACATCCTGGTGAAGGTGAACGGCGAGTGTTGCATCGCAGACCTCGGGCTCGCCGTGAGCCGCCAGCACGTCGCGGCCGGCCTGCAGCACAACCCGCGCCAGGGGACCAAGCGGTACATGACGCCCGAGATGCTGGACCAGAGGTGACACTACACTGTTAAACAACTACAAAATCTGATAACCAATTGCTTAATTTGCTTAGGGCACCATGAGGCAGAAACAGCACCGAAACAGTATTTGCTAGCACATTATGAAAGGCAAGGCTGTTTATCAGCAAGATATTGCAAGACCCAAAAGTCACTCTAGCTAGAGATATGCGCCAATCTTTACAAATCGCTCGTTGATGTTTTGGAAAAATACGAGGCGACTAGTCGATAGGAGGGCCTACAGGCGTGGACGCTTAGGGCATCAAGTAGTCTTAATCGCCCACTGCTGATAACTAGACACAGTAAAAGTGGCAGAAGTTCGTCATCGCATTACAAACTGCTGGTTGCTCGATTTCACGACCAAAAGAGGTGCAAACGCAGAATACTATGAGTACATCCGTATAACAATTGTGAAAGTTATGGATTAGCTACATCCTTTCAAATTAGCAAAGTAACAGCATTTAGTTGTTTCTCGAGATTCTGTTACATGAATTATTTTTAGGGCTACTTTTTAAGTTGTCTGTTGAAACTTGTACAGGTTTTTTTGAATCAATATTTGACAGATCAGACGTCAATTTTATTCCTTTTAGAAGATATTGGTTGATACAAATAAGCCCTAAGCTGTTTTGTTTTATTTTGTGAAAGTTCTTTTAATCTTGATTTAATTTTAAGTTACATATTTTTAATAATACCCACAATTTGTCTCCTCAGTATAAACGTGGAATGCTTCGAGTCGTTCCTGAAGTGCGACGTGTACGCGTGGGGGCTCGTGCTGTGGGAGGTGTGCCGGCGCGTGTCGCCCGCGCGGGAGTACCGCGCGCCCTACTGGGAGCTGGCGGGGCAGGACCCCAGCTTCGACGACATGAGGAAGATCGTCTGTGTAGACGCTGCCCGGCCTGAGCCGCCGGATGACCCGCATCCGGTATGTAGATTGACTCAAATATGTCTTAATTGTGTATGTAGAGCACTTCTCGAACTTTAATAAATACACATTAAACATCGGGTCTCTCTGTAAAATAGCTTGATGATCAAAGTTTTAATCATAATATTTATTTCGTAAACGTAGCAACATTCGGAAATAAAGGGTTGGATGATTTTAAGTTTATCCCATTGACCAGCCAAACACTCTTCTGACTTCTGTTGCTAAGATCTAAGAATTTACCAACATAATACTATCATATGTATTTGTAAGTGATGACTATGACGCTTATTTTCTATATCTATACTTACCAATAATAAAGCTGAAGAGTTTGTTTGTTTGAACGCGCTAATCTCTGGAACTGCCGGTCGGATTTGAAAAATTCTTTTTGCATTTGATAGCCTAATTATTGAGGAAGACTATAGGCTATTTAACATCACGCTAGGACCCATAGGAGCCGAGCAAAATGAAAAAAATAACGCTAAGCGAAAACATCACTGTCGGTCACAGGAAACAATTTTTAATGTTGTGGTACTTGTGTATAAATAAAAACAAAAGCTACATTTTCTCGATGTGTGCAGTATCATCATTTCAGCCGAAATACTGGACGTATTTCGGCTGAAATGATGATGCTGCTGCTGGACATAGGCCCCCCAAGCACCTCCACTTCGACAGGTTCTGTGCTTCTCGCATCCAACGGGTTCCTGCGGCCTTCACAAGGTCGTCGGACCACCTTGTAGGAGGCCTTCCAACGCTACGTCTTCCGGTACGCGGTCGACACTCCAGAACCTTTCGGCCCCATCGGCCATCTGTTCTGCCCACTGCCACTTCAGTTTGGCAATTTTTCGGGCTATGTCGGTTACCTTGGTTCTCCAACCACTAATCTCCATCTTTTCTCCCCCAGACAATGGTAGGCATGGCGAACTTAATGCGTGAATGCTGGCACCAGAACCCATCAGTCCGGCTTCCGGCGCTGCGCATCAAGAAGACACTCCTCAAACTGGCCTGCAATGACAACAGCATACGACTCAATGATGACAACGAGGTATCCGTCTAACACAACTAGCAGGAAAGATAGGTCTAATAATACAAGCTTCCTTTCATCCCCTATTAACCCCTTTAAGGGATGCTCACCTTCGTTGTTTAAGGAGCTCTTGTGCAAAATTTTATGCTTCTAGACCCAGCGGTTTAGACTGTCCGTTGTCTGTCAGTGAATGAATGACTTTAAGATCTTAATAGGACTGTGTGACCTAAACCCGCACTTAAGTCACGCTTAAGACTGACTTAAGTGCGTTTTTAGGTCACACGTGCTGTAAAATAGTATACGTACGATAAGTGTGATGTAAGTAGTCTAATAATACTACCTTCAAGCCACACGTATCGTAATGTACTATAATTAAGTCTCGCGTAAGACTGACTTAGTGTGCGAGTGTAATAATTAAGTCACGCTTAAGGCTGACTTAAGTGCGCGTTTAGGTCACACGTGCTATAAAATAGTATACGTACGATACGTGTAACTTAAGTAGTTTAATCTACCTTCAAGTCACACGTATCGTATTGTACTATAATTCAGTCGATAAAAAGTAAAGTCCTGACTCACTCACTCACTCATCAACGCTCAGCCCAAACACTTGGACCTAGAAAGCTAACATTTTGCAGAAGTTCCCTTTATGATGTAGACAAGGAATCAGGTCGGATTTCTTGAAATTCCCACTGGATAGAATATAGGGCGGCCGAAGTCGCTGGCAAAGTCTTCAATAAATCATGAAGAAATTGTCGAAGAAACACGGTAACAGAAAATATTATTTTCTGGACGTAATTAACAATGATGACTAAATAAGGAGATGGAGAATTAGAGCATAAGTTTTTAATGTACTGAATTGGAAGGCTACTCTCATGAAGATTTTTATAGAGACAATACTTAATAAATAAAACCTTCATACAGTACTATAGAATTTGGTACAGCAGTTTCGGAGTTAGCAACAAAAGAAACAGCTGCAATGCGGCCCATGAATGATGGTAGGTCCACACATGTTTGTCGTAAATAGTTCAAAGTAAAGCTATCCAGTAACCTACGTACGGTAAGTGTACTCGATAGCTTTACTTTGAAGTAATACATGTAATTGCTTATTATTTATAGCATAGAATATCGTTATTGAGACTACTGTTCCTTGGCGGATAGTCGACGTTTAGACAAATATAGTGTTTGTTAGGTCGGACTTGGTGTTATACAGAATACACTTTTTAACCTACTTGTAGCGGTATCTACAACGCCACATGCGAACAACGCGTCATACTGACGTCACGCAAAATCCTGCATCTCGCAAGCAGAGTTTACCGCGCAACCATTTAAACAACAGCCCGACATGAAACATCGGGCAGTTGCCCACCAGACACAACACCCGTCTGGTCGGAGGATCCTCCCTTTTCTATGGAGGATGAGTGAACTTTACTCCCTGTTCCTCATACCTCTATACTAATATTTATTTATTTATCTTTCAATTCAGGCACATTACCCATAATTTTGTTATTTTGTAATATTATAAACCCGAAAGTTTGTGGAGGTTTCCGTTTTATCCTTTGAGGAACGGAACCCTAAAAACCAATACAATAACATAACATTCATCATAATTATAACCTAATTTTGATTATATAACTTCAAAAACGATTATGCAATACTAGATAGATTGACATGAAATTGAAAGCCAAGTGCTCTGTATTATACCAAGTCTCTATTAGTTACTTAAACATGAAGTGCCGAATAGTATTTGTAATTAGATGTAAATGTAAAAATATAAAATACTGTAAATATGACTATCATTTTATAAGTTTTATTAAAATTATTATAGAGCTGTGGATTTTGATGACGTTTGTGTGCGAATCTCGGATATTATTTCCCCAGTGATGTTTTGGTAGCTAACATTTTTATCAAAACTGTGATTACTGCGGCTTTAGAAAATTGCATAATATTTTTTTTTTCCAATTTTCAAAAGAATTGAAAAGGGCGAGTGGGGATTGAAACTCCCATTTTGAACGTTTTTGTCTGAATTTTTACTCTATTACACAACCAAAAGGTCTTCTCGGGAGATCTTTTTTTTTCTGTGGGGATACTCTCATGGATACCCCCCTCCCTCTGGGGAAAATGGAGGGTTATGTCGGACTTTACCGACTAAACTCCCTCTGTTCCTTCCACTACCAATTACCATGAGTCGGGGCCCCGGGAGATACATGCCCCAACCGGCCCGCCGCGCCTAGCGGGCCGCAGCACCGAGTGCGGCCGCTCCGCGCTCCCACGACCGCACGTCCTCCCATAGCTACAGAAGACCTATAAAAAGTAATATCTAAATAAAAAAAATCAAAATATTTTATTTTACAATATCTTACTGGGTGCACGGTTCCAACTTGTCGATTCTTATGGAGAAGAGCCGGCAAGAAACTCCACAACCTACTTTTTTTTAATAATTGGCTTGTACAATGTTTTCAAATTACAGTGTTAACAGGTATGGGAGGACAGTGTAGATTCTAAAATAATTATGAATGCTTATACCTGTTAAACATGACATCGAAATCCACAGCACCCTTTATTTTAAATTAAGTTTTGTATAAGCAAGAACAATTGAGTTGCCATATATCGTATGTATGAAAAACACCGATTTATTAGCATTTGTCGTTATAAGTTACTGCTAAGTTCGACCGTTTGTATGACAAGTTATCAATATTATTGTTAATATCTCCTTTAGTTTAGTGACGAAATTTATTTCGCTTGGAAATGTTGTTCAAGAAATTATTTCATTTGTTGCTTGGAGCAGCAGTGCTGGCCCAGTAGTAACGAATTGTAGATCTAAGGTTCGTGCCCAGGTAGGCACTATGCTTATTTCATCACATCTGGCTTTCAAAACGGTGAAGGAAAACATCGTGAGGAAGCCGGCATGTCCTAGAACCAAAATTTCGAAGACATGTGACATCTACCAACCCGCACTGGGTCCGCGTGGTGGATTACGACCCACTCACTCTCACAGAGAGGAGGCCTGTGTCCCAGCAGTGGGAACATTATAGGCTGATTATGCTTATTTACTTTAAAAAAGAAAGAACGTTTGATATAGTCATTTCCGCTTTAATAATAATTAATATTATTTCCAATTTAGTATTTGAACGACATTTACAAGCTACAAAAGCTTTATCGAAAGAAAAATTCTAAGAATCTCTGTTTATATTGTGAGAAATTAATAAAAAATAACAATAATTCACTCGTTGATACGACACTGTAATTTAATAACAAAGTTAGTTGTAAGTTTGTACCGTTTTGTGATAAGAATGGTCTGCAAAATGCGGGTGACGCCGCTGCAAAACATGTGTGAATATAATAATTTATTTAGGCATATAAATGTTTTGTAGTACATGTAGTATTGTTGGCTGAAGCGCTGCTCTCCTAGCTAGATAATTGAGTAATCTGTATTTAGGAGAGATAATATCGCCATGATATCAACCACCAATCAGAATAAAGATCCATGACGCGATATCGTTGATGGACCAATGGGATGCACCCGTTGTCCTCAGCACACATCCAACATTCAGTGACTAAAGAAAGAAAAAAAGAGAGAAGTCTAGGTCGAAGTCTAGTGAATCTAGATAATTGTGCATGTTGTCACTCCATACTTATCACTTAATGGTTTGTATGTATAAGAGTTACAGAAAAATGGCATTTAATTCCGTTCCTTTACTTTCAATATACTCAAAAAAGACAATAATAACCGAGAACCTAATTCTAGACAAATGCTCTGGCATGAATCTCGATTTAAGTTTAAACTCTCACTAGGACTCAGGTGCTGGCGCAAACATGGTCGCAAAAAAATATGGTTGGTAGCGCAACCGATCGGACACTTGGGGCCCAAGGCTGCTATTTTTATAAATTCGTCATTCCAACACGATCCCATTGTCATTTTGCTAAAAGTTCGTAATCTGCTAAATTCATAATGGTCGATCATTGGTCGGTCAATGGCACAGAACATATACGATACTCGTAACGAATTAAAAGCAATAACTGCACAATGATGTTCTAATGGTAGGTCACTGATCAAAGGAACTGTCAAAATTTTAGCAGATTACCGTCTAAGTCAGTCATTCATTTGTAATTATGTAGGTACGAGATTACCATTCTATGCCATTTCTTTTAATGGAGTGTCAGTGGTTGACCATTGGAAAGTCATAATGACGCCATTATATTAGTAGATTACCAAACTTGTCAAAATCAACAATTATGAAATCAAGACTATTCTGACACTATTGTAATAGCAGACTAGAGGCCCTGGTGACTGGCGAGATACCCATCATAAAACTGTACATTTTGCTGGCAGCGAGACCGTGGTTGCGCCACCATGGTGTCCTAGGGAAATATAATCGCGGCTGCTTCGTGGTTTACCTCGACGCCTGGTATGGTCGTGCGTGTCTATAACAATGCATTTTTCTTTTACATAGAGGTAGCAACATCGAGGTAGCAAGCTAAACTGCGATCGCAGTGAGGCAAAATTACCCTTAGATTTCATATTTCATACTAGCTAATACTCAAAATAAATATAGTTTTTAAATCAAGTTTCATGCTTGAGCTTCGTTTTAGAATATGGTCCTACGTATTAGAGCTAAAAGAGACTGTTTTGATTATGGGGCCATAAGATTAATGGCGTTGTGAAAAATGTTGGCTCTAATACCTACTTCGTTTGATTTTGATTGTTATCCGTTTTGGTTGTACAAACAGAACAGTACAAATAAAAAAACTACTACTGTCCCTTAACAGTTATTTTTACCTTGTGACAGCAGCAACCTTATTGTAAAGAGAATAAAGACCACAACGATTTTTTCAGACTTGTCAGTGGCTGCAACCAACCCAACAACAACCTTATTAGAATGAGAATAAAGATCACTGTGATTTGGACAGTGTTGCAAAATCGGAGGTGAAATAACTGAAAGGACTGTACAGTACAGTCCCACGAACTTATCTGGTCCGGTGAGGGAGTCGCTGATATCGCATTTGGTTGGCATTTCAGCAGGCAGGCAAGTTGATATTTCAAAATGGCGTCGTTAGTTCCTCTTTTTGCCACCAGGCCAGATAAGTTTGTGGCACTATACACGAATCTTTTGGCGTTTACATGACAGTGACAGGGGGGGGGGACGTTGTTGGTGACAAATTGTGAAATTGTCACAAAAGTTGTATTGAAAAAACAAAGATGGCTGAACTAAGGCCTTAGTTCCGATATTGGCCACACGCCCAAAGATCCATGTAACGTTGTCAATGCAAATGCATTCTTGGATTTAGATGTCTAAATTTAATACTCAACAAGAAAAGAGATCAAAATGCTTAGATTTTGTACATTTGTGATTCTAGTAAGGCTGCCTGACCATATATTAAGTGTATCAAAATTATACTGTTCTGTAATCTTCCATAATAATCTGTTCGAACATTGACTGTACCTGCTTATCAATTTAATAATAATAAGTGGTCTTTGAAACCGAGGGTAAGGGTAGGTACCTCTACCGTTGTAGCTACAAGAAAATTGTCCCAAACTGTCCCATTTTCTTGTTGACTATTTTTTTTTTTCAAAAACTGAATTAATTGATTGAATGAAATAAATAAAAAATAATAATTAAATGAAAAAATTGAATGCAGATCAAAATTTCTCAAAAAGTTAAAGACAGTCTCCTAAGGCCGTTTTCCTGAAGCTAAAACGGTTATGGTACCTTACTGCCCCATCTCAAAAATCTACCCTCCTGTATACAGCTTATGATTCTAGACAAAATCATAATATGATTATAAAAAAAAAAATGTTGTTCCATACATTTTAACTGTGTAGGTGTACTTTTCTATGAAACACCTAATTTTTTTTTTGTTATTGAAGAAAAATTTCTACGCGGGTCTAGAATCTCATGCTGAATTCATGGTTTCAGTTTGCACACTGGAACTTTTTTTTCTGTAGATAATTTGACAGGAACAGTCATTTTCTTACAGCTCTTCAGTTACACAAAAAGGTTGAATCTAATAAGTACCAGTAGAGAGTTCTGTATGACTATTGTGTTCAGTAATTGTAAATATGTAGTGTTAATGTAAGTAAGCCTTATAAGACGCGACGCGTCACAGTTACGAAGAGAAATAAATATTTGTCTATTACTTGCTGGGTTTTATTGTAGTTAAACATCTTGCTGGCCTGCCGGGTCATTGCGTAACACACTAACAGTAGCAATGGCTTTCATTTTGACAGTTCAACAACATTCATTGCGTTATTTACGTTGTTGAGCAGACAGATTTTTCGAACATCTGAAGCAATGGATTAGCAATATCCTTCAAAATGATTCAGATAGTTGCAATTAGGGTGCTGTTTTCCAATGGTGGAAAACTTTTAAATGTTAACTTTGTAGCACAATACTGTTGCATTTCTGTACTAAAGTTGATGGCGCCACCGTACACTAATGCTACGGCTACGTTGTCGCGATAAAGCGACCTACACTTCGCACGCTCTCTCGTACACAGTGAGACATCGAGAGGTGTGCGAAAGAGAGCGCGTGAAGTGTAGTTCGCCTTATCGCGACAATGTGGCCGCAGCATTACGATACATGGTTGTTTGTTTGTAAGATACATGCTCGAAAGGAAAGCGCACAAGGACCAAGGACGCGTGGTTTACTCTGCAACCACCACAGCCAAAGATGACGTCACCATTCTTGTCTACTATGACAACAAATAGATGGCGCTATTTGCTATTTTGTAGCATCTACTCTGACGGCGCATAGATGGCGCTACTAAACACCGAGCCAGGTTCAAGGAAGTCTAGGAACTGTTTGATGGATTTATTACACTACAGCCATATCTCATAGTTCTCATAATGTCGTTTAAGTACTATTTCGGCCAATGTGCAGGAGGGAACACAGACAACGGGCTTTTCTGAGTCATATGATACTAATGGAAATAGCACACACAGTAAAACGATAAAGTTCAGTAGACACTATTTTCATACTTACTGTTTATTTTTGCAGACATAAAAGGACAAACTGCTGATGACTAACGCGGCCACACACAAGACGCCCGTGACTCATCGGAGATTCTGGCGCTCCCGACTTACCTATAGCGGTATGAGAAACAGGGTGTAAAGTTCACTCATACTCTATAGAAAAGGGAGTATCCTCCGACCAGTCGGGTGTTGTGTCTGGCGGGCAACTGCCCGATGATTCATGTCGGGCCGTTACATGTATGCTAGTTGCGCGGTAAACTCTGCTTGCGAGATGCAAGGTTTTGCGTGACGTCAGTATGACGCGCGACCGCTTCATACCCTAAGTGTACGGCCTGAGTGAAAAAGTGTCCAGCGGAGCGTTCAGCGTTGCGTGCAAGCGGCGAAGGAAGGAGAAGGCCGCCACTCAGGACACCTACGTGTTAATGCATCTGTTTGACACAAACGCCGCACGCCCCGCCCCGCTGAACGCTCGATTTAAGCGGGCACTCAGGCCGTACACTTAGGCTATTTACGCACTGACAGGTCGCTTGCTTAGCGCTTAGAGCCTAGCGGGCTCTTTGCTAGCGGGTAGTGAAGTGAAACGAACGCTCTACAATTTAGTTAGCCGACGTTGTAGTTATAGTCGCCTAGCGTGTATCGAGGGATGTTTAGTCGCTAAGCTTAGACGCTAAGTATGCCACCTGTCAGTGCGTACGTAGCCTTTATAGTTTTGTTAATTAAGTGGATTCTGCTGCCTGCCGCCTCGTCATAGTTTTTAATCGCTTTTACGACACCTACACTGAGGGGGGAGGGGATTGTTATGCCAGTTTTTCTTCTAGTAGGGGGGCTATCTTGCGGTTATCGTGCGTAGCTAGATTTTGGTGGAAAACACTCTTTATGTATTTCCCCACTCTAGCATTCAATTTGTTTTATATTTATTAGTCTATGATTCAATTTATTCACATACATGACTCCTTGTGTAGTTGACAAAAATAAGTTAGTAAAACATCAAATTAATTTAAAACATTTATTATAAATTAATATAATAAAAAGCATACAAGACAATAACTTAAGCTAAGAAATGCACGAGTTGGTACGTTTCTTATAATTTCCACTTAATCTAATTAGTATTCAATTAAAACAGACTTCGATTAATACTATGATTTTGAAAAAAATTATTATTATTTATTCATAATTATTGCACATGAAACGTCAATTTCGTTGACGGGTCAGTGCGATGGATATAGAATTCGGAAAAAGTTCGTTGGTCCCCAAGGACACTTTGGTAATAAATGCACGCATCTTAGCCTCTACTTACATTTGGAAAACATATAAAAATTGGTAGAAAACTGGTCCGGCGAGGGTTCGAGACCCCCTTACAATATATCTGTGACTTACAAACTACCACGACACAGGAATAGGGCACACTTTTACTAATTTAAAGAAAAATATGATGCAAAAATACGATCTAATGTTCTGTGTGGTGGTAGGCTTACAGTTCGTTATATTATACTAAGACTTAGTGAGAGTCGCGAGCGCGCGCTAGTCGTGGTGCTCGTCCTGCGCCAGCTCCTCCATGTCCTCCTGGTCGAACTCCGTGTCGTCCTCCGCGGTCGCCTCCTGGTACTGCTGGTACTCCGACACCAAGTCGTTCACGTTGCTCTCCGCTTCGTTGAACTCCATCTCGTCCATGCCCTCACCAGTGTACCAATGCAAGAAAGCTTTACGCCTGAACATAGCTGTGAACTGCTCCGATATTCTCTTGAACAGCTCCTGAATAGCTGTCGTGTTGCCAATAAACGTCGACGACATCTTAAGCCCCTTAGGCGGGATGTCGCACACGGCAGTCTTCACATTGTTCGGGATCCATTCCACGAAGAAGCTGCTGTTCTTGTTCTGAATCGAGAGCATCTGCTCGTCCACCTCCTTCATGGACATGCGTCCACGGAAGATGGCTGCCACGGTCAAGTAGCGGCCGTGGCGAGGGTCGCATGCCGCCATCATGTTCTTGGCGTCGAACATCTGCTGCGTGAGCTCGGGCACGGTGAGGGCACGGTACTGCTGGCTGCCCCGAGATGTCAAGGGAGCGAAGCCGGGCATGAAGAAGTGGAGACGTGGGAACGGCACCATGTTGACGGCCAGTTTGCGGAGATCCGCATTCAACTGACCAGGGAACCGCAGACACGTCGTCACACCGGACATGGTGAGCGACACCAGGTGGTTGAGGTCGCCGTACGTGGGGTTGGGCACTTTGAGGGTTCTGTAGCAAATGTCGTAGAGAGCTTCGTTGTCTATGCAGTAGGTTTCATCTGTGTTTTCGACTAGTTGATGAATAGAGAGCACTGCGTTGTAGGGCTCCACCACGGTGTCCGACACCTTGGGCGAGGGCACCACGGAGTATGTGTTCATGATCCTGTCGGGGTACTCCTCGCGGATCTTGGAGATGAGCAGCGTGCCCATGCCGGAGCCGGTGCCGCCGCCGAGCGAGTGTGTGAGCTGGAAGCCCTGCAGACAGTCGCAGTTCTCGCACTCCTTGCGCACTACATCGAGTACTGCGTCGACGAGTTCTGCGCCCTCGGTGTAGTGTCCTTTGGCCCAGTTGTTCCCGGCGCCGGACTGTCCGAATACGAAGTTGTCCGGCCGGAAGAGCTGGCCGTATACCCCGGAGCGGACTGCGTCCATTGTGCCTGGCTCGAGGTCGAGGAGGATGGCGCGGGGGACGTACTTGCCCCCGTTCTCCGCCGTCGCAACTGTGGGCAAAATAGATACAACCGTTAGACATTTTATTTGAATTCTTTAAATTTTCCATGTCATTGAATTCATTAAAAAACAAAGACATTATTTATGCCACCAACCGAGAGCTGGTGACGAAACAGGAAAATGCATCGTGAATTCAAGTTTTTAAATTGAATTTAAAGACCAAGTGGTTCTTGTCTTGATTTTAGTAGTAGTTTTTCTAGCCTGTCTTGACAATGGCGGCCTGATAGCCAGACATTAGTCGAGGCCAGTTCTTTTTTCACTCCTTACAGCGTAAAAATATCGATCGAATTTTGACAAACCCTATTTTGTCCAAAACACTGTTTTAAATCTCAAATTCTTGTATCTCGTACGACTGATTCCAGTTTGATGGACCTTTATATTTTTATACTCGTCATCATCTTTTTTCCTCCCTTCAGACAAAATTGCCATCTTTATCAGTCCAACTGGCTTACTTCCTTTTAGCAGACCTATACTTATACCTAACTTGAATTGCACTTGTAAGCGAAATCGTAACTTAGACAATGAACGGTCACAGTCAGCGACTCCGAGCGAGGTCGTTCACATTATCTTTACTTGAACTTAAACTTCACAAAGAGAACTTTGTATTGGACATTGAAATTGTTTCTATGTAATCAAATGAGAGATAATGCTTGAATAATAAGGCAGTTTAACGGTTTGTTTTGTTGCGATAATTTAATTTGGCGGTTGGTTGTTTGTTTAGTGTATTTTAGGGTAACAGTATGGTTAGATAACTGGCATTAACTTTGCAAAGAAGTAGAGATGAATACTCCGTATAAAAAGCAAGACCGAAATAGATAGGTATTCGGGGGGAATCGTCAATCTAGAGACATTTTGTGATTTTGAGTCGAAGGTCTCAGAAAAGTGCCAGGAGGGTTACGTCGAGTCCTCCACAATAACGAGATGAAACAGAAATGACAGGTCCTCTCTTTTTGGGTTATCGACTTGCGACGTGCAAGTCGATTCCGAAAGTCTTACACATTCATGAGTTTCCTCCTACCGACTTTGAAGCTTCGATATGACCTAAAAAAAATGTATCACAGAGTTCAACCAACTATAATGTTAGCTATTAGTACCTGCTATACTATTATCACTCAATTTTTTACCAACCCATTCCCTGCGTATCAAGCATTGCAATAAAAGTGACGCGGGCGCATCGGACTGTGGACTAATAGCCGGGCAGAGTGCCGCTAACCGTACCACTGTAGCTGGCCGAGCATGCGGTCAGCCGCACTCCCCACTCACCGATACAAATACGTATCAAATAACAGATCGACGGAGAATGGATCGCTTTGAGATTCGGTTTCCGTTTAGCAAGAATTCAGATGATAGTACTAATTCACTCGTCAGCCGGTCGATTCTGTAAAAATCTCACCGTGAAAACTTAGGCGAAGTGAGTTTGTTTTTGGTAGGAATTGACAATATTGATAGCTCACTCCACGCTCACTTCACCTAAGATTTTGCGGTGAGATTTTTTCAGAATAGCACCGCAGTTACTTAGCTAATCACGACATCTGCTAATAATGTATTCTCTATGACACAATAAACGAAACCGAGCGAAATGAACGCGAAATTGGTGTGCATTTGGGGCGGTTTAAACTGTCAAAGTACCACTCCTGACAACCGTACGTGGTTTGCACGTGGTAAGATTACGCGGGGAATAATTATCTTACAGAATTTGGGCCCTGTTGTGAATTTGACAGGAGGATACAGCTGGGAGCTGCGTTTAAGAACTTCTCAGATAAAAATCTGTTGCGTGAGACTGTCTTGCTGTCTCTTACATAAAGAGCAAAATCAAACTCAAAGCATTTATTCCAATTAAACCATTTACAGGCACTTTTGAATTGTCAAAGAGTCGGTCAGTTAGTCAGAAAGTTGAAGCAAGTTGCCCATCCCAAAAACGTAGATCTATATGGTGAAGATCGGGCAAGGAACTCATAGCATATTGTAAAGAGCAACCTGTTTTCCAAATAAAGAAGACACTGAATCAGGCTAAAGCACTTTATCTGTACTTAGTACCTAAAGAGCGAGGGTGATGATGAGAGGATACTTCTGGGTTTATAAAATCACTTTGTGAAATCTCCGCTTCGGATGTGTTCGGCTGTCCTCGGGATGTACTCGGTCTTAATGTATATCCAATATGTCTGTGAGTGATAGCAAAGTATTCAGTTTGTGTTTTGTTAGGACTATGTGCAATGGTGTTAAGAGGTTATTTAGAATCACTAAGCAGCGAACGGCCTGATACCTAATTCATTCATTCTAATTCAGCACCCTAATTGCGTATATCACAATATATCATATATAATATCACAATCTGAATCATTTTAAAGTCTATTGCTAATCCATTGTTTCATATGTTCGAAAAATTTGTCTGCTTAACAACGTAAATAACGCAATGAATGTTGTTGAACTGTCAAAATGAAAGCCATTGTTAGTGTGTTACCCATGGCCGTAATGAGTTACTTCTATATTATTACGTCCATGGTGTTACCGCAATACCCCGCTGTTGTTCCAAAAGTTAGATAACTAAAATGGAAAGTAAGGAGAGCATGTAAATAAAAAAGAAAATTTATGTACTGAAATTGCCAGTTGCAAAATTCCCATAATTATTTTTTCATCTGGTAATATTCAGTCTTCAAGCTAACGCGGATTAGTGCTGCTTGAGGTCATTGCACCGCCCCAGCACCACTATTTAAGTCAATCATACAAACGAAGAGTTTAATTGTTGTAAATCATTTTAATTGTTGGGAATGTCAGATGTCAGACATGACAGTTCTGTGTTAACATCTACGTCAACAAGAAATATGATGACGATTGTAGATATTGCCTTCCGGGTTATGTATGAGTGTCGCAATAAGAAATAGTGATGATTTATAGATGTGTTGCCTGAAAATGAAAATGCCTTAGTTATATTTATAGGTAGATTCCTACACCTAATTATTTACTTCGAGACTCTAGAAAAATTGGTTTAAAATGAGTGTCCGTGGAGTTTCTTGCCCGTTCTTCTTTATAGGAACCTAGAACCTAGTACGCTTTGGAAGGGGCAATTAACTTCATCTTTCTAACTGACCGACCTCTTCAGACCAAAAAAAAGCTGAATACGTATCAATTCAAAAGAATAATTGTTTTAATGGAAGTAAATGATGGTTTGAGTTTATTGTTTTCACGTTTTTGTTAATAAAACTCTCCAAGATCTTTCATTTTTTATACCTAACACTATAGCCGCGTTTCTTTTTATTTAATGATTAAATACGGGTCATTTATGATATCCATTATCTAAATATACATATAAAACTCAAAGGTGACTGACTGACATAGTGATCTATCAACGCACAGCCCAAACCACTGGAGGGATCGGGCTGAAATTTGGCATGCAGGTAGATGTTATGACGTAGGCATCCGCTAAGAAAGGATTTTTAGAAATTCCACCCCTAAGAGGGTGAATGGGGGGAAGTTGAAATTTTACGCGGACGAAGTCGCGGGCGGAATCTAGTTATAAATACAAGCAATTATAAAAAAGTAGGTATTAAAAAAACTTTTTAGGTAGGTACCTACTTAGTCATATTATTTTTTTATCGTAATAATAACAAAATGAGTTTCTCTACGAACACAAGTGGACACATTAGATATTTTATAATTAGTCGCTTGTTACCAACATACTGTCACCATTTTATTATTTTCTCCTGACGTAAACTTTCTATTCCATTATTTTTAATTGGAGTGAACGGACTTAATCAAACATTTTTAATCTGTAATGGAAGATGCGAGACTCAACCTAACCATTTGCTTATTAAGATTCTCAGATAAGAATGCTTTTTGTTTCACACAAAATTGATGGAGTCTAATGCAATATTAATTTTGTCTTTGATTTTTAGAACGGTTCAATTTGGATTTGAAAGTAAATTGGCTATAGAAATTCAAATTGTCAGTTTGACTTGACAGCTGCAGATGTTGATCTTTATTTACAACGTAACTAAGGTTATTCTTATTTGGCGCGTGCCAAAATCGGAACCGATGCCGCCATCTTGTTTTGCCAATAATATACTCAATACTCAGTGACAGACAGTGACAATTTCACAAAATGTTTACCAACAACGCCCCCGTCAATGTCATTGACTGAGTTGCCAATTAAGAAAAAAAAAAATGTCAGTAAGGCTCCAAAATATCCTTGATTTCGAAAATAAATGTTGCCAGAATTGACAGAAAGTCTTCGATCTGCACGTGTTATTTTACTAACTCAGTAGGTATCTATTATGTAATGATACAACGACATTAAAAGCTTGAAAGTTGAAAACTACAATAAGTACCTGTCTATAAAGATCGAAACACCAAGTTACAGCCTACCAGACCGAATAATTAGCTGAATAATAACGTATTCCTAAGTATAGAGTCCATTACTACCATATTACTAGTTTGATTTCCAATGAGCGTCTGCCAAGTACCTTATTAAATTTATTTGGAAGATAAGCAGCATTGGACGAGTACGACAATGGACGAGCTTATTAAACTGAAAGGTGAACAGCTGTTTTTGATCGGTAGGTTTCTAGTAGGTAAATGATAATTTTCTGTCATTACTTGGTAGTTGATTGAACTCGAAGTATGTGTGAGTAAAGCCATGTTCTGTAGTTTTACCCGACTGCGCGGGAGCAAAGAGTTATGTTTTTATGATGTATTTTTGTATTTGGGATTCTTTATACCCTCGTAGCATCCTAACGGCTGGATGAAGTTTAATACATGAGGTCGTCGATTGTTGTAGATAGGGTGTGTATTAGTGGCATCGAATGTGAGATTCAACTAAAATAACTGCCACTGAGGGATCGAATCCGCAACGAGGTGATCTGGAGAGAACCGAAGTTGTCGACATAGCCCACAGAATAAGCAAGCTGGAGTGGCAATGGGCCGGCCATAGCCGTAGAACCAATGACCGTTGGGGTAGACGTGTTCTTGAGTGGAGACCGCGAATCGGTAAACGTGAGGTGGGACGCCCTCAGGCTAGGTGGAGCGACGATCTTCGTAGGATGGCTGGTAGCAGCTGGATGAGAGTTGCCGAAAATCGAGTTAAATGGCGTGCAATAGGAGAGTCCTATGTCCAGCAGTGGACTGCTAAAGGCTGATGATGAACTGCCACCAACCGCAACAGACTGCTTGAAAAGTGTTTTTTTTTTACTTTTTATGTGCAGTCGGATTTTTATGTTTAACAGTTGGAGTCCAGTAGTAGATATTTTGTATTTAATCATTAAATTGAAATAACAGCTGATTTCTTCTAGTAGATAACCTTGAGTTGGATTGTGAGCATTTCTGAGGTTAAGGACTCGAGGCTATGAGCCTATGACGTAGGCGTATGGCCATATGGTAAAATATTGCGTGCACATTTTACAGGCGCCACAAACGGTTGGCTACATTGTTTTGTAGTTTATGAGCAGCTATTTTTATTACAGCGATTCAGAATCCTGCGGGGTGGGTAATTGCGTAACACACTAACAGTAGCAATGGCTTTCATTTTGACGGTTCAAAAACATTCATTGTGTTATTTACGTTGTTGAGCAGACAAATTTTTAGAAACATATAATGAAGCAATGGATTAGCAATATCCTTCAAAAATTATTCAGTTTATGATTGATAGTGGTGCCGATTCCCTTGTTCACAAACTAAACGCTAAGCGCTGATTATATTTAAAAGGCCTTAACTAAAATTTATCTTCTGTCCTTTTCTTAATGAAATAGAAAGAAAAAGATACACTGAACTTAAATTTAGTTTAGTTTGTGTACAACAGAATCGGCACCAGTGTATTACACAATATTAAGGTGCTGTAAACTTTTGGTGAATTTGAAGAAAAAATTGAAAACGTTTTTTCTTTGGCAAAGTTGTTGGGTTTCTTTGGAGTCACATAACCAATAAGTAGTGCTATTACGTAAAGTTCATCTTGAACCCTCACTCATAAGTGACCTCGCTCGACACCGATTGAATGTCAAAGTGATGTTTAGAGAATAGTTTACAGCCTACTTTCCGTGGAAGAACAAGGAAGGAAATGTAAATATACTGTAGTGTACTGACCAGAGGCCTCATTGTAGTATACGGAGATTCGCTCGAGCTGAAGGTCACTGGTTCCTCTGTAGACACCGTTGGGGTCGATGCCGTGCTCCTCTGATATGATCTCCCAGAACTGAGGACAAACATAAAGACAGATTAGTATTTGTGATTAGTAAAACTTTAAGTTATTCGCAGGGGGTCGCATCAATTTACAAAGTAATCGGGGAAAATAAAATTTAAAGTTGGCAACATTACAGCAGAGTTGTCAAAAAGAAGAACGTCGATTATAAAATGCATTTGCAGTATTTGAACTGAACCGCCTTAATTCGAAATTTATGAATAGGTCAGTATGGTACCTATATTTTTTGTACCCGGTAATAACTTGATCAACTTTCATTAAACTATGAAAAAGTCCTGACAAAAAAACCGAAATAAATACTCGTACAGACTTAATCACGTCAAAAAATTACAAAATCACATTCACCGCTTGGTGTTTTCAATAACAACAGATCATGGCATTCATGGCGACTCTTCCCCTCCGTTCTGCCATCTTTTATTTTTGTACAAACATCTGTCTGCCTCTATACAATTAGGTAGGTAAGGTACACATGTATGAACTTGTCTGATTTTTGCTCTAAAACAATACTTAATTCGTCGTTCGTCGTTTGATAAAAGTGTCCGTTACTATATCTATTGGTGTTAGTCATTTCTCTAAAATAGAAAGGTCATAAGGTCATGTGATAAGATGTTGATAAAGAGTTCATTTATTAGTCTTGTGATTGGGATAGCTTTCCAAAGATTGTTTATTGAATTTTTAAATATCAACGGTAACACTAACTATTCAGATTTTAAGGTAACTCGAACCTCTGTGCTCTATATCGTTGCTCGTTGTCGTTTATGTCGCCCCTAATTAGTAAAAAGATGCTCTTCGCCATGCTTCAAAAAATTAGAAAAAGTCTGATAATTTTTCTTTACGTAACGAAAAATTATGACATGTGGGATAAGATAATTTATTTGAGGTATTCCACTCAGAGCACTGACTTCAACCGCACTTGGACGAACCGCACCTGAGCACGTCCACTAACCGCACTGAAACAAAATTTTGTAACGTGCGGTTCGGTGGAACAATTTATCGTTATTGTTATCGTTACCTATTTTTTTAGTTGTCCAAAACATGAGTCTAGACACACTGTCATGCAAGGCAAGATGTTACATTAAATTAAATCAGTCCTGTTTCGTGATGTGCCATATACTCGTAACTAATATAAGTATAAGTAGTTAATAAATAAGAAAATTACCTAAGAAGAGTCGGACAAAACCTTAGCAGAAAGACACTTTTTGGATGTCAAAAGTAAAACGCCAAAAAATCCGAAATTGAAATATCAGGCAGCCATTATTATTTTTACGAAAACCCATGACAGTGTCTAGATAAACAACATTGCTTGTTGCCCTAAGTTACTCGTGACAAGTAAACACCATAAATAAAGGCTAACATTATGTTATCGAACTTACGGGGAAATTGGGAGAGGTAAACAAATGAAAACGCCATGCAATACAAACACACGGAAATGCGTGTTTTCCAACAAACTGTTTTTACTTAGATATTTCATTTGTTTACTTAGATAGTTTTGTATGAATATGGGACTGGTATCCACCAGTCCCATATAGTGGTCGATAGTCTGAAAGGCAACATCAGACACGACACCGTGTTTGTGATATGTAATTTTGAATACCTATATCATGACGAGAATAATTTGTTAAAAGCATATCTATTATAACAGTCATAAACTACAGTTTTATGAGGCCTAAAGGTTTAGCTTAGACCAGGCTTAGGAGCATCCTGATAAGGTCTTCAAACATTCTACTACTTATAATAAACTACTACAAGTACTTATTGCTCATCCAAAGCCATAATCTAAGACAAAACAAATCAAATAGCTAGTTGCATAGATCTCCAAAAGACGTCAAAGAATCATAACTCAATCAACTTGTCGTAACTCAATCAATAAGGTGCAGAGCACATCGACAGTGCAACGTTCACCCGTATGCACCAGCACCAATTACAGCCAATCACAGACTATTGACACTCCATTAGGTACAATAAGCCCGCAGACAGCTATCGAGTAAATCATTGTTGTTTTCCATCGTATATCAACTGTCATCAGGACACTTGGAGAAACACTGCGTCTGTATGAAAGATGATATGCAAGGATTAAAGTGAACTTTGATATGATGGCTAGTGAAAAAAAAAATCACAGACATGAAAAAAATAAGAAGACTGTCGTGGCGTGGATGTAGTATCGAAGGTATCCAAATTAATTTGGATCAGAGCAGGAGCATGCATTATGAAGAAGAGAAAAGTACACATAAAAAAGGAGAGGTCAAAAGTTAAAACATAAAAGTGAAGGAGTAATATAGAATAGTTAAAAACGTGGGAATATGCTACCGAATGCTTAACACTAATAGATAGATGAATACTAGAAAGACTGTCTTAGAACATTTGCAAAGGTAAATAAATTATACATTTACAAACGCACGGTCTTGGCACTTAGCCATATTAGTTGGCAACACGCCAAATCTAGGTTTATTACTCCATATGGTTCCCTTAACTATGAAAGTGAGTTTCTTATATTTTCTTTTAGTAATATCTCATACCCTTCGATCAGAACATGATGGGAATGTTGATTGACGACAGAATATGTAATGTTAGAAGTTCTCGTATATACTAACACTAGCTTCTTCTTCCTTCGCAACATTCATTAATTTTTTCTTCCTTTAACAGCCACATTTCCTGTCCTCGCTATTACTTCGTTTTCGCTTAGCCTTCTTTCCGACTTTTTTTCTTTTTAGCGTGATATTAATCTATAGCCTTTCTCAAGAATTAGGCTATCCAA
This sequence comes from Oligia latruncula, assembly GCA_948474745.1. Classification (NCBI taxonomy): domain Eukaryota; kingdom Metazoa; phylum Arthropoda; class Insecta; order Lepidoptera; family Noctuidae; genus Oligia; species Oligia latruncula. The sequence goes on from OX419706.1 coordinate 14,300,166, forward strand.
TGCTATACGATTTTTACAAATCCGACTGGTAGATCGCGAGATTAGCGCGTTCAAACAAACAAGAAAACTTTTCAGCGTTATTATATTTTATTAAAGAGTATTCTATTCTATTATTTAAATACAGTTTATTTTTTTATTGCTGAATGGGCCTGCTCTTGATCATGCCCAGAAGATGCCTGTTCACACTTGCTTTGAAGGCAGACGGATTAAATGTGGACCACACAGACGCCGGCAGAGAGTTCCACATTTTGGCTGTGCGCATAATAAACGATTATTATGCGATTTAGCACACTTAATCTTCATTTGACTATCACAAAGCCTGGATCGCGGTTAAAACCCTCTCATACAATATTCTAATTAAAATTGCTTCTACTCACGTACATTCAAGTACACACAATCTTTCATCTAGGTAACAATTATTTTTGACCACTTTCTACAAGCAGGTTATCAACCTAATGGATGGAACCACCATCGGTGGGAGTGTGGGGACTGCTTGCGTGTGTCCACTTGCCCTACTATTGCCCAAAAAACGTTGACCTGTCGTAAATTAATAATGATTTCAGTTTCGGTAATCTATCTTCAAGAGGACGTTAACTTGAAATTGTTTTTTTGTTTTATTTGGAACACCCTACATTACGTGAAATAAATAACAAAGAACACTAAACTTAGCTTCAATCTGTCAACATCACACTAAAATGCACTAATTTTGACAGATCGAGGTGCAAGTTTATTCCCTCTATATTATTCCCATAATATATGTTTCGTTCTTTAAAAGACAGCTAACTTTTATCTAAGCTATTTGGAAATAATCCTTTGGAAGATTATCTTAGATGTCTTTTTGACTAACCGATTAGAAATGCATACGAAATTGCTTACTTAGCTCAATTTTATTTGATTCAATTAGCCATTTGTCACTGCCAAGTCACTCCCTTTGACGTTTCCTATAATTTCGCATACTTATCGCCTTAGATTCCAAGATTCCAACCACAAAATTCTACTCTGCATACTAAGTACAAATAAGGACTCCTCCAACTCATAAAATGCGCGACACTCACTATGCAAATGCAAACGTAATCTTATCTAGTCCAGGGCATCTACCCCTGGAATGCGGTCACACCACCTCATGCAACGTCTCCCTGTACTGTAGCTCTACCACGAACATAATATCATGGATTTTTAAGATAAATGATTTTATTTCTGTAAGTAGGTTTGTACAAACACTTTTACACGTCAATCATATTTCTAAAAACTAGATGAGGTCGGCGTTTCCTATCCGACTACTCTGAGAGGAAAAGCCGAAACAAACTCAGAGGTCACAGTCTCTTTTAAAATCCAGACGTAATCTAAGTCAGATCATGTGAAGAGCATGTAGATTGGTGTCCGAAATGGTCTTTTGAGGAAAGAACCACACAAATTGAGGTCCAGTCAGTGCAGGAATTTGTCAGTAATCATACCTAACATCACGCCTGTAGATATTCTACGAAGGCGAAACCCGTGTAACCTTCAGACAGAAAAAAAAAACATATGTGACGAATTTTATTAGTCAAGTAGCAATTCCCATGTAATAGAGACCGAGGGAGGTTGTTGCATGTATTCACCAGGCACAAAGTGGGCTGCTTCTAAGAAATTCCTAATGGAAAAATCTAATGACAATACCCGGCCCAAGTATCGAACCCTGAAAGACTCCACGAGCAACAATAACGCTTACGACCACTAAACTTATGCAGTTATGAGTCAATCTGAATGAATCTATGTAACTTTTTTCTCATATTTCTAGTCTAGATTCTAGCTAGATAATAATTTAACACATACTGCTGTTACCACTGTCATTCAAACTTGATTGGGGACACGATAATGGCGGCATACTATTTCGTTTGATGTTCGTACTTCGTGCGACAACCTGTACTGTATTTAGTGTTAAGTTAGTATTGTGTTTTATGTGTTGTGTTTTTATGATAGGTGACGTCCAGTCTAGACTCTATCGATCAATACATGGACGCGTATTTTGCGACGAAGAATTCCTATATCCGGGAAACATTTGAGTCCCTAATATATTCGGAATATTTGCGTTAGCTCTGATTGAGTTATGTGTTTGTTTCTTTGATACTTATAATAATTGATACTGGTTTTTCTCACTAGGGATACTGCGATAGTACAGACGCCAGCACATCAAGCTACCCGAAACTGTCAAATTTTCCCAATCAACTTTGAACCGCTTTTACTAAGACTCCACTCACGTGGAGAGCAGTAGTGGCCAAGTGGTAACGGCCGAGACTTACGAGTTGTAGGTCGTAGGTTCGAACCCAGACAGGCGCTTTACTTTGTGTAAATTATTTCATCACCACTGCTCTCAAAACGGTGAAGGAAAACATCGTGAGGAAACCGGCATGTCCTAGAACCAAAAATTCGAAGACATGTGACATCTGCCAATCCGCACTGGGTCCGCGTGGTGGATTACGGCCCACTCCCTCTCACCGAGAGGAGGCCTGTGTCCCAGCAGTGGGAACATTATAGGCTGATTATGGTTATGGTAAGACTCCACTGTCCGTCTGTCCGTCTGTCACCAGGCTGTATCTTATGAACCGTGATAGCTAGACAGTTGAAATTTTCACAGATAATGTATTTCTGTTGCCGCTATAACAACAAATACTAAAAACAGAATAAAATACAACATACAACAAACGTGTGTTTTTTTTTTCAGCGTTTTTGCCTTGTGGTACGGAACCCTTCGTGTGCGAGTCCGACTCGCACTTGGCCAGTTTATTATCATGGACCGTACACCGTACTACAACTTTGACTTTAGTCATTTGTTTAGACAACAGCTGGTCGATTCTGTAAAAATCTCACCGTGAAAACTTAGATGAAGTCAGTTTGTTTTTGCTAGGAATTGACACTATTGACAGCTCACTCCACGCTCACTTCACCTAAGTTTTCACGGTGAGATTCTTACAGAATAGCAACGCAGCATTAAAATTATGGTTGGGTTTTTCAGCACCAACCAGTTTTGTCGAGTTTCGCAAACATATTCTAGCAAAAGCCGACTTTGATTAGGTAGGAAGTTAGAAATGAGACCAAAAAGGTAAATTAAACCAATGAACAGATTTTTGGTATTCAAACACGCATGTCCTATGCCGTCCGCGTCGTCGGTCTTCCATATTACTTTCGAATTCAGTTTGTAAATACAATTAAACAACTTTAGCAACACTGCAATTGATTTTCCAATCAGCAACCCAGTGGGTGTTGTACTGTCTGGCGAGTTCCTGGTATTGGTATCGGTATCCAGTGCAGTGGCATCGGGCGGGCTTCCATTACCGGTACCTATTGACCACATACAGCGCCGGAAGGGGTGGCCGGTTTGACTACCACCAATGCTAATTGCACGTTCGAAATTAGGTTTTATACTTACAATTAGTAAGTAATAGAGAACAGATCAATAACAATTTATTTATTTTATTGATTGCCAGATAAATAAAGAATTTGTTAGTTGTCAGTGTTTTATTTTTTCGTATCCTATGTCTCAAGGCTGTTGTCTGAGAGCAAAAAAACGGACTGTATTGACCATTTTTCTTTATAATCAGGAAAACGAATAAAAAAATCTTGAATTTCTAGCTCATACGTTTTTGTCGATGTGTAATTTAGCACCTAGGTAAACTCGTTTAAAAAACTTCTTAAGGCCAACTTCGTATGTTAGTTATCTGTGGCAATTATGCTAATGGCGGGAACATGTATTTTTTATTTTTTCATTGATGTGTCCACAAAACAATAAATTACTTTCGATTGATTGTTAGTTACTTACTGCGTCGTTTTTAAATAGGTAGGTACAAAAGACACAACCACGTATTAAATAAGTTAATTGAGGTAAATATTCAATGTAGGGCAGCTATCGATAATTATTTTATTGTTGTTTACGAAGGGAAAGTCTGGTAGCGCAGGGGATTCACATGTTGTAGGAAAATTATAATACCTATAATATTATTAAAATGTTGGACTGATTTGACCAATTGGTATTAATGGTTACAAATTGATGTTCTTATTCGGTAATTCAGACTTGAATTAAAGTTAAATTAATCCGAATTCAGACTAATTGAAAACAGATGATGATTCTTATACCTATTTTGTTTCACATACACCTACATGGGCACTTAAGAAACGTCAGAAGCTAGATGCACGGTTCCAATTGTTTGTTTCCTAAGACTGTCATTTTGAATTGTTAATTTTTGAAAATAGTGACAGCAAACTAATTAAAGTCAGCTTGTCCAACCACGGCAATTTCTGAGAATCCACACAGTCTGACCGAAATATCACTGAACACAACAAATAACTAACAAAACATTGTCATTTCAAAAATCGTGATAATAAAAAGGTTACAGCCACAAATCAATAAAGACCATTATAGTGAAAGTACAACCTGTCACACGATCGTTACAAAAATACAAAACTCCCATAAAATGTGCGAGAACGAAATGGCTGGCAACACCGTTGTTAAAATGGCGAGCGCGCGAACCGTGCAGCCGCAGATAACTGTACTTTGACACTAAAAAGTTTAGTTATAATTAATTGTGATCGCGATGATTCGACGAGACGTAGGAAATGCATTAAGACGAAGATTGCTGGAGTCTGATAAGGGAATCCTATGACCAAAAGCAGCTGTTCTACATTGATAATTTGCAATCATGAATCTCGTGGATTTATCTTTGCGTTTTCCTAAATAATATCATTATCCCATAACGGGATGAGGATTTGAGCAATTCCAAGAACTTTTGGCATAAGGTATGGTCTCTACTTTGGGTAGAATAAGTTTGTAATAAAATTTTCAGATTTCTCGTAAGTCATAGAAACATTATCTTCGTTTGCCATGTAAAAAAGATAGGTAAAAACTTAATTTATTCTGATTAAAAGCCTGTGATTTCGCCGGGCAAAGGTCTCTCTACTCTCTTTCCACTCCTCTTTGGTTTAAAGCTAAGTTAATGACAAATTGTCCGAGAGTGTTCGATCACATTCCAGCTAGGCAAACATTCCCACGGAGATTTCAAGTAATCCTATTCTCAATGCAACACGTTAGCTACTTAGGATAATTTAGAACCATTTCCTAGACACTTATTTGTGATGGCATTCGAAGCTAATAGCTCCAACATCAGTGTCCATAATCTTTTCTTTGACAGTTTACATGCTTGAATCTTCAAACTATTTGATTTTAAAGCTTTCAGAATTCCAGCACACAAAACTGTAACCTTTTTTGTTGCTCGCCATCTTGGAGACGCTCTCCACTGCAATTTGAAAATAGAACGTAGAATTCTTTTTCTTATTGCATCGCGCGTTGGCCGTTGACATCAGACTGCATTTTATTTTCGGCCAGCCTCCGGGAGTGTTGCCATAAATGGAAGGCTAAATATGCCGTGTAAGACGACACTGGGCAGACTTAAATCCACATGCGTGTCTGGACGCTAAAATATCAATCGTGGGGTAGGTAATGAATATAAACGGCGGGCATTTGAAGACTGTGTCGTGTGCACAGGATACAAAGGTATAAAAATAACGAAATGACAGGTTGACAGCCGGAAACCCTAATTCCAGTTTCCTTTACTTGAACACAACCGGATAGCAAGCAGCTGATGTATATTTCTTTCACTACACATTATTTAAGACCTTTTTGAGAGCAACAAGACTGGTCATTAATAAAAATACTTGTTCATAAAGTAGTAATAAAAAGTTTTACCGTTTTTAAAGACGCAGATCTCGTGTTATAATGTAATAAAACAAAAATTAAAGGGTTTTAGACGTGTGACTTGGAAACAGATGCTGCTGATGGAGAGAAAACAGTCACACACTTTAGTTAGGCACCTACCTACTTATAATAACTTTAAATTTTATTAGGTACTCCGAGATTTTAAGAGAAAAACAAACAAAAGAACTTGGATAGTGAATTGTAATTAAATGAACGATGTTAAAACTTTTTATGCGTGTCTTTTTTGTGAGGGTTTGGTTGAAGTGTTTCCTGTATATTAAAGTAAGTAATTAACACGGGAAAGAGTTTATAGAAGGAATTTATTTAATAGTCGCTCAAAAGGGCCTTGTTGTATGCTCTGATCAGAGGTTTTCCTTTTCAGTTATTGTTGTATGATTTTTCGGGAACTGACAGAACGTAGTTCTGATCTATTCCTAAAAGGATGTGTATTTTTTTCTAGAAAATCTACATTATATTAGCGGATTAAACCTAGTTTAGATACAACATGTCACCCTGTACAACAGATACGCGTCAACCACATGTCTCCTACTGTCGAAGAAAACACTAAAACAATAAACATTTAATGTTCTTACGTGAGTTAAGTGCTGATTAACCATTAACCATTTATGAACGTAAAACACGTGTCAGCTTATTTTAAAAATATCCAGCATAAACAACTTGAACGGAGTGTGTTGAAACAAGGCTGATTGTAAACATTCGTGAGCCACTTGCTCCGAGTGAAAAAAAAGTAACGGCAGCCATATTGAAATTTTAAGCGGGAATGAGAGTTTCAAATGGAAAAAAATTAACGTATATATTCATTGACATATTATTACTAGCGTAAGGACCGGGCTAACGGCGCGACTAAATGGCACCAACGCGCTGGCCCTAAAATGACGGTTTTAGGGCCAACGCGACTCAGTTGACAGTGGTGCGCGCGAACTTCGAACTTCGAACGAAGAACTTTTATGTAAAATGTTCAGACGGGCGTATCCTTACTTTTGAAATTATTGCGTATATTGTTTAGAATTATATGACATAATTTAATTAATTTATAGTTAATTTAATAAGGAAAATAACCATTTTACGTTATAATTAGCTTATAAATTGATTTCAGGAGCAAAACAGGACAAATAATAATACCCAATAAGTATTAGCAATTCAATTAAACTGATGCACTATAAATTATGACAAAAACAATAACTAAGTCGACATAAATTACCTTGATATATAGAAGTGTTAAGTTATGTTAAAATATGCATCATAAATAATAGAATAAATTATTTTTGTTGTTTAAGCAAAACTTTAAGGCAAATAAAATAACTATTGTTTCCGCGATCCCTGCTTATCCCATAACTCGAGGCGTGAAGGTACTTCGTGCCTACGAGCCACAGACAGACAGATTAGCGATTACTCAGCGGCAGGGGGCATCGACCCCGACAGTTCAGGGAAAAAGTAGTCATGTATTTAACGTCATTGCATGTATTGTACTTATTTACAAAGTTGGCAACACTGGAGACGGCGGGAAATTGCAGGTAATTAATTGTACAACAAAATGGGCTCTACAATGTAAAAGAAGAAATTGCTTGCAGACAAAATCATCATGGTGATTGCACGATTTCACATAATTATTTATTATTAATGATTATTATTTACCGACTTCAAAAAAAGGAGGTTATCAATTCGATACGTATGTATGTAATATTATTGGATTTGCATTATATTCACATATGATGATCTATTAGGGCTTCCAAACAAATATACAAAATTTCATAGACGTATGTATGTATGTATGTATGTATGTATGTATGTATGTATGTATGTATGTATGTATGTTTGTCCACGCATATCTCCGGAACTATTAATCGGATCGTGACCATTTTTTTTTTATTGGCTTACATTTTCTTCAACTTAGGGAACAGTGCAAGTTTCATCAAGATCGATTCAGTAATTTTCAAGATATGGACTAATACGTGTAAGTGTGACGGCCTGGCTTATTGATAAGAGCTACGGGTGTAGTGTCAAAGGGAAAACATCTCAAAACCTTGGTCAAATACTAGTGCAAAAACTAAAAATTACGAAATAAAAAGTAATTTAAAAAAATTAAACCGACTTCAAAAAGAAATTAACTCAAAATTATGAAATAACTTTAATTTCGGAAGTCGGTGGCATAAAACTAAAATACAGATCCCAAGACACCGACTTCCGAAATTAAAGTTATTTCATAATTTTGAGTTAATTTCTTTTTGAAGTCGGTTTAATTTTTTTAAATTACTTTTTATACTCTCATACTAATATTATTATGTGAAAGTTTAGATGTTTGTTACCTACTCAAACACGCAAAAACGGCTGAACGGATTTAAATGAAATTTAGCACACAGATAGATTAACCAACGCCCTAATTGCGTAACACACTATCAATCAGAATCTGAATAATTTTCAAGGATATTACTAATCCATTGCTTCATAAGTTCGAAAAATTTGTCTGCTCAACAACGTAAATAACGCAATGAATGTTGTTGAACTGTCAAAATGGAACCCTTTGCAACTGATAGTGTGTTACGCAATTCCTCTGCAGTACCTTGTTATAAAGACACCCTCTTTAGTCCAGTGGTCGCAAGAGCTACTGCTGAGCATGAGATCCTGAGTTCAATTCCCAGCGGAGTGATAATGGGTTTTTCCACTATGAATTTCGCAATAGCAGCCCGGAGTCTAGATCTGGACCCGGTTGATGGCAATAGGTTCGAAACTGTCAAACATTTCCAATCAACTTTAAACCATATGCTATAGTGATAAAGTTGAAAATCTATTAAAGAAATTTAACAGATTGTAGTAGCTTGATGTGCGGGCGTCTGTACTATGACAGGTACGACGCGGTGGTTCAGGGGTCGAAGTTTCACGAAGTCGCGGGCAGAAGCTATGTAGTGATGTATAAAGATCTACCCACGCAGTTTGCAGATTAGTTTAAAAACATAATGAAGGGATTTCCATCTTGTAGGGAAATTGTCGTTAGTGGTACCTATCACTCAAAGCAAATTGCTACGGAAGTAATCTTTACTGAGGTCTTGTGGAAGCCACAAATTACAGGTGAGTCACACTGTGAGTTAGGTGTCGGGAACTCGGGAAGTGACTTTGAACAGTCGAAAATTAGACTTCGTCATGAATTTGTGGCGGTGCCCGGTGCAATAGTTACAAAGAGAGCTATAGAAATGAATAGAATACATTCTATAGGACATCCAATAGGTCTGGATAATCCTAACTAATACATTCATACTATAAATGGGAAAGTGACTTTTTTGTTACGCTTTCACGCTAAAACGGCTGAACGGATTTGGATAAAATTTGGCATATAGGATAAATTTTATCCCGGTAGTGTGCGCGGGCGAAGCCGCTGCCAAATGATAGTAATAAATAAATGAATTCTGTGTGATAGGTATCTTTGCTGGCAACTGCTACTACTTACTGGCTGCTTGATAAGCATGTTATAGTATGTGTATACAGACCTCCAAGTTACCAGAATCTATCGGTGTTTGATTCTGTAATGGAAGATGTGTTAAAGAAACTTAGTACTAGTAGTAAGTCAATAATAGTATGTGGAGATTTTAATATTAATTTATTGGAAAATAACTCGAATACTGTCAGATTGTTAAGTCTTTTTAGGTCATTTGATTTGTCAAATGTTTTTATTGAACCAACCCGAGTGACAGCTTCTTCTGCCACTTGTATTGATAATGTTTTTTGTAATTGTGATTACTTACACAAAGAAATTGTAAATAAGTTGCCATCTGATCACAGTGGACAAAAAATAACATTTAGCTCCTACATGCCTTTACAAAAAATTCAAATAAGGTTTAGGACAATTACATGTAAAAAGTTAGAGAAATTAAATAATTCTTTGGCCAGTAAGTTATGTGATCAGAATTTTAATAATATAGGTGACCCAAATGAATTCTACGCCGAGTTCTTTTCAATATTAAACGCGCAGTTTAATGACACTTTTCCACTAAAAACTAAAAATATTCACACAAAGTTTTTATTTAGTGACTGGGCGACTCCAGGTATTCGTAAAAGCAGGGAAAAACTTTTTGAACTCTATGGCTTAAAGCAACATATGAATAATACAAACTTTCATCAGTATGTTGCAAAATATTCAAAAACTTTTAAAAGTGTGTGCCAAAAAGCTAAAGCTCTTTATATTAGCAATAAAATAAAATCAGCTGATGATAAAATAAAAACTACCTGGCAAATAATAAATAATGAAACAGGTAGGAAAAAACAGCCTAACACTGAATTTAATTTAGAGACTGCACATGGCCCCATCAACTCAGATGTAGAAATAGCTCAGGAATTTGAAAACTTTTTTTCTAATATTCCCCTTAAAACTACTGAAGCTTTAAATTCATCCCCCACGCTTTCTGCTGCCTTACTTAAAAAGAATGTAAAGGCATGCCCTTTGGAGTTTAGGTTTCAGCATACAAGCCCCCAGGCTGTTATAAAAGCTTTTAGAGATCTTAACATTAAATCAACAGAAGATCTCTGGGGAATGTCTGTAAAAGTATGTAGATCTTTTATCGAAACTATTGCGCCCTATTTAGCTTTCATATTTAACACCAGTGTTGACCAAGGAGTCTTTCCGGATCTTATGAAACATAGTAAAGTAGTACCATTGTTCAAATCCGGTGATAGTAAAGATCCTAACAATTATAGACCTGTGTCAATTCTACCAGTTCTCAGTAAGGTGTTTGAAAAGTTGATGCTCAATCAAATGTTACGTCACTTTAATAAAAATTCCATCTTTCATGAACACCAGTACGGTTTCACCAAAGGGCGTTGCACTACTGACGCCGGTGTTACCCTAATAAAGAACATTTTTAACGCCTGGGAAGAAGCACAAGATGCCATTGGAATCTTTTGCGACCTCTCTAAGGCGTTCGATTGCGTAAACCACGAGACACTTCTGATGAAACTGGAGCACTATGGAATTAGAAAAGCAGCACTTGACTTGCTAAGATCATACCTGAAAGATAGAAAGGTTAAAGTTCAAGTAAACGGCGTAAACTCATTAGGGTCTGAAATGACAATGGGTGTTCCTCAAGGTTCGATATTGGGTCCATTCCTCTTTTTAGTTTACATTAATGATTTACCCCAATTACTTCAAAATCAACCGAAGATGGTGTTATTTGCAGATGACACATCGTTAATCTTTAAAATAGACCGACGGTCACAAAATCTTGACGACGTGAATAACTCTATTCTTCAGGTCCAAGATTGGTTTACGGTAAATAATTTAGTACTTAATGAAAAAAAAACCAAATGCATTAGATTTAAATTACCGAATGTTAGAAGTAGCGAATGTGAAATCATATTGAATGGCCAAAAACTAGAATTTATTGATCAGACAGTTTTCCTAGGAATCACGCTAGACGAGAAATTACAATGGGGACCTCATATAACATCTATTGCGGGGCGGCTAAGCTCCGCCGCTTATGCTGTTAGAAAGATAAGACAGTTAACAGATGTAGAAACCGCGCGTTTGGTCTATTTTAGTTACTTCCACAGTATTATGTCATATGGCATTTTACTATGGGGTCGGGCTGCTGACATTGAATCCATTTTTATTTTACAAAAGAGAGCTGTCAGAGCCATTTACAATCTACGTCGTCGCGAATCTCTTAGGGAACTATTTAAAAAGGTTAATATCATGACGGTACCTTGCCAATTCATTTATGAAAATATTATGTATGTAAGAAAAAATCAACATCTTTTTAATAAAATAAGTGATAGGCATAATTTTAATACTAGAAATAAAGATAAATTAGATCAACCTTTTTTTAGATTATCTAAAGTACATACATCTTTTATGGGGTACTGTGTTAAATGCTACAACAAAATACCTTGTGACATATTGCAATTAAATGAAAGAAAATTTAAAACTCATATTAAAAGTACACTTTGTAAACAAGGATATTACAAATTAGAGGATTATATCCAAGATAAGAATGTTTGGAAACATGCTGGTCCTGCTCCATAGGACAATCTAAAAGTTTAGACAAAATCAAACTTGTTCCTAATTTAATTTATATATATATTTTTAATTATGACATCTTATTCTAATTCATTTTTACAATCTGCGACTACAGTGGCTCACACACTTGTTAAAGTTCAACTACTTTTGCATTTTTTTTTTTTAAATAACTTGTAAATATGTGAGCACCATGTATCTATCACTTATTTGATTTACCTGTCATTGCTTAATTTTTAATTCTTTTTACCTTTTGTGGTAGACTAATTTTATTATGGGTGCATCGTGTTCACATATAATTTTTATTATGTATACAAGACCTTGTAAAACATTTTTAAAAGAGTAACGGTGGAGTTTCTTGCCCATTCTTCTCCATACGAAAACTACCTTTTCGAATGGGCGACTAGAATCATTTCTATTTAGTTTTTTTTTTTGACGTTCAAAAGTGCCTTTAATGTGCCTATTTGAAATAAATGATTTGACTTTGATTTGACTTTGGTACTCCCAGCAGCACAGCATTTCCAGCTGTCAGTGAAGAGTTAAAGATCATTGGCCCCCAAGATTTCCTGAGAACCTTTCAAAGCCCTGATTCATTTGCTCAAGTTGAATAGCATTGAACTCGCAAATTGCATGTGAACCAAGAAGTATGTCTTGTGCTCAAATTAGTCGAATCATTCAATTAAAGGATTACGCACGAACTGTCTTTAGATCATCAAATTGACTTTGACCATTATAGCGTGACTTTGAAAAGTATATCAAGTTTGTACCTACTTACATCATTCTTGAAGTGGAAGAGTTAGGAAACTCCATTGAAGCAAATGTGAAAACTCTACAGGGTTAAATTTAATAAATAAAATGTCAACACGATAATACAAAAAAGAAATTAATTTGACGATTTTTTATGGGATCACCGACTGCAGTTAGTTTAGTCATTAGAAATTTAGCAAATTTATTTGACCCTGCATAAAACACTTGATCAATTTACAGAATGGGAATGCATATAACCACACAGCAGAAAAAAACGAAATTCCTTTAAAGAAATTACTATAGTAAATTAAAATTCCCTGTTCCCAGTAGTTATAATTTAAGAAAAGGAGACATTCTGCGCTGACTCCAAATAAAATCGGATAAAGACAGGAAGTTGATTTTTATGATTGTATACAGCTTATAAATATTCACCGATTCTTCAAACCCACTAAATGCTGATAAATATGAATTGTTTAATGGTGGAGGCTTTCATAATATTGCGGTAGGTACCGCAATATTATGAAAGCCTCCACCATTAAACTTCTTCTTGTTCTTTTCTTTTTTAACTCTTTCGTATAGGTATACGAAAGAGTTAAAAAAGAAAAGAACAAGAGTTTCATGACAAATAAGGCATTGATTCAACTGTTGATTCCAATCCTGAAAATGGCAAACATGAGATATGGCGAAAAAGATCCAAGACACTAGCTCAAAAAAATTGTGTACTAAAGAATTTATATACTCGTAGCAGAAAAACTTATTCTACTACTACTTAGTTATGAATCATCTAAAGAAATAATAGATTGGTCAGAACATTAGTCTATTTCTGTCAAACTAAATCCCTACATTCAGTTCTTTCTCAGAAACTGTAAAAATGAGTAATTTACGATAAAAAGTTAGTCTTCAACAGTTCACAGAAATGTTATACGATTATGAATCAGGCCCATGTGACCATGTCTTAGACAAATGATAATAGCGTGAATAACTTTATTTGTTTTTGGCTCCAAGATAACACAAATACATATTATGTAAATACGTGTTTTTCTGTTCCTTTTAATTTTTTTTTCTTCTTGTCTGGTTAAAATGTGTGTACATAAAAACAGGCGAGAAGTGTGTGCGCAGATACAGGTGCACTTTTTCTTCCCCCACTCTCATAGTCCGATGGTTGGTCCCATCGTCGGACTATGAGAGAGAGGAAAGAAAAAGTGCACCTGTGTCTGCGTACACACTTGTGCACTATAATATCTCCCATGTCTAAGGCTCCTCTGAGCTTGTTCGCTATGGCTGAAATACGGTCTGGAGGGCTATTATTACATAAATGCTTAAAAATATATATACATATATATAATAAACTTGAATTAAACATAAACAAGGTGATTAAAAAAAAAATAAAAAAATCACTAAACCGATAGAGGTCATAATGTGGTTGGTCATTGAGGAAAATACAATAAAGTCATGCGTAGTTCCCTGGCCCCATGTATAAACGTTCATTTATTTATAACACATTAGGGAATTAACATTATTAGCGGGGATTGTGGCTAAGTAATAACGGTCAAACGGGTCGATCGATCAGGTGATGGTACGCTTAAAGCGGCTGGTCCATTGGTTGGTCCGCGACCAAGACCTCTCCGTGCCTCAGAAAGTACGTTAAGCCGTTGGTCCCGGCTGTCATTCTTGGATCTTTGACAGTCGTTACGGGTCGTCAGAAGCCCGAAAGTCTTACCAAAATACTGTAAAAAAATACTGGCACTCAGCTACATCCGGTTAGACTGGAAGCCGATCCTAACATAGTTGGGAAAAGGCTAGGCAGATGATGATGACATTATTTCTTTTAAAGGTTTAATCAACACTGAAATAACTAAAGTAGGCAAGGGATAACACCATACTGTTATCAGCAATCTACCTGATAATCAATATCCATTACAAGTAGCGTTCTAGACAAGCGCTCCAATAAGGGTGCATTTTTTTCTCTAAGCAAAAAATGGCTATTAAAATTCGATTTGTCATGAATTCCTCACACAAGCGGTCTTCTAATGGTTTTACATTATTATCGACACTGATTAATAGATGTAATATTTCAACCCGTTTATCGTAATCTATGTTCTGAAGTCAAACAGGCCAATCTACTAAAAAACGCCTTTAATCGGTTGTTTAACAACCTTGAGAAGCAATAACGAGATCTTTTTGTTGCTGAGAAACGTGTCCTACAATACACATATGCATTCGATCGGTATTGAAATGGTAAGAACATATAAATGGAAGGGAGACTGGACTCGATAAGACAGGGCACTGACAAGATACAGAGCATGAAAGGAGAATAAAGGGAATTAATGAAGGAAACTTAAGGAAAACAGACGATATCGCAGAGATACACTGACCAATAGTGTTATGACGTAACACACTAACAGTAGGCATGGCTTTCATTTTGGCAGTTCAACAACATTCATTGCATTATTGACATTGTTGAGCAGACAAATTTGCCGAATATATATGAAGCAATGGATTAGCAATATCCTTCAAAATTATTCAGGTTCTGATTGAAAGTGTGTTACATTAGGGTGCTGACCGACTGACTTATTTGGAGACATGGAGCGGGCCTTACCTGCTACATAACAAACTTGATACATTGTCTTCATAACATGTGGATTGTGTGCCAAAACAACTGTCCAATAGGTTTTGACGTATGACTGTTGATATACCTATTATAGTCAATTAGCCATATATGGATTAACGATTTAACTTTAAACTTAAATCAACGTGATTACTTCAGAAATAGGGCTATAGGAAGTGGCAACAAGGATGTCAAAAAAGTTAAAGAAGTTTTTACATTCATTCTTGATTCCGCCCTATACGTTTCTAGGATTTCATTGCATATCATCATCTGCCTAGCCTTTTCCAACTATGTTGGGGTCGGCTTCCGGTCTAACCGGATGCAGCTGAATACCAGTATTTTACATGGAGCGACTGCCTATCTGACCTCCACAACCCAGTTATTGGGTAACACGATACAACTTGGTTGTCAGACTTTCGGGCTTCTGACGACCCGGAACGACTCAAAGATCCATGAATGACAGCCGGGACCAACGGCTAAACGTGCTTTTCGAGGCACGGAGGCGAAGGGGTCTTGGTATGTAAAGATGGTCACCCATCCACGGACCACCTGCTTGCCGCGGTTGGTCCGTGGACGGGTCCATAGCTAAACCTGATCGATTGAACCGTGCGGCTGTTATTTCTTAGCCACAAGCGCCTATAATATTCCCACTGCTTGGACATACGTCACATACGCCTCCTCTCTGTGAGAGGGAATGGGCTGTAATCCACCACGCGGGCTCAGTGCGGATTGGTAGATGCCACAAATGTCTTCGAATTTTTGTCATGCCGGTTTCCTCACGATGTTTTCCTTCGCCGTTTAGATGGTTATGATTTCAATACAGAACACAAATTAGAGCTTCTGCTGTCATTAAAGTTAGCGCTCCCTTCATAAGCAAATGAATCAAGTCTATTGCTCCACATTGGAACACTTTATAGACCTTCTTGGTTACTAGAAGATCTATAGACCTAATTCATTCTCTTGACAATATTGTGATAGGTAGGTATGTAACATGTCACATAATTATAGGGCGTAATTGACTGACTAATGTACAGATAAATCTAGGAACTATATTTTGCACTATGATAATGCCTGATCTTTAGACTAGAAAGTACTAGGATAACAGTAAGCAAAAGAAGCATTAGACGAAGATGGTAAAAAGAGTACCTACATCTCAATGGTTTTATCATTTGCGTTAAGAGAAACAAAGATTTATTGTTCCTGAAAATTAAAGCAATGGAATCCCCAAAGAACTGAAACTACCAGGGAATCATAAGCCGTTAGAGCAAAACAAACTGAGAACAGTAATTAATCCTTGAACAGCAACATAGACCTTTATTTTTAATCTGTATATCAATGTCTTTGCCTTCTTAGTTTACCGAGCAAACAAAACCAATAGCTTATCTGTGGTTAAATCTACTCAGTATGCGCTAGAGATCCTTGTCTGTTGGCATCATGCAATGCATACCAGTTTGATAAAACCGTGATATAGTATTTATACTACGTTCTTTTGCATGAAACGGTTGAATCAATCATTGAGTTACGCCCACACGTAACAATCGGGAATGATCATTGTTTTAAAACAAAGACTTTTGTAAAATCAAAAGTCTTTGTTTTAAAACAATGATGATTCCCGATCGACCGACGATGCAGGCATGCAATTTTGTTGCATTTGGTACCCAGACTGTTTAAGGAAAAGATGCTAATACAAGTTTTGAAAACCAGATTGGTTTGTTTCCCTTGATCATATAGATATGAATTTTACATTTCTATATGCTAAACAAACCAATCTGGTTTTGTCAAAGCGGAATCTTTTTGTCGATGCTAATAGAACTAGTTTTGGTTAAATAATTTGCATTATAGAAACCTTTGGACAGTGTCTGAATTATAAAACCTGTCTTTTTTTCCAGACTTTGTCTCATCTTAGAAGATTTAAGAGATATATTAATTTAGAAAGAAAGAAAATACGTTAATTTGCGGTAAACATGAACCGCAACAACACAAACATAAAAACAGAACAAGTTGGAGGAAAATATGCGTCACATGCACGCAAAATGGCCATCGTTCAGCATACCCTAAAGACCCTATAAAACCCCATGCGAGCGAGACAGAGCCCCAGCGCTGGATTTCAACGACAGCCGTGAATTTCAGCTTTTAAATAGTCCATGACGTTATCGCGTCAATATTCAACGCCATAAGCCATGCCGTACATGAAATAACTGGCCTAAATTGTAAGGATAACGCTCTCAACTGTGGCAATCATTAAAACTCGAACTGCCCTATATTGGAGGCCATTAAAGTCGAGTAGGAACGCAGCGGTAGTGCGTCAATTGTTTACAGCAACGATCCTAAATAGAGAACCAGAGAACGGTTGAAGAAAGAAACTTGTATTAAAATGAAACTCAGGAGGTAAAGAAAGGCCGATTATAACCAGAGTTGTCAATGTTTTGTGTTCTGCCTATGTCAAAATGGCGTGAAATTAAAATAGTACTAAAATACGATGTTAATCTAAGGAAATCTCATAAAACAGCTACGGTTATGTTTTAGGTTGTACGTGTAACTGTATGATACTTACCTTAGTTATTTAATGGTAACACAATACGGCAGTTTGGCTGTTGACTCAAGCAGTACTTCATCAAAATTGATTGTTGAATGTATGCCACTCCTAGTGATCACAGGCGATATGATTCAAATACCAATTTACTCGCAGATAAACAAGCTATATTTTGGTACATGTTACATTAAAATCCGTCTACGCAATTTCGAGCAAATCGCAACAGAAAACCGCTCTAAAATTAGAACTTTTAATTAAAACAATATAATTTTACTTACATTTTCCAACGAGGATGTAACACACAACACGTCTGTCTCAATAGCAGGTAAAATTATAACTAAACGTATGTAAACACATCAATACATACACACAGACACAGTTCGCCTTTAGAATTAATTCGCGAGTCTCAAGGGCACTGGAGACTATCGGAGAGATATGGAAACTCTTTTCGAATACTTGGAACTCGATCAAAGAAGACCTCGTCTTTGAAACGTCAAAGAAATTATGTGGCTTGAATATTGTTGTGGTGTTTATTTATCCTTATAAAATCGCAGTTTTTCCCTGAGTTTTGACCAATGATGACGCAGATGAATCAGCTGTGATGACGTAGTTGCTTCGATGTTTTTTCGCAGTTATCTCAGACGTCAGACCACGCCCAATTTTATCAGGTAGCGATTGGACCTGACTGGGACGGTACCTGCTTATGCAATGCAGAAAACCACCCCCGATGACGTGTGACTGACGTCACGCATATGCCACACGCAGGTCCGTTAGTTTATGAAACACTCACTGTACAAGTAAAAGGTACATCACTTTATTGGGTTTTTCTGGTATGAGCATCCTGTTATGGCGTCTAGAGGATAGGCAGGACTACCTGTGCTATCCCCCAACAGTAACGGTAATTGAACGTTTACTTAAATTGCGATATAGCCTAAACACTGTTTTTAGAGATTGGTCTCTAGGGAAAGTCAGGGTAATGAATTGTTCCCAAACACAAGCAGATTGACAACCAACTTAAATTGTCCGCAAATTCAAATCACAGCTGTCCTTCTTTGATGTACGAAATGAGTATTGCACATTGTCGTAGAGGCTTTTACTGTTATATAGAAAGAAAATACATTTACTTAGCACAGACTAAAAGACACACAATTCACCAGACACATGTATACATCAGGAACCCGTTGGATGCGAGAAGCACAGAACCGGTCGAAGTGGAGGTGCTTGGGGGAGTCCTATGTCCAGCAGTGGACGTCTTTCAGCTGAAATGATGATGATGATGATGATACATCAGATAAAAACAAATAAAAAATCAAATAAACAGGTGATAGGGGAGCTAAAATGTAACAAATTGAACCCCCCATGTGTATGGCCGAAAACTAATACTTTTAGAGTTATTTGAAATTTTAAATTACTCCAAATCTTCACACTAGGTACTTTTAATTTAAAAAACGAATGTGTTGATTGGGTTAATTTTTATTTATATTTATAGCTAAAATTGTAACAAAGCTAATACAGCCGGTCGATTCTGTAGAAATCTCACCGTGAAAACTTAGGTGAAGTGAGTTTGTTTTTGCTAGGAATTGCCACTACTGACAGCTCACTCCACGCTCACTTCACCTAAGTTTTCACCGTGAGATTTTTACAGAATAGCACCACAGCAGTAAAATTTCTAAATACATATTTCAAATAATTTCAAGAAGAATAAGTTTTTGTAATTATTTGTACAGACGAGACGCCAGCACATCAAGCTATCCGAAACTGTCAAATTTTCCCAATCAACTTTGAACCTTATAATTTAGCGATAAAGTTGAGAATCTATTAAAGAAATTTGGCAGATTGTAGTAGCTTGATGTGCTGGCGTCTGTACGAGAGTCATTGCATATATTTTCTGTCAAATATCTCTAAAAGTATTAGTTATAAACCTAATAAGTTTGTAAGAATAGCTTTGCTCATCATTTGTTCAAGAACTGAATGAGTATCTGACAAAATAAATAACAAGAACGCATTATCAAAAACCCCGAGGCCTACGAGAATATCACGGCAAAAAAAAAACATTATGATTTTCATACATTTTGGCAACATTGTCAATCCTTACGAAGCTCACTTTTTTTTTGCCATGAGATTCTGGTAGACCTATACAGGCAAAAGTCAAAACGTCTAGTTTGGGGATCATCGTCCAATCTGCTATTGTAACTTATAAAGTTATAAAAAATAATTGGGTAATTCCGTTGGATGATATTTTCTACCAAACGCTGTGACATTTTTTATGCCCGGAATACACATGCCTGTAGCTTGCACAAAAGTATGCAAGTAGCTGGCATACCAGGGGGTCTTCTCCGAAGCGGTTAACCACTGTATCAGCCGAATGTTCGGTCATTTTCTGATTCGAATATTGTTGTCCTACTACGAATTTAAAAAAAAAAGGTAAAACAAAGGTTAAGGCTAGGAACTCACGGAGCGATTTTCGCCCGCAACCGCCGCGGTCGTGGATCTGCGGTTTTATTTCAAAACTCACGAGACCGGTTATTCGCGCGGTTACGCGGCCGCCGCCTCCCTACCTCCGTACCGGCCGGCCGGCCGTACCTCCCGCCGCGTCGCCCGCCGGCCCCCGCGGTCGCCCGCCAACCGATCGCAACCGATCGCAAAGCGCGCGGGCGCCACCCGCCGAGGCTGCGGGTAACCGCGGCCCGCGCGATTCTACTAGTTGCCCGCCGGTACAGCGGCATACAACCGCGAACACCGCGGGCGTAAAACGCGTCGTGAAATGTGCTTTAATTTTTTATATAAATATTTGCATTCTACAGAAGCTGCGGGCCCGCAACCGCAGCGGACGCGGGCGAAAATCGCTCCGTGAGTTCCTAGCCTAAGGGTTCTAAAAAGGTTCGGATTGGCACAGTTTGGTCCCGACCAATAGTCATTAAAGGAAATTAATGGTAGTAGAAAATGACCGAACATTCTGCCGATACAGTGGTTTACCGCTTCGGAGTAGACCCCCAGTATGGTATTCACCAATCAGAAGTTGTTATGGCACACGGCATGCAAGCTGATTGGAAGAGATTGATTGCCGATTGATTGGTGAATGCCTATTGTCTATGTCTATGTCACTTTTTTATGAAACAACCGATTTATTTTTTGATAACCGACGAGTCTAAGTCTAGAATCATTTGGGTTACAGTTTGACCGTCGATATCCACAAAGGCACCGCAGGTCGCGCAACGAGCGGTGCCTTCGTGTCGCGCGCGATTATATCGCTTGTCGCGCCTGTTTGTAGGAGCCTTAACACCTTGTAGATATAATTATGTAAATGTGTATTATGTATTGAATGAAAATGTTTTGACAGATTGTAGTAACTTCATGTGCTGGCGTCTGTACTTTTCAAATGGTGAAAGAACTTTAAAAACATGGTAGCTGTGGCTCCGGAGATCAGTTACCCTCCACATAAACAAACACAAAATTCGCTCTCTCTTTTCATAATATTAGTAGCATAATCAATCAGCCTATAATGTTCCCACTGCTGGGACACAGGCCTCTCTGTGAGAGGGAGGGGGCCGTAATCCACCACGCGGGCCCAGTGCGGGTTGGTCCTCCATGTTACATGTCTTCGAATTTTTGTTTCTAGGACATGCCGGTTTCCTCACGATGTTTTTCTTCACCGTTTTGAGAGCAGTGGTGATGAAATAATTTATTCAAAGTAAAGCGCCTGTCTGGGTTCGAACCTCAGACCTACAACTCTTAAGTCGCGGCCGTTACCCCTGGGTCACCACTGCTGCTCGTAATATTAATACCTAATAATTTTAAATAACAGTGTAAGATTAGGGAATCAAACTCCGTAAAATTTGTAGCTTTTACTTCCCCTGTGTACCTACTGGAAGCTTAATGAAGTCCCAGAAGGCCAATTCGTCCTTAAAAAACCGGGCAAGAGCGACTAGAGCGAGTCGAACTCGCGCACCGAGGGTTCCGTACCATCATATAATGTTTTTAATTTTGTCGGCGAGGCCTATATTCGTCAGAGAATTTTAACACTGCACGCTGCGGTGTAGAATATTGCATTTTTAGGTCAGCGCCATCTCTTGACCGATAGTGGAACTAATGTAACTTTTGTTGATGATTTCTGAAAAAGTGTGCTATTAGACATCGTTTTATTTTTCCTGTAATATTTACTTACACTTGTATCACATAGAATAATTTCAGGTTTTTCTCTATGCAAACTTCGGAGATAAGGAAGGGGAACTATTATATTTTTTTCTTTTACGTATATCATCAAAAGTCGAAAACTATGTGGCCTAAAAAAAAGAAAAGTGTTTGAGAAATCTGCAAACTGCGTTCTTTCTTAAGATACCCCAATGACCTAGTAGCCCCACTTCGAATAAAAAAAAAAATATATTTCTTTCGTAGTTGTGAAATAGTTAGGCAAACGTCATCTAAAACTATTCGAAATTTCAAGTTGATAGTATTAGTAGTTCTTGAGATATCCAGCTGTGACCGAAAGACTAAGTGTCACCTTATGGGTTCTTTTTTACCATTTTGGTAAGGAACCCTAAAAACGATTCAAGTCGCAATCTCATCCCAGCGACAATCAATGTCACACACTCGTGAAAAATGTAGGTAGGTACCATGTAAATGTAGGTACCATGTAAATTGATTTTATTTTTACAGATTGCGACTGAGATTAGAAGAATGTGAACGTTCTTAAAAATACGGGATTGCCCCTCTGGTGACCTGCACCCTAATTGCGTAACACACTATTACTCTCAATTTGAATCATTTTGAAGCATATTGCTAATCCATTGCTCCATATGTTCGAAAAATGTGTCTGCTCAACAACGTAAATCACGCAATGAATGTTGTTGAACTGTCAAAACGAAACCCATTGCTACTGATAGTGTGTTCCGCAATTACCCTGCCGGTCTGTCAACTAGCTGTCAAATCTGGCTCATATTCTGTCATGTCAGTTATCGTGGTTGGTTACCAATTCTCAATTCTACGCGCGTTGTTACTTGTTAGGGATATTAAATTAGATACAGTTGGAATTCAAGATACGGAGGACATCGGGTTCTATTCTAAAATATATTGATATACTTAGTGTATTTTCTCAGTAGGGTATTTCTGAATGTAAACACCAATTTTATACTATAATTTGATTGCTCGAAAATAAACAAATCTTTTTTATTTTTACTTGTAGGTACCAAAAAGTTTGTTTTTAAAAGTGAGTCTATTTGTTAGCGTTTGGTTACAAAAGAATAAAAATAAGCAAATCATTTATTTATCTAAAACATGGCTGCTATTAATGATATTGTATACTTATGTATTTTTTTTTATTTACCATTTAAAAATTAATTACATTTGTTTCAGCAGAATAGCATTTTAAAACCACTAAGGTTTGTACTTATATGCAAATTAATGATAACTAATAAAGCAGGCGCTTGCTTTTAAAAATTAGTTGATATATAGTCTGTATAGAGTCTGTTCTGCGTCATAGACCATTTGTGACGTCAACCCTGTACGTCAACCGCAGACGGCATTGCAGCTGTAGTTAACTTTCATTATACCAATGATATCCTCTTTAATATAATATCATTGCATTATATGTGCGTAAATTGATCGATTTAAGCGTGCGTTCAAAAGTTATCAAATGTACCTAAGTTACAAAATTCAAATGAGTCAAGAAGTGACCAAAACTTCGTAAGCTAAGAAAGTAGCCATTGTGATATAATTTGGTAAGCGAACTGACGTTAGTTAAGCCAGTAGCCCCAAAAGCAGCTTTATTGTCCAACATAATTATGGGCAAGAAATCCCTTATTTCGCAAGTGAAGTCGTCAGACGTCCAAATAAGATCAGCCACCATAAAAGTAAGACAAAAACAGGCCGGATATTCGTCAGCTGAGGCGCATAGGACAATGCGCGACAATATGGCGCCCGCGACCCGCCATTATTAGCAACTAATGACATATTCAGAGCCATGCCTGCAACTTCCCAGCGCTATCGTGATTCACGGCCGGGCCGGCTGTGGAGCGAATTTTGAATGATCTTGATCGATTTATTGTTTTTTTATTGTCAAGTAATGTATTCGATTATTTAATTAGGGAAGCGTGTTTGTTTTAACGTCCATCAGATCAAAACCATGAAAACGATGAATCCAAAATGGTTGTTAAAGAAAAATAATGGAATGAAATAACTTCCATGCAAATTCAGTTCTATGAGTCATGCACTGAAACTGAAACTCACTAATTTATTTGTTTGAAGGTATAGATTACTGCGGCTTACGTGTTCAACAGAATCTAATTGAAAGAAAAATCGTGACTAACAACAGAGTCGGATTAACAAGGAATTCCCGAAATTGCAGTATCATGTTTTCCTAAAAATTCAGTGAAAAAGTTATTTACTGCCAGCTATCTTGATTTTTAATATGAAAAAAGTTTTGATGCCTTGATTGATGGTTTTCCACAAAGCGTGACAAACAATCGTGTTTATTTTTTTTTATAAATACGTATTATCTTTAAATTATGACTTATGCGTTTGTTATTGGATAGATGATCATTATGTTCAACATGACGCGTTATTGTGAACGAAGATAGTTGAATAATCGAACTCTATTATATAAACGTCTGTTCTATTTGATAAATGATCAGCACATGAATATGCAATATCCTCTATTCCTAAATGGAACGGTAGGTCTGTTTTGACCAAAGAGTTTTTATTTAAACTTTCTTCGATTATTCCAGCCAGTTATATTTCGGATACAGGATCGTAAAAAATATCATTGTTGTTTTAATTAGTTTGTTTGCACTAAGACCGCTTGGCGCGAAAAAATAAAGACAATTAACTATTTAGGTATATAGTTTTTTTTTAGAAGCACGTAAAGTGTTGATCTTGGACTGTCCAACCTATTAATTTGTGTTACAAAGAACATATTTTATCTCTATGGAATATCCGATGCTATTATGTGACTTATCTTAGTCTGCTAGTGCCTATAAATGCGTCTAGACAGATTTTTCATTAGTCCTTTAAACAGTAAGTTGTGAATTAGGTAAATGGTAGATGTTTATGGCAGGCATTAAACAAGGAACTTTATATTGGTACCTAATATGTTACATTTTTGTTTATATTTTCTCCAAGTAAGCCTTTTCACACGGGCAATCTTGCAAGAAGATCTTATATTCAAAATATGCAATAAATATTTTGTGATCTAAGGTTGTAGTTAATTCAGAAATGTAATTTGACACCTCACTGTCCGCCTACTGTCAGTTTTGCTAGCCAGAATTTCAAAAGTTATTAACAAAAACGAACGGGTTCTCACTAGGAACTATCTTGGAACCTGCGCCGAAATTCATCAGACTTAACAATAAGGATTAAAATAAACATAACATAATCCGCCTATAACGTTCCCATTACCGGGACACAGGCCTCCTCTTTCTGTGAGAGACAGTGGGCCATAATCCACCACGTGGGCCCAGTGCGGGTTGGTAGATGTCACGACTTCGAATTTTTGGTTTCCTCACGAAGCTTTCAAAATGACGTTTAGAAAGTATAAATCCGGTTCCAACACATTTTGTCTAGTCTTTCAGTTTACCACTTTACAAGGAACTAATGTGAAGATAGGCATTTCGAATTTGAACATAAAAATTTAACACTTCTGAACATTGGCTGTAGATAATTTTATTTTTAATTGATCGATCGTATCCAATTGGATTTTAACATTGGCTGGGGATTGTTTCGTCGTAAGTGGTCTAGACACACAGACCATTGTTAGTCTGTGCAAGTGGGGTCTGGCTGTTTTTTTCCTTCCGTTTTTATGAGTGGCTGGCTTCCTGCAAATGATACTATTGTTGAAGGACAAATGCCATATTGTTTGTTACCTCAATGCTTTAGATTGGAAAATTATTGGCAAACTCACTCAGTATCCATATTTAGAAAGTTGGTAATTACATTAAAATAGTAAAGCTCTTTGTCTACTTAAACAAAACACCTTTTAATAGCTTCAGTTCTTGTGATCAATGTATGCACAGCAAGATGGATTAAAAACACTAACCTACTAAAACCTAATTTTTTTATTGATATTTAATGACCTTTCCCGCCAGAACTTCCAACTTTCAAATACAATACATTTCAATCAGACATCAGTCATAATTGTATTTGAAATTATTCTTTAGCACATAAAAATTTACTGTTAATAACGGTTGCAAGCTCATTTTGCCTAATAATAGTTGTAATGACAATATGAATTATCGTACGCCGCTAACCCGCGGTGAGAGGCGATGGCAATCATCTACGAAATCACTGACGTTTCGTGCCGTGTCAAAAGAACCAGGTTATGAATCATCTGCAGGTAATAATGATTTTGTATCTGAAGATGAGAAAATGCGAAACCAAGTTGGTAGCCTAGCTGGTGAAATAAACTATTATTCTAATTTTAAATCGACAACTGTCACTCTCAGTTGTCATTTTGGCAATGAGACATAACATATTGCTGTCAAACAATGACTTTAGGGTTCTCTTATTCTCTCTGCATAATGCTCTCAAGATGTAAGAGAACTTCCCTACAATTTTTTTATAGTCAACCCAATCAAAATCGAAGGTCCTTTATTCTAATTAGCACAACGCCCGCTATCCCCAGCGCTTTAGCTGGGATGAAGAGTGACGCCACAAACTCCCCAGCAGCACAACTGTCTGTTCAGTTAGAAGAACTCAATTCTATAAAATACGTCTGTCAATACAATACGAATCAGTCCTCAAATATCTTGTCAGTGCTCTGATTGGCTGTTATTATTTCGATCAACCAATCACAACCGTTAACTTCAGATTTAACAGCAGGTTAACCGGGGTTAACCATAACATGGCAACATATCATTACGCCTGTAATACCCGAAGAGTTAGCCAGAGATATACCTACAGTACACCTACATTTAGCTAGTTATGTTTAAGTCCCATGTAATAGGGGGCGAGCCTATTGCCATTAACCGAGAAATCTCCGGGGTAAACCCCTTTTAAGAACATGACAACCTGTCAAATTATACAATATTCTATAGACAAGTACATTGAAATGTCATCGAAACAATTCTTTAACCGTATTTCAGTCACACCTTGCCTTCAAAAGCTGCTGCCTTGCATGGAAAGTAACGTGATCGACACATTAATATCTACTTCTAATTACTGTGCCAAGTCAATGTACTGTTCCATTTAGAAAAGCAATAAAGTCAGCCGTTTATTACTGTTAGTTCAAATTGTGAGGTTAAGATTACGACCTCTTTTGGTAGCAGACTATTTGTTCCTGTTTTTAAAAAAAATACAGGTTAACTAGCCCTATGCAAAACAAAACTTGGCAAAACATGTAAAAGCTTTAATGTATTTTTAAAACAACTTTATAAATCTTTATAAATAGGTACACCATGTTTTATGCATAAATAAATAATTTATAAATAAATATTATTTCAATTTTTTTTTAAATCCCGTTTCTTGCCTTGTATGCCACATACAAGCCACATACAATAAAATTGAAGCAACAAATGCTTGCATCGCCCAAACACTGTTTAGTCGCTGCAACTTTTATTGTTGCTTCAACTTATGGCATGTCAAAGGCAGCTAAATCGAACGGTGTAAACCAGGCAAAAAATAAAAAAAGGGGAACAGATAAAGAAGAATCCCGTGAAAAAAGAATGTATGCAAATTACCCTTTGAGTTGTCTTTGTGAGTATTAGGTAGGTATTATTTTCAATAAAATTTACGAAGTAGAATTGGACGTAGTTTAGCAGAAAGGACTCAACAAAAAAAAATTACAAACAAAAAAATGCGTTAGTCTGTGTAATACAACTTGACTTATAAAAATATTAGTATATTAGCCCATAGGTGACAATATTTCAAATAATTCCAGTTACAACATCATTGCAGCAATACACACCTAAACTTAAAACATCGATAACTCAAAAATAACTTTTTGTGGGTTGAGTCCTTTCTGATAAACTACGTCCAATTTAGAAAACAAATTCAGTACCTAAGCGTTTTTTAACAAGTCTAGGAATTAGACGCACAGTGAAAGCCGTAACGGTTAGTTTCGCTGTTAAATTAACTAGGTACCGCTAGTTAGTTATTACAATTACTAGACACAGTTATTATTACTATTATTTTTACTGTGAAACTGAAATCGTTTGACAAGCGTTAATAGCAACGTTACTGAAACCGAAAAATTGTTCAAAGTAACCATTTTACGTTAGAAAGCATATCATTTTGCTTTGCTCCAATAAAATAGAAAAACCGTAGCAAGACGACCGTTAGACTTGTAGAATGTAAGCCGGCATAATAATAGATCTTTGCTCTTTGAAAGAAGAAAAAGAACAATGCTTTTTATGTGACCACAAAGAAAGTAAACTTTTGACGTAGCTACCTACAACTTTTTGACATGTTTGACTTTTTTATGGTATTGATTATGATGAAACAAAAATGTAAAAAAGTATTTTGACACTAAATAAAAAATAAATAAACCGAAAATGGGGAAACAAATAAATTAAAATGGTAACATTGGTAACACAGTCATAAAATAGCCTATTCGAAATTCAAACTTTTTATTTTGCTTTTTTTAAGCAAACCTTTTTTTAAATGCATACTTTTTTTAATATTGAACCTTTATTTAGGGCAGGTACACACTCAAAATTATTAAGGAAATTTTCGTATTAGTTGAAAATTAATGATTGTTTCTCATATTATGGCACTCTGTACGTACTGGTTTAGTTTTCGTTCACGCGATAGCGGTGGCAATAACACGCAATACTGACCGTAGCTTAGATATTATAATTATGTAGCTAACTGTGCTCAAATTTGGAAAAAAAAAATATAAAGAAAATTATATGGCGGTAGGACTAGCCACATCATCTTGTGCCTTAGCTAAGAAGATTAGAAAGACGATATCAGTGAAAAAAATATAATAATACCAGCCTAATAAGGTCTCACTGCAGAGCTAAGTCCTTTTCTCATAAGGAAGAAGGTTAGGCTTGGCGATTTCAGACTTATAATCACACTAATATTATATTGGCGAAAGTTTGTGTGTGAGTGGGGGTGTGTTTATATGTTTGTTACTTCTTCACGCTCAAACGGCTAGACCAATTTTGATAAAATTTTATATGGAGGTAGCTGACACCCTGGATTAACATATAGGCTACTGTTTATCCCGATATTCCCACGTGAACCACATTTACGCGGGTGAAACCGCGGGGCGCAGCTAGTTATCTATAAGTCCAGGTTTCCTCACGATGTCTTCCTTCACCAATGTCAGTAACGTCGAAGATAAGATAAAAAATGGTTGCCTGTAAAGTCGGTTTTACGGGCGAAGATTTTACGTGACAACGTCTTTTTCTCGGTAGAATATTTATTGATATGAATATAATTAAATTGCACAATAGGAACAAGGAATTAAATGAAAATAAGAACGTAACGTTACCGAGCGTTACACTTTTTCATAAGTGACTCCCAGCCGCAACCTAATTTAAGACGTTGTCACGTCAAAATGAACTGAAAAAGTTAGATTGGTACTCGTACGGATTTGAACCCACAACCTCGTGCATGAGAGACTAAACGGCCATCATGGGGGTAAAACAATTGAGGTAGCCACAACTATGGGGATAATCAATAAATGCTCTAACATCATTTCTATTACCTACGACTTTGAAAATCTTTTCCAGGTCTGGCTGCCGTGAAAAACCTATGCTCATAGGATGTAAGGCTAGATGCTATTGGAGTACCTAAAGACTATGGTGGATATTGATTTGATGTTTTCAAAGGTATCTGCGGAGTGAAAAACTTTTGAATATCCTGAAAATGCTCTTGCTTATAAATCTCAAAATCCTTGGTGCTTTCGAGTGGTATTGAGCCTAGGACTGAAGTTTAGAAGTCTGCTAATTTCGTTTATTCAAGAGAGCGTAAAGATAATGCTATCGAGTTATTTTAACACCCGATTAGGTACTTCAGTGTCAAGCCTGTGGTGGCAATAATTTGATATTAATTTTCGGAGGACGCGTGTAACTTCCATGTCATTATTTCAGCTCCTGTAAACTTTTTAGAAAAAGTGCCGATATATTTTTGGGAAATATTGCCAATTTCAGGAAAAATAAATGGATATTTAAAACATTTTAATTAGAACTCTAAACTGATGTCATATCAAACTGTTCTTTTCAGTGTTGTGTTCCGCTATTTTTTCAGTTTTTTCCAGAAGTGCGGCGTCACAAGATTGTAGGTATTAATTATTAATCATCAAAAATAATAGGTAATCAGTAGGTATTGTTAAATGAGTCATCTTCAACTGCCAAGGAGTGTAGAATTTTATGTTAATCGCTAAACAAAAGTTATTTTCTTGAAACTAACCCAATTATGTTGATAAGGCTGATTTTCTATGCTGATAATAATATCTGCTTATACAAGTTGATGTTTTCACTTTTAAATAACTTCGATAAGTTTAAAGTATTGACGTAGGTATGTAAGTTGGAATGAGAAGAATTTCGTGAAGAAAGTTTGGGTATGAGTGTGGATGGCTACAGGAGTAGGAGAACACCAAAGAAACTGTGGATGAACTGTGTGAAAAATGATATGGCTAGAGATAAAGGAGTGACTATGGAACATCCATGGATGAACTGTGTCAAAAATTATATGGCTAAATAAGGGAGTGACTATGGATGATCCATGGATGAACTGTGTGAAAGATGATATGGCTAGAAATAAGGGAGTGACTAAGGATCATCCATGGATGAACTGTGTGAAAAATGAAAATGCTTAAAAAGGAGGTGACTGAGAAGTATGGATGACGTAGACATATTGTGCTGACCCCAAATAAATCGGGTTATGGGCAGGAGAATGATGATGAAGTCAAAACTTTTAACTTATTTATTAAGTAAATATTTATATTTAACTAGCAGCGCCCGCGGTTTCACCCGCAAGTCTCGATCCCGTGGGAATATTGGGATAAAAACTATTCTATGTCCTTTCCTGGGACTCAAACTATCTGTATACCAAATTTTAGTTCAGCGGTTTAAGCGTGAAGAGGTAACAGACAGACAGACAGACACACTTTGGCAGTAGTATGGATTCTCCTACTCCGATAATTATTTGTTACTTACAGAGGATTTTTTTTTTCAAAAAAGTCAACAAGAATCCGATGCGCTTGTTGCATCAAATAAGTAATCAAGAAATGTAAATAAGCAACCAAGTAGATAATTAAAAACTTAACTAGGGTTAAGTCAATGCGCTCGGCATTTGCATAATTAGCTCGGTCTGCAAAATTAATTAGACACTTCACTTCTTATTCCCGGCTACCGCTAACTTAGCTTTAACTTAAGTTTTATATTTGACTTTAAGCATTTTATCTAACGGAGAGCAGTGGTGGCCCAGTGGTTTTTTTTTTATAATGTTTATCTAACAATAAAATTTGATTAAATGAATTGTATATTCTGTAAATTGGATATTGGAATCACTTTTACACATTAAATAAAAAAATATATATAAGCTAGACGGACTCGACATATTCCTATCTGACTATCCCTGAAAAGAAATGGCGATACAAACTCAGGCAATTTTAGTAGTCCCATATTTTCGAGGCAATTTCTTCTTCTTCTACTTTTAGACTTAAGGTAGGTACTAAAATCGAGTCTTTCTTAACTCGAACTTAACTTAATCATCAATCATCTTCATTCATCATTGCGCGTGTATTTATTATTATACATATTGTACCTAAAGGGTGACAAAAGCTCCGTTGTCCCTAGTGTATTATAGTCTCTGCGTTGTCCTTCCGTTCGTCTGTCACAGGGCTGTATCTTTTAAACCGTAATAGGAGGCCACTTGAAATGTCCACAGAGTGTATACTACTATGACCGCTCAAACAATAAATAATTTAAAAAAAAGATACTATTTTCGGCGTTTTTCGCTCGATCTTAACAGTGGAAAATATTGTACGGTGGTACGGAACCCTTCGAGTGCGAGTCAGACTCACAACTGACCGCTTTTTTAAGTATTCAGGCCAGTTCCATTTATTTCTAAGTAGAACATTGCATATTTTTTCCAAGCAGTCAGCAGTAGAATAATCCGATAAGTCATCAATTCTATTGTCATTTTGTTACGTGCGTTTGTTTTAATATTTTTTAAACGTGATCAGCATTCGATTCATATGAATTCGTTGACATTCTTATTACTTACTAGTAATTTTCATGTGTGTTCATATTAGGTATTTTCCACCAAACAGTAGAATAAGAATTCTTGGAGTTTCTTGCCCGTTCTTCTCCATAGATATCTACGATTTGGAGTTGGACCACTAGCTTTAACTTTCTGAGTAACTGAGCGACTCTATAACAATTAAAAAGTGCTTGTAACTGGTTTAATTGAAATAAATGCTTTGAGTTTGAAAATTGAAGTTTTTGACAAAAAGGAAACGTTCTTTTTTGTGTGCGAAAAGGTTAAATAAATAAGTACCTACTTAATCAGATAAATACCCCCATTCACGAAAGTTACTTTGTTGATAAAACATACGTTATCTTTCGGTACCCACATTGTGCTCACAAACTTTCAACACCAAATAATAATGATAATATTATGAGGAAATAATTTACTAATTCTATACCTACATTCTAAAACCTCAGCAACAGGAACTATAATCGTTTTTAATTCAGAACATTGCTGAATAGATCCGACGTTGGTCAAAATATCGAAACAGATTTAAAACTTAATTTATTTTAACAACAAAAAATTAAGGACGAATTTAAAACACAATAATGGCAATTATTTCTTGTGCAAGTAACAGAGACTTCTTAAAAAAAAAACGAATGTTGTCAACTGCAGAGCTGTCAAAAAGAACGTTGGGAGTTTAAAATTTAAATTAAAAGTTGTACTCACTTTAGCTCCGATCTGGTTTCCGCATTGTCCGGCCTGCAGGTGCACTATTTCCCTCATATTTGTTCTGTTATAATTCCTATTATATTAAACTAAATAATATTAGTTTGTAGTAGTTCTTAGCGCGATCCCGTCACACGCACGGACGGACGGCCCGAATGAAATGAAATGAAAAAGGAACGGTGAACGGCGAACGAATCAGTTCTGCTCGGGGTGAGTGTGTTTCCACCGTATGAAATTCTCCCCGATTTCCGGGTAAGTGGTGTTTTGTTGTGTTTGGTATTGAAATAAGGTTGACAATGGTAAGCGAAACAAATATATTTAATGGAAATGGAGATAAGAGTTGCTGATAAAAGGTTTGTGTGGCATAAATGACGCATGTTACGACTCAATAATGATTCAGAATTTAAATGTTGTTTGTTTTAGTTTCAGTTTGAAAAATACATTTAATTGCTTCTTAGTCATAAATTATACGACTGATATCTATTTTGTATCCTGCCAAAATTAGCCCGTAGTATGTAGAAATATTTTACTGCTAGTATTTTTTTTTTAATTAGTTTGGCCTTTTATTTTTCATGCCCGGTTGATGGCAATATGCTCACCCCCTATTATATGGGACTTAAACATAACTGGCGAAATGTGAGTGTACTACCTATAGGTACATCTCTTCTTAGCCCTCCGGGGAATACAGGCGTGTGTTGTGTTCTTAGTTTTTATTTTATTAAGGGGACTAGGACCTAAACGCAAGTTTTATGCCTAAAAGTATTATGATCGACTACAGTAAACAAAATCAGAAAAATATCTGATATTCTTCAGGATATATGTTAGTTAGATAGTGTGTTGAAAACACTATACAACTAATTAGATACAATAGAAGAAAATCACGAAGATACCTCTAAAAGTTCCTTTTATCGATTAAAAAACATACTAATAAACATGCAATCATTCTGATTTTTTGTCAGAGTATTCTACAAGCAAATTTTTTTGTCTAATCGATTTTTATAATAGATTTTTGTAAATAGATAATTTTATTGCTTCATATTTGCAATAAATTACCAGCGTTGAGTCATCGCGCTTCTCTTTTCGATGCAGTCCGACAATGACCGCGCTTTAGGTCATGTAGTCCCCTTGAGTGTCCTTCTTAACTTAGCACTGCTTATCTTGAACTATTTTTTTTATTACATTATCCTAACTTTTTAATACCTTGTTAAATGTAGGAAATTTATAATCTTCCATTTTCGGGTGTAATTTCTCCACCTTGTAACTAGCAACCCAGAGACATGATTCACCGAGCGGACGCAAGTTCACGCCGACAATGAAACCATACCTAAATTATAAATTAATTCAAGCATTAATTACATTCTATAAGCTGACGACCGCTGACGGTTTTGGATAAGTTCAAAACGTTTCAGTAGGAATCTTGTAATTGAGATAAAGTATTTAATAAACCCTTGACAAAATGTGCTGACTGTAATAGTGTCTACGTATTTTGACCTTCTGTGTGTAAGCAGAGATATAATATACTGTGTAGTTTCAGTGAGTCATCGGGGCTAAATTGGTAGATATTTTTATTTTTTAGGGTCCCGTACTCAAAGGGTGCTAACGGGATTTGAGACTATATGGCTCCGCTGTCCGTCCGTCTGATTCTCTGATGGGACTCATACGCATTGCAATTATCTAAATAATTAGAAAAAAAATGGTTGCCTGTAAAGTCGGTTTTACGGGCGAAGATTTTACGTGACAACGTCTTTTTCTCGGTAGAATAGTTGAGTGGGAGAGAGACGCAAGGCATTCGGCGGGCCTCTCTCTCGTTCGGTGACTCATCGTAACGTTACCGAGCGTTACACTTTTTCATAAGTGACTCCCAGCCGCAACCTAATTTAAGACGTTGTCACGTCAAAAAAAAATCCGCCGCCTCTTAGCTTAGCTTCAATTCCTTTAACAAATAGAAGAAGAATAAGATTTTCTCCGAATTTCAGCGTTTTGCCTTGTTTAATTTACAACGAGGACCTCTCAAAAAGTTTCAGTCGCTATGTAAAAAGTGATGAAATATTCAATTTGAAATCATGTTGTCTGAAAAATGCAACATGGTTAACATAAAAAACCCATTGACTTAAATATTACTAGCGTAAGGACCGGGCTAACGGCGCGACTAAATGGCACCAGTGCGCTGGCCCTAAAATGATGGTTTTAGGGCCAACGCGACTCAGTTGACAGTGGTGCGCGCGAACTTCGAATTTCGAACGAAGAACTTCTATGTAAAATGTTCAGACGGGCGTATCCTTACTTTTGAAATCATTGAAAAAACCATTTCATGCCATTCATCGTATATCAAATCTTCCAACTTTTCAACACTCCAATATTTTTGCCTGGTTTACAGTTCTGCACCATTCG
The DNA here is from genome assembly GCA_948474745.1 of Oligia latruncula. Lineage (NCBI taxonomy): Eukaryota > Metazoa > Arthropoda > Insecta > Lepidoptera > Noctuidae > Oligia > Oligia latruncula. The sequence continues at coordinate 14,335,054 of OX419706.1, forward strand.
TCAAGTAGCCAATTTTATTGGCTTCTTCAAGTGAACGCTGACTCATAATAAACTCCATTAATACTCAACATTACTTTCTCGTAAGTGCACTCTTTGTGCAACAAATAGATCTTGCTTTATGACTGAGAAATTGAGAATGTTGTGGGATATAAAAACTCTTTTGTATTAGCAATTCATTTATTTATTGTTTCGCTAATAAAGAAAAAGACAGGTACTCACTTTAGTCTTTACTGTTGCATTCATTGGTTACAGTACTCACAGTTCTATTAATAGCTGGAACTGTTCTCTATCTATGTTTTTTTTTAAATTAAAATAAAACTTTTTATTTCAGACTATTTAAGGTTCATAGAATGTTAGAAAAATGAAACTTATAATCTAGTGTTATTAGTAAAAAACATTGTTACTTATTTACAATAGGTATTTATTTTCATCAACTTAAGAATCGAACACCCAATATCAGGCCTACCAATATAATTTTCTTTGTCAAAATCATAGTGCAACTGTTCATCAATTAACTAATATTATTTTAAATAAAAAAATGGTAAATTCAAGACAACGTTGGCAATACCATAACGAACAATCATTTATGTAGTATCCATGCCATCTTCAAACCAATGCAAACTTCATTAAATTTAATCATAGCAATCGATACCGAGACCGAGGCCGCATATGGTTGCGAAGTTTTTAATTCTGTCCAGTCTTCGTGAAATATTCTGTTCATGTTGTTCAGGATTCCGAGGGGCTTGTGGCTAAATGGTCACAGTTGCACGGGTCGACTTGCCTCGGTCGGTTCGTGGATGGGTGACAATCCATTACATATCGAGACCCCTACGTGCGTCGGAATGTACAGACGCCAGCACATCAAGCTACTACAATCTGTCAAATTTCTTTAATAGATTTTCAACTTTATTGCTAAAGCATAAGGTCCCTAGTTGATTGGGAAAATTTGACAGTTTCGCGTAGCTTAATGTTTTTGATGATTGGTCCCGGCTGTTATTCGTAGATCTTTGACAGTCGTTACACATTGACAACCAGTCTTACAAAAGGGGATGTGGATGTCAGATAGGCGGTCGCTTGATGTAAAATGTACCTACTGGTATTCAGCTGCATCTAGTTAGACTAGAAGCCGACCTCAACATAGTTGGGAAACGGCTAGGCAGATTAATTGATTGTTTTGTTGTTCTTTACCTTAGATGTCAATGATGTCCATTTGAACATAGTTTATCCTTTGAACGTAGTTCAAAAGTCGTACAAATTTAAAAGATATTTCTTAAACTGAATAAGAAGCCCCTATGTGTCCCTATGTTTTTCTTTTTTCATTAATAGTAGTCAAATTTGTACAGACGCCAGCACATCAAGTTACTACAATCTGTCAGATTTCTTTAATAGATTTTCGACTTTATTGCTAAAGCATAAGGTTCAAGGTTGATTGGGAAAATCTGACAGTTTCGGGTAGGTTGACCTGCTGGCGTCTGTACACTAGGCCTCTGTTGACAGCGGTAATTTTGAGCATTTTTTGAGGGTTCTAGTGCTTATAAAAATAATATATACCTAACCAAAAAGGAAAAGATAGGGACAAAGAAGTAGATAATATTTATTATTCTGTAAAAAATATCATTGCTTTATGGTCATTAACCAGAAAAAACAGGCGACAGCGTTTCAATGGAGAAAAGACCACCCGCATTTCCTCTTAGCTGGCGACCCTTCTCAAAGAATTACAAAAGAAAATGACTTGAATGAATTTTCTTCACGAAGTCACTTTTTCGTTTACGTTTTAACATCATTCACACCTCGTTCTTTGAACCATTAAGGGCATTTTAGGGCAATCATGAAATTAATGGTAAACAAGAAAGCCCAGAAATTAGGCCACTACCTAACCTATTAGGACGACGATAATAGGTACTTTTTTAGCAGCCTATGGAGTTCACACTGTAGCACTACTCAAGTGGTTTTTGTACCGACGCCAGCACATCAAGCTACCCGAAACTGTGAAATTTTCCCAATCAACTTTGAACCATAAGCATTAGCGATAATGTTGAAAATCTATTAAAGAAATTTGACAGATTGTAGTAGCTTGATGTGCTGTCTGTACTTAGTGATTTTTATGTCTTCGTATTTTTGAGCATTAACTTGTTTAGGAGCTTAAAAAATAAGTGAAATCAAATACATAACTATAGGGCTGCAAAGGGATTATTTCAGGATCATTACTAAATTAAACTGCGAATTTTAAGGTACCTAGGTAAGTATTAAATAGGGCAATCCATAGAAAATATAACCATAGTCTTTGGGGCAATGCAACTGATTTCATTTTGATACGTTACTAAGGAACAAGATAAACCAGCCATTACTAATAAATCATAATTAAGAGAGTGACTTTATCATACATTTCACACTCAGAAAAAACGCAATGAATCCGAAACTCTGAAGATTTTAAGCAAATAATCATCATTGGCAGTTGACCATCAACGTAAAATTTGAATTACTTTTGAAAAACTTTTGTGATAAGTACTGCCTAAATGCCGCAATTGAATTGTTGCTATGGTTTCCCCTTCATTTTACAGTATTTTATGCACCGGCCGTCTAAAAGTATTTTTTCGCTAATACACCCAGATTCATTTAATGGCCGCCAAACAATAGCTCGCGCAAAATTGCCGCCATTTTTACTGTCAATTTGACAGATAGACCTGTAATTAGGGTTACCAGCCGTTATTTTGTTATTACCTTATTTGAAGTGTAATCTTTGACCTAGCTGGATTGAATCTGAATGTCTGATTAGTGATCAGTTATTTTGCTGCCGAATGTAACTAATTTTCGTCATAAATCATATTCACGCTGAACGGACAGACAACCATAAATTAATAGCAAAGTTATTAAAATAAATGCAGAATATAAAACTAATTTATTAATACAGTAGCTTTATTTATAACGTGTTATTCATTTATTTATCATATCTACCGATCTATTTATGTTTTTTTTTGTTGCAAATGAAAGTTATTAATATTATTCTGTTACATAAAAACAAATGAAAGTCAAAAGGCAACTGGTGATTCGTAGAAAAGTACCTACCTAATTTAAATTGAACATTGGGCAGTGTGCACTAATATCTGACAAAAAAGATACGAACCATTTCCGCTCTAATCTCTAAAAATAAATTGAAAAAAATAATAGTTAAGTAGGTACTATTTTTGCGTCTGAGTGAGGAATTTGTGGTCAGGCCATTATTGCCATTTGGCATTTCTGATGGATGTTGAATGGTTGCGGAAAGCAGACGTCGACGGGTTATTTTGCGGTTTGACTTCCACATACTGGGTCTGCGGAGTACGTACGGAGTTTTTATTTCCGAATTCTACGTTTCATTCCAGCATAGCTATTCACAACCGTTTGATACGCTTACTTGCCGGATCGAACATCAATCAATGTTTTAAAAAAAGTCCTCTAAAAGCTGTTCAAATAGACGACCGCCATTCTTCTGACAGCTATTTGCAGCCGGATGCAAGGCAAATTACCAATTGAAAATGTGTCATTTTCGACTCGACAACCTATCGAATGGTTGTGAATAGTTATCTGGTGGGGTATGAGTATTTGTCTCGTATTTAAAGAATTACCTACCAACATTATGCCTAACTTTAGGCATAATGTAGGTAATTCTTTTAGGTACCTACTTCAAGAAGGCTGTCAAAAGAAGTATGTAAACAAACCTCCATTGGGAGCCACGAGTTCCGAATTTGAAACCAAACGGTAGCCATATTGTAATCGACACCATAGCTCATTTAGTTTAAACAGCTAAGTCTTGTATGTTCAATCAATGAATCGCTGTTATCTTACGGGGGAGCAGAGAAAAAACGGTTGCATTTGGTGTAAGAATTCCATGTTAAATAAACTTTATATACCTACGTTTCATTTTAACACTGTAATATTATTTTAATACCTACCTTCAAGGGAATGAATTGTTTATTTATAAAAACAGACTACGCCAAGCCATTACATGTGCTATTACCTACATACAACAGCTATTAAAGAATTGTCAGTTGTTATTTTATTATAGATACGAACAATTTAAGTTAATAGTCAATTTTCCGACTTTACTTGGGTTTATTTTGGTCCTTGTCATTTTCTTGTCAAATAATTAAGTGACACTGGAATATACTTTTTATTGTAGATGTCTGCCTATTCCTTACCTATATCAATTAACAGGCCAACATTTTGATAAGAAATGAAACCCTCGTAAACTTTCTTGTTCCAAATCCTAATCCTGCTAAAACTTAAAAAGTTAAAAGCATTGGTAACCCTGTTTTACCTCTCTGGCAACCCTATCAGCCCCAAAGAGAGTGAAACAAAAAGTCCTGTAGCTAAGTATGTCCCTGCACTCCCTGCATGGGGAGATAATAGTCGAATGCTAATTCTGTCGGGCAAAGAGCCAAATGTGAGGATGTGAGTCAGCGTCTATGGTAAGTTGAAATGTAGGGATTTCGAAATGTCTTATTTCAGGATTTATCTAAGTTTTTCTCTCGACGTTTTACTTTTCTAGAAAAACGGGTGGTGCTAAATGTAACAGGTGTGCAACTGAGGGATAATGGTGTAAAAGTACCCATGTAGCATGATTATAAGAGTGTTTACGCCGTACGGCATTTCATACAAACTTTCAAGCTCTTGTTTTTCGAAATGAATGAACCGATTTTAATGAAACTTCATACGCATAAGCAGGACACAAGGTCTAAAAAGTTACTTAAGAACATTTTCGAAATTTCTTATTTAAAAAAAGATAACTGGAAGTCTCTGTTTCTATGGAAAATTTAAAATCGGTCTAATTTGGCTGTCACGCTAATTTTCCCATCCGGAAAAAAGGGCTTAAAAGTAAGTAGATTAGATTATAAGCTAGCGACATACTACAAGCAGACAGGAAATTACGTCAGATAACTATAAAGATAGATCTAGATTACCAGAACAGCTAAAAACTAGACCGTAACAACATAATTTGCATAGGCGATGCACTCACATAAGAAAGTCGTGGTTTTAGATAGGCGACTGTGTCGACTGCCATGATAAGTATGCGGATATTGCTGAGGGCGAACGCTTAGGATTTGAGTGGAGTCATAATCATTGGTAGATGTCACATAATATGTCTTCGAATTTTTGGTTCTAGGGCATACCGGTTTCCACACTGACTGTCGGGACGGGACTTTCAAAGATCTACAAATGACCTAGCATTCTTATTCTAGCTTCTGATGACAAATGACAAAGTATTCAAATTCATCTATCACTGCTGGATGTGAACCACAGACAGATGATGTTTTTCTTAAATTTTTTACTGCTTTACATTCTCCTTGCATGCAGTGCGCCCGTAGAGTATTGGCGTCGATTATTTTATATTAGGTCGTGGAAAGTGATTCCCTTGTGTTTGGTTTCTCTGTACCTACTTACTGCTAATTTCTCAAAACCCTTACACTTTTTATTTGTTTTCTTTTTTTACTTGTAGTATTGTAGCGGTATCTACAGCGAACAACGCGTCATACTGACGTCACGCAAAATCCTGCCTCTCGCAAGTAGAATTTACCGCGCAACTAGCATAGATACAACGGCCTGACATGAATAATTGGGCAGTTGCCCGCCAGACACAACACCCGTCTGGTCGGAGAATCCTCTCTTTTCTATGGAGGATGAGTGAACTTTACACCCTGTTCCTCATACCTCTATAGTATAATTTATGTTGTGTGCCTCTTCTTCTTCTTCAGCCTTTCGTCACCCAATGCTGAGTGTAGGCATCCTGCAATGCACGCCACTTATCTCTGTCTCTAGCCTTCCTAAGCCAGAGTCGTCCAGCAATCTCGACCAGGTCGTCGGGTCCACCTCATCGGCTGTCGGCCCACACTTCTACCACCAGGTCTCGGTCTCCAGTCCAGCACTGCTCAACTCCATCTGCCATCTGTTTTATGCCAAAATCACTGCCTTTTAGTCTGTAGTTCGATCAATGCTAATATCCGTTTTATTGCGGAAATGAAAAGACTAGGCAAATGTCCTATAATAACTAAATATCAGCGAATCTAGTTAACATCAAGACTATTTTAGAGACTGTATCTTCCCGTTTTTCCCCCTAAGGGGGAATTGTAGCCTTTTTTTATAGATTCCACGTATCCCCTTAAGAGGGACTTTCAGGTGGGATTTGTGGAATAAGCCTATCAACCCACTGTGAAGGCCTCCATCTATCGTTTCACTCGCCTGTTTTTCTGAGAGGTGAGGCATGGCAGAGGTGTGCACCCACATTTCTTCAGTTATATTTTAAGCCCCATGTAAAAGGGGACGAGCCAGAGATTAACTCTTAAGCAAATTAAGCAAGTGCTTAAGACATCACGTCTCGGAGGCACCATAAGGCAGAAACAGCACCGAAACAATATTTGCTAGCACATGAATGGCAAGGCTTTTTATCAGCAAGAAATTACAAGACCCAAAAGTCACTCTAGAGAATATGTGGGCCAATCTATACAAATCGCTCGTCGATGTTTTGGAAAAATTCGAAGTGACTAGTGGATAGGAGGGCCTACAGGCGTGGATTGCTTAGGGCATCAAGTAGTCTTCATCCGGCACTGGGACGTTGCCATCAACCGGGCACTATACCGTCCAATTGGTCACCATTTTAGCTTTGGTCTGCCGCGGTCGTCTAGCGTGCTTAAAACCAAAGTACAGACGCCAGCACATCAAGTTACTACAATCTGTCAGATTTCTTTATTAGATTTTCGACTTTATTGCTAAAGCATAAGGTTCAAGGTTGATTGGGAAAATCTGACAGTTTCGGGTAGGTTGACCTGCTGGCGTCTGTACATAATTATTAGAAGTAACAAAGTAGAACATTACCCAGACGAATTACCCCTTCAGACAGCACAAAAACAGAACGTATAAGTACTAAGTCTATGTACTAAACCAACCAATACTGTTAACTACGACTACACTCCCGTTACACACAGACGAAGCCAATCGCGCAAAAAGTCGACGACAACAGCGCAGGCGACGACGACGACGCGACGAAGCGACGCTGTACGGTCAACCACATTTCAGTATTACACTTGAACTACAAAAACTACCCCTATTGCTATCGACATAAAGGAGATATCAGTGTCAAAATGTAGCCATGGACGTGAGGACTGTACAACATGCAAGAGGTGGACTTTTAATGTTTTATATGGCCCCATCGTGTTTGTTTTAAACGTTGAAAAGAACAGCGAATGCAGATCGGAGATCGGAGTTGGATTAACAACATTGATAAAACCGCCGACAGTCATCCGTGCATGTGCTGATGAAACTTTGGAGAAACAAAAAGATCTAAGATGTGTGCACAAGCTTTACGATAATAGTTGATGACGTCATGACTGACTGCAAGGTGGTTAGTAGGTTTGACTGCCCAATGTTGAAAGCCCCAATTGCACAGGTGCACACATATATACATACACACCTTTTTCCATGACGTAGGCAGAATGCCATCTGGTTTTGCTTCGTTCAAATACCTGTCTTTAATTTTAATAATTCGTTTTATACCGTAAATAAATAATACCTAGTCATACAAGCACCGCCAGTTGCGAACACTGCGCACTTGACCTTTCTGAAGAACATCATCAATGAGGTCAATGTCTGTCCTTCTAGGGTGTCCCCTACCGCTGTCAAACTCAAACATGGTTTCCTCAAGTTGCATAGGTCTTTGTAAAAGTGTGAAACTACAAACAAAAACTCTTCAAGGAAAGTCGAGGTAAACTTGGAACTTTGTATAAAGCTATCACCTAAGTGCACATATTATGTTTCTTAGAACTGCTTCAAGTTGAAACTTTTAAAAGCATAAATAACTCCTGCTTTTAACTCTAAAAGGTTCTTTACGATGTCGACACTGCATGTACGAGGAATTTCACTGTGCCCGTTATCTGCCGACTTAAAAAAGTATCAAGTCATGAACATGCTAAATTATTGGTCAAGTAGTGATAACCTGGTTCAGTCAGAAGCACTTCAAGCGACAGTAACTCAACAGATAAAAGGTCGTACTAAGAAAGGACGGTAGGTTTGATTCCTATGCGTAAAATCTTAGTCTAACCAGAAGTATCCAAAAGCTCTAGTCATGTAGATATTAATATCAATCGAATCGAATTTGAACGTTTTTTAAGTACGAGAACTGGGACCCTAAAAAGGCCAGTTTGGCAGAATCGTAAAAGGATAACACTATGAATCATGTAATGGCGAAGACAGTCTGTGGTTTTCTTTTTTTCGCTCCACTAGTAGGTATAATCAAAGAGATTGGATTTGGATTGGATTGATTGGTATTTTAGCATAGACAAAAAAAATAACTGAAAAATCCTTCACCAATGGGATTTGATACGATTAACTTTACAGTTAACTTTCCATTATGATTCATAATGTTATCCTTTTAGGATTCTGTCAAAGTGGCCTTTTTAGGCCCCCCTACCTTCTCCTCATTGAGCTTGATTGGGAATTTGGGAACATTTTAATTCTGAGTAATTTGTGAAATGGCTAGACTTTTTTCCGTGCACCGATTTTAATTTATATTGTCATAATTTTGTCATCAACAATGTAGATACAATTCTGCTGGTTGAGCAGAGAAGTGACGCTTTGTTCCCAGTAAGGAAGACCAGACGCCTGTGCTCCAAACAAGAAGTACCATTGTTAGTGTGTTGGCCAGTCTGGTCATATAATACAATATGTCTGGTGCATAAACAGCGCAGTAGCCCCGTTTTCCTTGTTGCGTTTTTATGGCTTCTGCGCACAAGCATCATTGTTGATTTAACTATTATGACTGAACTAAGCAGTTTTATAGTTGTTGTTCTAGTAGTTGCTAGGGTTACTGCTGAACATGTGGTTCGCTCCCCAGGCCCCAGGCTTGATAAAGATTGATTAAATTTTTCCATGGCTAGACAAAGTTTTATTGAGTTTAGTTTAGCTTAGTTTCATTTCTAGTAGCAGCCCGAAGTTTGGTGGTCAAGTCTAATTTTCAAACTTTGCAATGGTCTAGTCATTGAGTTTAAGAGAGATTTTGTATGGCAAATTCGCCAAAAACTTACCCTGGATTTGCCTGAAGAAAAAAGGAATTCGCCAGTTACGGATTCCTAACTCGCCTACCTGCCTGGGTTTCTTTGCTCTTAGGAGCAAATCAGACGTGATGAATTCAACGATCATTTAAATGATTGTTGAATCATTCTTGAAACAATGGCGCCGATTCTGTTGTTCACAAACTAAACTAAATTTAAGTTCATGCTATTTCATTATGAAAAGGACAGAAGATAAATATTAGTTTAGTCCTGTCAAATTAAGATACTCCATAGACAATTTAGACGAGATTAAAAAATTGCTTATTAAAAATACGTCAATTTACGTCAGGCGCTGACTAATTTGACAGGACTAAACTAATATTTATCTTCTGTCCTTTTCTTAATGAAATAGAAAGAAAAAGGTGGTGGGTGGTGGTGGTTAAATAAATAAATAAATAAATAAAAAGATGCCTGAACTTAAATTTAGTTTAGTTTGTGAACAACAGAATCGGCGCCAATGGCGCCGATTCTGTTGTGTCACAAACTAAACTAAATTTAAGTTCAGGCATCTTTTTCTTTCCATTTCATTAAGAAAAGGACAGAAGATAAATATTAGTTTAGTCCTGTCAAATTAGTCAGCGCCTGACGTAAATTGACGTATTTTTAATGGCCATTTTTTAAATCTCGTCTAAATTGTCTATGGAGTATCTTAATTTGACAGGACTAAACTAATATTTATCTTCTGTCCTTTTCATAATGAAATAGAAAGAAAAAGATGCATGAACTTAAATTTAGTTTAGTTTGTGAACAACAGAATCGGCGCCAATGTCTAACTACCAAGTTTGTTGCTTCCCTTCGATCAATATTGATCGAAGTTGCTTCCCTTGAAAATGGTTTCCTTTGAGTTAACTTTCCAAAAAGTTTTGTACCGACTACGCAAAACCGCAAAATTCATAAGGCAATGAAGGCAGTCAATTTTGTAGCGAAGTAAGAAAGCTAGTAGTCGTCTTGGCAGCGTGCCAGTAATGTCGTTGACTGCCATCTACCTAGCTACTGGCGCCAACGCTCAGGAAACTAAACGCATTTTTAACTTTTTCATTTTGTAAGGTGTGTATTTTTAGCTAAGTTGTTTATTTAACTTTGAGAGTTTACTAGAACTGTTACTTATAACGTTTAGTTTTTTAATTTTTGGTGATGTCCAATGTAAGCGGTATGATATTAAAATTAGATGCATTCATGCGTCTCTTCAAAGAGAGATAAAATAAACAGTTCTATTAGGATCTGTGTTTATTTTATGTACTTACTTTAGTAGCACTGGATGAGATTAAGAACACGAATGCCCGTTTTCAATAACCCTAGGATAAATTATTATCATTGCAGCATTTTTCTAGATATTATTGCACTGCTGGATTTGCAACGCTTATAACTAGCTAGGCATTAATTTTGGTTTGATCTAGTGTTAGTGAAGCGGGATATTATACCTACATCAGTGAGAGAACTTGGAAGGGCCTTGTTTAGTGCTTAGAGTAACCTATTTTTATCCATTGGCAACCTAAACTTTTGGTAACCTATTTTTTTTTTTTGTTTTAGTTACCGGCCACCGGCCACCGGCCAGTATCAAAGCCCGCGTAAAATTCCGGACGTAGGCCTAATCATAACACAAAAAAGTTGCACCTTTGTCGATGGACATTGCGCAGTATCCATGGCAAGTATGGCGGCCGGCCCACAGCTGTTTGTTTATTTATCGTGAACTATCTCCGCGATCCGGCAGTGTTTACGTCAAATAGGCCGTTACCCTGTTCCAAGTTCCGTGTAAGATGTGTTTGAACATTTATTTTGTATTTTTACGAGTTTATTGGCAATTATTTGGCTTTGTAATGCGTCAACTCGTGACTGGTACTGGTAACTAGGTTGATTATAAACAAGTTAATGCACTCGAAGACTAATGACCTAATATTGTATAGAATCATGTATTTTCTAACTGAGCTATAGATAAAAGAAAGAAGAACTGAACAGACAGCTGTGCTGCTGAGGAATTTGTTGCGCTTGCGCCACTTCTTCCTCTCAGCTCAAGCACTAGGAAGTGGTGAAGGGCGGGCGTTTTGGGGGACTGTCTTATGTAATTTTGTTTGACGTTCGAATAGTGCTGATTCTCAGCCTAATGTGAATGAATGACTTTTAATTTTGATAATAAAAATCTGTGTCCTATTATGTGGTATAAAAGAAACGTTTTTTTCGGCGGCCTCTCCTTCGTGTGCGAGTCCGACTCGCACTTGGCCGGTTTTTTTTAGTTGTAAGCCTATATTGTGTCCGACTGCTGGTCAAAGGCCTCCCCTTTTTCCTTCCAAACCTTGTTTTTGCGATCTCTGGCCATGCTGACCTTTCTTAATCACATTATTTTTTATTCTTTTAGGTAGGTATTAAATCTTAACCAATTAAATCTTAATCAATTTGAATCATTTTGAAGCATATTGCTAATCTATTGCTCCATATGTTCGAAAAATGTGTTTGCTCAACAACGTAAATAACGCAATGGATGTCTAGAGAGAGACTGATATCTAGTGTGTTACGCAATTATGGTACAGGTTGCTACTTACTGGGCGGATATTTAGAGGGAAGCGCCGGGGAAACGAAATACCAATTTTCTTACGTTTTTTGCAATTTGCAGGTCAGTGTCAGGGTGTAGGTATGTTGAACAAAATATGATTCGCGAGCGTGACTTTACAATTCTTTATTTTATTTATAATTCTGTAAATACAAGTTCATATTACCCTATTGAATGACTATTTCATGAAATCATGACATTTAAGGCCAATTCTAACTTAAGGAGTTGCATTGCGGATTCTAATTATTATAATTCTGTAAAGCCATACTTGTCGCGAATCATTTAATTAACATACTTACAACCTGACGCTAATCTGCAAATTGCAAAAAACTTGAGTAAATTTGAATTTTGCTGGCTACCTTGGCGCATTGGAGGGGGAAAGCTGGGGGAGGGGGCAGCCTTCCCCATTCACAAAATTGCCTATCGCCATTTTACCGCTCCTGCAAAACCTATCATTCACAAATGTCTCTTCAATTTTCAGATAATGTGAGTGAAAGACGAAAGTATTGCATTAGCTACTGATGACTGATACACGTGCTAGACGAAACTTAAATGCATGAACTTTAACCTGACACGTTATGTCGCAGCGACCGCTAGCTCTGCTTACCCTAGAAAGGAAACAGGGCGTAAAAATAAGTTTCAAATGCGTTTCACACTACGTGCGGGCGCACGTAGTGTGGTAGTTGGAAGATAGATGGCGCTGTGCTCATTTTTCATTAAGAAATTAAAATAAAACGTTGGATTTCATAAAGTATGGGCTTAAATTTTGGCGAAAATTATAATAAGTATGTACATTCTGCTAAACTATTTCTAGTCTAGAATAATTGACTTTAAATCTAAGAAATTCTTAACCGGCAAAATAGTCCTCTTTCTTGTCGAATGAAAGAAAACTTCACGTTTCCCGCCCTTCATCTTGTTGACAAGCGAAAGTACCTAATTGAATTTTCCTCACAAACTCACAGTACAAGTGAAAACACTCAGGAACTGTTCAGTTTTAAATTAAATTAATTTAGAAACGTCTACGTTTCCGAAAATAGTCACAAATCCCCGACAAGGCAGACGAAATAAATGAAACAAAAATTCATTCGCTTTCTGGGCTCCACACGAAGAATTCTGTTCCAATATGTTTTTTTATTTATTTATTTATTTATTAAGGTACACCAACAGCTTCTATGTATAATTTATCTTAAGTACTATAGATCACAAAAGTCTCGGTCTTACACAGTCGCCAATTACAGGTTTACCAGCAATCTCAGAAATAAGTGATCACACATAATAATAACAAAACTAAACTAAAGGCTAGAACTTAAAAATTTTATGGCAAGATACTTCTTAAACTTAAGATTAATAACACAAAATAAAATAAAAAAAAAAGAACAACATTGCAATTTTGCCCACTTTTAAAACTAAGACTAAGTAAATAATATAAATAGAAATGAGATCATAATGGAAAGTATAGCTTCTAAAACAAATTATAAAAGGGTGAAGGACTTCCAAAGTATATTAACATAACACATTATCGGATTGTGTTTTTCGGGACTTTAGTATTTTGGTTTTATAGACCTTTATGGAATCATGGTATAGATCAACATCTGGTACCAATTTTATCAAAGAATTCATCTCTCTGCTGAGTCGGTTTAGTGGTGAGTTTACTCCAATATTTGTCTTGGATGCTCGAGTGTGGAATACATCAGTTACAGGGTATCTGGGTATTTTGTAAGGAACTTTTAGTCCAATACGCTCAACTAATCTGTCACAGTCTAATTTATTATTGACCAATTTGTAGAGAAACATTAGTCCCTGTGTCAGTCGACGGTCGCGCAGAGAATCCATATTGTAGCATCGAGCACGTTGTTCATATGGACACCGGGGAGATATTTTACCGAAGGTATACGCTAGATGTTTCGTGAAGGCCCTCTGGATGCTTTCGACTCTTTGTGAGTGCATAGCATAGTGCGGGTTCCACACTACGCTCGCAAACTCAAGGTGGCTTCGAACTAAGGCATTATATAACACTATTTTAGTTCTAGCCAGCTTGAAGCCTTTAGTGCTTCTCTTAAGGAATCCAAGTAGCCTTGCTGATTTCGTGACAATGCTATCAATATGACTTCTGAAGTTAACTTTGTCATCCATGATGACTCCAAGATCTCGAACTTCATTTACAGACTCTAATAATGTTCCTTGTATATTGTATGAGACAGCGCTGGATTGTCTTTTCCTACTAAATCGAATGTGGCTACATTTTTGTACGTTAAGATTCATGCGGTTCAAGTGACACCATTGTTCTATCCTATCTAAATCCTCTTGAATTAGAGTAACATCTGCAATCGAATTGATTGTCCTATAAATTTTTAGATCATCGGCAAACATTAAATATTTACAGTGATGGATGTGATCTATAATGTCGTTAATGAAAAGCGAAAACAGAACTGGTGCTAGATGAGAACCCTGAGGGACTCCTGAGTCAGCGTAGTATGGGTAAGATTCATAACCGTTCACGACAAGAATTTGCGATCTACGGGATAGATAGGATGAAAACCAGTTTAGTAGTGAGCCATGTATACCATTGTATTCCAACTTCAACAGTAACAGAGAATGGTCAACTTTATCAAACGCACTGCTGAAGTCCGTGTATACTGCATCTACTTCTAATCTATTGTCAAGAGCTAGGGTTACATCAGTTACAAACTCGACAAGATTCGTTTCTACACTGCGACCAGCTTTAAAACCATGTTGATTTGGTGAGATAATTTTATCAATGTGGCGCGTAATGATCGGGCAAACAAGAGATTCAAAGATTTTAGGAAAGCACGATAAGATTGAGATGGGGCGGTAGTTTTTAACATTTGCAGGATCACCTTTTTTTAATACTGGAACTATTCTTGCGCTTTTCCATACCTCAGGGAAGATTCCTTCTTCAAGAGAGGAATTGAAAATAAACTGCAATGGCAAGGAAAGCACATGACTGCAGCGTTTAATGAACAAAGGTGGTATAGAATCTGGTCCAGGCCCTTTAGAGGCGTCTATGTGTTTCAGTTTATTATAAATTTGTTTTTCCGTATACTTAATTTTGCTTATAACACTGTCTATACCCGAAAATGCATTGCAAGTATTGTTATTAGTAGCAGGGTTTCGATTAAAGACGGATACAAATTGATCAGCGAAAAGGTTTGCAATTTCAGGACCACTGCTAGCTATCCTATCATTCATAAACATGTCAGCAGGTATGCAAGACTCCCCCCGACGTTTATCTTTTATGAACCGCCAGAAAGCTTTAGGGTTTTTGGGAATATCACTTTCAATTTTATGTTTATATGCATTGTAGCAGTTATTTATCAATGTATGGCAGCGACTACGAAGTAGTTCAAAGGTGAGTCTATCTCGGGGATTATTATATTTTCGGTATTTTTGTCTGAATTTCTCTTTTTCAGATAGAGCCTTAATAAGCGATGCCGTATACCAAGTGGGAAATTTTGACTTTTTCTTTGTATATTTCGGTACAAAATTGTCGATGGCGCTCTGTAGTATCCCGTAAAAGGTGTCGACCCTTTCATTAACATTTACACATTTATGAAATGCATCATTCCAATTAATATTTTTAAGATAAATTAAGATTTGTTCATAGTCAGCTTTGAAAAAGTTGTAACCGGAGCGATACGTAGTTTTTAATTGTTTTACGTTAGTGAATGGAATTGAGATGAGTATGTTCGGGTGATGAGAGTCCAGTTTACTTAGCAGGTCACTAGGCTTAGTTACTGTTACATCTGATATGTTGCTTAAGACTAAATCTAAAACTCTGCAGTCAGCATTAGGAATAATATTAAATTGATGGAGTTCATTAATTGATAAAAAGTCTACCAGCGAGTAACCAAGTGAATTTTCATAGTTTGATGGTGAGAGATGTCGGTCATCGTCTCTCCTGTTCCAGTCAATAAAACCCAAATTAAAGTCGCCAAGAATCACAACATCGTCGACGTTAGTTAACACGTTATTAACATTATTTAAAAAGCATTTCAGAGTGTCTAGTTTGACAGGTGGAGGCATATAGATAATACAAAGTGCAATTTTTATAGTACAATTGTTAACAGTTAACTCCACACATAACCATAAATCTTCCAAATCACTCTCCCAGTTTTTAATTCTCACTGACTTAATTTTATTACTAACAGCTACCATAACGCCACCCCCATCTTTTTTGGATACCTTAGAACTTAATCTATCTCTACGATATACTACGTAGCGAGAGTCAATGAACTCTCCATTAGTAATGTTAGGGTTTAGCCAAGATTCAGTAAATGCTATTACATCATAGCTAGTGAGCAAAATATTTTTAAAGATATCTTCAGTTTTAGTTCTCATTCCACGTACATTTTGATAATAAATATCAAGCATTGCGAATACAATAACGCTAAGAACATTTTTATTTAAAAAAAAGCTAATTCTAATTAGTAACGTCAGTTTTTTTCATTAACTGCAAGCTATCCTGATTACGAATATAGATAGACTTCGAATAAATATCTTTTCGAACAAGAATGCGCCCGTTCCGTATCCAGACAAAGTTAAAAGACAACTCCTTAGCCAGTTTTCGTGTTGCCGCATGCAGTTGTTTGCTAGTAGGGCATAAATGCTCGCTTACAAATATAGGTACCTGGTTACCAGCTACTCCTAAGTGATGTGAGTTCAATTTCTCCGAGGAATGTTTTTTGTTGAAGTCTCCTACAGCAGCAAGTAATTCGTCGCGTTGACGAGGACTGCGTAGCTTGGCAATCACAGCGCGTGGACGATTACTCTCTTTGTTTAATTTGGCTACTCTTGTGATTTGCATAATGTCCCTGTCCACAATGTCGCAACTAGTTACCTCCGCAATTTTTTGCAGAGTATTTACTAGGTTTTCGGACTTATTCTCAGGCAGACCGTTAATTTCCACGTTATTTTCGCGCATATTTTGTTCTATGATACATAATCGTGTAGTAAGTTCACTAACATTTTGCTGGAGGTTTGTATTATCACTGCGTAGTTGGTTAATTAGGGTGTCCTTTTCATCAAAACGTTTCTTGAACTCTTCAAAGTGCTCGTTGAAAAATCCGAACGAATGTTTGAATTCCGATATTTCGCCTTGTATATTTTTTAATTGCTCAGTTACTAATTCTTTAAAAGAAGATTTTAAAGCCGCGGCCAATTCTTCCTTAATAATATCTCTTAGGGTACTTTCGTTCAACCATTGTTCCTGAGTATTTGAGACCGACATGGACTGACTGCTTTTCTTCCTATGAGTTACATTCGCATCAGGTGAGGAAGTCTTGGGAGTAGTTTTGGGGCCAGATATTTGTTTCCGACCTGGTGAATGACGGAGGTTCGCAGTATTATTAATAGGGCGTGCCGGTGTATCAGTGTTGTCAGTTTTTAGCTGTTTACAGCAGCATTCCGGACACTTCCAGGTGGACTTATAATCATGGTCCATTAGATAAAAGTTGCTGTTTGGTATATTCGCACAGGAAATGTCATATCTTGACTTACATTCGCAACAATTCAAAAATTCCATATTATTAATTTCATTTAAACATCCAGCGCAAATGTTCCGGTTAGGTGCCATTATTAAAAATAATAAAAACAAATTGACACGTGCAGAGAACACTAGCGGTTATTAGTATGCAGCATAAAGCTTAAAGTACCTAGTTGAAGCGCAGAGCGGTTGGAGTGCGTGCAGGTGCAGCTGCAGGTGCATGTAAGCGCTGCGCGTGTGTGCGTAGAAGCGAGCGATCCGCGGGTTGCCCTAGGTCAGGGACGCAACAACAACGCAGCCGTTATAAAAAGGTTTTGAAAGTTATTTGCTTATTACTCACGAACAAACAAGAGTCTTGGTATGCTGTAAACACCACTGCATAGTCCGTAATCACAGCTTCACGGAGATATATAACACTACTTATAATTATAACTTTTAACCACTTTTCTTATTATTATAGCAGAGAAAAATTTTAAACGGTGTTAACACTTTGGCGTATGGGCGCGAACCATGTTTGCTAAATATTTATCAATAAGGTTTAATTTCCAAAAATGCCTTTGTTTGAAAACTTGGGAATGCGTTGTCTATTCTTAAAACGGAATGACAAAATGAAAAGTATCTAACTTTTTAGTGTTTCACTATGGTTTCACTATGAAAACTATTTTCACGTCCGCCACACGCGAAGTTAATCTTCCTATTTCTATATTTATCTAGGTACATGTTGAATTTTATTTATGTGAGAATGATGTAAAAAAGGCGGTCATCAACTGGTCAGATTACCTTCGGCCTTCTCACGGAATGTAGGTATTGATCGATCGATAAGTATAGATAAGATATCGTTTTGTTATCTCAACATAATCTAAACGGGAAAATACCCATTAGCAATTCATTCTTAGTAAATAACTACTAATCGCAGCATTTCTCAGAAACAACAGAGATAACTGTCCCGCCGTCATCTGCAATGGAAGAAAAAAATAAACAATTATTAGGGATTAATAACCTTCAATGATAAACTTGTATTTTAATTAATAAATGTAAGATACCAATGGACAAAATTAATGTAAGATACTAATGGACAAATATCCAATAAATCAACTCACTCAGCCTATCGTAGTCCATTGCTGGACATAAGCCTCCCAGGCTGCGCCACACTTTTTTTTTTCCGTGTGGAAATCTTCATGGATATCCACAACCCTGGGGTAGGTGGGGTGGAGGGGTCTCTCAGACTCTTACTGACTAAAACCACACGGTGTCCTGCTGGCCTGCTGCTACCTTTGCCGGGGTGCTGGTGCTTGCGCATTTCGTCACGGTCCGGCCAGGTGTTGGACCGCATGAATGCATGCGGACCCCGTCACCCCTCCGCCTTCCGCATCCAGTCGGTCCCTCTCACTATGCTGCGCTGCGCCTACTATTATATAAATAGGAATAAGGGCAGCCCAGGAGGATGAAGTCAATCAGGGACAGAACGGTGGAGTTTCTTGCCCATTCTTCTCCATACGAAAACTACCTTTTGGAATGGGCGACTAGAATCAATTCTATTTAGTTGTAATTTTTGACGTTCAAAAGTGCCTATTTGAAATAAATGATTTGACTTTGAACGAAATGCACTCGTGCAGCTCTGGCGACTTTACAATTGGAGTGGCAAGCAGTGGTGACCCAATGGTAACGGCCATGACATATACGAGTAGTAGGTCGTGGGTTCGAACCCAGACAGGCACTTTACTTTGTGTAGGTAAATTATTTCGCCACCACCGTCTCAAAACGGTGAAGGAAAACATCGTGCGTGAGGAAACCAGCATGTCCTAAAACCAAAAATTCTAAGACATGTGACAATAACCAACCCATACTGGGCCCGCGTGGTAGATTACGGCCCACTCCCCCTCACCGAGACGAGGCCTGTGTCCCAGCAGTGTTAATGTTTTAGGCTGATTATGTAAACCTGCAGTTAGGTATGTTCCCTTTGCACTAAAAGTATTATTTCCTCACGTTTTGCATCACATTGTAATCTTCGACAAAATGGACCTGTTCACATGATTACCTACAACTGAGTCAATTAGTTAGCTTATCGGTGACATATTATATATTATAATAAATTAATGTAGCATCACATTACGAGACGCGGAGATTTTACTAATAGTGGCGCGGAAAGTTTGTCCCTAGGTATGTAATTAATTGAATCTGCCTCGTTAGTGGATCTTTGACAGTCGTTACGGGTCGTCAGAAGCCTGAAAGTCTGACAACCAGTCTTACCAAGCGGTATCGTATTACCCAGTAACTGGGTTGTGGAGGTCAGCTAGGCAGTCGCTCCATGTAAAATACTGGTATTCAGCTGCATCCGGTTAGACATGAGAGTCAAAATGGCGGGTGTACCTTAACCAACGACGATATAGGTAGTGGTTATATTCTCTTTGACCTTAACTAATCGAATCCTTCCATTTACTAAAAAAATGTACCTTAATTGTAATTAATTACTAAGTAATTAATTAATTGTTAGTAATTAATTAATTGTAATTTAGTACCTAGGTTTAAAAAAAATTGTACCTTCTTCAGAACGAAATTATTTCGAAGTTAAAGGTACACCCGCCATATTGACGTCAAGATGGCGGGTGTTCTATAGTATTTTATTATTTAACCATTACTCATAAAATATCATTACACCAAAAAAATGTATGTACCTAAAATGTACTATTTAGTATCTAGGTTTAAAACAATTGTACCTTCTTCAGAACGAAATTGTATTAAAATTAAGCTACGCACCCGCCATATTGATGTACATCAAAACGTTCGGCCTACCGAGGTAGGGAGCTGGCTGCTACTCCAGTTTTTAGTGACGATTTTGTGAACCCTAAAAATACATAAGTACCTACAAATTAAGAGAATTATTTCAAAGTGATTTAAGATTATATATATAAGACGCTGTTGAGCAGACGAATTTTTCAAACCTATCAATGGTTTAGCTCTCGGATTATGATCGAAAGTGTGACAATTAGGGTGCTGACTTCCTGGGTTCAATCCCAAATTAAAATATAAAAAAATAATGTAAATTTGAAACTTTAATTTGGGAATTTTTAGTACAGACGCCAGCACATTAAGCTACCCGAAACTGTCAAATTTTCCCAATCAACTTTGAACCTTATAATTTAGCGATAAAGATGAAAATCTACTAAAGAAATTTCAAAGATTGTAATGAAATGAAATGATTTTATTTTTTGTAAGTAGGTTTGTACAAACACTTTTACACGTCAATCATGTTTTTTAAAACTAGATGAAGTCGGCGTTTCCTATTTGACTACTCTGAGAAGAAAGGCTGAAACAAACTCAGAGGTCACTCTTTTAAAGTACAGACATAATCTTGGTCAGGTTATATGAAGGAAGACCATGTAGATCGATGTCTGAGGTGGTCTTTTGAGGAAAGAACCACACAGATTGAGAGGACTGAGAGGACCGGGCTAGTCTGTAGTAGCTTGATGTGCTGGCGTCGGTACTAAGAAAAGCAGTCCAAAGTCGGGATTTGTGCCGCAGCTAGCCCGATTATTGGCAATACATTAGAATAGAAAACTTTTATTTCAGACAGGAGTCCATCCATAGGGTTACTTAGTAACAATTTTACTTAACTTCTAGGC
Organism: Oligia latruncula; assembly: GCA_948474745.1. Lineage (NCBI taxonomy): Eukaryota > Metazoa > Arthropoda > Insecta > Lepidoptera > Noctuidae > Oligia > Oligia latruncula. Next base: position 14,355,805 of record OX419706.1, read on the forward strand.
AATAAACAGGCTCCCCCTATTCTATGGATCTTTTTGCCAAGCACGGTGTTAGATTTTTCATTCTATGGTTGGATTATAACGAAATATTCTTTGCGACAGGCAGGGCACATTGCTCGCAGAACATATGGCCGTGGGGCCAAAACCGAAAGGTTCTGGAGTGGCGACCGCGTACCGGAAGACGTAGCGTTGGAAGGCCTCCCAAGGTGGTCCGACGACCTAGTGAAGGCCGCAGGAACCCGTTGGATGCGAGAAGCACAGAACCGGTCGAAGTGGAGGTGCTTGGGAAAGGCCTATGTCCAGTAGTGGACGTCTTTCGGCTGAAATGATGATGATGATGATTTTTTTGCGACTTAGTTCCTGGTTCCAATAAATATAAATCAACATCATTAAAGAGTGAATAACTACAAAAAATAAGGCGAGTGACTCCATGCGCAAAAACTATGTTATGCAAGTTGTTAACTTATTTCTTATTTAGCAGACTTGGACTTGTTTATTTCAATATGTCTGCCCGATAGCTCACGAATACATGTGTGCTCAAATAAATAGACTATTTAAATAATTCGCCATTTTGAAAATTCATGCATAGTGATGTGACATTTTTGAATTACGAAAATTATATGGTCGATATAAAAAATTGCAGTGACATTATTTTTTTTTAAATCAGTTGTAGACAAATATTAAATCTATTATATACCTATTTACTATTTAGAGCCAAAGAAGGTGCTTTAAGTGTTGTTTTCAAAATATAAGTGTGTCTTTCGCCCCACGGAAGTTCTTCAATGTAATAGAGGGAAATGATCCATTGATCAGTGGTGCAAGGCGCTGAGGTCCACAGTTTTCGGCCGCTAACGCATAACTGTGGCTCCTAAACTATTAAGCACGTACTGATCCGTGGTCCTCCGAACTGTGCTGACGTTCATAGTAGAAAATCTACAGAAGTTTTTAAAGAAATTCCTTGAAGAATCGTAAGTATTTTGTTTATGTTTAAGTAATGTAAATACAGACTGTAATCTGTTGTTTATTATTGAAGCACGATTTCTTTATGTACATACTTATCGATAGAGAGAAAGTTGAAAATGCAATAAATTAATACTTATGACTGTCCTCAAGGATACAATTTGAGGACATATTCATTGATTGCATTCTTGATAGAAACATGAACAGCTAGAAAATAAATGGGATTCTTTTCTACCCGACTCTGCGTAAGCAAAGACAGCTAGTGTTATGTCTTTCACGCATATCTATGCATTTGTGTGTGGGATGCTTTATATCCTTGAAATATCCTAATGGCCGGAAGGATTTTAATACATGAGAAGTCTATCGACTCATCTGGGTCGCGCCATGGTTACTCCCTAGCTTCATTTGTAATTCCGACAATGATAATGACCTCATTAAATTAAAAATTTTGAAATAATTAATCAACTTCGAGGTATGACATAATTCTTTGAATACAATGACACTCGCTGTTATACAAACTAAATAAGAACTTATAAATTAGATCATTGAACTTATCGTAACAGATATGAAGGCAACACTATATTCGTTGTTAAATTTTTGGTAAAAACCGTTTGGTACCAGCTTCCGCGTCATTTGTTGTTAATTCTTACTATAGGATTTACTTACTGTAGTTCAAACTCAAACTATAATAATTAAAAATACCTATTTAAGGTACCTCAATGGCGTTTGGTCGAAATTACTTTAAAACTTTTAATTAAGAGTTTTAATTAGAAGTTAACGATTATTCAATATCAGTGGCAGGGATTAACTTTTAATTCGATTTACTTAATCATTGCTGTTTACTAACTAAGTAGGTATTTAGTTAGTAGTTTGTCTGCACCACGAAGATTGATATCCTTTCCCAAATGAAGAAATTCAAAAGCAGCCCTGTGGCACATCCTGTGGTTGTCAGCTGGGAGGATCGAGGGCAATCTTAGATCTCTCGCTAAGGTGGCCCGCTAAATTCAAATTTTCTTACGTTTTTTGCAATTTGCTGGTCAGTATTAAGTTGTACGTTAATTAAAATATGATTCGCGGTCGTAACAAATATGTATTTACAGAATTATAATCATTACAATCAGTAATACAACAGTTAGTATAATCCCCAAATGTCAAGATTTCATGAAATAGTCATTCTTGGGGATTACTAATTGGTCTTAGAGAGTTGTGGTGATGACTTTAATGAATTTCACAAATCCTTTCACAACAATACCATAGAAAGCTTCGGAATTTTCCCCCCAAACCGGTTCCAAGGCCACAACACCTTATGTCATACATTCTCATAAGTTTCCATCAACAACACGACCCGTGGGGGCTATAAATAACGCTATTATTTTATACCGGGTCAAATTAAATTAGCTAACGAAACTTCGCAGACGTCATGGGTAAGATATCTAAACATGATAAAACAAAAAAAGACATTATTTTATGATGGTTTTTGTTGGGTTCATCAACCGCTGATTGTTTGTACTTAGCAAAGAGAATCGTCGTTGGTACTTAGTCACTTTAAATATCAGTTTAAAATCAGTATTTTTTGTATAAACTTCAGGGCCCGTGGCTAAATAATGACAGCCGCACAGGTCGATCGATCAGGTTAATCTACGCTTGCCGCGGTTGGTCTGTGGATGGGTGACCATCTTTACATACCGTGACCCCTCCGTGCCGCGGAAAGCACGTTAACCCGTTGGTCCCGGCCGTCATTCATAGATCTTTGACAGTCGTTACGGGTCGTCAGAAGCCCGAAAGTATGATAACCAGTCTTACCAAGAGGTATCGTAACGTATTACCCAGTAATTGGGTTGTGGAGGTCAGATAGGCAGTCCCCCCATGTATAACACTGGTATTCAGCTGCATCCGGTTAGACTGAAAGCCGACCCCAACATAGTTGGGAAAAGCAGGCAGATGATGATTGTATAAACTTCACAGACGTGGTGGATATCGATATCTCAACACGATAAAACGGATTTTATCAAGACACACTATAAGTAACAACACTACCAATGGGCATTGAATTGACCCGAAAAAAAAAATCATCATATATTTTTTATTTTCATTTTGTCCAGTTTAAAATAACGATACCCATTAAGTCTGCGGAGTTTCCCTACCTAATTTAATTTGAGGCTGTATTTATTATGCACGAATCACGTGTAGTGCACGCCACCTGCGAGCTGCGGTGTGCAAACGTGTTTTGATGTCCCTCGGGCTCGGCTGATGTCGGTTGAGAAAATGTTATGCAATAGGATTCGGTCATTCAGTAGTGTATGGAATATACATACCAGAACGTTCGGCCATAGATAAATAATTAATAATAATAATTTGTTTATTTTCACTTCAAGACATAAACATCACTACATCAGTGTGGTCCTGGCTCTTGTACTAGGAGGTCCTGTATCACAAGAACTAGAAATGCTTCTAACTTTCGAACTGTTCTGTCACAAATTATTTGGCTGGCATCTTTATGCATCACAAACACGTCACTAAAAACTGGAGTAGCAGCCAGCTCCCTACCTCGATTGGCCGAACGTTCTGATATACAGACAATAAACAGACAATAAGAAAAGAACAGAAAAAATAAGGTAGATAATGACCTACCGAATATTTTTTAGCTTTTAGTACCTAACTAAAAGCTAAAAAATATTCGGTAGGTCCTAGGTAGGTACCAGTCATCACACCACTTTCCTCATCAATCTAGGGCACGGAATAGAAAAAACAAGATCTAGGGCATTGATCAGACACAAAAATTAAATTGTGGGGCGCGTGAAATTTCTATCAAATTCTATCAACAGTCAACCGCTCATATCAAAATGCTATTTATTCATCACTCAGGTTACGCTACGCCCCACTATTTTATTTTTGACTAGCTGTTCCCCGCGGTGTCACACGCTGCGCGGCTCCTAAGGGTCGTAGCGTGATGGTATATAGCCTATAGCCTTCCTCGATAAATGGACTACCCAACACTAAAAGAATCATTCAAATCGGACCAGTAGTTCCAGAGATTAGCGCGTTCAAACAAACAAACAAACAAACAAACTCTGCAGCTTTATAATATTATAAGTATAGATTTGAAAACTTGATTTTGCTTTTCAATTTCAAAAATGTTAACAAATGGTTTAGGTTCTACTATTCGGATATAAAAATAAATTCCTCATACCTAGGGGAGGTATGAGGAATCTATCTTTAGGGTTCCCTACCTCAAAAAGAAAAAACGGAACCCTTATAGGATCACTCGTGTGTCTGTCCGTCCGTCTGTCACAGCCAATTTGCTCCGAATCTGTTGAAATTTGGTACACATGAATATCTGTGACCCAAACACAGACGTGTAACGTAAATAAATGAATTTTGAATATGGGGGTGAGTTTTGGGGAGTAAATAGAAAATAAAAAAAAAAAGGTTTGCAATATGCATCGTATCGATGCATATTGCAAACCTTTTTTTTTTAATTTCCTTTTTTTTTTTATTCAAAATTCATTTATTTACGTTACACGTCTGTGTTTGGGTCACAGATATAAAAAAAAAAAAAAAAAAAAAATCGCTCGATGGCCAGCATGCATCCATTACCTAGTTTTCCTGAAGTCGTATCATGAAGAAAATTCTACTTTTGCCTATCTGTATGTTCCAGACGATGATATCCCTGGAGGAGCTAGCGGTACGTCTGTTCGACGCCGGGGCAGTTCGTCTCGGAGACATCGAGGCCAAGATCGGCAGACGAACGCCCATCTACTTCGACCTGCGAGTGGTCGTGTCACATCCACAGGTCATGGTAAATATTCGCGAGTTCGATCCTCAGACAAATTCAGATTGGAATATTAGGCTATTCGCAACAGTGGATTTCAATGCCAAGACTTTCGTACTAGCGTACCATTCAAACAGTTTTTCGAATCAGCGTGTTCGCGACAAGGTCATTCGTTATAGCGGTTTTCGATTTTATGAGTTTTCGAACACTGGCGTACCACTCTTAATTTTTTTCGAAATAGCGTGCGTCGCAATAACGTCATTCGAATCTTCATATCACTCTCTACTAAAATTAACCCGTCAGTCGACCAATTCATTATGGATTAGTTATTTTTTATATGGAAACTACTTATGGATAAGTCCACTGAAGGTTCTAATTTATTAGAGTGGAACTTTTAATCTTGTTTGTCTAATTAATCCCTAGCTAGGGTAATAAATAAAATGCCCATAAAGTCGTTGCTTAATACTTCAACGTCGACTTTAATACGTCAACCACTCCATCCTGCTTATTCAGACTCACACTCCGCAGACATATTTAGATGTCATCCCCAAAAAACTAAGTAATATTAGAAAAAAAAAAGTTATTAATACCTCAATTTTACATTTCAGCTCTCAGTGACAAAACATTTAGAGAAGCTCGCAAGGGGCATTGAACACGATTTGCTGTGTGGGGTCCCATACGCCGCCCTACCGCTTGCAGCAGTCATGTCAGTCAACACCAACACACCTATGATCATGAAAAGAAAAGAAACAAAGATGTACGCCACCAAAAGAATCCTAGAAGGAATCTTCCAGAAAAACCAAAATTGCCTTGTTGTGGAGGACGTAGTGACATCTGGCGGCAGTCTGATGGAAACTGTTGGCACTTTACGTTCTGAAGGTTTGATCGTGACGAACGCCGTAGTAGTTCTCGACCGAGATCAAGGTGGCGTTAGTGTACTCAAACAGAATGGAATTCAAGTAAAATCGATATTCACTTTAACAGAATTGTTACGAATATTGAATGAAGCCGGCAAGATTAATGACGAGACTGTTGAAATTATATTAGATCACATAAAGGAATGTCAGTTTAGCAATTTAGATTTCATGAAGGACAATTTGGAGCTTAAGCCTGCATAAAGTTTTCAACATCTCGGAGTAACTAGACGAAAGATTGTTTTAATTATAAGTTGCCAAAATACTCAATTAGATCCTATGTCACTTTCATCGCTGAAGAAATGCCGCCATCTCTATTGAGGGCTCATCTTATCTGCTCGTGTAATTAGTAGCAGACTGCACTGTCAGTTGTGTCACATTGTATTCATAGCTGTATTTTAAACTATGTAGTATGTCTGTAATTTATATACCTACCTAACATAGAGTATTCTATTAAATAGGTACTATTGGGTTTTTCCATCTGGAAATTCTTAGTAGCAGCCCGGAGTCTGGATTCGTGCCGGTTGATGGCAATAGGTAGGCTCGTCCCGTGGTGGGTGTAGATACATATACGCACCTTTGCCTCTGCTGCGTGTGATTATGTTACACTAGCAGCGCCCCGTTTTCACCCCACATAAGTGTCGATCCCGTGTCAATATCGGGATAAAAACTATTTTATGTCCTTCCCCGGGATGCAATCTATCTCTCTGCCAAATTTTATCGAAATCCGTTCAGTGGTTTAGGCGTGAAAAGGTAACATACAGACAGTTACTTTCGAATTTATAATATTATAGTATGGATACCTTCTTAGAGGGGATATCCGTATGATGTAGCTACCTAGCTGCTCATACCTACTTAATTAACATGCTATGTACTTACCATTTTATAAGTTCCTACCTACCGATTCATAACAACAAACCTTTACGGACAATAAGTTGCGGAGTTATTTATAATGCCGCCATACCTTCGGCAAACATATTTTCCTTTGTGGAATCCCTAACCAATTTTCCTGGAGTTCCTCTGCTATGCAGTAATGTTTATTTTATACGATACAAGCCGCTAATGACAATGCGTGGAGCACCGTTATCCCCTGTTGATGAGGAAACGGCCACGTCCGGCGAATGCATAATAATTATATTGTAGCCTAGTTTTATCGTTATGCAGACCTCAATCCGTTGCGTTTACACTCTCCACTATGTAGGTGGTGTGTCTACTTACTACTTATGATTAATTTTGATAGCACAAAAAAATTGTCGCTAATTAGGTAGTCGAAATTTGTCGCCTAATATCAGAATTTGTCGGTCACTGGTTCAAAAGTTATAAGGGTTTATAGGTGGCCGATCTGGAGAGTTTCCCCAGCAGGGCCACATTTATATCTCAAAAACTACGGCACCTAGCGAAGATCTGTTTTCTCCCATATTTAGTCGCCAATTACTCGGGATCAGTCGCCAAGTCACAGATTTAATCGGGTCTTAGTTTAGGAGATATAATGAGTTCAATTAGTAAGGTATAGTCCAAGAGCTAGTCGAAGTTTTTTCGTGAAATATTCGATCTAGCTCTTGGACTATACCTACACATATAAACCCTAATATCTTTTGAACCAGTGACCGACAAATTCTGATATTGGGCGACTGATTCAGAGTAATTGGCGACTAAATATGGGAGAAAACAGATCTTCGCTAGGTGCCCTAGTTTTTGAGATATAAATGTGGCCCTACTGGGGAAACTCTCTCCAGATCGGCCACCTATAAACCCTTATAACTTTTGAACCAGTGACCGACAAATTCTGTTATTTGGCGACAAATTTCGACTAATTTTTTGTGCTATCAAAATTTAAATCCCTGATGAGTCAGTGACACATGGGCATCTAGTCTATGAGTAGTCTTGGTGTGGTGTAGTGACCTACTTATCTCTGGCTGGACTGGAAACCTATCGGAATCTTAGGTGCAAGATTATGTAGGCGCCTATTATCAGAGTTGCATGGTAAACAGGGATTGCAGGTTGACCACCAAACCACAACCTATGTCTAATTTAATATAGGGAGTTGCAACCTGTCAAAGTTTGAACTTTGACAGGTTGCAAATTACCACATGAACGGGTATCCAATTTCATTGACAAGCTTTTCTTCTCGATCACTATCGGTGATATTAATTTCGGAATACTTTCATTAGGTGTTATTTACTTGTATTTTTTTCTGCTAATTACTTTCCGTTATTATTTTTGACTGCCAAGGTATATGTAAATAAAACGATTCAAGTAAAATCATTGTAGTTTTATTACTCACTGGAATATAATAATTAAAAACCTTTGATCGATTTCGAAAATGTTGTACTAGCTTCTTAGTAAAAAGCCAATGAATAACATATTATCTGACTGTATCAAACAAGTATTAAAAAATTAAACTTAGGCATTAAAAATAGTTCAGCCTTATCAAAAAAAAGATCTTTTCCTTTGTGTTATCAGTGTGTCGACAGCACTGTGCTGGTGGTCAGGCGAAGGGCCCACGTCGCTGGGGGAACCTGTTTACAGCCATAAACATCCGAGAGTCGCCCTTCGGTCAAGGAAAACACACGGGAATGTAGACGCGACGTCACCAACGTGTAGGTACGTCCTACGTAACATAAATAAGTCAACGACGTTACAGTTACACGGAAATACTAATGCAAATCAAAAGACGTCCCGTGCGACGCGCCGGACGCTCGGATCGGGAGCAGGGGGGGCAGGGTGTTGGTGTTGGGTTTGTGGGAGGGGAGGAGGGGTGGTGGGTTTGGGGTGTCAGTGCTTAGTTGTCCTCGATCTCCTGTTCTGCCTCCTCATCGAACTCGGCGTCCTCGTCGGCGGTGGCCTCCTGGTACTGCTGGTACTCGGACACCAAGTCGTTCATGTTACTCTCGGCCTCGGTGAACTCCATCTCGTCCATGCCCTCGCCGGTGTACCAATGCAAGAAAGCCTTGCGCCTGAACATAGCGGTGAATTGTTCTGAGATGCGCTTGAACAGCTCCTGGATGGCGGTGGAGTTGCCGATGAAAGTGGCAGCCATCTTGAGACCACGAGGTGGGATGTCGCACACGGCAGTCTTCACGTTGTTCGGGATCCATTCCACGAAGTACGACGAATTCTTGTTCTGGATGTTCAGCATCTGTTCGTCCACCTCCTTCATGGACATGCGTCCACGGAAGATGGCGGCCACGGTCAAGTAGCGGCCGTGGCGAGGGTCGCATGCCGCCATCATGTTCTTGGCGTCGAACATCTGCTGCGTGAGCTCGGGCACGGTGAGGGCGCGGTACTGCTGGCTGCCCCGAGATGTCAAGGGAGCGAAGCCGGGCATGAAGAAGTGGAGACGTGGGAACGGCACCATGTTGACGGCCAGTTTGCGGAGATCCGCATTCAACTGACCAGGGAACCGCAGACACGTCGTCACGCCGGACATGGTGAGCGACACCAGGTGGTTGAGGTCGCCGTACGTGGGTGTGGATAGTTTGAGCGTGCGGAAGCAGATGTCGTATAGTGCCTCATTGTCGATACAGTAGGTCTCATCTGTGTTTTCTACTAACTGGTGGACTGATAGTGTGGCGTTGTAAGGTTCTACTACTGTATCTGACACTTTGGGCGAAGGTACAACTGAGTATGTGTTCATAATTCTGTCGGGATATTCCTCTCTGATTTTGGAGATAAGAAGTGTGCCCATTCCGGAACCAGTGCCGCCGCCGAGCGAGTGTGTGAGTTGGAATCCCTGAAGGCAGTCACATGACTCTGCTTCCTTGCGTACGACGTCTAATACTGAATCGACTAGCTCAGCGCCCTCTGTGTAGTGACCCTTAGCCCAGTTGTTACCGGCTCCCGACTGTCCGAACACGAAGTTGTCCGGTCGGAAGATCTGTCCGAAGGGTCCCGAGCGCACCGAGTCCATGGTGCCGGGCTCGAGGTCGACGAGGATGGCGCGGGGCACGTACTTGCCGCCGGAGGCCTCATTGTAGTAAACGTTGATGCGCTCCAGCTGCAGGTCCGAGTCGCCATGGTAGGCGCCGGTGGGGTCGATGCCGTGCTCGTCGGAGATGATCTCCCAGAACTGAAACAATCACAAACTATACTTATTAAAATGAACAACACCGATTAGAGACACGACATGTGATTATTGAAACAGTAAGTTGAAAGTTAACGCGCGAGGCGAGAATATCTATTAGCACAAGGCAGGGCGTCTGTGCTGTTTGTGCGTAATGAGTCACGGTCGCCCCGGCGACGGAGTTCGCAACACACGGCGGCTCCCGAGGCGTTGCCTCGACATTAACATATTTACGAGGTCGACATTATCGATCCAACCCACTACCATAAAGGTACATCAACGATTTAAATCACGTCTTAAACCGATGAATAAGCATAATTGCAGCAAAACATTATGGCCGCCCACTTTCGTGTTTATGTCATGTTGCCTTAAAAGAGGAGAGCGCGAAGCAAGTTTCTCGTTTGGTCCGACAGCCTGTCGAACAATAAATCAAGCGGGTCGGAGTTGCTGTGTGCACTCGGCGCACTCCGTGTTCACGTGACATTTTTAGGACGAATTGAGCATAATTCGTGGTATAAAACAAAACACAAGTCATCCATTAACATTGCGGAGAGATTTTATCGCGAATCAATTGAGAGGCTTTCTAGGTAAATGAAACTCGGCGAATAGAGAACGGTCGATAAGATCGGTTGTGGACTCATTCGTGGCGAGATTATAATGTTATATAGAAATATTTTTAAACAGTGCAGTCACGTAACATGTGACTGTACTTTTCAGGAATTACTAACGCTAACAATAGGCAGTATTTTCGTCTGAAAAAGGAGAAGCTTAGCGCTTATTCAGCAGTCGGCACGCAATCCATTGCTTCGTCATTTAGGATCGAATACACGATTTAAATAAAATCGTAAAGAACTTTGCACAGTTCTATCATGTTTATGAATTTGTTGTTGTAAAGATTATCTTTATCAGTGTTTTTATAACAATAATCTTTACTATCGCTACAATAGGATTTTGGAACTTTTCTTGGAAGTCTTAAAAGGTGTGTGCGTCATATTGGTGGACGTGATGCGATGATACACACCACGACTTCATCATAACAGAATAATGTAGCGCCTTGTTGGTAAGCACACAAGTAGGACACTTCATGTACCTTCATTGAAGCGCATAGCATCTAACATACCTTGAAATGTCAATAGTTATAGTTTTATGGTCTTTTTACAACCGATTCGAAACATTTTATCGCCAGAAAGTGAGTCGTTCGTTACGTTGATCAGTGATCACGCTACAAAAAGCGGGTCAACGCGGTAGAAGCCGCGGGATTGGCTTAGCTCGTAAAATTACAGACTGGCACGGAGACAGTCGCGTGTCGCCGGCAATTACCATCAGAGACATGCAAATAACTAAGAAAGTTTTGAAAAGTCCGCCTTATTAGCGTTTAGGTAAAACAATGGCTGCGGGGAATGTTGACGGTTTTCTGCGAGTCGTAAGTTTATAACTCACGTTACTCGTTCTAGTCATACAAGTAATTGTATTGTCTTCTATAACAAAATACCTATCATACCTATTCAACATACAACAATACCTACAAGTCAATTTGTCAAGATTGTCTACACATGCAATGTATTCTTCAAAGTTCAAAATGTCCTCTAATTTAGCAGTCAAAAATACTTGAAATTGCTCAAGAACGTATCGTTGCATTTCTCAAAAGCGTTTTAAATTTCTTGAAAGTGAAAGAAATAAAAAGCTCTCCACTGCACGATGGCTATTCGAAGAGTTCGGGCATTTTGCCAAACGCTGGAAAAATCGCTTCCGACATTTCACACACGTTGAATAAACCGGGATTTAGGTAGATATGTAATGTGCTGACATTTTTTATTCAAATGAAAGTTCATTGACTGTTTTGTTTGACAAAAACATCATGAATTTGTTTAAACAATGTTAAAATGCGTGTATGCCTAGAGATATTGATTTCCCTAGCTAAGGTTACGATTCATTTTCTAAAAATTTGGTATGATGCAATCGCACTTAGTTATCATTTCGATAATGATATATTTTCAAGAGTAGATAGAAACAGTAACCTACTCAAAATAATCATGATGCATTATTTTAATCATTACCTACCCGTCATTTTCCAGTCCATAAAACAAGATAGGCAGAACCCGTCACGACAAATTATTGATCATCATAATTATATTATTATCATCTGCCTAGCCTTTTCCCAACTATTTTTGAGGTCAGTTTCCAGTCTAACCGGATGGAGCTGAGCATCAGTATTTTACATGGAGCGACGGTCTATATACCCCTTGGTAAGACTGGCTTTCAGACTTTCAGGCGCCTGACGACCCGTAACGACTGTCAAAGATCCACGAATGACAGCCGGGACCAACGGCTTTACGTGCTTTCCGAGTCACGGTATGTAAAGATGGTCACCCATCCACAGACCAACCGCGGCAAGCGTAGCTTAACCTGATCGATCGACTTGTGCGGCTGTTATTATTTGATATTGCACTAAAATCCTGTGTGTTGATCAACTAGATATTTATTTATTCGATGTCTAAAATACTAAAAAAATACCGTAAAGACGTTAATTGGTCGATCGGCAATTGTCTTTTCAACTAGATTGTTAAAATGCCATCTGAATTAACAAGTTTAATTAAATTATGTTTACAAATCCTATGTAATCATTCAATTAACTTTATTCATTAAATAATTGGTTCGTTCACGTGTTTTATCCAATTAATCCTATTGAATTGAATGCTATTATGGCTATCTCAGGCTGGTCTATCTATTGACCATGTGGACAGATTAGAGTTTGTTTGTCCCTCCAGAGATAATCTTTGAATTAGGTCAATTTGTTCATCTTTCCGGGTGGTATGTATTTATGTAGGTGTTAAGATTACGTGGGAAGACAGAAGTTATACCAATCAGATTAATTTAAAGCAGAAAGAGCTTGAAATCGAATGTAAAACGTTTTGAAATGGTCTTTTTGCAAATGTCCTGTCAGGTAGCCTGCCATAAAAGGGCACACACACGCCTGTAACTTGCACAAAAGTATGCACGTAACTGGCATGCCAGTATGGTATTCACCAATCAGAAGTTGTTATGGCACACGGCATGCAAGCTGATTGGTGAATGCCATGATGACGTCCAAGCTACCTACTTGCAAACTTTTGTGCCAGCTACTGGCATGTGGATCCTTAGCATAGGTAACTAATAATGTCAATATTCGGTCAGTGGGTCGTCTTAGGGGCAGATTTTTTTGCGAACCATTCAAGGGTTACAAGGAAGTCGATAAAAAACCCAATTTACTATTGCAACTAAACTTTGACAGGGGCGAATGGAAGAAGAAAACGTGTTGCGCCGACCCCAAGTAAACATGGGATAAGGGCAGGAAGATGATGACTATTGCAACTAAACTAGGCTTTTACAGGCGTCGCGTCGTTACCATGTTACATCAGACTTTGAAATAAGTTGATGGGTAGCCATTTTGTTATAGATAGACATCAAAGAGACTTCCAAACATCAAAACAGTTCCTGATTGTGAAACACGCGTTACAGGATAGTTTTCTCGTCGTAAACTTTGCTTCTACAAACATGTGCTAAGCTGTGCTATTTCGGCTGCCGCGGAAGAGCGCCGGTCGTTGAACTTCTATGTCTACCGCGGTAACTGCTACTACCTACCTATTTAAATTTCATAATTAACTTTTTTGCAGTATGCGCATGAAATTAGAATCTGCAATTACGCGCAAGCTTTTTTTTGTTGGCTGCTATATTTTTTTATGTGATGAAGTAAAAAGAAATCTCGCGAATATGCGATCATTAAACGAGTTTAATCGTAGCTAACTTTCCTTAAAAAATCTAAACTAATAAAATAATAGAATACAAAATTGATTACCTACCTAAATATTCAAATTACCTACAACAAGAATGCGTCAAGTAAATTGAATACCTACAACAACATAGCCAAAAAAAAAACGTTTTTTTTACCTGCCTCTAAAAAAACGCGCCCGCGGCGGTTGGTGTAACATTTGGCGGAGGACACCAACGGAAAGGATAGGACTCTAATTTCGAACGTTACAAACGGAGGCCTGCAATTGGCCGGCCCTTATCATGGGACGCGGGCCGGTAGCGTTGAGCGGGGATCCAAACATGCGTGTTGCGTGCCCTTTATTTGTAACGGTTTTTATAGGTAAGTATGGCGTGAACATAGGTAGAGGAAGTTCTATGAACTACGTTCATTGTTATCAATAACCGTTACATACAAGTTACAACACTTACAAGGTATACACAACGAAGTGTACTTGTAAAACACCGATTGAATTGAATTCCTTTGTTTGAAACAGGCTTGGCATACCGGTACCTTTCGTCAATTCAAAACTTGCCAAGCGCATGATCCAAAACTGTATTCTTATCAAAAAACATGAAGTACTATGCGTAAATCGATAGTCAGAATCCTCAGTTGATCCGCCAACCGGCGACTAACACGTGGAAGTAGGCGACATGTCGACCACAGAACTCCAGAAGTTCCTGCCTACGTATCGATCGATAGCCGGCGTGTCGTTAGGTGTGACGGCATTCGCCAAAACTCACCTTTTACATAATATTTACACGATAACTGCTGACGTGACAGTATAAACGCAACTCATAATAAAATGGAGAACAAAAAGGTCAACGAAAAGTCCGTAATCCATGACCACACCCACTGACTCTAAATATGACAAACACTCGACCACCGTTAATTGAACACAATTTGGACATCATTAGCGTGAATTAATAAAGGAAACAGTCGTCAATTGTTTCATTTTTCGAGTCGTGGCGTGAGGCCCGGCGTCACAAAATGCCGGCCGCTATGCCCCACGTTCGAAATTATGTTTGTGAACCAAAAGAATAGCTTACCTTGGCTCCAATCTGGTTACCGCATTGTCCGGCCTGAATATGCACGATTTCCCTCATTTTGTTTTATATGAACTTAGTTTACTTAGTAACTATAAAAATTGTTTTTCTGCTCCGCACGCACCACGTACTCTCGTGGTTGCTTGAAGAATAATTTTGTTCCGTTTCGTCCGATCGACCTAAGCTACGGATGCGATAGTGCTGTAGTGAAACCAGTACTGTGATCTATCGATAAAGTTTGTCGCATTGCGACATACTTTTGAAATAGCATTGAGAGTAGACAACATACCTACACTGTCGTAAGTTATATGATTTTTCCCCAATTAATTTTAGATCTATCTATATCTTTACGAAGAAGACAGGTTTATGTTTCAGTAGATAAACCCAGTGGTTAAAAAAAAAACACTTACAGAAAAGTCTACAGTACAAGCCGGTAATATATTAATATACTATAATATATATTTTGCCCTTACTCGATCTGGGGTCGTCCTTGTCCTATGCTTCTATCGTCCTATGCCAAAATATACCGAGATATATATGTCGACATATTTTGGTGACGTCATAGAAATATATATTATAGCTGCGTGTGCGGTCACTCGCAAATTTATAAAGAAAATATGTCGTAATATGCCTTGCTATGATTCATATTAATATATATTATAGCTACGTCTGTGACGGTCTTTAAGAAGAGCTATATTATAATTAATTTAAATAAGAATAGAGCTCCTGCGCCTGTATCTTCTTCTTCAATTCATTTTAGTTGCCTACCGATGAGATCATTCTTACCTAAAACTAACAGAACTACGAACGGCAACTAAAATTAATGAAATTTGTTGGTGGCCATAAGGCCACTAACAGTTTTAGTTTCTCAGATAAAATATGAGTATGCAGCCACTTCCCCTAAACTGCTTACGAAAATGAAATTGTCAAATAAAATCAAATTGCTGATCAGCAAAAATGTTTTTGTGTTATGATATTTTGACCTGACCTTGGTGAGTAAGCACGACGACACCATTTCTAGTATAAGTTCTTTAAGTTTAAGTTTTTTTATAAAACGTTGCCCCACGCTAGGAATTTCTCCTGTACTGTGGGTGCGTTTACAAACATTTAAACTCACATACACAAACAGCCAGACCCGGAACAACTACTTGTAGGTCATACAAATATTTGTTCCATACGAGAATCGAACCCGCGACACGCAGCGCAGCAGTCAATCACTCAATCACTGCGCCAACCGTGCCGTCAAATCAAGTATAAACTGACTTCTCATTTTACGAAAAACCTATACAAGGCGAGGTCAGCTAATACTGGAAATTGTAGGTTGATATTATGTCGTCGTGTGAACAATCGAACATACTTCAATGGTAATGCGGGTTGCAGACCAAGAGCTAACCTAAGTTGGTCTAGCTTAGCTCGCGTAGTTGATGTAGTTTTTCGGCCTTTTCTAATTTTTTTGGTTAATCTTATTCTAAGATGATAATTATCATGTGATATCTTATTTTGAGTACAGACCGCAAACTATGAACAGAAGTATGAAAAATTACCTCAGCTATGCGAGCTAAGCTAGACTAACTTAGCTTAACTCTTGGGTCTGCAACCCGCATTCGACATGCATTACGAAAACAGTCGTTACACTTTGTCAGAGTCGGGGAAAATAATTTAATTTTTTTTTCTCAAAGATTTTAAATGATCTAATAAACATTTAAAATAATAATAATATGTACATTTATATGGAAAAAAAAGATAAGCAAAATGATCATAGGGCATCAAAAAATTCGTCCGCATCGCTGTCAACAGGAACAGTGCCTAAAAGGCTGGCAGCATTGCCACGTTGTATGGAAATAAACTATTTACAACAACTGTTTGTCAGTTTTATTTTAATTCTTTTAGTGGTGATTCTTTATTTTTAGTCTTGGCCGTCGGCTGCTAAGGAGTGTGCGACCATTGTGGATTTTAGAAGTCAAGTCATTGTGTAAAATATTTTTGTTAATCACATGGTTACCTGGCGTTTTAAAATAAAGGACTCGAGGAGACGATTTCAAAATTATGACATACAAAATGGGTTTTAAAAAATGAAAAAGATCGCATCAGACGGCTTCAAAAGTGATCTTGTTTTGAACATATTCGTTGATCACGTTCTCATTTTTTTAAAACGATTATTGTGTTTTTTCTAGTGGCTATGCTGTACAATAAGGTAACTGAAGGACTTTAAAATTTTCAAGTGATGGCTCGCCGTCACCACTATCACCATAAATAGTGTTAGACTTAACCAAACAAAAAATAAAAATATCATAAAATATTTATTTGCTTCGGGCATAAGAAACGAAAGAAGATATTAAATATTGAAAATGTAGAATAATAAAATTAAACTATAAAAAACTTTTTAACAAAAAAAAAACCGACTTGCAAAAAAAAACAATACAAAGGATCCAAAGATACCGACTTCCGAAATTAAAGTTACTTTTCACTTTGTAGTACTTTATTTGGAAGTCGGTTTTTATTCCTCGCTTTTAAGTGGGTCTTTTTATAATGTCTCTAAGTTAAAGTAATAGAAGAAAATATAATCGGAACACCGATACACGATACAGAACTTTGTGTTTGTGAAATTCGCTTAGTTAGCTTTTTATTTTAATTTTTCGATTAATCCACCAGCGAAAACAATGTCCAGCATGACTGGCGTATAAAAACGCTTCAAGTGATCACCAGCCCAGAATCAACCTGCCTGTTTTTTTTTCAAATCCGTAATAAATGGGAAAATTCGGTCTGTAGCTAACTTTAAAGGGCCGTGGCGCGGACCGTACATGTAATCATTATTGCAAACTTGTTTCTTTCATTATATTTAAAACGGAGAGTGACCATATAATTATAAATTTTGTAGAAGTTAATTCAGAAAGTATCGATATCATGTATCGATACGAGGACAACCCAGTTTCCTTAGCTGCGTTCTTATTGGTCGGATGGCGCCATATCGCCGCCATGCTTGCCAACGTAACAAAAATAATTGGCGTCCCATTTTAGTGATGAGTTTCATATTTTTTTTAATTTTTCAACTTTTTGAAAGACCAATTCGTACAAATAATCGAATTATAAGTAAAAAAATCGTTTACATGCTTTAATTTCATTTCCTGACTTTATTATACTGCTGTAATTTTCGTTCTGACTCACAGATGCATCTTTTTGTGATGTTGGTATTACTCCTCGGTGCTGGCGAGTGGCGACTGGCGATGGATGGCCAATACTGGCGATACTTGGCGCGTCATGGCGCCGGCCGGCGAAAATGCAAAACAAAAAAAACTCAAATTAGTTTAACACTCAATCAACGAATATAGGTGAACTATTAAAGCTTGCCAGTTGCCACTGATATTGTTATTAAAGTAATGTTTTCTGTTCTTGATTTTTTAAACGGTGGCCGGTACGTAGGTATGCAGAATAATTTGTTCTAATTCATTAAAATCATATTATTTTCCTCATTAGGTACCTATTGTTGTAACTTCCTGTTAATTAAACCGTAGATGTGTAAAGAACGTAAAATCACGCTTGTATTCACCGAAGGGGTAGACAGGCAGGACCATGGCAGGAGCCACACAGAAAGTTTTATCTACTAGCTAATCTTTCACCGCATGTGTTATGTCATCCGTATGTCATGTTTTTTTTTATTGTCACATGGTCGTAGACGTACCATAATCATTAATTGCCTGTCCATTTTACAAGATATTTTATGTAGGGTCATGGAGGCAACAGTGACTCGGTCGGCTACAGTGGCTCAGTCATGTGTCGACCAGTCGACCTGAAGGGATAGGAATATATATTTGTCTCTTTTACCGATTCGAAGGTCTTGGTATCCGAGCACGTTTAAACCAGTTTGCTCGGCGGTCGAGCGCCGTGCGGAAGTGTGAGGGATTGTTTTTTGTTCTCGCGCCCACTAAATTACTTTTTAAGGTGAGTTTCTATTGTTTTCATATGTTTGTTTGTTGCTATAGGTAATAGCCATTATATTTATCGGATGGTAGGTCTTGTATCAATTGTCTATAACCCGTATTTAGACATTTTTGTTTTACGGTTACGGTTGTTTTGATCAAATATTTTCAAAGTGGCGTAGAAGTACACAGTGACTCAATTTTTAAAGGTACACAGTGGCTCATGAGCCACTGTGTACCTTTAAAAATACCTTCTCAATTTCATTACTTTTGTAGCTTATAGGAATTCAATATTTTTCTATGTTTTAAATCAAATTTTGTTATTTTATTTATAGAATGCCACGGAAAAAACCGACAGAAAAATAGGGAACACTTCGCATGAAAAAATTAAAGAAGGCTTGCAGTTCATAAGGATGGGAGAATCTATAAGAAAAGCATCAACAAGAGTTTCTAAGTGTAACAGATGTTAATACATCATTGTATGTGATATTATTTTGAATAATTTTGATTTTAATAGTTACCATAGGTTGTTAATCGATAAAAAGACTAAAATTGTTAACGAAGAGACTGAGATGACTTAAGATCTTATTATTTAGCAATAAAAGTCCTAAGAGTCGTGTTGATTATAATAAGAATAGCTTGTAACAGTTTTGTTATTATTTCTAATAAAATTATCTACGTGAAATGGGCATTTTCTTTTCTTATAAATACTGCCAAGTTACTGTGTACCACTATAGCCACTGTGTACCACAGTAGTGAGTCAGTGTGTACACCTAGTTGTCCACAGTGGCTCAATTATATTTTTTTTGTTTTAGGTTCCTACTTTGACATAAGTAGTAAATAATGGAGAATCATGAGTGCTCAGTTACAGATCAATAGTGTATCTAAAATGTGAGCAAATTTTAGGCCAATATTAAAGCGATATCTATTTTTTTAAGCTTTGGAAAAAAAAGTGAGTCACTGTTGCCTTCCTGACCCTACTTCATAAATTTGTCTAAATTACCGCTATCTGACACGTATGAATTGAAAGGAATTGGGAATGTTGCAATAAATCTGCCAACCTGAAATAGGTACCTACTAATAATTATAAGTACAGTCAGCAACAAAAGTCGATTAACACTTCAGTTTTTTTAATTACAGTAAGGCTCAACTCACACCAAAAGAGCGTCGAAGCGCAGCGAAGCGGAGCGCAGTTTCAGTGTAATATGAATTTTAACTTTATTTTCATTACTATAATACTTATTATCGCATGAGAAACTCGAACGAGTCGCGCGGATGCCAGCGGCGCCGCTGGAATTCCGGCGAATAGCCTTCTCTACCGAGCGGTTGCGATGATAAGTATTATAGTAGGTAATGAAAAGAAAGTTAAAATTCATATGACACTGAAACTGCGCTCCGTGTGAGTTGAGCCTTAGTGAGCAAAATATTTGGTCAAAAGTGCATTGTACTTCTGCTGCAATTTTGAACAAATATTTTGCTCATTAACTGAGATTAAAAAAAATTAAGTGATAATCGACTTTTGTTGCTGACCGTACATACCGATTGTGATTATTTTATTTTATTTAAGCATGTATGTACTTATCATATTTTTCAGTAAGTATAAGTAAATAATTATCGGCTATTGTTTATTGTGTCATAGTGTTCTATTTGTAGAATATAGATCAGGGGCCATATTTAACTTACGAGTTTGTATGTAGCCTATCTACTGTAGGTACAGTCACGAGCACTAATATGTCAACACTTGGCAACTTTCAATTGCGATTTTTTCGTGAAATTACGAATGCAACGTTGAAATACGACCCTTTACATAAACCTATGGGTTCGATGATGATGAAAAGATGATGAAAAGATGTCAATCAGCTGATGTCATAAAACCCTCAAAAATTTACATAGGTATAATCTAATCAGCTGTAAAATATCTAGAAAATCAAAATGGCGGCCATAAGGCGAGCCTATAACCAGGGTTGGATTTTGTACTATAATTATAGTATTTATACTATAATTTCGCCCTTTGTACTATATACTATCCATATCTAAGGATAGTACGTTAAAATACTATAATTTTAAGTATGCTCCCGAATGCATAGTTTTACGTCATATGAATATTTCGACCGTGCTTGTGTGTACCTATCTGACCGAATTCTGATCTTGTGATGTTTTCTGTGTCGATGGCCGGAAATTCCCCGACTATCCTCCGCAGTATTGTACACTTCTCTCTTTCCACTAATCTCGTTCCTTCCATTCCATTCAAAATTCAGTAAAAGTGACAACAATAGCTTGTGAATTTTTGTGTAAAATAATACGTTTTTAGTGTTTTAATTAGAAAAAGTGGCAGTGATGGTCATGAAAATGACGATAGACCGGAAGTATCCAAACCAAAAAAAAAAAAAAGTCTGAGTAGTTGATTTTAATGACTATCAAGTTAAATTTTAAAAAATAATGAAAGTGTACTATAATTTTTTTATAAATACTATCCTTTTCATTTTTTTGTGCTATCTTTTTCAACATACCTAAATCCAACCCTGCCTATAACGTCCTCAATTTGCCGGGTGTGTTCCCGGCTCGATACCCGGGTGCCGCCACACCGCAGTGACGTCACAGACTCACAGCAGGCACGCCCGGTCGTTGACATGCATTTTAAAACTTTAAATTAAGAATGTTTTTGCAGGTGCCCCTCTGTGTTTTTTTAAATCACAATAGAAAGACGCAGAGAATTGTCAAAGAGGTTTGTTTTTGATTTTACAGCTGAAATGAACTGCCACTTTATTTTTGGATGGAACAGATCCAGATTTTTTTTAGTTTACTTGGTGTAAATAACATCACCACTGCTCATAAAACGGTGAAGGAAAACATCGTGATTACACCGGCATGTCCTTGAACCAAAAATCGAAGGCATGTGATATCAGTCTACCACTGAGCCCGCGTGGTAGAATTACAGCCCACTCCCTCTCACAGAGAGGAGGCCTGTGTCCCAGCAGTGGGAACATTATAGGCTGATTATGCTTATGCAATAAGTAAAATACGTATTCCATTATGTATTCTCATTCCAACTGCTCGGAAAACCCTTTGACCTAATCTTACAAGGGACATTTTCTCACTGTTGTAGTGTTCTAACTGGTACCTATTCCAATAAAGGATGATTTCCACCAAATGACTCGCATCGCATCGGATCGGAAAGGATACGAACGGATGCGGCGACAGCCGATCGCGTCCGGCAGGATGTCGTACGATCGGCTAGATCGCGATCGACCGGTTGGCCACTCCTGAGCTATATAGTCTGTGAGGTGACCACGCTTGGCACGTTTCTTGGTCAGGTGGAAACCACAGGGCGATCGGAAAGTTCCTTCATAGGTATTATCTTATGCCTAACTTCCTTTTTAGTAATGAGCGGAACTTGGCGATACGGCTTATTGAAGTTCCGAGAAACTAGGCGTGTCCAACCGAGCAGTCGCCTTAATAATACTTAGTAGGTAGATGTCATGTACTGTAGATGAAGGTATTTAGAATTACAAAGGAGAAAGGAGGAAAATGAACACCTGTCCTTCCTAATTGATTAAAAACGGGCCAAGTGCGAGTCGCACTCGCACACGAAGGGTTCCGTACCACAAGGCAAAAACGCCGAAAAAAACACGTTTGTTGTATGGGAGCCCCCCTTAAATATTTATTTTATTTTGTTTTTAGTATTTGTTGTTATAGCGGCAACAGAAATACATAATTTGTGAAAATTTCAGCTGTATAGTATAGCTATCGCGGTTCTTGAGATACAGCCTGGTGGCAGACAGACGGACGGACAGACAGCGAAGTCTTAGTAATAGGGTCCCGTTTTTACCCTTTGGGTACGGAACCCTAAAAAAAGAGTCGCCAAAATTGAACTACTCTGCAAACAGTTATGACTGGTCCTAAAAAACCGGTCAAGAGCGAGTCAGACTCGCGCACCGAGAGGGTTCCGTACCATCGTGTCCTATGTTTTTTAAAATCATTTTGCTAAGGCTAAGAAAGGGCAGGCTTTAATTGATGGCTTCTACTCTACCAAGTGTTTAATTTCTTATAGTTTAGGTCATAGAAATGTAAAACCTCATAACTATGGTTTAGGTTCTTCTACTATCTTTGAGGCCTGAGGCCCTACAGAGTGCGCTCAAAATACCTAAGTCTGCGCGCGGCGGCCGATATCGGAAATAATCGTTTGCCGCTATCTGGACGTTTATTTCAGTTTCAGGTGTCAAGAGTGTGCTACTGTTGTGTTCCGAGTTTTCCAAAGTACAGCAGACGCCAAGCACATTATCAAGCTACTACAATCTTTCAAATTTCTTTAATAGATTTTCAACTTTATCACTGAAGCTTAAGGTTCAAAATTGATTGGAAAAATTTTTGTTTCGGGTAGCTTGATGTGCGTCTGTACCTAAATAATTGCCATCATTACGCCCAAAGTGATTAAAAGTACTAGCAGGGATATAATCATGAATTCAAACGTCAAAAGTCTTAATAGTTCCCGCCCATTCCGTCGGATATTTGTTTGTCTCCGACCATAGACTATACTAAACTGAGATCTCCGACTGCCAATTAGGTTAGTATCGATTATAGGCATAGTGTAGACAGTGTAGTGCGTCACTTCAGTCTGCACACAAACAAAGGCTGACCATCTGTTCGTTCGCACTGGAGAAGTGGAGATGGAAGAATTTCTCCACTCTGTGGCGCCGAGAGCGGTGTCTGGCGGTTGTTGTGAGTTGGATGATGTACATTGACGGATTGACCGTTTCTTTTTGACTTTCTTTTAACAACATGGTGCGATTTAACTGGCTGTGACAATGTTACGTACAATAAAAGTAACACCGTCTAATCAGTGTTTAGTTAGACGAAGCAAGTCATTTGCTGCTTCAATTGTATTGTGTGCCACAAGCAAGAAACTTGCTTCGTGTAAATGGGTCTATACGTCGTCATACAGACAATTAATACTTTATGACTTTTTTGACACAACGTTTTTTACCGACTTCAAAAAAAAGGAGGTTATCAATTCGATACGTATGTATGTAATATTATTGGAATTGCATTATATTCATATATGACAATCTATTAGGGCTTCCAAACAAATATACAAAATTTTATAGACGTATGTATGTATGTATGTTTGTCCACGCATATCTCCGTAACTATTAATCGGATCGTGACCATTCTTTTTTTATTGGCTTACATTTACTTCAACTTAGGGAACAGTGCAAGTTTCATCAAAATCGATTCAGTCATTTTCAAGATATGGACTAAGACGTGAAAGTGTGACGGCCTGGCTTATTGATACGAGCTACGGGTGTAGTGTCAAAGCGAAAACATCTCAAAACCTTGGTCAAATTCTAGTGCGACAAATAAAAATTACCAAATAAAAAGTAATTTAAAAAAATTAAACCGACTTCAAAAAGAAATGAACTCAAAATTATGAAATAACTTTAATTTCGGAAGTCGGTGGCAAAAAACTAAAATACAGATCCCAAGACACCGACTTCCGAAATTAAAGTTATTTCATAATTTTGAGTTCATTTCTTTTTGAAGTCGGTTTAAGTTTTTTAAATTACTTTTTTTTGGGTCTTTGGAGGTGTGCGTACGCGCAGCGGAATGTTGTTGAATTTAAAGATTTTAATTATACAGATATTTAGTGTATGACGTCGTATAATTGTGTATGGTAAAAAAAAATTTGTGCACGCAACCATTGTGGAGAAATTCACCAAAAACTGATTCCGCTGGGCGAACGTTGTCCTGGCGGAACTTTTTTTAATCCATAGACTTTAGAAGAAAAGAGATGTGTCCAAAAATTAGTGTGTATTTGTGTGTAATTGTGTATGTATGAATAAAACTAGTGCATGCATAAACTTCGGAGCTAGTTTTCATATAAAGCGCTTACATAGAGAGCTGTAGATTTTTACATACGTTGTTTTGAATTTGTTTATATTTGTTTAAAAAACAGATTTAGAAAAAATCGTAGGGCTTAAAAGATAAAAATATAAACGTAAAATACGCTTATTAGGTCTTAGTTCTTAAAGTATGCACTTTGGGGTCTAGATTTTCACGTTTATACAAACCTTGTAAGTGTCTGCAACATGTTGCCAAGTATCAATGATGTTCCGTTAGTAACTAAAGAGTTATAGGACAAATTTACCATGAACAGATCACTGTTTACAAAGCAGTCAAATATCACGACGTTCTGAAGGAATTGCATGGTAATATGTATGTCAATAATTAGTGTATTCATTCAACTATTCTTATGCAAAATTTCATGTCATTAAATTCAGTAATTAAAGAAAAACAATTATAATACTGACGAAGCATCGAAAACCTACATAACCCGACCAAGTTCGGATGGCTACCAAAAAGCGGCCGTGCCATATATCTAAGAAACGTTCTTAACCTTCCAATATAGTATTTATTAAATTATGGTACAGTTGCGTACACAAGCGTTAGGAAAAAATAAAACAATTGCATTTCTTGAATGAAAAATATTTTTTTAATAATAACGCCACTATCTACGATAAAAACGAACAAAATAATTCTGCATATTTTGGTGGGGTGCGGGGGAACACGCTCACATACATAAGAAAAAAAAATCTATTCAAGAAGTAGTTTTTTTTAAGTTATTAGATTGTTTGATCCACTAAAGTTGCAAAGGGGAACGCTCGTGCATGCCTAGTCTATTGGTTAAATAGTGTAATAAGCTACAATATGATAAATATTTACCTAAACAGTAGTACATACTTACATGTGGTAAATATTTAATTTCCCTAAGGGGTCTATAGTTAGAATCCTGATCCGTGAAATCTTCAATAGAAATTAGCTGTATGAATTTTATTTGTCTTAAATAATATATTTAGATTATATCTCAAGTCTCAAGCGCATACTTAAATAAAGTACCTACGTAAATAGTACCTACTTTCTGTCATAGTCAAATACATTTAAAAAAGTAGGTGTACAAAAATAAATGACCTATAAATTATATCGAAACAACAATTGTGTTATCACCTATACCAATTCAATACCGGTATTATACTGTAAATTTTGGGATGTTACCTAAATATATTGCACGGCCGCTTTTTTGTAGCCATCCGAACTTGGTCGGGTTATGTAGGTTTTCGATGCTTCGTCAGTATTATAATTGTTTTTCTTTAATTACTGAATTTAATGACATGAAATTTTGCATAAGAATAGTTGAATGAATACACTAATTATTGACATACATATTACCATGCAATTCCTTCAGAACGTCGTGATATTTGACTGCTTTGTAAACAGTGATCTGTTCATGGTAAATTTGTCCTATAACCCTTTAGTTACTAACGGAACATCATTGATACTTGGCAACATGTTGCAGACACTTACAAGGTTTGTATAAACGTGAAAATCTAGACCCCAAAGTGCATACTTTAAGAACTAAGACCTAATAAGCGTATTTTACGTTTATATTTTTATCTTTTAAGCCCTACGATTTTTTCTAAATCTGTTTTTTAAACAAATATAAACAAATTCAAAACAACGTATGTAAAAATCTACAGCTCTTTATGTAAGCGCTTTATATGAAAACTAGCTAATGGCCAAACGTTCGCGTAGCGGAAACTTGAATTTCTCCGAAGTTTATGCATGCACTAGTTTTATTCATACATACACAATTACACACAAATACACACTAATTTTTGGACACATCTCTTTTCTTCTAAAGTCTATGGATTAAAAAAAGTTCCGCCAGGACAACGTTCGCCCAGCGGAATCAGTTTTTGGTGAATTTCTCCACAATGGTTGCGTGCACAAATTTTTTTTTACCATACACAATTATACGACGTCATACACTAAATATCTGCATAATTAAAATCTTTAAATTCAACAACATTCCGCTGCGCGTACGCACACCTTTGGAGCCAGTTGGCAGTAGGTACGTAGCTGTACCTATATAGCTTTTTATGATCTAGATTACTTACTAGGTACAGTCAACAGCAAAAGTAGATGATCAAAATCAGAAATTCAATACTAATTAAGTAACGGATTTCGCGTCATAACTGTATGGCAGAGCTGCTGCTGTTGTTGTTGTTGAGCTGTGTGAGAGACTGTGTGGCAGAGTTCTGTCTGACGCGAACTCCGTTCATTAGTATTGAATTTCTGATTTTGATCATCTACTTTTGCTGTTGACTGTACTAGAAACGAAGCATTTTCGGTGGATAATTAATCATCCACCGATAATACCTACCTACTTGGTTTGTCGAATCTTAAACATAAAACCTGTGAAAAGCAATATTTTTTCTATACACAACGAATTGCAAACAGCTGTTCATAATAACACCTTTAATCTTTGATAAGTAAGCCTATACACTTTGCAAAGGTCATGACCACCATGACCAGCAGGGGCCTGACAGGCGAACGGAATAATGATTGATGGTCTATTGTCGATCGAATCCACCGATATAAAAACAAAACATTAATCCATTAGGAAGTACAACCACAACGCAAATTGGAACTGTATTTTCTTTTTGCTCCTTGTTATAAATAATACTGACCAGTTTTCGGCTTCATTCGGTGACACTGGAAGCCATCCCCAACTTAGAACGAGGCCCCATTAGTGCGTTGCGTTGCGTCGTTGCAACGGATCAACGCATTGTGTGCCACACCTGCGTTGAGTCATTATGAATATAATAATGACTAATAAATTAGACAATATTGACTAATTTAATTGAAATAATTATAAAATTGTCATAATTTAATTAATCATTAGTCAGTATTGAGTCGACGCTGCGACGACGCAACGCGCTCTTAGTTGGAAAAAGACTAGGCAGATGATGATCGTCTTTTCTTTTGATGAGGTCCTAAGTGAAAACAAAACAAACCTTTTTGCTTTTACATCTTGAATCATTCCAGCCAGCCAGTAATGTAAAGCTCTCATCTACAATCGACTGCTAAAATAAAAGAATCTTTGGCGTTCGAATGACTTTGACAAGCTGTTGGTAAACATTTGTATTGACAAAACAAGATGACGGCGTTAGTTAATTCCGATTTTGGCCACGCGCCAAAAGAACCTTAGAGCTTTCTATTTTCTGCACCCTAATAATTTTGTAACACACTCATCTGCCTAGCCTTTTCCCAACTATGTTGGGGTCGGCTTGCAGTCTAACCGGATTTTACATGGAGCGACTGCCTATCTGACCTCCACAACCCAGTTACTGGGTAATACGATACCCCGTCGTTGTTAATGTGCGGCCGGAAGCTGCGAACCAAGCTGGATTCGTTGAGACCAGATAGAGGCATTAAGGTTAGGAACGCCCAATAAAAACAACAGCAGACAGGGGGCGCAAGCGGGTCACGTGTCCTGCGTCCCGGGGAAGATATTTGGCTCCGCCAGTATAGGGGAGGTGATAGGTGGGTGCAAGGAAAAGTAGCAGAAAAGGTAGGGGCTACAGACTATAGGGTAGTCGATGCGATAGGTAGGGAGTCACATAAACATATCGATCAGCTTAAACATAGGAAACGTAGTTCACTTATTAGTCCGTCAAGTCCTCCCCCTAGCAAGGGGGAAGCAGCGGTAGATGGCGTAGGGCCCAGCCCGAGCCGGCGGGATGGGCACGCGTCAAAGGAAGTCACGGAGGAGAATAAGGATGAGGCTCAGGAACTGTTTGAAGACTGTGAGGAGCAAACTACACCGGAAGTAATTAAATCGCCGCGCTCGCCCGCTCTTGACCCGACCCAGTCCCGTCCCATGCGCCAATGTAGGCTAAATAAACCACCTAAATATAATTTATAATTCATTAGCATTATGGTACTGTTCAAATGTATTAACTTCTAATTAGAGTTAAGTCTTAAGGGTTATAAATGTCTTTCATGTAGTTTGTTTATTTTTGTATGTTATTAGCGGTAATTATAGAATAAGGGTGGAGGATTGTAGTGTATTGTCAGCGGGCGCACACGCATGTGTGCGTGTTGCGTCAACTTGTGCCGGACGGACAGTCCACAATAAACGGTCGAACTGGCTGCCCGTGTCTCATTTATAATACACCTCACTTGGTAAGACTGGTTGTCAGACTTTCGGGCTTTTGACTACCCGTAACGACTGACAAAGATCCACGAATGACAGCCGGGAAAAACGGCTTAACGTGCTTTCCGAGGCACGGAGGGGTCTCGGTATTTAAAGATTGTCCCATCCACAGATCAACCGCGGCAAGCGTAGCTAAACCTGATCGATCGACCTGTGCGGCTGTTATTAGTTAGCCACGGACCCCTCAATCAAGAATCATTTTGAAGGATATTGCTAATCCATTGTAGGGGATTGTGGCTAAGAAATACAGCCGCACGGGTCGATCGATCAGGTTAAGGACCATTGCTTCATATGTTCGAAAAATTTGACTGCTTAGCAACGCAAATAACGCAATGAATGTTGTTGAACTGTGAAAATAAAAGCCATTTACGCAATACCCCGCCGGTCATGAGGAGAAGTAGACAAACCTTTTTGCGTAAGAGGTCTTAAATGAAAACAAACGTCATTTTTGTTTAAATTTTGAATCATTTCAACCAGCCAGCAATGTACAGACGCCAGCACATCAAGCTACTATAATCTGTCATATTTCTTTAATAGATTTTCAACTTTATATCTGAACCATAAGGTTCAAAGTTGATTGGGAAAATTTGACAGTTTCGGGTAGATTGATGTGCTGGCGTCTGTACATCTTCTTCATCTCCTCAACAATACCATACTATTTCGTAAATCCTTATGACTCACAACTTTCTACAGCTATCGATCATCAACTATGACGACCGTTCAACGATGTATGTTTGGTAATACATAGCATAGTACTCAGCACCGTGTATGGTAAACATGCTGTGGTATGTTGCGAAGTGATATAAAAATCATGTTTTTATGGTTATTTCAGTAGATGTGGGAGGAAAATAAAACTAAATTGTTCATAAAAGGGTTTAATTTTTAATGGAAATGTATTTTTATGGAACTTACTGTACTTTTTTGCATTGCGAGATTCCTTGTTGTGATCAGAAATTTATATATGTCGCAGGGAAATGAGGTTATCAGGGATTTCACGAAGTCCCTAGGGATATCACGAAATCCCGTTAGATGTCGAATATTCTTGTTTATTACGTCTTCTTACTAAAACTATCTAGTGATATGACAAAATAGATACTAATATAAAGTCAGAGATATGTCATTTCACTAAACTAAATGTAGTGAAATAAAGAATACTGTTGATGAATAAAGTAATAAAACAAAATTACAAATTAGTTGGTGCATTTTTATTAGAAATTAAAGTTTTAATCAACTAAACAATAAGCTGACAATGATATCAGGTATTATACCTTTTTCTATTACGTGGATTCGTTCATTAGGTACAAAAAAAATAAATGTAAGAAGTATTAATTAAAAAAACTCCCACTAGTGCCCGTGTGGATACTAGAGCGAGCGAGAGAAATGCAGGGCTCGATTTTTATTCGGCAGTACCTATCCGCTTTTCTAACATTTTACTAGATTTAGTTTAGTGAAACGACATATCACTGACGATAAATTGGTGTTTTGTCATATCACTAGATAGTTTTAGTAAGAAGACGTATTAAACAAGAATATTCGACATCTATCGGGATTTCGTGAAATCCCTGATATCCTCATTTCCCTGCGACATATAGGGTGACTGGTAATTAGTGACCGATACTTAAACACGTGATTTTACTCATCATTATGAACAACTTTTACTATGGGACCAAACCTGAAATCGCGAAAAAAAAATCAGCTGCTCCCTACATTTATGTTCGCTTAACCCGTTAAAATGTAGGGAGCAGCTGATTTTTTTTTCGCGATTTCAGGTCCTACCCACACCCGGCTCAACCGGCTTTGTATCTAGTCTATCATAATTGAATCTAATCTTTGTAACGTAATTCTTCTTTTATTTATTATCATACACCACTACACTACCTAACGTCCTAAACGTTACAGTGGCACCTGGCTGGCACTTCTGGGACACAGGGCTTCTCTTCTTACAGCCATTAAATTTATACTCAAAATTTCTCTCATTTCAATTAAATAAACTAGGTCCTATTATAGTAATTGGTTTGTACTTCTACAAACCTCAATATTCTCTACATAGGTGTGACACCGTCCCTACAAACCTACATG
Source organism: Oligia latruncula (assembly GCA_948474745.1). NCBI lineage: Eukaryota > Metazoa > Arthropoda > Insecta > Lepidoptera > Noctuidae > Oligia > Oligia latruncula. Next base: position 14,386,394 of record OX419706.1, read on the forward strand.
CAACACTGACTGACAGCTAAGGTCACCCACACGCGGGACTGTGCCACTCAAGTAAAGGCTGTGTGCATTCAGCCTTACTAGTGATGTCATTCACAAGTTGACTATTTTTAGCGGCCAGTGTAATGACACATTCGATGTCTTTATTATTCATGTTTGTAATAAAGAATTTTATTGTTTTGTTAGAGTATTAGTTTTCAATTGTTTAGAACTTTAGAGGTTTTGTTGCTGTGTGATTTGGGACTTTTTTAGGGCCACTGTTCAGAAGATGAGCGTTTACGCCGCCGCCGTACGGCATTTCATACAAACTGTCAAGCCAAGCCAAGCATTCGAAATTAATGAACCGATTTTAATGAAACTTCTTACGCATAAGCAGGATACAAAGGTCTAAAAAGTTAGTAGAGAACATTTTCGAACCTTTGACTCTTCAGTCTTGGCACACTGCGGTCACATAGTTGGGCCAGAGCAGACGGAAAGATTTCTTCACAAAATTCACCTACATGGCAAGAATGAATCACAACAAGTTTTACATAAGCAAATAGTTGTAAAAGTGAAATGAAGTTTCACGTTACATCACATAGTCTTTATTTTGATAGCCAGTAATACAATACAAGTGAAACCGAATGTGATCGATCGTGGACAAAAACTGAACGGTAGCGGGAATCGGCGCAAGCGCAGTGTGGGTGTCGCTGTTGGTTTTGATTGTCAATTTAGGAATATGTTGAATCGAAAAGAAGTATAATAGAATATGCATGTCAAATAAGTTTCCTTTATTACACTATTCTGTACTTAATAGAAAAACAAGATTTGGTCGATGGCCGCGAAAAAACAAAAAGACGCCAATTTCAGTTATTTAAGTAACACTTAAGCTGTCATTTTACTGCAGCTAATTAAAAGTCCGACTATATTCTTTAATTACGCCAGAAACAGAAACTGACAGAAATGTATGTTTCAGACATTTTGTCAGTGTTAACACTTCTACTGTCCACAAAGTAGACATAATAGTTAAATAATCAACCTGAACCATATGTGGTTCATGGGACAGGGAATGGGTTAATATTATTAGGTAAGTACCTATGTTCCACAGGGGGTGAGTCTATTATCATAAACCGGGCGCCCATTTATACTCCTTAATTTATAACCCAAATCACTTTTTTATAAGGTCGCTGTCGGCAGTACTCCTACCGGTCTTTTCTGTAAAAATTTCATTATGGAAACATCAGTGAAGTGAGCTGCCACCTGATGCACACTATTGACAGCTCACTTCAAACTCACTGCAATATGAGCTCAATTCACCTTAGTTTTCATGGTGAGATTATTACACAATATTAATCGGCTGGTTTTTGTCAAAATTATAAATGGTGATGAAAAAAAAAACAAGTGCCTAGCAACAGGAACAGTCTTGCACACCGTAGGCGCGTCATTCATTCATTCAGTCTGCGGCAATAGCCTTGGACTGACGCCTTCAAGTGACACAGTCAGACACCTACGTTATTAGTGTTACTAGGCGTTCTAAAGTTCTACCAAATACATTAGCTACGAGAAACAAGGCTATAGCAACAAGCAATATTGAAGGATTTGGACTGCAAAAAACCCATTAACAAAGAATATTCGCAGTACTTATGCATTTTAGTGCATGCAGGATGCTGGTCATGCATCTCCTTGGCCTAACGAGTAGATATTATAGCTTGTGTTGTGGCACGAGGAAATATATTAAATATGTGATACTGTGATAGGTACCTTGGCGACTAAAGAGAAAAAAAAGAAAAAATAAAAGACAACGGATGCATTTTCAGCCGATGATGTTTCCACTGCTGGGACACAGGCCTCCTCTCTTCGAGAGGGAGTGGGCTGTAATCTACCACGTGGGCCCAGTGCGGGTTGGTAAATATCACATGGGTTCGAATTTTTGGTTTCATGACATGCCGGTTTCGGCCTCACGATGTTTTCCTTCACCGTTTTGAGAGCAGTGGTGAATGTGGTGATGAAATTATTTACACAAAGTAAAGCGTCTGCCAGGGTTTAAACGCGACCTACAACTCGTAAGTAATGCCCGTTACCACTCACTGCTCCAAAAAAAAGATGATCAGCTCTTAATTTTCTGTTTCTCTGGTGTTATTACATACATAATCACAATTTCAGTAATTTGCCAAATCAAAAATGGCTTTCCATCCTTCCTCTAGAATTGGAATTTGTAAATAATCAGGCTCTTGACCCGGCAAAATCTGAATTCCATTACACTCTCGCAAATCTTGCGAGTTACAATCAAATCGTACGGTCAATGATATATATAGACTGGCCCATAGTTGCGTTCCTAATAACTATCATAGACAAAAAGCCTTCTTTTTAATGCGTCTAGCGGACCCAATGTTAAAAATAATAAAAAAAAACTTCGCAGTTCGAATTTCGAACGGATGGCGTCCGAGACTATGATTTCCGCCATGACTAATATTGAAATAAGCAGAATGTAATTAGTAGCTTACATAAACGTTAATTATATTCGAGGTGTCAAGATAACCTGTCTGTAGAACAAAGTTCTCTGATAGTGTTATTTAAATGCATCGGTTTTATCAACGATGTACCTAACCTACCTACATTATGTGATATACCTACAATATGACCGACGTAACTTGGCGGGCCTTTGCGAACTTTCGCGCATGATTCTCTCACTCACACTCGCCTCATGCCACCATCTGGTTCCTAAAAAACGTTCGTGCGCAGCCTGCTGCGCGAAGTTCAGGCCATTCAAGTTACGTCGTTCGGTCGTATTGTACTCAACAGTAGCTCCTCAAGTGAGTCCCGCTCTATCTCCTGTGGCGACTAGACGTTCCCTTTGAGTTGTTGTGTACTGTTATTTCGGTAGTTTTACTATAAACCCTAAGCCCCTAATATGAGATAAAAAAAAAACTTTTTCATATATATTTTTTATTTTTCTTGACAGATTCATTCTAATTCTAATCCTACGATCGTTCTTTTAGATAGAATTCGATCATCATCTCTGCGAAATCTATTTCATTCATTGCGTTGGTTTTTCGCGGAAACTCAGCCACAAGCCAGCATTAATTTTTTTTATTATTTCTGTTTTTCTTTGGAAGAACCAATTTAACGGAAACTGTGATGTCAGTGTGCAGGCATATATGGACAGACTGACATATATGCTGATTGGGCCAATGCAAGTTGCAAGGCTGCAAGCGATGCACGATGAGGGTCGATCAAACAAACATTCGATATTTTGAACACTCGATGTATTGAGATTGAGTGTACGATATATTGAATGTTCGATTTATTAACCACTAGCTTCCGCCCGCGGCTTTGCCCGCGAGGTATGTCGATAAAAACTATCCTATCTCCTTCCCCGGGATGTAATCTACCTCTGCCAAATTTTATCGAAATACGTTCAGTGGTTTAGGCGTGAAAAGGTAATATACAGACAGACACAGACAGAGTTACTTTCGAATTCATAATATGTATTAGTATGGATTCGATATAAAGAACGTTCGAGTACATAATTAGACGTTCGATTTATGTGGTCGATCAATTATTGACATTTGATTATTTGGCATTCGATTTGGAATAGTACACCCCATAGAGCTATATGGCTTCATAAATAGGGCAGTAGCTTCAATAATATGAAAGAGAGAGGGGTTCGTGGCTAAGTTATAACAGCCGCACGGGTTGTTCGTTTAGGTTAAGCTTCGCTTGCCGCGGTCTGTCCGTAGGTGGGTGACAATCTTTACATACCGAGGTCCCTCCTCCGCCTCCGTGCCTCGGAAAGTGATGTTGATCGCGGCTGTCATTCTGGGATTTTTGACAGCTGTGTCGGGTCGTCAGAAGCCCGAAAGTCTCCAGTCTTACCAAAATAGACCAGGCGGTGCTATTCTGTGAAAATCTCACCGTGAAAACTTAGGTGAAGTGAATGTGGAGTGAGCTGTCAATAGTGTCAATTCCTAGCAAAAACAAACCCACTTCACCTAAGTTTCCACGGTGAGATTTTTACAGAATCGACCGGCTGTTCACTTAATTACCTACCTATAACTGAGTCATTAGTTAGCTTATCGGTGACATATACCTAATATAAATTTAATGTAGCATTGTACAAAAATAAATTACGATCTGTGTACAAATAGAATAAGATCATTTGTAAACACTATTGTAACAACCTTTGAAGTAATAAAGATCTTGAAAAATCAACCATCAATCAATGTAGCATTACATTACGAGACGCGAAGATTACTAATAGTGTCGTGGAAAGTTTATCCCTAAAGTCTAATTATTAATTCACACAAAGTCAATAGAAACATTGACTTTAAGTGAATGAACTGAATCACAACGAACGGAACTCATCACTATTACAATAAATATGGCTTAGCATCTGTCAGTTTACCTATGTATTTAATTGAATCTGCCTCGTTAGTGCGTTATCTTTCGCAGTCGTTACGGTCTTCAGAAGCCCGAAAGTCTGACAACCAGTCTTACCAAGCGGTATCGTGTTACCCAGTAACTGGGTTGTGGAGGTCCGACAGGCAGTCGCTCCATGTAAAATACTAGTATTCAGCTGTACTCGGTTAGACTGGAAGTCAACCCCAACATAGTTGGGAATGGCTAGGCAGATTGAGAGAGCTTCAGTAATATAAAAAAAAAAAAACTGTTCTTCCTTTCATCTGACAGTGATTGTATCATCACGACATCTCTATGTATTTCAGTCAAGCTTAATTATCCACACAATGACATTATGACGTCGGCCATTTTAATATTTAATCATCTACAAAAACAACATGCTGATTATAAATTAGTGGAGAAAGTAAATTTAACAGCAATAAAGATATTCTTGTAAACAAAATTGTACACAGTAAATAAATAAAGAGTGAAAGTGTTTATGAAGAAAGTAAATATCTACCTACTTACGTGTGTTTTTTTATCGATGTTCATTCGCGGCGCAAAAATTTTATCTGCGAAGATAAGTGTTTGTTTTAATGGATGGGACATCCTGCTGTGTGTCTGAATAAGGACAGGTTAAACTAAGAATAAGAAAACTCCTTCTATTGATGATAATTCATTCATTGATAATCGAATTAACCTAAAGTTTGTTGAAAGTCTTCATAGGCTTTTAGTTAGGGCTACTTTTTACACACCCCGCCTCCAACGAGGAACTGCCGCGTTATTCTGGTGGTCGCAAGCGCGATTACTGAGCTTGGGGTCCTGCTGGGTCCGTTTCTAGGTCGAGCAGTGTCTTAAAGTAACAGCCCGGAATTTTGAATATGGCGGTGGGATCCCCCGTGCCTCGAAAAGCACGTTAAGCCCCCGTGGTCCTGGCTGACATTTGTAGATCTTTAACAGTCGTTACTGGTAGTCAGAAGCCCGAAAGTCTGTCAACCACTTTTACCAAGGGGTACCATGTTACCCAGTAACTGAGTTGTGGAGGTCAGATAGGCAGTCGCTCTATGTAAAATAGTGGTACCTATTCAGCTGCATCCGGCAAGACTGGAAGCCGACCCGAACTGAGTTGGGAAAAGTTGACTTACAATTAATTATCAAAGCAAATACCGCTGGAAAACCCGCCACTACTCAGCGAGCGTGGTTGGTGATCAACACTCCTTCCTTAGCTGCATGAAAAGATGGTAAAGCTTTAGAGCAGTATATCCATTCAATCCTATTCCAATACATAGTCAATTTAGTTCACAAAGCCGTACTGTGATGTAACTGAAAGCCAATGACGTCTACAGTTCATTGAAATGACCGCTCGTTGGGACACTTTGGTAATGCACTATAATGAGATTTGGCGCCGATTCTGTTGTTCACAAACTAAACTAAATTTAAGTTCATGCATCTTTTTCTTTCTATTTCATTAAGAAAAGGACAGAAGATAAATATTAGTTTAGTCCTGTCAAATTAGTCAGCGCCTGACGTAAATTGACGTATTTTTAATAAGCAATTTTTTAATCTCGTCTAAATTGTCTATGGAGTATCTTAATTTGACAGTACTAAACTAATATTTATCTTCTGTCCTTTTCTTAATGAAATAGAAAGAAAAAGATGCCTGAACTTAAATTTAGTTTAGTTTGTGAACAACAGAATCGGCGCCAATAACAAATAATAGTTTACTATCTGTATCGTACGAGCTATTGTGTGGGTGACACAGTTCAGCGGGGGACTGTGGTTTGTATAGTTTGTGGAGAGACAGAAAACTGGGGTTGTGGTGTTGTAAGATACGGCTAAGGTATTCAAACTGGGGCCTATTTAATAAAACTAACAGGCGACAGGTGACAATTTCAAAATTTTAAGTTATTCTATTTTTACAAACATTCTAATTTTTATTCGATCTTATCATTGGCAGCAAGACCAAAAAAATCCTTCTCGAGGTTCTGAAGCCAAGATACTTTTACTGTTCATCATGAACCATTATACCATAGACCTAACTAGATAAAAATAAAGCAAACTGCACTATTCCAAAAAAAGGGATGTCATAATGTTTTCATGTAGAGGTGTACCCGTATTATAGTATACCCAATATAAGATACAATGCAAGATATTTGTCAAAAAATTACAAAATTGACTGCCGTGACGTAGTGCCAATTTTGTAATTTCCTCTGCCCAACCCTTCGTAATACTGGCGTGGTGTTATGTTATCTTGCATTGGCTCTAATATTTAATACTACAGCCAATGGAAGTCCCTGAAGGTGGACCAGTAGCTTTTACTTACAAGGTGATAAGCTTCGATTGACACCCAAACAAAAAAGGACTCGGAACAGACCCCTGTGGGACGCCTCCTTTATACAAGTTTGCGTAGGCTCTTTAAATGTATTCTGAAGTATTAGTAATTTAATTGGGCTTATTAACTGCACCAATCGTAGGCTCTTTAAATGCATTCTGAAGTATTAGTAATTTAATTGGGCTTATTAACTGCACCAATGATGGTTTAGCTGCATGAAACAACTATCGCGATATCGGTGAGCTGCATTGAACATACCTACAACATATGCAACACCTACAAAAAATATAAGTAGGCTGACAGCAAGACTATCTGAATCATTAAGTTATTATCTTGCGCATGTTCAAACACATAATTACGTGTGAAAACCTAAATTTTTTATAGCAGTCGATAATTTCAAGATCAACAATATTGTCTAGACATACCTACATAACTGCATGATTTACATTGAGTCCGAGAACTGTGACCCATTTGTCGCAGAATGTCAGCTTATCTGTGATGTAGTCATTCTATAATAATGCTTTATTATGAAAACATTATGACATGTCTATTTTTGGAATAGTGTTATTTGCTCTATGGTCTATAGGTATACGGTTCAGGATGAACAGTAAAGTCTTCATCTTGGCTTCAGAACCTCCTTGGCTGGTAAGGATTTTTTTGGTTTGCTGCCAATAACACGGCTCTAAAGATCGACTCAGAATTTGAATGTAACCAGGGAATTATTATACAGGGTCCTATTAAAATAGATGGACAAATTTTAACACAGCGCACTGTGGTTCCGCCGCCGAACAAAGGCGGTCATAAATACTGAAAATCTTATATAATGCTTTTTTTTCGTGGGAAGTGGTTCAAGTAGCAATAAAAATTCATAATATATTAGTGTATATGTAAATTATTACATAATGATATATATTTGATAATTTGTTAACACGAAAAGAATAATAAAATAAATATCAAAATATTACGTGTGCTTGTCCCCCGTTCTGAAACGTTTTTGACAATAAATCAAAACTTTTCATGTTGGGGTGTATTCTCTATGTGTCAAAAAGACACAACTAAATAGATAAATAATAAAATAAAAATGTAAATCAATAGATATTTTATATGAAATCGACTTAAAATTAGAACTTACATAACAGATTTAAAATTAGCTAGACTTGCAATAAATCTAAAATTGAATCAGAATCTAAATCTGAAAATTGCTGCTTGTATTCGCTTTGGCCTGTGCTACCATCAAATCCCCATTTCCCGATCAAATTTAAATTATCTGATGAATTGATCACTTTATCTAAAACATCTTTTTGTGATTCGAGGATTCTGGAAACTGTATGATCTAACAAACTTTGCAGTTCAATTTCGGCTTTAGATTCTGAGATGCATACATTATCTGGGTAGCACTTCTTTTTAGCATTTAAAATACTTTGGTAGGACGGTAAAATATTACGTGAAGTTTTACTACTAACAAAATTTCTAATTAGTAAATATTGGTGTTAATTTAGCCTCTACAACAAGTGACCTCTTCTGCATTAATTTCTGATGTAAAACTAGTATCAGACTTATCTGAAGTGTCGAGCAATGTTTTCACAGCAGAGTCATCCACTTGAGATAGCTGTCTCAATCGTCTACGTTTTGATTTCTGACTAAGCTGGGAAAAATCTTTTTTTGGACGCCAGCGAGATGGCCCCGCTTCTGGTTGAATTTCTTCATGAATACGTTGCTCAACGCTCCTTCTTAATTCAATACATTCAATGTCTTTCAGCCAATCAGAATACTTAAGTAATAACTTTGATTTACTCCTACCTACTTAATTCCAATAATAATCAAGACTTTTACATAAACACAGTATACGATCATTTAAATCCTTAAAGTCTATATTTTCGAGATCACTGAATGATGACAGCAAAACTTCTAATATACCTTGGTGTTTTTTGGTTGCTTTTCCACTCACAGTACTCCAAATCTCAAAGATATACATCCTTGAGAAGGAACACTTGATCAAAGTACCTGAAAGAAAAGTTTGAAATTAGTTGCAAATTTCGTAGACCTTGCTACGATTGTGTCTACGCAGGCGTAGGCCCTTCATAGCAGCCGTCGGCGCAGAATGGCGCAAATCAAAGTATAATATTTTTAAAATATACAGTCTCAACTACAGTTTAAGATAGTTGCGAATGTTTGCAAAATCTTGCAAAATTTTGTAGCTCTAAGCAAAGTTATCATATTAGAAAAAATATACAATAAATTATGTATGGCGTAGCACGTAAATAGTACAAATATTATACTGACATTTTATTCAAAATACAATCAAATGTGACAAACATACCTTGCTCTTGAATTTCCATTGCACAAAACAACAACACAAACAAAAGAATTCCGAGAATTCACTTGTAACCAAATACTTTCATGATGAGTCACCAATAACAGCGAGTGCAACGTAACGATGCGTTCACTTCCGAGGTCAAAAAGTAAGTGATATTTAAAACAAATAGGTGACATATCTATATCACCGGATAGCTCGTTTAATGGTCTATCAAAATATGTAACTTGTTTCTGGAAATTCGAATATGAGTTGTATGGATTTATGACCTATGGGCGGAACCACCGTGCAGCGCTCAGTACGTCTAACCAAAGACATCCAAGCAAAAAAAAACACTGATTAGATTGATTTTATTTTGACCTAAAATAATAAATTGCACATTAGTGTATTTTCGTTAGCTGATTATTTTTCTTGTAAACTAGTATCTATGCGTTTTTCTTATATATTTTTTTACAATCGTCCTTATTTTGGTGGACTGAATGATTTCTAAGTTTGTCCATCTATTTTAATGGGACCTTATACATATACAAGGTTATTGGTAAAACATTAACAACCTCTTAAGAGGTCATTGTACTCATCGTTATGACCGACTTTTAAAAAAAAACAGCTGTTCCCTACATTTTGATGAGTTACACGAACATAAATGTAGAGAACAGCTGATTTGTTTTCGCGATTTCAGGTTTGGTCCCTTAGTAAAAGTTGTTCATAATGATGAGTACACTGACCTCTTAAGAGGTCACATCGATGATGGCAGAAACATCGACGCGCAACCTGTTACCATGAATTCAGCACATGATTCTAGACCCAAAGCGTAGAAATGCTGCGTCGATTATAAAAAAAAAACAGCTGTTCCGTACATTTTGATGGCGTAGCTGTAGGTTATTGCACTTTTCTATGAAATAATTGATTTTTTTTGATAACAGACGAAAAATTTCTACGTAGAATCATGTGCTGCATTCATGGTTTCACTATTGTTCCTGTCACCCTTTATATATTGTAACTTATCAAATTGATTGACCTACAGTGCCGTCACTGTGTTAGACCAACCAGCGCGACTGTCTTAAGTCTGGGTTACTTACTGTCTGCGATACTACTTTTGAAGGACTTCCTAGAGATGTTGATAGCGACAGCGGTCAGTGACAGGAACTTGATGATGATGATTCTCACAATTCGCAAAAGTAACGACTAATTATAACTCGAGGGACGTATTGTGTTTATTGTTGTTATGATGAAGTGTGGCTTTAGGAACTTTTTTGTTTCTATCAGATTGGTCATCGGTGTTGCTAAGACTTTTTTATGCAACCTCCTTGGCTTTGTCCGGTTTAGTTTTTAATCCACGCAAAGTCTATCTGTTTGTCTACTCATGTGGTCTATGCTATGACTCAAAAACACTGACCTCTATAACACAATAATATAGAGGTCAGTGCTAAAAAACAATGCATTCAAGTTTTCAAATTCGGAACCTGTCAAAATTTGGCAGGTTTTAATTTATTTTATTTTGGATACGTTTCGGACAAGATTGAAGAGTCTATGATGCGGTGCAGTCTGAACAAAAAGGAAACAATATAATAGCAGGAGAAGATACTGGACTATCATTATCATTCATCAGTTTCTTAGACAAGTAGGTATTATCGTAGACGTCTAGCTAGACATTACTTCTGTTACAGTCTCAGTGTTTTTTTTCCATTCTTTTGATTCAATAGTTTTACGAGAAGTATTGCTATTCTTACATTTCTTACTAAGTACAAATAATGATTAAATCCAAGTTTATGAAGGACTGCAACAAAACCGCAAATAAAATCATTCATTTTTTATGCAACAACAACGTAATCTTAAAATTCGAATGTCACACAAACCCACATGACATAAGTTGTTTGTTTATGACGAACGCTATGACATCATCCAGTTATCACCTGACCAATTTAAATTGATACCTCTCGGCCCCCGTCTAAATTCGTTTATTAGTACAAATGGAGGCTTTAACGGGAATTGACAGCGTCCACTCAAAATGGCCGACGTATAAGTGCATTTCTAAATTTAGTCCAAGGCGATGATGTCAGGTGCGTACTGCCTACTTTTTTTGTTGTTACCATGTTATTAAATGAATCGTTCACTGTTTTAAATACCTAAGTATTTAAGATAATTGAATGTAACAATGGACTTTATTGTCAGTAATTTTTTACTTGTGTGCTACGTGTCCAATGTTTATGTAGGTCGTGATATTTTTGGTCATAGATAATAGAATATCTTATCTGTGAGTTATGTCATGGCTTCCAGAGTTGTTTGTTTGTCGTCTAGTATAAATTGTTGTTGATATCATCAGCGGATTTATAGCAGTTACCTTCGGCGAACTCATTTAATAGGTACTTGGAATCTTATTTTTATTTAAATCATGACGTAAGTCTTGTCCACCTTGATGAGGTAATGGAGTTGATAGAAAGAAAACAGTCAAATAAATAAAAATCTTTATTACTTATATACATTAAATTATATTGTTGAAAACAATTTTGATCGTAATAAAACTTCGGTTATTGAAGCACTCTATAATCTTTTTTTGTATGCCCATGTTTGGAGACATTCTAAATTTATCATAAATACATAAAGAGTGTCTATCAGCCTTAGATATGTTCAGATCTTGCTCTCAACGAGGCCAGGCATGGAACCACTAGGAATGTATATGTATACAATTACATAATATATGCCCACGACAGCCCACGAGTCGCGTAATGTCATATCCGGGGTTTTAGTCGTGCGTTCTGTTAAAAAGTTAGAAAGCATGTCTTTTCATTCAAAACACATCGTACGAATCATTAATGTTACTTAAACAAAAAGTAACGAGTAAATACAATGGCAATGTACTATGAGTGTGGGACTGCAGCGCGCGCCCTCTAGTGGTGGTCGTCAAGCTCCTGTTCTGCCTCCTCATCGAACTCGGCGTCCTCGTCGGCGGTGGCCTCCTGGTACTGCTGGTACTCGGACACCAAGTCGTTCATATTACTCTCGGCCTCGGTGAACTCCATCTCGTCCATGCCCTCGCCGGTGTACCAATGCAAGAAAGCCTTGCGCCTGAACATAGCGGTGAACTGTTCTGAGATGCGCTTGAACAGCTCCTGGATGGCGGTGGAGTTGCCGATGAAAGTGGCAGCCATCTTGAGACCACGAGGTGGGATGTCGCACACGGCAGTCTTCACGTTGTTCGGGATCCATTCCACGAAGTACGACGAGTTCTTGTTCTGGATGTTCAGCATCTGTTCGTCTACCTCCTTCATGGACATGCGTCCACGGAAGATGGCGGCCACGGTCAAGTAGCGGCCATGGCGAGGGTCGCATGCCGCCATCATGTTCTTGGCGTCGAACATCTGCTGCGTGAGCTCGGGCACGGTAAGGGCACGGTATTGTCTGCTTCCGCGGGATGTGAGGGGAGCGAAGCCGGGCATGAAGAAGTGGAGACGTGGGAAGGGAACCATGTTGACGGCAAGTTTTCGGAGATCAGCGTTCAACTGACCGGGGAACCTGAGGCAAGTGGTGACACCGGACATTGTGAGGGAGACCAAGTGGTTGAGATCGCCGTAGGTGGGTGTGGATAGTTTGAGCGTGCGGAAGCAGATGTCGTATAGTGCCTCATTGTCGATACAGTAGGTCTCGTCTGTGTTTTCTACTAACTGGTGGACTGATAGTGTGGCGTTGTAAGGTTCTACTACTGTATCTGACACTTTGGGCGAAGGTACAACTGAGTATGTGTTCATAATTCTGTCGGGATATTCCTCTCTGATTTTGGAGATAAGAAGTGTGCCCATTCCGGAACCAGTGCCGCCGCCGAGCGAGTGTGTGAGTTGGAATCCCTGAAGGCAGTCACATGACTCTGCTTCCTTGCGTACGACGTCTAATACTGAATCGACTAGCTCAGCGCCCTCGGTGTAGTGACCCTTAGCCCAGTTGTTACCGGCTCCCGACTGTCCGAACACGAAGTTGTCCGGCCGGAAGATCTGTCCGAAGGGTCCCGAGCGCACCGAGTCCATGGTGCCGGGCTCGAGGTCGACGAGGATGGCGCGGGGCACGTACTTGCCGCCGGAGGCCTCATTGTAGTAAACGTTGATGCGCTCCAGCTGCAGGTCCGAGTCGCCATGGTAGGCGCCGGTGGGGTCGATGCCGTGCTCGTCAGAGATGATCTCCCAGAACTGGAACAAAAGTATTACCGTTAGCGGAACGAAAGTAGTGGTGTAGTGTTCACGGTATAGAATGCAGTCAATTAAGATGCCTACACGAAAGCTCTTGGCGGACTATTTGTAAGTGCGCCGACGCAACGCTACTTTCCAACCGGTTCTGTGTTGTGTTAATATCACGGGAGAGTCGTCCCTAGCGAGTTCCGTTCAAGTTTCAATGGACACTTTCGTGATTCTATTCAAATGTAGTTTTCTAAAGGTTATAAAGCTCAATGAACCGTCATAAAAGGTAGACAGGATACATAATACATCATTAATGAACGCTCAACTTCGGGAAGGGTTACGCAAGACAATGGCATGAGTTATGACTGCGGCACAATAGCTCGCCTCGGCGACGGCCGACGCCCACGTCCTCCCGTATTTGGTTTATCTCGCCGTATAAGCGGAGAATGTCTTGAACGACTCGGCTTATTAGCATTCAATTTTTCGATGCCCCTTGAAATCTGCGACCTGATTTCAGGGCTGACGGCCATATGGTCGCCGAAATTTCTCATTGAAACAATTACTGTATGTTTGTTTTCGAGAATCAAAGTACGTAATATACCCGTAGCTGCGAATATGTGTAATTATCTGACGCAATCGCCACGCCTACCAATTTGGTGATCAGAAGTCGGAACCAAGTTTCGGGCGTCGTTGTCGGAACTTGTATTGTCTCGGGTGTTAATCTGAACTTAAGATCGTTCACTAAAAGCTTACCGCATCGTAATTTTTTTTTTTCTACGCTTACGTAATTTTTTGAACTGCTGGTGAAAATATTTAGCGGCACAAGGCTGTACGAAGCGATCGTTGTCGTGTTGTTAGTACATTAAAATTCAGCGGCGTGTTCGCGCCGATCCTAGTGATGTCATCAACGAGTGGGTACAACTCGACATGTTCATATATGGTAATATGACTAAGATGGCTGCCTTTTTGGTTCAGGGTTTAACTTCGACTCTTGTTTATTTAGTGTAGATGTTTAAATTAACTCGAGTCCTTATGAAGCGATCGGTATTTTTAGAATGAATCGATTTTAATTTTGGATGTTGTTAAAGTGTCTCTGAGTTCTTTGGCATCGCCAAAACTGGATGAAGGAATTAGTTTTAAAGTATTTTATTCTCTAGCTGGATTAAATCGTTTAAGTGTCCATTTATGGCATTTTGAAACACTTCATTAGCTTTAAATTTTTACTGTGATCACGAACGACCAATTTTGACTTTTTGGAAGAGTGCCAAATATTTTTTGACAGATAAAACTTGGGCTACAATTTCTAGTCTTGCAAATTAGACTTAGCCAATTCCAAAGAGATAAATAATTCTGTCCATAGATAATTATATAAAAATCTCGATAAAAATCCAATCCGCAATACACGTCAATTCAGCAAGACTTTCATAGATGACATTGTAATGATTTTTAATAACAGCGAAAAGTGAAAGGCCTGTTCGAAAGGCATTGCTTTCTGAGTAACTAGATAGAGCAGGCAAGTCGAAAGTATCGTGTGAACAGACGAAGGGAAACTATGGCGTCTGTGTAATGGTTTCATGGTCGTAATATTACCATTGTGTTAGATTTCACCTTACAGTCCGTTCTCGATGTGTCTGACTTTCGCAGTTTTGAACATGATGAATGAGAGTTTTGTCTTTGGCTTTTTGCAATTCGTCTAGAGTAAAATTAACATTATGTAATATTATATCATTGTCATTATTTTCGGGCTAGACATGTACTTAAATAAACAATTTCGTTCTCGAAAGGAATATTATAAATGTACTTAGTTCAATTTATTTTCTGCCCGACACTCGGAATCCAATCAATTTAGAGTTAGACCTTGCAAATTCCTCCAGAACTTAACACAGTTTATTATTGTTGGCTTCATCGCTGACTTCCTGTGCTTAATCCATCTGAGATATGCATGCCTCATTCTGGCATTATAGTTATATGGTAACGGTACTGCGCATGCACTCTATGGCGAACCACGGCGACTGTGGCCGCTATTTATAAATGGACATCGACCGGCTGCCGGCGCGCGGGCCGTTGAACTCTGTAATCTTTAGCTCCTATTGCCAAACGACTGATAAGATAAGCTCTCTTATGAGCACAATTAAGAATGAGGAAAGCCAGATCTTAATGTTCATCTTAAACGCTTCAGAATGGATTGCTCTCCGATGTTGCGTTGCCTTTCGATTGCATTTTATCGTTCCTATTAACTTTATAGCTCGTTGTCTGATAAATTGGAAATTGATCGTGGAATCGTTTTTTTACTATTCATTTTTGGATTACGTAATCGATCCTACATTCATTTTTGACCGCTATTTATTTGTTTCTACTTCGAAATTATTACTTTTATAGTTTTATCTTTCCTCTTCTACATCTTGTGTGTGCAAGTTTCTCCTAACTGTTTCGCTATAAGCCATATCAATAAATTACTTAAAATGATTCACGGCACAATGATCTTTATAAAAAAATCGACAGACGTCATAGACAATTTTCTCGGGCAGTGAACGGATGAAATTATTCGCTACTATCTGATTTTATACAATGCCAATAGTAACACCAGTTACTACAACCATGAGTAATATTAAATACATTGTACTCGTTTATTTTGCCTGCGAGGTTTTTGATGTAGTAAGCTACTTCCAAGGTTCGCTTACGCATCATAGGGGCAAGGTTAAGTCTATGATGTCATCTAATAAGAGGATATAAAAAAAATTTAGCTCACCATCTACCCGTGACAAAGTTAGATGGTATTTCCTTTAACATAGGTAATCGACACCTACATTATAAAATACGTTTTCAAAATGGCTTCTCTCCTTTGAGATGTTAACACAGCTGTTATAAGTATTACTATAAGTGTATCTAACTCGCATTCAAATACCAAGATGGCATGATTCATAATTCTGACTAACTAATGACTTACGGACGTAAATAGTCATGAGAGCTTGCCCAATCAATAACACTCTGAGTCTCCATTCGATGAGAACTCTTTATTGTAACATCGTAAGTTTTTGAAAGGTTCTTGTTGATATATACGGGCTAAATTTAAGTTTTTTGATGTTGGTAGCTCTTTGTATTGATGTTGCTCTTTATTTTAGGGCGTTCGAAGATTTATGTGATTTTGTTTGGGATCAAAATAAGTTTTGGAATTTTGGGCTCGAGGACGTTTTAAACATGCGTCACTACAAAATACGAAGACTGAGAAAATAGAGTTAGTAGAGTATCTACCATAAGTGTTTTTCAAGTGGTTGGATACTCCGTTTTTTCTAATAGCTCCAAAACTAGTAGACACGAATACTTGAAAACACTCACTGGAGCGTAGACGATCATTTACTGTAAATCCAATGCGGAAACGTTTCATCTAACATTGTCTTGATTGAATTAAAAACACGAGAGATTGATGACTTTAGAGTTGACCTCAATTTGTCACAGTCACTTGTTTTGCTGAATAAGCTGACACAGCTTGAATAACGATATTTTTCTGGAGAGTTTGTTGCGCCACTTCATCTTCCCAGCACTAGGAAGTAGTGGAGGGCGGGTGTTTTGGTGGACTGTGTCATGTAATTTTGACGTTCAAAAAGTGCTGATTCTCAGCCTGGTTTGAATAAATGACATATTTTGATTTTGAATAAGAATTGGAACGAAGCCAATCGAGGGCGGAAGACGATGTGAGAAATAAGTTTGCAAGTGAAGACGCGTTAGACCATCGTATAGCATGTTATTCATGCACGACGGTGAGCAGCGGTAGTTTCTAGTCTTTGTAGAATTTGATAAAGAAAGTATTTTAATTACCTACTGTTAATTTGCAAGGTAAATAGCTAAGCTGTATATGCGACGTAGCCTTATTGGTTGTCCGCATTGGAAGATAATAATGGCACAATTGTTGACATGGCAACATGTCTGCTCAGTTTTTGCTTTGCTGTCATTTAAGATGCATTGTCATTTGACATCTGTCAAGTGTGAACGAGTGTTGAGGTCATAACCATTATCTAGTCTTCCTGTATTATCTCTGAATCCAAAGCTGTTTAAACGAATTATAGTGCAATCTTGGCCTGCAATTTTGCTATGATTGTTATCCCAATGGCAACGTCAATTTATAGTTCCTTCTCAAGAAGATTCAATCAAGACTTGAATTAAACGACCATAAACGGATACGAGCAATAGAGAAAGGAGATATATTAAATCAACTTGATTTAATATCTGTCAAACTGTAAACAAAATCTTTCTTTATGACTGACATATAGCATAGAGATTAAAAAAGATTTAGGTTTGTAAAACAAGTCCGTGATAGTATATTATTTATATAACATCCGGGGATCATTTAATTCTCAACCAGTTCCATAAGTAGAATCTCCGTAGTTTGAATATTGACCAATTAAATTGTACCACATACTGACGTGACGGCGCGAATGACTTTGCCTAGTTTAGAATGTTATTTGTTCAAATATGTACCTACACACCTACCTACTTAATTAAGCACGAAGTTTCTAGAAACTTTTAATCAAAATCTATAAGTAGTCGGTAAATTAGTTATTTGATAAAATATTGACGGAAAAACCTAGTATCCAATTGATTGAAACAAGTTCTATGTGAACTGAAAAAACTGTCTGCAAAATTCATAAACGAGACATTTTTTGTGCCTCAAAGATTTAAATCTCATGTCATTGTCTTCTGTTGACCTTCTGTTAATAAATATTGTAATGAGAGTCTATCTACATATGTACGTATTCCACATCACACTGTTCAAACATATTTTATTGGTGCAATACAGTTTTTGATCATGCGTGTTAGGGGATGACAGTGGTGCCCTCCTTACCGGTGCATTCGAGCGCGAAAAATAACCGTTTTGTCATTGTCTATTCCCGAATTATGAACGGAGCTATGCAAGAACACGACATTGTACCGGTCGACCTACTTTTGTATGAAAAAGCACTTTACAATGGCATTCCTTGATACATTATTATTAAATAAACTGTAAACTAACATTACTATAAGTCAAGTAAGTACGATTCCAATTGTATTTGTAGCGGATTCCATTATAGAGTCCGTTAGCAACGGTTCCCGTGCCCGCGAAACTATAAGGAAACAACAGTGGGAATACATACCTTAGCTCCAATCTGGTTTCCGCACTGGCCGGCCTGGAGATGCACGATTTCCCTCATGATTGATTATTAAAAAATAATTTATTTGTAATAAATAACTTAATACACTATATACGCGACTCTCGCACTACACAACTAGCAGATTTGATCAGTCGCTCGGCCCGGTGGGGATTTTTGAGGCTTGCTTCGCCTCCGCGCTGCGGACGGATCGCGGGCTGTGATTGGTCGTTCGCAACAGCATGTTGCCTACTTCACGGCACGCGAGACGCTTATCAATTCAAAAATGGAGTCATCCCACATTTCTATGTATGGATATTGCCGCGATTGTATAATGTATTGATGCCATTGATGGTCGCTCGTTTAGACACGTCAGTTTTTTGTTTGGTAGGGTGTGGTGACACCAAAAAGGTGGCATGTTTTTTAAATTATTTTTAATATTCCTTTGTTTTTGGTTCTCTTTGACATGACTACGTGCTGGGGTCAGACCTGGGGTGTGATCATGCGTGTATTTTAAGGGAACGGGATAGTTTTGTGCGATTAGTTTCCATGGCGTGTCGCGGCACCCGGCACCCCTGCTTACAGCTCCTAAACACGTAGTCTGTTTGTTCGATAACAGTTGTCTGTCATGTAACTAAACGTGAACCAGACGCATATTTACTTCATGTTTTAGTATTTTCGACAAAATGGGTTTACTTTGTGTTCTTTTTATATTTTTGCAGTAAAAATTAGAATACAGAATGAAGCGTAGAGAACAAAATAATAAATAAACAAATGATTTATTGTAAGTACTGTGGAACTCCATGTTATATGGGTAGTTCTTCAGGGACAAAATTTTCGATGTCTGTGGGTATATTTCTGTAACCAACTAACAAAACTGCATGTAATATTTTTTTTTGTATAGTTTAGCTTTATCCCTTACTAGGACAAATGATTTTTTTTTAATAATTGCTGTCTAAGTACAAAATAAAAATATTTGAAGTTCGTTCTTCTGATTCATATAGCGCGTCCGTTTGCCATTTTCCGGAACAAAATGGTCGATGTCACATTTTCCCTTTGATACATCAATATAAATTATAATTATATAGAAAGGAAATGAATTGTCCTCTTACAAAAAAAATGTGTATTAGTTATAACTACATTACACAGTGTTTTATGAAGCCCGATTTTCGGACATCCCATTTTTATTAAAAAACTTGACAGAAATAATAATTTGAATGCAAGATTTCGTATCCCCATTTAGCTACCAAGTCTAGTTTCGGAGTTATAATTTTTTGAAAATCGACCAAATTCTATCTCGATATTCAGAAAAAAAATGATTACATTTAAACTACGCGCGATAGAAATATTGATGCTAAGTACATTGATGGTGTATTTTATGCCGAGTATTTTAGTGCACAAATGAACCTCATAACTTTGCTAGATCCAGAAATATACGACTTTTTCGGTTTTTAGCTTTTCTTAATTTTCTCGGAAATTCCGCCATTTCGGGAAAAGTTATTTATACTGAAATGATCTAAATAACTTTTTCTATACACCACATAAATTTCACATCCCAATTCCATGGAACTTAGAAACCACAACGATTTTAAGTTTTATCCGGATTTTACGTCGTCAGGGTTGTCAAAATCTCAGATAATTATTTATATCCGGATTTTATACAACTTTGTCAAAAAATATATCTACCTTGTAGTAAAATCGGTGGTTTGGATTATCTGACGTGAAGACGCCAGGATACCAGCTTGGTACCTAAATACAATATTGTTTACCGATGTATGTTAAAAGGCAGATTCAGGCATTTTGTGTTATTTAAGTATTTTTGTAGTACGTACCAAATACTTTTTCTTAACAATATTGTTCATATGTATCTATGTATTTATCAATATATGTATACACAGGGTGATTTTTTCAAGTGGGCGTGGATTGCCAAATCCGAAGCTATGAGGAATAGCGAAAAGTGCTTAAAGGAGTCGCGGGCTCGATTTTGATGAAAACTAAAACTGCATCATTGGATTTTTGAAAAATCAATATTTTTAGCCAGGAATCGAACCCGTTGATTTTAATTTAAAAAACACACACTGTATTATTACGCCACTCGATAGTGTCCCTAATAAGGATCAAATTCTGGGAAGTAATGACATAAGGCAAACTTAAGGAAAATTTTGGATTTTAATAAACTGCTTCTTATTTTAGAGTACCTAGGTATTCATACCGACATTATCTGTACCTTGTTCGAAATGATGCTCAATACACTCACAGCGCAGTCACCTTCACAACATTATGATCTAAATTCAAATGTTAAATGCAGTACAATCCTTGAGACGTTGAATCCAGCTATGTATTGAAAACAATGGTCATCACATTTTGAACAATTAAACAGTTAAGGTTTAATAGGTAGGTAACATAAGATAAATAAAAAAGTATTTTGTTAAAAATGAGCTCGTTTCCCGTATGTCATTACTTCCCAGAATGCGATCCTTATCAGCGACACTATCGAATGGGGTAATAATACAGTGTAGTTTTTTTTTTTTTTCAAAATGAACGGGTACGATTCCTGGCTAGAAATGTTGATTTTTCAAAAATCCAATGATGTAGTTTTAGTTTTCATCAAAATTGAGCCCGCGACTCCTTTGAGTACTTTTCGCTATTCCTCATAGTTTCGGATTTGGCCATTCACGCCCACTTGGAAAATTCAGCCTGTATTATATAGGAATTCCTTTCCGTTTTTCTCTTATAAATTGCATCCGCCATGTTGTTTCTGGACCACCCTAAGGTCAACTGTTAGAAAATGGCGCCGATTCTGTTGTTCACAAACTAAACTAAATTTAAGTTCATGCATCTTTTTCTTTCTATTTCATTAAGAAAAGGACAGAAGATAAATATTAGTTTAGTCCTGTCAAATTAGTCAGCGCCTGACGTAAATTGACGTATTTTTAATAGCCATTTTTTTAATTTCGTCTAAATTGTCTATGGAGTATCTTAATTTGACAGGACTAAACTAATATTTATCTTCTGTCCTTTTCATAATGAAATAGAAAGAAAAAGATGCATGAACTTAAATTTAGTTTAGTTTGTGAACAACAGAATCGGCGCCAATGCCTAATGCATTAAGTCCGCCTTTGTACAATGTTTTTTACTTGTGCATAGAGTTTTTAGTAAATAATAATAAATAAATAAATATTTTCGAAAGGCCTCGGTAGGATACTAGTAAACTGGTGCACGTTCTTTTTCTCATTCTGACTACGAAACTTTTACTTTTGCGAAAAACGTTATTCACAAAATAAGGATTAAAAAATTGACAACCCTAACAAAAATAGTTAAATTGGAATAACTTCTGAGTTCCATGGATTCGGAATGTAATAATTATGTGGTGTATTGGGGACGTAAATAGAATTATTTCTGTATAAATAACTTTTCCCGAAAGGGCGGAATTTCCGAGAAAATGAAGAAAAACTAAAAACCGAAATACTCGCATAAATCTGGATCTAACAATGGTGCGAGGTTCATTTATGGACTAAAATACTCTGCATAAGATACGCCATCAATGTACCTCACATAATTTTTTCGTATCACGCTTAGTTTAAGCTTAATTAATTTTTTTCTTAATATCCGGATGGTAAAACTACGATTTTCAAAAAATTATAACTCCGAAACTAGACTTGGCAGCTAAATGGGAATACGAAATCTTGCATTTAAATGATTATTTCTGTCAGGTTTGTCAATAAAAATGGGATGTCCGAAAATCGGGCTTCATAAAACACTGTGCATTAGTCTGTTTATAAATAAGTAAATAAGAAGTGTCCGGCGTATAATACTGATTAATGTGGCGCAAGCTACGCTTGACCGTACTTGGTCGGGTAATAATAATGAGAGTCTGGCTTCCCGCGCGGGGGGAAGCCAGTCGCGCAACGGACGACCTGGAAGGTGGACGTGCGGCTGGTTGGCTTAGATCCCGGTGTTACGAAGGAAAATACCTGATTCATCTGTGTTTGGTTCAGGTGGCATACTGATTACAATGCCTACTTTATAAAATTTATTTTATTGTTTTAAAACTTCAATCTGTGTTTCGTGTGATGCTTTTGGGTTATAGATTCGTGTAGAAAAATGAAAATAATGAAGTCTGTATGTATGATGAGTTATGCATGATTGTAGGCAAAATCCTGATTCATCTGTGCCTGATTCGTATGGTCAAAAGCCCATATGAATAAAAAAAAAAATAGTTTTTCCCCTCTCCAGCACGAAAGGAGCGCTTTTGTTGCGTAGTTCTCCTTGTCCAATTTTTGACCGTATAAAAGTCAGTAGTTTTAGTCTTATTTATTATTATTTACTGCTATAACCTTTTGAATAATTAAAAAATGACAGGAGTATAATCTTGTTCTAAATATGACACTTTTGATATGTCTTAGTCCTATTTAAGAATTAATAATTATTGTTTAGAATTTACATTCATAACTAACGGTGTATTTATTACTTTTTATTTCTGTTTCTGATTCGTCTGTAACAAATTCTGATTCATCTGGGCACAAAATCAATATCTTGAAAACTACTTTATAAAAACGAGTCCCTCATTCAAATATATGTTATTTGGTATACCTATTTTCATATGAACATGTGTTAAAGAGCTGAAAGTGAAATTAAATTTTGGCCATATGGATCAGTCAAAGAATCAAATTTCGAAGAACTACCCATATCTAGCACTAAACAAAAATACCTTATCAGTATAATATTTGACACTTGCTTGAACGTTCGAATGGAACACACCGGCAATTATAACCAGCCTGTACTGATAAAAGTTGGGCTACATAGATAGCCTCTACAGTACTCATTTCATAATAAAATTTAATGTTTCGATATTCAGATCATAGAATAACAAATCAAATATTCTTTATCCTCTTATTTTATCGAGTGACAGTTTCTAAACGATTCAATTCATACCTTTGACAAAATGCATGGTTCCTATAAAATTACAACACCGCGTTCACAAAAACAATGCGGTTAAATTCTAGTGAAGCAGGAAAACAATCTTGTTATTTTCATTAATAGTGACTTCATATTATGCACGGCATTCTTAAATTATACAATGAGATTGTATAGAAAGTTAACTAATTGTCTTTAATAATTAATAAGACGTAGTCGACGGGTATTTCTGTCTATAGTGTTTAAAGGAACCTAACACGAAGAAGATTCAAATTCAAATTCATTTATTAAAAACAAAAATACTGACGAGGATAACCAGGGCTCGTTCGCTCTCTTTGCTCGCTCATTCACTCAAGCCCCCGTCATCCTCTTCTAACCTAACCTGCCCGAGTCGGGTTGCCCAAAGTCCCGAGCTCGCTTCGCTCGCTCTTGCATCCTAAGTTCTCAAGTTCAATCTTGCGTGTTTCTGGGAATGAGTTTAATATAACGTCTATTTTTTTTTTTCATTTTCGTTGAGATAAAATACCATGGAAAAATACACCGAACGAACAATATTCGTAAAAAAATAATTCTACTGTTTGATTAGTTTCTTAAATAAAAAACGTGATTATAAAATTCATTGAATTAGTCGTTGAAACAATAATATTCGAAGTAAGGACCAAATATTATACATTTGAAACATTTTCTGCAAATTGAATTCTATGAAATTTCTGTCTATGAAACAAGGGAATCCAAAAAAACAGTCAGAAAGAACGCTAAGTGAAAACGAAGTAATACTTAGAGCGCGCACTAGCGATAGTTGGTTCGCTCGTACAAATGTGAAGAGGTAGGGATCGGTTCTCTCTCTCCCACTCTCTAACATTTGTACGACCGAACCAACTATCGGCCAACTTAAATCGCTAGTGCGCGCAGGCTCTTATACGAGCAGGCGATGCGATGCGATGCGACGGGGTGGGTCGGGTGGATAAGAAATTTCAAGCGGGCAGAAGCTAGTATTGATAAAATCTTAAAATAATAGGTAATATATCTATCTAATCTTAGCGGTATGAATCAATAAGTACAGAACATCACAATTCAATATAATTAGCTGATAGTGATCAAGTTTCCTTTAAACAATAAACAAATTAGTCATGAAATCCTAAAAACATCGAAGTTATTTACAATAATAAATTCATTCAATAGTTTACTGGGTCAATCATTACCTACCTGCGGATATCTATGCCTACCTGCGTATTATTATCTCATGCCAAATGCTTCGGGATGCGATGTGGGCGAAGGAAGATGCCTGACAACTGACAACAATAGAATAATCTTTAATTGTCAGGTGTTGCTTGATAGGTCAGCAGCGGCATATGATGCACGATGAAGAGAGTAGATTCTTGGGCCAGTTCAGATGTCATCATGGAAGTTAACAAGATATTCTAGAAATTAAGATATTCATTTTCATATTATTTTTCTCAAAAAATCACACATAAGAAGCAGGAGGAACATGTGGTGGCCCAGTGGTGTCGTCCCCGACTTACGACTTGTAGGTCATGGGTTCGAATTCGAACGCAGCCAGGCGCACCGCACCGCTGAAAAAGCAACTTGGATAAATTATACTAAACTTAAAACTAAAACTGAACTGAACTAAAAGGAAACTTTGTTTCAGAATCAGAAACTACGTAATTATAACTTTACTAAAACAATGATGTAATAGCAGTTTGTATTTGTACCTACTCGGTATTAATAATGAATATTTATTATGATTGGATGTGTCAACATTGATAGTAAAACAATGTCAGGTGGCGTCTCAACCACAGAATACACTCATCACGTCAACACAGAGCTGACTCCTTGCATTATTTCAGCCTGCAACTGGCGCTACATCATTCTCCTCTCTCCATCTTGAGGTTGGGTTTCCACACCTATCCTGTAAGCCTTCAAAATAAAATTTAACTCCTTCCTTCCGAGCTATATCACCTTTTTCAGAAACAAACCATCCATCGTTTCTATGGTAATCTGCCTCTCTTGTTACAGCCATCAACTTTCATACTTTACACTGTTCTTGTCACAGCTTTAAATAATGGTTCTACTATAAGACAAATACCTCTTCTCGAACTGAGAAGAGACGTGCATTGATCACCATGGTTGCTCATTTCGTGTTGCCAATTTCACAGTATATTTAAGTCCAGGTGAAGAAGTAATGTGAAAGGATCGCAGCCCGAAGCTTTCTAATGTGATCTGTCATACAGGTATTCCTATTGCAGACACCAATCTCTCACAAACTAGTTCTAATCCTGTCTAAATTTATCTGATACCATTGTTTGTGAACAGAAAATAAAATTATTTGAATTTGAATATTTGTATTTGAATGTTTCTGCTTACTCTCACGGCACAAAGGCGTGAATTTATGTTTCTAAGTCCAAGTTTTCTCAAGACATTTTCCATTTAATACACACATAAATAACAATTTTATGACAAACATCTGTGTCCTTACTATGTCATTAACTACCGGGCTCAAGGCGATATGAGTCAAGTTAGAGAATGTTGTGTTTTACACTTTTTCCTCCATTTATATACTGCTTAGCGATTATATGTGTATGTAATGACTTAATCAAATACATGGTAATGAAATAAAATTTTATGTAAGTCGTTAGTTACGTGTAATAGTTTGATAATTGCATTGGCCCTAGGATAGAGCCTTGCGGAACCGGTGTAAGTAGGAAGCCTATATTTAGTAGTGGGTGTCTACTTTCTGTTATTATGTAGTTTATTGGGTTCGTCAAAGTTACCACAGTTTTAGACATATAATTACAGTTGAAAGAATTAAAAAAACACAGTTCTAGTGTGGAATATGGTGTCAAAAACTTTAATTACTTTTTGCAAAGATGTTTTACCCTATATATGTTAAATATTTAACCTGTGCATATATTGGTATGATTTATTATCGTTTAAGGATTTTACAGCCCGTCCTCATGACATATTCATTTTGTCTCCATTTACGACCCATTCAAGAAAATGGGTCGTTAAGTTCCTGGTTGTGTTAGCTATCAAGCTATAGATATTAATAGAACTAGATAGAAACAGTATTTGACCACAATAATACCGCAAATCAAGTACTAACAATCAACATTATAATAGGCATAAGATAACGGGAACTAAAGAGGTTGGTTGTAAAAGAAAAAATGATGATTAATAATACCTTGAGGAATTACCAGTGGGCGTATGAGATGTTTGATATATTTAGATTGACAAAAGCGAATCAAATGAGTTATAATAAGTTGTAT
This sequence comes from Oligia latruncula, assembly GCA_948474745.1. Lineage (NCBI taxonomy): Eukaryota > Metazoa > Arthropoda > Insecta > Lepidoptera > Noctuidae > Oligia > Oligia latruncula. The sequence continues at coordinate 14,412,889 of OX419706.1, forward strand.
GTGATATCTTAATATATGCTGCCCACACTGATATTACGCATGTTGTTGTTAAGTTCAGTTGTGACCAAATATGTGCAGCAGGTAATAAAGTGGATGTGAATGGATTTACCGAGCGTTGTAGATTAAGCTTACGGGTTTACGATACGACTTGTTGTAAGAGCACTTTGTTGCAACTTTGTTTGTAGATAAACAACTTTTTATAAAATCTAGGTTACAGTCCGTAAAAATATAGGAACTGATATCGTTAAAGTTGCTTAATCGACCTATAGGCACTGCTGATAATTCTGCAATGCAATCTATTGTAGGTTTCTAATCCCTAATCGAGCAAAAAGCGTTATTGTATTTTTCTGACAGATACAGCCAAGTAGGTACTTAGGTAGTTCTTAGGATATTTTAATAATTGGTCGGGAAGTTTTAATGATGAATTGTTTTTTTTTTTTCGTCCTTTCATTACGCACGCTTTTAACGTTCTGCATCGTTCTCATATGCATAATTTTTAACATGAATGATGTAAACAAGACTTTGTAACCATATTATTTTGATATAAAAGAGTGTCCATGGAGTTTCTTGCCCGTTCTTCTCCATAGGTACCTACGCTTTGGAATGGGCAACTAGCTTCATCTTTCTGACCGACCGACCACTTGACAATTCAAAAGTGCCTGTAATTGGTTTAATTGAAATAAATGCTTTGAGTTTGATGATCGTGATTTCCCATAGTGACTTGAAGAATTATAATTTGAACTCGGATTCAATCTACGTTTCATTGTAATTTTAATTAAATATTTTTCTTTTGATGTCTTAAATTTTAATTTGTCGTGCCAACTCAGTAGGTTGTGAGACTGATATGATTCCTGCAAATCAGAAAGTCAACACAGTCACTAATCCATTCCAAACACATTCTTATCCTCGTGAAATAATTGTTTGTACTCATATAACAGGCAACTTATCGAAATTATGTGATCTGACATCAATTTTATAACCGATAGTATAGACCGATAATAATTTACTATTAGGTACAAGTGGCCATGTTTATACAATACTTACTATCAAATTGAGGTTCTTATAAGGGCCAAACATTCTACAATACCCGTAGAAGGAAAACCCCGTATTTACAACTAAAAGTTAGCAAGTTCTAGCTAATGTGAATTATGATGCCAGGGACGCTATATACTCATCTTAGCTGGCTCATTGGTCATCGGGTGAGATTCACAGAAATCGGACAGCATTGTGAACTTGCGGTTACATGAGTACTCGAAAATAACTACACAATAACTTATTTGGGTCATCATTCATAAACAATTGCAGCTGTGAGCTGGAATTGTTTTTATTTTAGTTGAAACCTTTAACAGGAAAACTTTACGACGTTAAATATAGCGTCATATGTTGTACTATCGAGTTGAATGGCGTGCAATAGGATAGGCTTATGTCCAGCAGTGAACTGTTAATAGGCTGATGATGATGATGCCGATTGTCGTGAGAAACCGTTTTAGAATTTATATTGTTAAATTAAATGAAATTGTTTATTCAGTTAATATGATAACGGAATCACTTTTATATGACATATTGTTAAAATTATAGCTTCAACAGAAATACATCATCAGTGAAAATTTCAACTGTCTAGCTATCACGGTTCATGAGATACAGCCTGGTGGCAGACAGTCAGACAGACAGACGGACAGTGGACTAAGGTCCCGTTTTTACCCTTTGGGTACGGAACCCTAAAAAATTAGCTAGACGACGAGAGGTCGGCGTTTCCTGTCTGAATATATACTCTGTGAAGAAAGGTCGAAACAAATAAACGAAGAGGTCACAGTACTCACAGTCTCTTTTAAAGTCCACATTTTGGTTATTCTCATGAAGGATGCGGAACTTACGAACTTTCAGTAGAAGTGCATATATTGCACAATCACCATTCCTGTTTCTGCATCCATTTCATCTCAGGATATTGCAAAATCAGTGCAATTTCCAACAAAAGCTTCTTTTTTTATCACAAAAGCCAGCCTCAGAAACTTTTCAGGTCATCGTCCCGTCCTGAGTTGCGCCAAAGTTCATCTAGGTCAGAAGTATTGATTCTGTTGCAGCGCGAAACCCACCATAGAGAATAGATTTATGATTGACTATGGGGTGTGTTGTGTTGTGCGTTTTGCGCATGTCTGTTTGGCAATAAACACTGGAATTAAGCTGGGGGTGATGACCTGGGTGTGTTTTTATAGCTAGTCAGCGATATGTAAGAGCTAAATGGGTGGCTCATGTTTAGTGAGCTAGATATCTTTTTGTTTGTTGTTTTTACCTGCTAAAGACAACGATATTTTATGATATGATGACGAAGATTTTGTCGGCATATCAGAAGTACTGTGACAGAGATTTACAAAAGTGTAGTTAATGTTTTTCAAAGTTCCAGGAATGACAGCCAGGACCAACGGCTTAACGGTGCTTTCCGAGGCACGGAGGGGTGTCGGTATGTAAAGATGGTCACCCATTCACGGACCGAACGTGGCAAGCGTAGCTTAACCTGGTCGATCGACCCGAGCGGCTGTTATTACTTAGCAACGGGCCCGTCTGTTACAAAACATTTAAAAGTATTAGCTCTTCGGCAACATGGACAGGGTCCAAACAGCCAGTGCTTAGGGCTCTAGAGAGAGGAACCTCCTCACTATGCGCGCCATGTCCAGGAGTAGGTACTGCTTTCTGAATCAAGCCCTTGATCCAGCCGGTAATCGGGATCGGGGTCGAAAGGTTGGAATAGCGCCACAACATCCACTTCAACTCATTCGTGGTACTAGTCCCAACCCAACATCTACAGACCTGTCTGAAAGAGGACTTTTGGCCGAAAGGTGTCGTATATCGACGTTTCCGTGGACGGTTACGCGACACCACGCAGCGAAACATGACGCCGACAATGTTACGTGTATAGTTCATAGTTTTAAGGTTCTTAATTATGTATTAGTTTATTATTTTATAAGATTATTTTGTGTATTTTATCTATGGGCCTTAGTTGTCTGACAATAAAAAAATATTATTATTATTTTAACATTATTATTATGTCCTTTATTAATATAGTTTTTATTTAAGAGTTATGGGTTGTCAATCGGTTACACCAGAGGCAATTCATTATCAGGTATTAACACACACATGCTAAACTTGACTAATGTCGCTAATTGGACGAGTTGTACAAAAATATTTTTACAGAATTACATCAACAAGAACAGGAACCCGTTGGATGCAAGAAGCACAGAACCGGTCGAAGTGGAGGTGTTTGGGGGAGGCCTATGTCCAGCAGTGGACGTCTTTCGGCTGAAATGATGATGATGATGACATCAACAGGCTAGAAACAGCACAATTTTTCTTACTCGTGTAGATATACTATATAGCAGCGCCCCGCGGAGAATTTCTATGGTTAAAACAGAACCAAACAATAAGATGGAAAAGGAGTTTTCAAAGAGTGAAAAATGTTTATTCGTGACAAGAGCAGCACTCTAATTGCGTAATACATTTTCAATCACAATCTAAATCATTTGGATAGCTAATCCATTGCTTCTTATGTTCGTAAAATTTGTCTGCTCAACAACGTAAATAACGCAATGAATGTTGTTGAACTGTCAAAATGAAAGCCATTGCTAGTTATTGTGTTACTTACGCATTTATCCTGCAGAAACCAAACTTTAGCCAAGAATCATTTTCTCTTATACTCCATTTATTATAACATTAGAAAAAAGAGGCTCGAAGAAGCAGGAGTGCGAAACCTTTTATTTTCAGGTTAAGTTCAAATAAATTTTTGTAAGTAACAATGTATGGCCTACAATAAAGCATATTACATCCATCTACTCGTCACAATGCTTGGATAGGTACATGAAATGATACAATTTTTAGTAACAATCAGTTTATTAAAAACAACTTTATCAACTTTAGTTATAGTGACATGAAAAACGTTCCCGGTCGTCCTCCCCTGCTTCTTTTAGATTTTAAACATTGACACGACAATATTTGATGTAAAAACTAAATAATATTAAATGAAAGCCTTGTAATTTCAGAAGGTAGATAGGTTAATTAGGTACAAATAAGTGTGACAGCAGTTACTTAAATTGATTGTATTTAACTCCACATCAATCTTGACTGTAATAATGTTTGTTGTACTTTTATTACAAAGTGTGCCCCTAAAAGAGTCTTTTTTAACTTCTGTCTAATGTTATTGTAAATGGAGTATAAGTATAAAGTATTTAAAGTAAATAGTCCAAAATGAGGTCGAACAAGACGTGGTATTGATCTACATGCGCCAGTCTAGCTCGAAACGGGAACGCTAAGACCCAAGGCGACCCGACAAGCTAACACAGTTCACACTAAAGTAACATTATGCGTCAAAATAAAGGAAATGCAGGCGAATGGAGTTACGTTGCCAAACCATGTGTGTATATTCAAATCACCTAGGCTAGAAAATATGTCACGGCCTGAAAGCCATAGAAAATTCAGTAGCTTAGGTTTTTGTTTCTGCATGGCTGACTAAACAAAATGCTAATAGTTAATGTGTTTGTTAAACAGTAACTATGGAGTTTGTTGACAAAAACACGTTAAATGAAACACAGCTCATTAACTATTCAATTATTCAAATTATGAGGTTCAGTGAATAATTCTTAATTCACGACCGCCATCATCAGGCTCGGCTATAAAGAAATTAGGTATGAATTTATTAGATTACACTGATTACACAGAGAGCAGTGGTGGCGTGGTGACGGCCTCGACTTACGAGTTGTAAGCCATAGGTTGGACCCCAGAGAGGCGCTTTACTTTGTGTAAATTATATCATCATCACTGCTCTCAAAACGGTGAAGGAAAACATCGTGAGGAAACCGGCATGTCCTAGAACAAAAATTCGAAGGCATGTGACATCTACCAACCCGCACTGGGCCCACGTGGTGGATTACGGCCCACTCCCTCTCACAGAGAGGAGGCCTGTGTCCCAGCAGTGGGAACGTTCCTACAGGCTGGTTATGTATGTATTTTATATGATTACACAAGATTTAATGAAAAAAAACCTAATTTGTCATTACTACACGGGCATTCAAAAGGTTTCGTTTTTGATGGTTTCTTATAGGATTATCCATGTTTTATGTACAAAAGGTACCTACCTACCTACAACTTAATAATCCTTCCAATGCCTGCATTTATCCCTCCACATCTGTGTTATGTCAAGAGTTACAAGAAGAGATGATGCGATTCACGCAGCTAAACCACAGGCCTGCTGACAAATTACAGTATTAATTAAGTAATTCTCAAAAATAGCTCTTATTGTCTAAACAATACACAGAGTTTGACTTCTTACTCAACAGACAAATGATTATTCATTATTTGTCTCACACATTTGGCGCGAAAATGAGTCATAGACAAAAAAAACATCGTCTTTTAACACAGATATTGTTATAATTAGAACAATAGTTATACAGCCATTATATCTGTTTATGAAAATAATATTTTTCTGTGGCATGAAATTAAAACTAAATAAGTAAATATTTAAAGTGACCTTCAGTCTTGTTTTGAACACAAATCTGACGTAATTTAAAAAACTGACTAAGTGCGTGTGCGTGGACCAAGCACAATGAAGGGTTCCGTAGTTGGAATGAATTTATCCCAAGAACAAACTGCTGTCGACTGCCTCGGGCACCATGGCCTATCTTGTAGTAGGAGCGCAGGCCGGATAGCACGGCACGCCAGCATTAATGACATCATCCGCCGTGCTCTTGTCACCGCCGGGGTGCCAGCTGTTTTAGAACCCAACGGCCTGGCACGCGACGATGGGAAGAGACCAGACGGAATGACCATAATGCCCTGGAAGTTAGGCAGACCTTTGGTGTGGGATGCAACATGTGTCGACACCCTTGCGCCATCCCATCTTCCTAGCACGGTGGGCTGTGCTGGGGCGGCTGCTGCAGGTGCAGAAAACCTCAAACGGCGAAAATATTCCAACCTGATTGGGAGTTATATGTTCGAGCCGTTTGGGGTTGAAACACTAGGGCCATGGGGTCCGAGTGCCCACTTGGTTTTTCGAGATATCGCCAAGCGGTTAGTCGACTCTTCACGTGACCAGAGGGCTGGCCTATTTCTTGGCCAAAGAATTAGCATTGCCATGCAACGTGGCAATGCTGCCAGCCTTTTGGGCACTGTTCCTGTTGACAGCGATGCGGACGAATTTTTTGATGCCCTATGATCATTTTGCTAATTTTTTTTCATATAAATGTACATATTATTATTATTTTAAATAGGTATTAGCATTAATTTCGTATTTAGAACAAACTTAACATTGTAGTTGAAAATCATGTTCATTGCAACTGCAAATTTAAGTTGGTCGACTATTAGGTATTCGTAAACTTGTAGGTAAAGCCTACTTAGCTGTGATAGTTTTCCTTTTACTTTCGTATGTTACCTGCCAAACCCGATTTTAGGATGAACTAGTTTCGCCTAGGCCAAACCAGTTCATTCGCTCGCTCTTGCATCCTATGTCGACGGAGCCCCGCTTCGCGGAGCTCCTATTTATGTGTAAAGGGTTGTATGTTCTATGTTATGGGTTTGGTTTCCGCACTTAGTCCTTCAGTGGACCATTGTGCGTGGGCCATGGCGGCCGTCGGTGGTTATTCCAACCAGCCCACCTCCCTCCAGAAGCTGATCAAATCTCCTGGTCTGTTAAGAACATCTGTGTACGATCTGGGTGTCCCGAGGGTTTCTGACCTTATCTGGGTGACGCCTGTGCACTTAAAGAGCACATGTGCAATGGTTTCATCAGCCTCCATGCAAGCCCTGCACAGGGGACTGTCTGTTATGCCTAATGTGTAAAAATGTTTATTTAGTGAACAGTGTCCCGTGATGGTCCCCGTCACCAGGCGCAGGTCTTTCCTGTCCAGTCGTAGTAAGCGCCTGGTTAGCCTGCCATCCAATAACGGTATGGCTTCTTTGGACTGCCTGCATCCTGGTGACGACGTCCACCAGCTTTCTTTTGTGTAAAGGGTTTAAAGTAACCTAATCAAACCGAACCTCGGGGTGCCCTTCGCTCGCTTTTGCATCCTACGTCGCTGGTGAACTGGTTTGGCCTAGACGAAACTAGTTCATCCTAAAATCGGCTTTGGCCGGTAACTACCTACTGCCGTGAATTTTTTCACATATCCAAAACTATTTAGCTGGCAGGGACTGGGACACTTGACTCTAACAAAAATTTGCATATTTTCACAAACGGATCCCTGAATCCAAAAATTGTTTTCACAAACCCGCAATATTTTTGAAAGACCTATCCAACGTTACCCAGACGAAAAAAAGAAACATCCCTACTTTACGTGTTTTTTTTCATGATTGTAATTTACCACTTTGTCGGCGTGATTAATATGCATATCCATTATCCATGCAGCATTATCCATAGCTTTCTAGTGCGGCTAGTGAGCTAAGCTGCGGTTGGACGGACGGGCGGACGACGGACAGACGGACATGGCGAAACTATAAGGGTTCCTTGTTGACTACGGAACCCTAAAAATTATGTTATGTAAGTAATTCTTATCGTAATTCTTTTATCAATATTCGTCGAAAAAAGGCTGAGCTGAATGGATTAAGGAATAATATTAAATAACATTAATGCGTATTTAAAGTGACCACTGGGTAGATTCCGTGATGGCTTGGTGAACAGATATCTCATGAAAAATTATATAACTTGCCATGCCAGCCTCACATGTTAAAGTTTTAAGGAAAATGGACGTTTCTTCTCCGACATCCTGTTCCCACTGTTTTACATAATTATGTATTACATATTTATTATTCTACTAAACTAATACCTAAATACCTAAATAAACCTATTAAGGGCTGATTTTTCAATCATCTGATAACATTCGAGGAATAATTTTGAAATTTTGACAGTTATTTCATACAAGAACTGTCAAACCACCATTTTATTTCTCGAATAAAATAATCAGGCGTTGGAAAAATTAGCCCATAAATCCTACTATCCTACTAACTAATATTATAAACGCGAAAGTTTGTGTGGATGGATGTTTGTTACTCTTTCACGCAAAAACTACTAAACGGATTTGGATGAAATTTGGTACACAAATAGTTTTTAACCTGGATTAACTCATCCCATGGGGATAGGCAGAAAGTTCAGAACGCTACCTGCTAAGATACAAGACTTACATAAGTACTCCTTTAGCTTCGTCTAGGTTCATACATCTGAGGAGCAATTCTCGTAATTTTAAGAATCTTTACAGTCTGATCTCAGTCTCAATCTGTCAAAAATACCTCTAATTTCCGTACATTTTTGACAAGTTTTTGACATTGATTGTCGCTTATAAGAGATTGCGACTAGATTTTGAACGTTTTTAAACACAGGAATCGGCCTTCCTTGATTTCCATAATCATTGTAATTCAAGTCAACAACAAACATTATCATTATGAACTAATACAATCCCAAACCGGTTCCGGTATCACCATAATTGGTCATACCTGTTTATACGCCGCGCCCGCGCCCGGTGCCAAATCATCACAGTTCGCGGTAACGCCTAGGTACATGATGGAGAAGATTTCAAGGGGCTCGCCTTAAAGAAAAAATGTAACTGCAGTATTGATTATCCAATAGATTTATTGTTTTTGTCGAGTTTAATAGAGAATTTCTCTTTAGAAGTCTGTCTATGGTTAAATTTCCAAAAAAAAGGTCCTCTAATGTTTTTTGACAGCTTTTATAGTGCCTACCTGTTTTTAATGAAAATAAATTGTAATAAAAATATGTGCCATAGATTGGTGGGTCCTAAGTTCGGAGCAACTAACGTTTCTGTTTCTTTTAACTAAAGTTTTTCCCTTCCCCTGCCTACCCGTCATGGGAAGAAGGTGTGAGTTTAGGTATGTATGTGTGTGTAACAAACTACTAACGAGTAAGTTTGGAAACCATGAGTTAGCGTTATTTGACGGCACGGTTGGCGCAGTGGTTAAGCGATTGACTGCTGCGCTGCGTGTCGCGGGTTCTATTCCTGCACGGAACAAATATTTGTATGACCTACAAGTAGTTGTTCCGGGTCTGGCTGTTTGTGTACGTGAATTTAAATGTTTGTAAACGCACCCACAATACAGGAGAAATTCCTAGTGTGGGGCAACGTTTTTTTCAAAAAAAAAAAAAAATTTGGGGGTGTTGACCGGTGAACTTCAGTCGATTCTAAAGTGACCCTGCTTCTTATCTTGCTGAATGGCTGATCAATATCGTAGACTGAGACGTTGCCTGAGGTAGCTGCGCGGTGCAGGGGGGGGGGGGGGGTGATAGTTGTCACAATTTGACGAATCACTAAGCTCTCGCATTACGTCACCACACCCCTCCCGCACCGCGCTGCTACCTCAGGCAACATCTCAGTGAAGCGGTCGGCCTATAACTGAATCATTAACTCATACACGAAAGTACCTACCTAAAAACCTTATTATTTACACTACGCGATATTCAGGGACCCCTTCTCTAAATCGGGATGGTGTAATGAGAAAGGGAGTTAGGGTCCTATTAAAAAACACATCACCTGAAGGCCAATTCCCGTAGGTAATTAAAAACGTTCAAAATCTAGTCGCAATCTCATCTCAGCGACAATCGACGTCAAAAACTTGTCAAAAATGTAGGGAAATTAGAGGTATTTTAATTCTGAACGTGAACGTTCTGCCTTTTGACCGCCACACGTCAAAAAATCAAAAATGTGCCCTCGGCGTCAAAGTCTGTCATATAGTCGAACCGTGGCATTCTGGGCACATTTTGGTTTGTCATCTATACATGACTGTGGCGGTCAAAAGGTTAAATTTACGAGAATTGCTCTTCTTGCCTTAAATATCGTATAGTGTTTATACGGGTTTAAGAATTAGTCACCATTTAACCACTTTCTCACAGACATTTTCGAAGACCCTCTACCAGTTTTTTGAATCGCACCATAGACTACAAACGTGATTTTTTGCATGTATGTCATCTGTGCACATTTTCCTCGTATGCCCAGCTGCTTTATAAGGCGTGTGCCCAATAGCGGGACTACGTATGGAAGCTTGGCGCTACCAATCTGTAAGTGGGACAGCTGATTTGTGTGTGTAATCGTCTTATCAATATTGTTATTATCGCAATCATGTATGAGCTTGATTTCATGTGAGAAGTGATTTCGTCTTGTCATGAGGTAGGTATAGAAACGAAGTATAAGAAAGTCGATCTAAGTGAAATTAACCTGTCATAGACAAGAGGCTTGGTGACAAGATTGCTACCCACCTAGCGATCAGGGAATTTCGTTGCATATGCAGCTTCAAAAGTTAGTTGACATTTTTCCACTTCAGCTGAGATGAAGATTCTCAAAGCAGGCTCAGACAGGTTCAGTATCTGAAAGGTTTACTACCACGTATGGAAAATACGTAAAAAGTTTTTTTTTTTAACTTTAATTAGGTACTTAAACTTTTTGTAAACGATGCATCTTTACAACGCATTTAGGTAAGCGCAGTACCTTGTCAAGAGGTAGGTATTATTTTATTGAAAGTGTGTTATTGTAATATGTGTAGGGTGAAACCATCTATTATCTGCTTATCTGTCTTGCCTTTTCTTAACTATGTTGGGGTTGGCTTCCAGTCTAACCGGATGCAGCTGAATACCAGTATTTTACATGGAGCGACTGCCTATATGAGGGATGATTCTCGTAATTTTAAGAACGTTCACAGTCAGTCTCAATCTGTCAATGAAGTCGGTAAAAATACCTCTAATTTCATAACAGCGATAATCAAGATCAACAATTTAGTTAAATTGTTGACCTTGATGGTCGCTGTGATGAAATTGCGACTAGATTTTGAACGGTTTTAATTAAGGAAATGGCTTCGATTTTTTACGTTCTTAAGTTTTCACTTTTCTCTATTATAAACTTACTAAAGAATTACAATAAAATTGGAATCACAATTTTTTTTCACGTATTTTGCAGTTTCATTTTTCATTTCCTTTGGAAGTGATTTACGGCTATAAATAAAAGGAAGCACTTCTTATAAGCTAGTCGTAACAATTTATTAACGGTAATTTAGGAAATCAATATAGCGGATGTCGTACAAGGTTACAACTGCTTGTATTGTATTTATTATTTTATAGCCATAATTTCATGGTTAAGGATTATTTATTATTTTTATGTACGTAGCTTTAAGTAATGTTCCTAAGGCTAGTCAAAGTCAAGTCATTTATCAGCCTTAAATAGGTACTTTTGAATTCATTATGGTAGTTTCGTATGGAGAATACGTTTCGGTAAACGTAAGGGTAACCCTCAGGCTTGGTGGAGCGACGATCTCCGCAGGATGGCTGGTAGCAGCTGGATGAGAAATCAAAAGTCATTTATTCAAATTAGGCTGAAATCAGCAGTTTACGAACGTCGTGACAGTTGTCGAAAACCGAGTTGAATGGCGTGCAATAGGAGAAGCCTATGTCCAGCAGTGGACTGCTGTAGGCTGATGATGATGATCATGTATGGAGGAAATGGGCAAAAAACTCCATAGTTAGTTACCTACTCTTTTAAAATCTTTTACCTGTAGGTACTTAGAATAAAATTACTGTACTACTTCTTGGTCGCGTACCTACTTCATTACTGGAGGTCGTGTCCTTGACAGGCCTTCGTGGCTTTATGTTCGACTATAGCTGCGCCCCACGGTTTCACCCGCGTAAATGTCGATCCCGTGGGAATATCGGGATAAAAAGTAGCCTGTATGGTGTCAGCTACCTCCATACAAAATGTTATCAAAATTTGTCCAGCCGTTTGAGTGTGAAGACGTAACAAACATATAAACATACACACACTCACAAACTTTCGCCTTTACAATATTAGTGTGATGTTTCCCGACTTCGTTCGGTCCTCAGCTTCTCTTACAACAATAGGTACAAAGTATTAAAAATTAAGCAATGACAGATAAACTAATTATGTTGATGAATACGAGTAGGTACAGTCAACAAAGGAGTTAAGTATACAGGAGCGTTGGATATTGTTGAAGTTTACTAAGAAACCGATGGATATTCTCGAATAAAATTTTAGTTTATTAATAGAAAACAAACAGCTCATTTATTAAATTAAATTTCAGTCCAGAACATCCATCGGTTTCTTAGTAAACTTCAACTATATCCGACGCTCCTGTATACTTAACTCCTTTGTTGACTGTACATGGTGCTAATATTTTATTTTCTGTAGAGCCTATTATACCGTCCCAATGATATGGAACTTTTTTCGCGCCTCCTCGAATCATGGTGCTAACATATTTATAAATATTTCATCCGTTGACGATTTTTCCAAACATTTCCTTCCTAAGTCAGAGTACACAACCAGGTCACGTAAAATAAAAAAAAACAAATGACTACCGACAACCCTCCCCCGTTACCTTATAAATATTTTATCCAAAAACGATCGTTGAAATTCCCAGTTCATGGGGACCTGGGTCGCAATAATGCAATACATAATATACATTCGCACACCCAGAACAACACTGCACTAAGTCTAAATAGCTCATTTTTCAGAATCGACGAAAAACCGTTATCTCATATTGATTGTGACAGTTATTGCGAATGTCCTGCACATTGCATGTAAAGAATCAAATGCGGTTAACGGTTTTTCGTCGATTCTGAAAAATGAGCTATTTAGACTTAGTGCAGTGTTGTTCTGGGTGTGCGAATTATATTGCAAGTTGCAGGGACTTGTCACTGGATTGGCAAGTGACGGCAACAAGCCACTGCGCACTGGCTCGGTAAGTCGCCTGTCGCTTGTATTTTGGAGGAAAGGCCCGTTAAATGTTTGTTGTTGATTTCGCTTATTGATAAGCTCAATAAGGCCTTTTAAAAAGTATTTTTCTTTAGGTCAGAGTGTTTACGTAATTCAGTAAATATCCTCAAATGGAAGTGGTACATAAGATATAAGTACCTACCTACTAGGTTTTGCTAGAGGATGGACATTTTATGTTTTTGATATTGTAAATAGCTGCTGGTAAATATCAAAGGCTGAGAAAATGTAAGGCCGCTATCCCACTGGCATTTTTACGAGCGGTGCTTCTCCAACGTCTGCGCAGCGTCAACGTTGCGCAGACGCGACGTCGACGTCGCGAGTTTCTTGCTAATCGCAGCACGTCGTGCGATACGACGTAAATGTGCGTTGCGTTCAGCAGCTGTAACGTTAATAATCTATGGAACACCATAGATTTTGACTGCGTAGGTAGGTATTAAACTTTTCTATGAAACAGCCCATTTTTTTCTCCAACTGACCAAAAAATTTCTAGAATCATAATGCCGAAATTCATGCAGTTTGCGCACTGGTTAAAATTTATATATTATTTTTGCTGTAGTACTCGCTTACACCCATGGGAAATCGGCATGAGTCTATGTAGGTAGGTAATATGTACTAGGTAAATAAAATCTTATTCAGTGATTATTCTCATCAGTCTTCAAAGTGTGTGTGTATGTAACTAATTACACAATCCCCTATCGCCCAACATTCACAATAAATTTAGTCATACTCCCAGACAGCTTATTATGAGAAAACCCCATCTTCCAAACTTATTCAACATAATAATAAAACAATCTAGCTCAAAATAAATAATATCACCCCACCTCACAATTCCCACAACTTCCCATTACAGCCAAAAAATATTTATTCCCTGCGCTGCGTGTGCATTACTCAAATTAACCTCGAGTTTCAACCCCAATGTCCCCAGCCCTAGGGGTGACCTGGCGTGACGTCACCGTCTGACTCACACACCACCCCTTCAATCAATAACCTAACCGGGTTTCTTTTGTACTCCCACCTGCTGTTATTTTTGTTTTAGCTGCCTAGATTAATTAAAATGGCGGCTGTGAAACGTCAGCTGTGTGGTGTGGTGGATGGATATTGTCGTTTCGGGTCAGAGATTTCAATGATTATTTGTATCTAGATTTCTATTTACATCATCTAGAGTTGATTTTTCGAACGCCAGATTATTTTATCCGAGGAATAATTTTGAATTTTTGACAGTTCTTTCTTCTATACAAAAGCTGTCAGACGTCAATTTTATTCCACGAATAAAAATTATCTGGCGATTGAAAAATCAGCCCTTACAGAGTTAACAGTCCTAAAAATATGTAAGTACAACTATAAAATAATCGCATCGCTGTCAATAGGAAAAGTGCCCAAAAGGCTGGCGGAATTGCCACGTTGTATGGCAATGCTTATTCTTTCTGTGATTGATTTCTCTAGCAACAATATCAATATGCCTAGAATTTTCCCAACTATGTTGGGATCGGCTTCCAGTCTATTCATGCCAGAAAGTAACATTATTTGCACCATTGTTTTCGAAACCTAAATCAGCCTAATATATAACAACATACAATCGTTATGAACATTATAAAGGGTGTCCGGGTGTCCCAACAAGAGCGCCGGATTTAATTTTAAAGAAAAACACATTTATTTTTGAATTAAGCAAACATTATTATTTCAACATAAAATCAGGCAAATGGCCACAACGAAACCTCTGGCACAGGGTTATTCTTTTGTTGATATTTTGAATAACGTTTTCCCATAAATATGGCTGTATTTCACCAATAACGCGCCGTATTTCCTCTCAACTATTTGTGTCGATTCATTTGACACATTCTTGCGACCGAAAACGTGACGTAATTGGCGAACTGTTTTCGCAAAACTTTCACAATTTTTGTAATGTGTTCTTACAATAATTAAACGTAGTTGGTTTGAATACTTCTTCTTATTCTTAAATCGCGTGGTCTGTACGTGACAACTGTCAAAAAACAAATCCCCGTACAACTCGTATTAACAAAATGGCGGCTTTAAATCGCCCGCTCTTGTTGGGACAGCCTATATTATTATATTCTAAATCAAATTTTCCTGATATTGTGTGAGATAAGTAATTGTCAGTCTATAAATAATATCTCGCTTTTCCCCATAGCATTCCGTACAGTATCTATTTACAAATTAATGTATAAAATATGAACACAATGCCTGTCAATTTTCCCATGACTAAAATAAATACATAACACGTGATTCTAAAATACATAGCTCGCTAGTTGCTAGGCAACGAGTATCAATCAGAGTTTTTATCGCAAGGGGATTACTTGTAATGTAACTATGTTCAGACGCCAGCACATCAAGCTACCCGAAACTGTCAAATTTTCCCAATCAACTTTGAACCTTATGCTTTAGCGATAAAGTTAAAAATCTATTAAATAAATTTGACAGATTGTAGTAGCTTGATGTGCTGTGTCTGTACCTAAGTAAGCTTACACCTTGTGTATAGCTAGCTTATCCTTTAGTGAAGAAGAGAGTATCATTAATCTAATAATCTTTCTGAAACGAAAGCTCATGGACATGTACATTCTTCCCACCCTCACCTACGGAGCGCAAACATGGTCCCTTACAAAGCGTCAAAAGTCCACACCTGGAGTCTGCCAACGGGCTATGGAACGAGGTGTCAAACTCACAGACTGCGTTAAGAACTCTATACTTCGTTCCAAAACACAAATAGCGGACGTTGGCCATATCTGTCGCATGTTGGAGCAGCAATATGCAAAAGCCACCACTCAGTGGATCCCCAATGGCAGGAAACGACTGCGAGACAGGCCCAGAAAGAGATGACCCGCAATCGCAGTAGACCGGGAAAAGTGGATAGAGGGAAGGGAGGCCTTTGACCAGCAGTGGGACAACACAGGCTCATAATAATGCTATTGCTAAGTTTATTTTGTGTATTAACTAGTATTTATACTTTTTCGAGTTATCTATCATTTTATGTTGCAAAACGTTCAAAATCTAGTCGCAATCTCTCTAACAGCGATAATCAATGTCAAAAACTTGTAAAAATGTCTGCTTGTCAAACTTGTTAAAAACATTTAGAGGTATTTTTGACAGATTGAGATTCAGATCAGACTGTGAACGTTCTTAAAATTACGAGAATTGCCCCTCTGTTATATTTTTGTCTCTGCATCACCCTAAAGTTGGCTGTACAGTAATAATGGACACTCCATCATCGGCCTAGCCTTTTCCCAACTATGTTGGGGTCGGTTTCCAGTCTAACCAGATGCAGCTGAATACCAGTATTTTACATAGAACGACTGCCTATCTGACCTCCACAACCCAGTTACTGGGTAATACGATACCCCTTGGTGAGACTGGTTGTCAGATTTTCGGGCTTCTGACGACCCGTAACGACTGTCAAAGATCCACGAATGACAGCCGGGACCAACGGCTTAACGTGCTTTCCGAGTCATGGCGGGGACTCGGTATGTAAAGATGGTCACCCATCCACAGACCAACCGCGGCAAGCGTAGCTTAACCTGATCGATCGACCTGTGCGGCTGTTATTATTTAGCCACGAGACCATTTCCTAATATTTTGATCTATCGGTTCTTATACAAGTTTCTACTTACATTCTGTCAATTACAGGCATCTAATTTTAGATCACAAAAGTCCTTGTAGAAAATGTCCTAATTTACCAGTTCTTGGAAAAACTGGCCACTCGCAGGGTTTTCCTATTATTTCTAATTAAATACAGATATCTTTCAAGAGTTTTTTTTTAAGTAGAATTAATCGTAACACCTTTTAAGGAAGCAGCAGGTCGTTCACCTTTCGCCTACGACAACCATAACAAGCAGGCAATTATGGAAAATGTCTATGTATAAACAATTTAATTGCTTTTAGTATTTCCCACGGGCCACGAATCAATGTCCTTTAGACTTTAGTGCTGCACGATGTCGCCTTTAGGGATTATTTATAATTATGTTACCTGGAATAAAAAACTAATTAACATGGAGGAAAATGGTAAAGAAAAAAAAAACACCGTGAGTAAACCGGTTTTTTATCTGTTAGTTTATTATACAGGTTTTACGGGGTTATTGGTAAAACATTAACGACCTCTTAAGAGGTCATTGTACTACATCATTATGAACCACTTTTACTATGGGACCAAACCCGAAATCGCAAAAAAAATCAGCTGTTTCCTACATTTTGACGAGTTATACGAACATATATGTAGGGAACAGCTGTTTTTTTTTTTAATCAGCTGTTTTATCTGGGGGCACGGGAGTGCCCCCGCCAAGACGAGCCAAGCGAAGCGCAAGGGCGCTACCTACCTTTTTTCGAAGCACTTCGTCGTATTTTTTCCATCACATGGGCGTAACGTGAAAAATGTATTCACTGTTCATTACTTTTCTGTTATACAATAGTTCTTGTAGTAACGAAACGGCCAAGCCTCATATTTTGACTAAGGTTAAGTTAAGTTTGTGAAGTTAGGGCGTGTAGAGTTAGAAGCTTGGCTCTACATGAGATCTGATAACTTTTTGGCAGTGCGAGCCATATGTGGTCTCGTCTTGGCATCATTTTACATGAAAATGTTTTTGGTGGGATACATTTTGACTAGGTATTGAACTTTTGTATCAAACAGCTGATTTTTTTTTCGTGATTTCAGAGTTGGTCCCATAATGAAAGTTGTTCATATTCATTTGTAAAACACCCTGTAAAAATTCGGAACCGGTAAAAAAAGTCATTCTGTTATAGTCTGAAATAACCAACCCGTCTTGAGCAAATATGGTGATCCAATTCTCGTGCCTTCTCTGTATCAGAAGAGGTCGTTGCCCAACAGTGGGACAATCATAGGCTGGTATTATTATTATTATGGAGTGAAAAAGGGACAAAACTATTTGAAAAACAATAGCTTCGGTCTACACCAATGGGTGCGCTAGTGCATAACGAAAACTGAAAGCAGAAAACAAATGAATTAAGTTTATTAGGTCGGCTGTTTCGTGATAGAGATTCTACTCTATGGCGTGCTAACACTGTATTAGCACGCCATAGAGTGAGAGCTTTGAGGGATTGGAGAGGTTAGGTTTCCTTTGACCATTCATACCTAATGTTTCAATGAACCTAATGGTGGTATAATAATAATACTTAACAATCATTTTATTGTCAGGCAACTAAGGCCCATAAGTATAATACACAAAATAATCTTATACAATAATAAACTAATACATATTAAAAATCTTAAAACTATAAATTAGACACGTAACATTGTCGGCGTCGTGTTTCGCTGCGTGTTGTCGCGTAACCGTCCTCGGAAACGTCGATATACGACACCTTTCGGCCAAAATCCTCTTTCAGACAGGTCTGTAGATGTTGGGTTGGGACTCGTACCACGAATGAGTTGAAGTTAATGTTGTGGCGCGATTCCAACCTTTCGACCCTCAGAGTCCTTCAAATACTGCACGACTTCCTTAGTTGTCGTGGAGTGATGCAGACGCTAAAGGTACAGCTGCGTCGTAGGTACAGCAGCATGTTTGGTCCACTCGGTGCGGTGCCACACAGGTTACGAGAACAGGGCTTCTTCTTCTTCCTTTCTACTTTCGTGAAACCCTCCTCATCAACTTGACTGGCCAAGCCAGCCAAGCCTGGCCTTGCCTTGGCTTGGCCTTGCCTTGCTTTAGCCTTGGCCTGGCTGGTATAGGGTACCATGACTTTGTTTTTTGTACGTCCAAGCGCGGGGCGGTACAGCGCGGGGCCCCTATAGCGCGGGGCCCCTAATAATTACCCATCTCTCCACTAGGTAGTCCAATGCTTACTCTAGGATGCATATCCGGTATGCTCTACCTATCCCACGGGCACGTCTTCCCTACCATTACCGCGCCCCCCGGTCTATTCCTTGATATGCAATGGTCGCTGTAGCACTATGAACATGAGGCTACAGGAGCTAGTGCGAATCTTGGGGTTCATTCGATTAATCGAGTCTGGTTTAACCACGCTGGAATCGCAATCGGTGCAATTCATTCATTCAACTCAGCTGTGATGCCACATTATGATTTATTGACATTGACATTAGAGAAATCGAAAGTAACTGAAAGTGAGGATCACCTTCAACATCATAACGGTCACTATCACCACACTATCACTTCAACATCATAACGGTCACTATCACCACACTATCACTTTAATTTTTGCCGCGAATTATCGTATGTGGTCAGCCGACAGAACACCTGTCTAATTTTAAACTGCCGAAATTGGAAATGAAATTGTTTATTCTGTAAATGTGGTTATATTCTCTTTGTGTAAATAGGATATCGATCCCTTTTAAACGTCATATTATTAAAAAAAATACTACACAACTTTTTTTTCTCTGACAAGAAAAGCCGAAACAAACTCAGAGGTCACAGTCTCTTTTAAAGTCCAGTCCTAATCTTGGTCAGATTATTTTTATTTATTTATTTATAACAGCTTAAACTACCATTACTGGGTTTTACCCTAATGCGACAGTTAAGAACTTAAACTAATAACCTAAGCTACATACACACATCAAAACTGTCTAGGGATCAAGCATTTTTATGCGGATTTCTTGAGATTGAGATGTGGCTTTGTAATAAATTTATGATTTTATAAATTTATATGGATCCTTTTTGGTGCATTTCATAATTTGAATCAGGAACTGTGAATCAAATTCGAGTAAAAGATGAAAATCAGCTGTCAATATTTTCCCTATAAAAACATACAACGCATTGAAGACATTATTAGTGCTACTGTTTCCCTACTACTGATTAAAACCAACGTTATTATGGAGCGGCGACGTCATTTAAGCAGGGAAGAAATGCTCAGAGCCGTGGGAATGATAGAAGCTGGTTCCCGGCAACGTACTGTGGCTTTAGCTCTGAATACAAGTCAGAGTGTTATCAGTCGACTTTGGACACGTTACCGAAGCACTGGTACCGTGGCTGAGCGCCATGGAGGACGGTATCGCTGCACCACACGGAGACAAGACCGATACATTCAAATCTTAACTCGAAGAGCTCCAACAATAACCGCCATGATGTTAGCCGTGAGGCTTCATCACTCTTCAGGGAACTTAATTAGCGACCAAACAGTCAGAAACCGCTTGCATGAAGTGAACCTTCATTCCCGAAGACCGCTACGGGTACCACCTATAGCAATGCACAATCGTAGGATTCGATATCAATGGGCTCTTGAACACAGAAATTGGGCAGAAGAACAATGGCGTTTCGTGTGCTTTTCTGATGAGTCTCGTTTTGGTATGAGACCGGATACAAGACGTATACGACACTGGAGAACCCCTGGACGCCAACAGCGATTAAAATCCTGCCAGGAAGTCCATCCTTATAGTGGTGGAACCATCATGGTATGGGCGGGTATTTGGATCGGCGGAAGAACTGAGTTGATTTGGATCAGAGGCAACCTCAACGCTCAAATTTATGCTGAGACGATTGTATCAGACGTCATCGTTCCTCTACAAGTGCAAATCGGTCCCTTATTTCAGTTAATGCATGATAATGCACGACCGCACACCGCAAGAGTTGTAAGACAGACTCTCGCCGCAGCTAACATCAATGTCCTGCCCTGGCCTGCTCAGTCGCCAGACTTGAACCCGATTGAGCATGCATGGGATATGCTACAGAGAAGAGCTCTGCCGAATATGGAGGGTATCCAGTCGCAAGAAGACCTTTTTTTGTTGTTGCAACGAACATGGGCGGCCATTCCACAGCGTGATTTGGATGAACTCATTTTGAATATGCCAAACCGATGTTCTTGTGTTGTTAGTGTTCGCGGTAGAAACACGGATTATTAATTGTTTAAGTTACCCAATAAAATTTTAAAGAAAACTGTTATTTCAGTCTTTTTTTCGAACTTTTGTGTTAGTGGTTCAAATGTCAAAAATCCCTTTATTAGGAAAATGGCAAATTTCTTTATTAATGCAAAGGTGACTTGGTTTATCGT
This sequence comes from Oligia latruncula, assembly GCA_948474745.1. Lineage (NCBI taxonomy): Eukaryota > Metazoa > Arthropoda > Insecta > Lepidoptera > Noctuidae > Oligia > Oligia latruncula. The sequence goes on from OX419706.1 coordinate 14,433,618, forward strand.
TACTGTGACAAACGAAAACACTTTATTTGATGAATCCTTAAAGAAAATTTTAATTAATATCAATCAGGAGAAAAGTTATTGCAAAAATATATGTTGATCCCTAGACACTTTTGATGTGTGTACTTACAATAATTAAATTATAAAAAATTCAAACTAACAACATTATTAAATTATTACACCATTAAAATCACAAAAACATAGTATACACATACATACAAACACAAACATACTTTACTTACAGTTTGAAGAAAAAATTAAGTATTATTTTGCTTGTAGCATAATATAAATAGTAATACCCTTGCGAATTCACTCACACAACATGTAAACACATCAATCTGAGTTTGAAGGTCGTTGATGGTACGAATAGCTCTGGTAAGGGGTGCCTTGGCAAGCAGGTTAGTTCTGGCTGTAGGTACCAGTAGCAGTGGCGGGCTGCGCCGCCTCCAAACGTAGCGGTCAGGCACACAGACTCAAGCGCTGCAATACTCCCGGGTTACTCTCCACTCAACGAAGCACCTTCACCATGTAGGCAACCATCGTAAATGCCCGTCGGACATACAATTGATTATAGCCAACCATGCCCAGGACAAACAGAGTGGGATACATCAGTGGGTAAAACGGGTATACCCCATATAATTTCCTGTACAAATGGCGCGTGAACTTGTTCTGAACACGCTCCAACATTACAGAGTACTTAGCTTCATGTGGAGCCCATATGACCGCACTATGTTCCAGATGACTCCTGACTAGTGCATCATACAGGACCCTAACTGCTGTAATGTTTGTGAAGCTTTGTGTCTGTCTCAGAACAAATCCCAAGTTTCTGTAGGCCTTCTTACAGATCCTGGTTACATGCTCACGGAATGTCAGATCGGGGGTCATGAAAACACCCAAGTCTCGCACCTCCGTGACTCGTTGCATTGGTGCCGCGTCCATCTCGTACTCATAGAGCAGAGGTGTACGAGCACGGGTGAAACTCATCAACGAGCACTTTGATACGTTGAAGTACAGTTTGTTTTCATGGCTCCATTGTACTATTCATGTGAAGACCATGTGAAGACCATGGGGCCCAAAAAGGCTACTTTGGCAGAATCATTAAAAGGATTTATTCTGTCAAAGTAGCCTTTCTAGGCCCCCATGTACCTACACTGATGTTTGGAATGGTCTTTTGAGGAAAGTACCACAACAAAATCCTGAAATTCTGAAAAACTTAAGAAAATAGAACTATATAATTATAGCTATACTTAGTTATAACTTTGACTCTACAAATTACAACCTACCATTAGTAGTAGCTAATTGTAGACCGTACGTTTACCACCAATTCATCTCCGGAATCGTCTCAATCTAGCTACCATAAAAGTCTAGACTCATCTGCCAATTCAGCAAACATCCAGCCAGTCTCAAATCCGCAGCCCGTCGCTGCCATTCATGGTTCGCTATCGATTCGTTGCGGCGCGGCGTGGGTGGAGAGACCAACTACTTGAAGGGGACTCGAATAACAATTAGTTATATGTACTTTTGCAGTTTTTAGAGTTCCGTAGCCAAATGGTAAAAACGGAACCCTTATGGATTCGTCATGTCTGTCTGTCTGTCTGTCCGTCCGTATGTCACAGCCACTTTTTTCCGAAACTATACTGTTGAAACTTGGTAAGTAGATGTATTCTGTGAACCGCATTAAGATTTTCACAAAAAAAATACAAAAAAAACAATAAATTTTGGGGGTTCCCCATACTTAGAACTGAAACTCAAAAATTTTTTTTTCATTAAACCCATACGTGTGGAGTATCTATGAATAGGTCTTCAAAAATGGTATTGAGGTTTCTAATATAATTTTTTTCTAAACCGAATAGTTTGCGCGAGAGACACTTCCAAAGTGGTAAAATGTGTCCCCCCTCCTGTAACTTCTAAAAAAATGGTTGCCTGTAAAGTCGGTTTTACGGGCGAAGATTTTACGTGACAACGTCTTTTTCTCGGTAGAATATTTATTGATATGAATATAATTAAATTGCACAATAGGAACAAGGAATTGAATGATAGTTGAGTGGGAGAGAGACGCAAGGCATTCGGCGGGCCTCTCTCTCGTTCGGTGACTCATCGTAACGTTACCGAGCGTTACACTTTTTCATAAGTGACTCCCAGCCGCAACCTAATTTAAGACGTTGTCACGTCAATAAGAGAATGATAAAACTAAAAAAAAATATATCATGTACATTACCATGTAAACTTCCACCGAAAATTGGTTTGAACGAGATCTAGTAAGTAGCTCGCCGGTGAAAATTTAAACACATATGATGGCACGGAACCCTCGGTGCGCGAGTCCGACTCGCTCTTGCCCGGTTTTTTTTTACTGTTGCCATGTTATTTTGAGGTTTTATTTGCAAATTGACTTAGGTTTTGGTGTATTTGTTGATGGGTATATTTGCTTTGATGTTGGAGGGGCTTTCTTTTTTTTTTCTGTGGATGGGAAATCATCAAATGACCCCTCCCGCTCTGGGTGGAGCGGAAGAGAGTGTCAGACTCTTACTGACTACAACCCACCCGTGTTCCTTCCTTATGAATGGGATGGGGGATTAGGGATGAAACCAAATTGGTGACAGTAGATTTGTTGGTGCAGAAGCCATGCTGTTTCGAGGATAGTTGTGGTTTTAGATGGGATGTTAATATTGGGCAAATCAAAGATAGAAAGATTCAAAGATTCAAAGATTTTTGAGAAGATCTAAGACAAGATATAAATTGGTCTGTAATTTTTAGCATCTGCACAGTAACGTTTTTTTAATATTGGCACTACGTTAATCTTTTTCCATTCTATTGGAAATGTAGATGATTCAAGCGATTTATTAATAATGAGGGTAAGGGGAAATGCTAAATTTCGCAAACTTTTTTTTATGAAAAGTGGAGGCAACCCATCCGGAATTCCGGACCAGCTCCTTTGGTAACATCGATTCTGTTTATTGCTTTAAAGCACTTCGCTCTCAGTAAAAGCAATTTTAATGAGAATAAACTGAGGGAATATTTGGGTATTTGTTGGAGCTCGGGACATTCTGCTAGTGACAGAAAACGTAGACGAAAATTGAGTAGCAAAGAGCTGGCAAATATCGTCACCTGTCGTAGCTATTGAATCGTTTAGTGTCATACTCATTTCGGACGGTATAGAGCGGGATTTAGAATTTTTGGTTTTTGGACCAGAAAGCTTTGGGGTTTGACCGGATGTTATTCTCCACAGAGTAAACATATTTCCTATAGCAGTTGTTCATAGTCAACCGTGCTCTCTCATCAAGCAGTCTGTACTCCATCTCGTCACGTGGGTTTCCGTATTTTTTAAAACGTTTTCTATGCTTTTCTTTTTCGTTGAGAACTCTCACTAAGGTTTTAGAGTACCATGGGGGAAAGTTTTGGCTTGGATATAGATAGATGAAGAAAACTATTGTAGTTAGTTATGATTTTCAGCGAGTATGAAATGTCTTCTTCTAATCACGCCTTCAGCTACGTACTTTTAATTTCCAATTTCAAGCTTGAGTTATATAGCGTATCTTTAACTAATTTCACAATCAATTATCCTGCCCTATAACCAAACAATACAATGAAGATTTTTCATTATTATTTCGCGTAGATAACAGTATGGTACCAAGCTTTTAAAAAATGGTATCTAAGATCTCATGTTTAATTATTTTCGGAATAATAATCTTTACAAATGGGAACCCAGTTTACAGACAAGATTCTGATCATGAAAAACCGCAATATGACCTCAAAACGTTGATTTCCGAGCTTTCAAAACAAAGTAAATACGATGTAATGTTAATTCACCATGAAGATCGCCCGGGGACTCATCATGAGGATACAACAAAAATAACTAATAATGGTGGTAAACCTAATAATCACTATTACAATGAGGAAAACCGTAATGCAGAGTCGTACCAAGGTGTACGTGGAAAGAACTCGTACTACAACACGAAGCCACCAAGCGTACAAAACTTAAATTTATTCCTTAGAAACAAGCTCGGAACTCAAAAACCCAAAAAACTTAATGATGATACTACAAAAGACTGTATGAAAAAATGGGGGACATGTACAGAACTAGTATGGAACTTTACTGATACAAAAACATCAACCAGAAGTAGCGTAGGACAAGGGCAGGAAGATGATGATACTGACACAAGAAACAATTCAGTAAACGAAGATGTTCTGAAGCTCCTAAATGATCTTGATAAATCTCTGAAACTAGATGGAAACAACGACATAGAACTTCTTTGCTATGGTACCGGTTGTGACGTAAACAGAGTTGACGATAATCGCAACAATGACAGAGATGATAGCGGTAACAGAGATTATAATTACAATATTATCGACGATAATTATGACAGACAGCTGCGCTGCAACGGTAAGAGATGCAGTATACATAGAGAGTATGACGATAGGAATTATAAAGATAATCTGCGATGTTACGGAAACAGGTGCAGTACAAAAACAAATGACAGAGATGACGACGACAATGACGTCAGAATCAATGAAGATGATTTTAACAAAGAGATCAACCGTATTTTGCATTCGAACAGAGATAATAGTGACAGAAATAGTATTGATTTCTTCCGTTGTATTGGAGACAGATGTAGTCGAAACAGAAATGATAATGATCGCAGAGATACGTTGCGTTGTATTGGTGACCGATGCAGCCGAGACAGAGATGGCAGGGGCGACAGATATGATGGCAAAGATGACAGAAGTAGGTTGCGATGCGTTGGTGACAAATGCGGCAGAAATACAGATGATAATGTAAGAGGCATATACTGTACTGGAAATAGATGCGGTAAGAGTAGACCTGCTAAGAGAACGGAGTATTCAAAACCCAATAAATATAATGTGAGAGAACAGACAGATAAACTTTTTCGAAACATGCTTGAGAAAGACAAAAAAAAATTAGAAGAAAGCTATAGTATCCTAAGAAACGGAGTATTTGAAATTATTCAAAATATGCATGTTGCACCAGAAAAACTAAAGAGACCACACCACAAACACAGAAACAAGACACGTCCAGTTTCACATTATGTCAACACTTATGCATTATGAACAGACTGAAAAACTTATACAAATATGTCAGTAATTTATTATTAATAAATATATATTTTATTGAATACCGATAAGTACTAAATAACTTTATATAAACAATATATATACACTATAAAGTAGTTATTTGTATTATATATATGTAAAGAATGTATATTTCTTATTATTTAATTAATACTCTTTGGTCTACTACACCAAAGATATTATTGTTACGAGCTTCGGGTTCGTGACAATAAAAACTGCCGATTTAATAACCAAAAATAACAATTTATTTTACAACACTAATTACAGCTCAAACAGACTAATTATTAAAACACAATTACACTACTGATCACTCTTAATTCGCACTTGATAGATCGCTTGATGTTTTCGCTCTTGTCGCTTTATCCAAACTGTGTCGGTCGTCGCGCATCCCGGCCTTATATAGTGCCGCAGATAGTTCGAGAACCTTCCATTGTAGAAACATCTAGAATGTTCGAGTACATACCGGCCCCGACCGACTAGGTGTCGATAGTTCGAGAAAGTTCTACAAAGTTCTAGTATCGAATTTTCTAGAACGATCGTGACTCGACTAGTTCTGCTACTCGATACTAGATGGCGCTAGTGGTAACTAATGTCACCATGTACCGGGCATTAATTGTGGCGCGCAACACTGCCCCCTCCTAAGACATGCTCGTCCCGAGCATTATCAGCCCCATAATAACGCGCCAGTCGGTCCACATGGACGATCTTAGGAGTACCTCTTGCACCTTTCTGTATCCGGTAGGTTACGTCATTGATCTTTGTCACAATCCGGTACGTTCCGTCCCATTTAGCTTGAAGCTTAGGAGATTTCCCTTTGCTGCGGACTGGATTGTGCAACCACACTAGTGAACCTTCGTCGAACCCTTTATTGTTCATTTTGCGGTCATAACGGGTTTTCATCTTTTCAGACATTTGCTGGCCCGATTGTCTGACGTGCTCATAAATGTCATTCATTTTGTTCCGCAAGTCATTCGCATAATCGGTTATACTGCGTGGGGCATCAGGTGGTATTCCGGTGATCAGGTCTGCAGGCAGCCGTAATTCTCTTCCAAAAATTTTGCGAAAGCTGGTGTCACCGATGTACTTTCGTGAACAGCGCTTCGAAATGACAACAAAAATGGTTGTATGTGCTTGTCCCAATCTCGTTGCCGATTTTCCACAACTTTGGCTAGGTACCTCTCCAATGTCTTGAATCGTTCCACCATTCCATCCGACTGTGGGTGGTACGAAGTTGTTCTGGTTTTATGAGTACCCATAACTCGACAAGTTTCCTGGAATATTTGTGACTCAAAATTCCTTCCTTGATCACTGTGAATCTCTAAAGGTACTCCAAAACGACAGAAGACTTCATGAACTAATTTATCTGCAACTGTCGAAGCTTCTTGATTTGGAATGGCGAAGACTTCCGGCCACTTGGTGAAGTAATCCATCACAACCATGAAATACTTGTTGCCACTTTCACTTTCCGGAAACGGCCCCGCAACATCAAGGGCTATCCTCTCCCATGGTGCACCAACATTGTACAATTTCAATGCACCTCTACTGCGAGTCTGAGGTCCCTTTACAGCTGCACAACTTGTACATTTGCGACACCAGTCCTCGACATCGTCCCGACAGTGGACCCAGTAAAACCGTTCTCGTATCTTCAGTAGAGTCCGTTTTACTCCCAGATGACCTCCTGAACAACCATTATGGTACAGCTGTAGAACATCCGGTACTTGAGCTTTAGGGACTACCATTTGCAAATGACAGCTGTCTCCCCGAGTATTTTCCCATTTACGGCACAGGACTCCATCCTGAATCACCAAGCTGTCCCATTGGGCCCAATAGCTTTTTGTGATCGAACTCATCGCTGAGACGTCGCTCCACCTGGGCTTAGGAGCTCTGGCCTGCATCCACTCCAGAATCGGCTCGATGTCCGAATCTTCCTGCTGTGCACGTTGTAGGATTTCCTTCCACTCTTTGCTGAGGTCTGTCCTGAGCATCCTCACAGGTACCACTTCCTTACCCTCTTGCCTAGTACTTGCCTAGTAGTTCTCTCTGGAGACCAGACATCATCCCTTTCTGCAGTTCGCTTAGGGCAACTGGATCGAAGGTGGCCCTTTTCCCCACAGCCGTAGCACCTAGGGCTGTACCTTCTATTACGATCGCGAACTGTAGCCGCTACAACTTCCCTGACGCGATGGGAACGATGATCCTGCCGCACAGCTTCCACCTCCAGTGCATGGGCCAATGCGTCCTTAAGCGTCCCGTGGTGCCCGAGCCTCACAGCAGCTCTCACTTCAAGGTCGCGTATGCCGTCGATGAATGACTGCACCAGGTTCCCATCAATAAGCGCAGGTACGGACTGGTAAGCTTTACGAACCAGCTTCTCCACTTCAAGGGCCCACTGCTGCAGGTTTTCGTTACTGCGTTGCACGCGATCCTTGAGCTGCGCACGAAACACGTGTTCCAGGTGAGCGTCGCCATACCGAGCCTCCAATGCCTCAAGGAGCTGCTCGTAAGTTACTTCCTTACCGAGAGCTTCCAGAACGGTTAAGGCCTGGTCGCGCAGGCCTAGGGTAAGGGCAGTCATGGCCTGACTTTTATTCCATCCGTTCGCCTTCATGACAGCCTCAAACTGGATTTTGTAGGCCGACCAGGAAGAAGTTCCGTCGAACGGTGGCACTTTGAATCCACGTAGCGAAGGTGTTGTAGCTACGGGAGCTGCGATTCCATCCCCAAGTTTGAGGTAATCCAGCGTTTTCTTCACGTCAGCCATCACGGTTAGCTTCACGTGAGCCATCACGTTGTCAACCCGATTATTTACTTGGTCGATTCGGGTTTCAGCTTCCGACAGGCGGTTGTCATATTGAGCAACCTTATCCTTCACCTCCTTCATGTCTTTCCCGAAGGTAGCGTGAAGGTCCTTCATAAGGAGCATCTGCTCTTCCTGGCGGCGCGACTGCTCCTCCTGTCGGCGGGCCTGTTCCTCCTTATCATGCTGGAGCTGTTCTTCCAGCCGACGAGCCTGTTCCTCCTGTCGGCGAGCCTGTTCCTCCTGTCGACGGGCTTGTTCCTCCTGTCGACGGGCTTGTTCCTCCTTATCCCGCTGGAGCTGTTCCTCCAACCGACGAGCCTGTTCCTCCTGTCGGCGAGCTTGTTCCTCCTTATCCCGCTGGAGCTGTTCCTCCAACCAACGAGCCTGTTCCTCCTGTCGGCGGGCCTGCTCCTGCAGCATCATCATCAGAGCAGCCAAATCTGGTGCTGATGATGCTGGAGCAGCTGTGGACGGGCCAGCCTCCGTGGTCGGTAGCTGGCCTTCCGACCTCCGTGGCGTTGCTCCACCGAATCGCCTCTGGTCCGTCTCCTGCTGTCGTTGACTCCGGGTACGGATACCCTCCGTGTCGTCTTTGGGTAAAACCGGCATAATCCTTGCTTCTGACACCAATTGTTACGAGCTTCGGGTTCGTGACAATAAAAACTGCCGATTTAATAACCAAAAATAACAATTTATTTTACAACACTAATTACAGCTCAAACAGACTAATTATTAAAACACAATTACACTACTGATCACTCTTAATTCGCACTTGATAGATCGCTTGATGTTTTCGCTCTTGTCGCTTTATCCAAACTGTGTCGGTCGTCGCGCATCCCGGCCATAAATAGTGCCGCAGATAGTTCTAGAACCTTCCACTGTAGAAACATCTAGAATGTTCGAGTACATACCGGCCCCGACCGACTAGGTGTCGATAGTTCGAGAAAGTTCTACAAAGTTCTAGTATCGAATTTTCTAGAACGATCGTGACTCGACTAGTTCTGCTACTCGATACTAAATGGCGCTAGTGGTAACTAATGTCACCATGTACCGGGCATTAATTGTGGCGCGCAACATTATTTATGATAGGTGTACGTGTGCAGAGAGATGTCAAGATGGCATGACAGATTGGTTGTAAAATATTTTAATTAATAATTTTATTTTAATAAGAATCGACTGGTGTAATAAAACACTTAAAATGTCGTTTCTTTAATTACAGGTTTGTTTTTGTTTATAAATACTTACATCTTTTTAGTTTATATTTAATTTACTTAGTAATATTTAGATTTTAATTAAATTTCTTTAATTACAGCAACACATTTTGGTTTTATTGTTACACCAGAACAAATATCTTATAAAACGACATTTTAAGTGTTTTATTACACCAGTCGATTCTTATTAAAATAAAATTATTAAATAAAATATTTTACAACCAATCTGTCATGCCATCTTGACATCTCTCTGCACATGTACACCTATCATAAATAATATCTTTGGTGTAGTAGACCAAAGAGTATTAATTAAATAATAAGAAATATACTTTCTTTACATCTCCCCCCTTAGAGAAGAAAATTTACAACAAATTTTCGTTTTATACTACTCAAATTCTTAATAAAATTGATAGAAAAACGTTAAAAGACACTGTTGATTTATTTAATGAAGTGAGCAAATATGAACAATTGGTAAATAAAAAGAGCTTTGCGGATAAGAAAAAGAATTTGTATCAAAGAACCAAAGATAAAAATGAAGATCAAAACCCTTGTAAAATTTGTGAAAAGCTACATAAAGGTACTCGGTATCACTCTGAGGCTACTTGTTGGTTTAGAATAAAAGAAGATGATAAAGTAAAGAAAAGTTTCATCAAACATGTAAGTAAACAATTCAGTCATAGAAGCGGAGTTAAATGAAAATGATCAAAAAAACTAATTGTAACACCATTAATAAATGTCAAACTACTACTGAATGGAAAAGTAGAAATAGATGGAGTTTATGATTCAGGCTCAAATGTTTCTTTGATAAATTCAAAATTGTTGACTATAAAAGGAAAAGGAAACAATATAAACCAAGCAGATTTAGTAACGATTAATGGTCTTAAAAAAACAAGTGGTTTGAATATAATGTACACATGCAAGAATAAATAATTAAAGAATAATACAAAGAACTATGAATTATTAATAACAATCCAAGTGACCAACTGTTTTAAATAATTATAATGTCAAAACGTTTTAGATGTAATGTCACAACAGTTTTAATACAATGTCAAACAGGTATATAGATGATGTCAAACAGTTTTCAATGTAATGTCAAATAGTTTTAAATATAATGTCAAAAGATTCTAGAATATATTATGTATAGATTATTCATGTATGTATTATTGTGTGACATTAGTTCCGATATATTATACAGACATTTTTCTAATAAAAAGGCTTTTAATTTTGTTTTAAACAAGTGGGCATCATAAATCAGGATCTTTAGCTCAGGAGGCAACCCATTAAATATCTCTACAGCTTGGTACTTCCAGCAATGCTCTACTATATTAAATTTTGGTGCTATTTGTTGCTTAAAAATTTTTCTTCGCGTGCTCTCTCTAATCTCACGTTCTTCTTGTGATTCAAATTCATGTAAATACTTAGCAAAACGACTTAAGAGGACCAATATATATAAGCTAGGTACTGTTAATATTCCCAATTTTTTAAAGTAATCTCTACATGAGACACGTTGCGAAATTCCGACTATTGTCCTTATGGCTCGTTTCTGTAAAATGAACGCTCTCTGCCAATTATAACTGTAACTACACACATCAAAAGTGTCTAGGGATCAACATATATTTTTGCAATAACTTTTCTCCTGATTGATATTAATTAAAATTTTCTTTAAGGATTCATCAAATAAAGTGTTTTCGTTTGTCACAGTAACGATAAACCAAGTCACCTTTGCATTAATAAAGAAATTTGCCATTTTCCTAATAAAGGGATTTTTGACATTTGAACCACTAACACAAAAGTTCGAAAAAAAGACTGAAATAACAGTTTTCTTTAAAATTTTATTGGGTAACTTAAACAATTAATAATCCGTGTTTCTACCGCGAACACTAACAACACAAGAACATCGGTTTGGCATACTCAAAATGAGTTCATCCAAATCACGCTGTGGAATGGCCGCCCATGTTCGTTGCAACAACAAAAAAAGGTCTTCTTGCGACTGGATACCCTCCATATTCGGCAGAGCTCTTCTCTGTAGCATATCCCATGCATGCTCAATCGGGTTCAAGTCTGGCGACTGAGCAGGCCAGGGCAGGACATTGATGTTAGCTGCGGCGAGAGTCTGTCTTACAACTCTTGCGGTGTGCGGTCGTGCATTATCATGCATTAACTGAAATAAGGGACCGATTTGCACTTGTAGAGGAACGATGACGTCTGATACAATCGTTTCAGCATAAATTTGAGCGTTGAGGTTGCCTCTGATCCAAATCAACTCAGTTCTTCCGCCGATCCAAATACCCGCCCATACCATGATGGTTCCACCACTATAAGGATGGACTTCCTGGCAGGATTTTAATCGCTGTTGGCGTCCAGGGGTTCTCCAGTGTCGTATACGTCTTGTATCCGGTCTCATACCAAAACGAGACTCATCAGAAAAGCACACGAAACGCCATTGTTCTTCTGCCCAATTTCTGTGTTCAAGAGCCCATTGATATCGAATCCTACGATTGTGCATTGCTATAGGTGGTACCCGTAGCGGTCTTCGGGAATGAAGGTTCACTTCATGCAAGCGGTTTCTGACTGTTTGGTCGCTAATTAAGTTCCCTGAAGAGTGATGAAGCCTCACGGCTAACATCATGGCGGTTATTGTTGGAGCTCTTCGAGTTAAGATTTGAATGTATCGGTCTTGTCTCCGTGTGGTGCAGCGATACCGTCCTCCATGGCGCTCAGCCACGGTACCAGTGCTTCGGTAACGTGTCCAAAGTCGACTGATAACACTCTGACTTGTATTCAGAGCTAAAGCCACAGTACGTTGCCGGGAACCAGCTTCTATCATTCCCACGGCTCTGAGCATTTCTTCCCTGCTTAAATGACGTCGCCGCTCCATAATAACGTTGGTTTTAATCAGTAGTAGGGAAACAGTAGCACTAATAATGTCTTCAATGCGTTGTATGTTTTTATAGGGAAAATATTGACAGCTGATTTTCATCTTTTACTCGAATTTGATTCACAGTTCCTGATTCAAATTATGAAATGCACCAAAAAGGATCCATATAAATTTATAAAATCATAAATTTATTACAAAGCCACATCTCAATCTCAAGAAATCCGCATAAAAATGCTTGATCCCTAGACACTTTTGATGTGTGTATTTCCCCAGAGCACAATGCTATACCTTATCCTAGACTCAACCAGCGCATAATATATAGCCTTTAACTGTTCTAAGTTCAACTCATCCCTAAGGCTCCGGAGTGCGTAACATGCTGACGATATGGATGAGTCCATAACAGCAAGTTCTGGTTTCCAATTTAAAAGCGAATCTATATTAATCCCTAAGAATTTAACCTTGTCCACCAATTTAATCTTGTCTCCATTCATTTGAATATCTAAGTTGTCTTTATTACGAGTCGTAGTCTTGAATAATATGAGGTTAGTTTTACTTGTATTTAGCACTAAATTATTTGCTGTAAGCCATTCGCAAATTTTTTCTATAATTATATTTGTATTTAATGTCAATTTTTCTATGTCTTTTGCCCCAATTATTATGTTTGTGTCATCTGCGAAAACAACAAGTTTCTCGTTAGGCTGAGTTTTATTCATGAAGTTGAGTAAGTCATTTGTAAAAATAATATATATTATTGGTCCTAAAATTGAGCCTTGAGGCACACCACGTTTTACATATGTCATTTTTGACTTGGATATCACTTCGTGATTATTCTCGTCTATGCTTTTAATTTCTACATACATCCGTCTATTTTGTAAGTAGGATGTAATAAGTTGTAACGTTTTGCCTCTTATACCATAATATTCGAGTTTAGCAAGTAGTAGTTTATAATCTATTGTGTCAAAAGCGGAACTGAGGTCAACAAATAGTCCAGCTACTTTCATTTTTTCATTTAATTTACTAACTATGTCATTTATTAAAGTATTTATAGCATCCGAGGTACCAACGCCTTTCTGATATCCAAATTGTCTCAGATTGATAATTTTGTTAATACCTAAATGTCTAGCTTTAATGATCTTTTCAAAGATTTTTGATAAGGTGGGTAATAAGGATATGGGGCGATAATTCTTCGGATCGGTCTTAGTGCCCTTTTTGTGTATCGGAATCACCTTGGCCAATTTCAACTGGTCAGGAAAGATTGACTCTTCGACGCATTTATTGAAGAAATCAGAAAGAGGAGAAGCTAATATCTCTATATTCGCCTTTATAATCGAAATCGGTACGTCGTCGAAACCGCAAGAATGTTTATTAGCCATTTTACTAACTAACTTTGTAATTTCATTTGGTGTAGTTGGCTTGAAAGTTATATCACTTTCAACTCTGTTCGTCGTATCCATCAGAAAAGACATTGCTCTATCTTTATCTTTATTCGCTATTGATGACTTGAATATGAAAGTGTCGGTAAATATATTTGCAATTTCCTGAGGATCAGTGATTACTTTATTGTCTACATTTAAGACAAGATTTTTACGTCGCTTGTTTTTCTTCTTTTTAGTATGTTCGTTTACTATTTTCCATGTTTCTTTTACTATATTTTTAGCGCTGTTTAAATAACGTGACATAGCTTGCTTTTTGGCTTGCTTAATAACTCTTCTATGAATTCTAACGTAGTTGATTTTATACTTTTTAATGCTGACATTATATAATGTTCCAGAGCACAAGACTCTTTTCATTTTACTTGATACTTTAATACCTTTTGTAATCCACTTTATTGTTTTGTTATGTTTAGCCTTCATTTTAATTGATTTTTCGGGATAACAATCTTGGAATATTTTATTAAAATAGCTTAGAAACTGATTTATTCCCATGTTAGTCCAAATTTTGTTAGTAATAATTCTTTTGAAAACGGAATTATTCTTCTCATTATATAACCTTTTCATTACTGTGGTGTACTCGAAGCGTTTTGATTTTTTATTAATTTCATCAAGAGCCACATAACAGAAAAGTCCGCCATGACCATCAGCCAAGCCATTATGATCCACATAACATTGCTCTATGTAGTCACTATCAAGATTTGTGATTATGTTATCTAAACACGACTGAGAGTTATTTCGGATAAAGGTCGGAGTTTTCACAAGATATCTAAAATTATAACATGTCAATATACTTAAAAACTCAGAAGATTTTTTGTTTTCAACAAGTACGTCGACATTGAAGTCCCCACATATAATACAGTTTTTGTCAATAAAATGTTCTAATAATTTTTCTAAGCTAGAAATGAAGCTGTCGAAGTTGTTATCATAGGGACTTCGATAACAACAACAAATGTATAACCCTGTTGCAACATCTTTTGCACCACATATCTCGAAACTTTCAGCTCTGTAAAACTTACTGATTGACTCAATGTTTTCGCATTCTTTCAATTTATGCTCCAAAATAAGACTACCTCCCCTTTTCTTGTTCGTCCTTGTGTTACATTCGACTAAATTATAATTTGACATAGTAAATACTTTGGCAGATTTGTCATTTAAGAAATGTTCTGATATACATAAATAGTCTACGATATTACCTGATGTTTCAATATATAATTCAAGTTCAGTTTTTTTATTGCTTATCCCACATACATTTTGATGAAAAATCTTTAAGCAACTAGTATCGGTGTTACTTAAGTCATCTGGCACTAGCTTTTTATTCACGAAAAAGATCACGATCTATAATTGCGGGTGAAGTATTTGTTTGTGAGGACGAATTTACAAACACTCTAGATGCCGTTGTTTCACTAGCTTTGAGTACCAAATCAGGAGTAGTTTGTGTAGAAACATTTTTAAACATTCGTTTTGATTTTCGATTTATAAGCACATTATGAACGTAATTTTTATAGTTGATCCTGTATTGTAATCGCAATATATCCCTATAAATTAATTTACATGCAGTTAGCTTGTTATGTAAGGGCCTATTATTATAGTTAAAATAATCATTATCATCTAGTGTAATAAAATTAGAATTTTCACAATTATTGCATACAAGTTTTAGGGTACGATTAACATTTGATACATTTAAATATTTATTATTATAAATCTTACTGACAAGGACGTTTGTGTTTTGTAAGTTTTGCAAAGTGTGATGCAGAAAACTTAATATATTCAATGGATTTTTGTCGCTAATACCTCCAATTATTAAAACAAAGTCAGACTTTGTGAAGTCCTTACACATAGTTGTACATGTACTTAATATGAGACAGAGATGGCAGGGGCGACAGATATGATGGTAAAGATGACAGAAGTAGGTTGCGATGCGTTGGTGACAAATGCGGCAGAAATACAGATGATAATGAAAGAGGCATATACTGTACTGGAAATAGATGCGGTAAGAGTAGAACTGCTAAGAGAACGGAGTATTCAAAACCCAATAAATATAATGTGAGAGAACAGACAGATAAACTTTTTCGAAACATGCTCGAGAAAGACAAAAAACAATTAGAAGAAAGCTATAGTATCCTAAGAAACGGAGTATTTGAAGTTATTCAAAATATGCATGTTACACCAGAAAAACTAAAGAGACCACACCACAAACACAGAAACAAGACACGTCCAGTTTCACATTATGTCAACAGTATAGCATGGTAACAGACTGAAAAACTTATACAAATATGTCAGTAATTATTTATTAATAAATATATATTTTATTGAATACCGATAAGTACTAAATAACTTTATATAAACAATATATATATACACTATAAAGTAGTTATTTGTATTATATATATAAATATACACAAGTAAATATATACATATACACACGTACAGTAAATACATTACATTAGGACTTTTTCTTACTTTTAATTTTATTATTTTAGTTTTAGAAACACCTTTTTTGCATTGTCGGATTTCCTTGCATATACTACTTGTTTACGCTAAACTTGTAACTCGTTATCGTCATCTATGATTCACAGCAAAACAAATGTATTTGGTAAAAAGTGTCTTAACGTGTTTATATTACGACTACTATTCCATGAGCGAGAATCTTACCTTGCCGTAACACAGTCCTTGACTAGCACGGGAGGGTCGGGAGGTAATAGTACGTTATGTATGATACATGTGTGCTATGTTGATCATTACACTCGAGGCGATATTATTCGCGCGAGCCGCAGGCGAGAGCGATAAGAAAGCCGAGTGTATATTGATTAATGCACACACGTTTTATACGACGTTTTTCAACACACTTGCGAGGAAAAAAAACAGACTTGTATTGTTAAATATTCTTCTTCTTCGTGTCGCTGGCACGACTGTAATTAAAAAACAGCAAGTCCAAATAAATGGTGTCAATTCATATGGTTTAAAAGTAAAAATGGGTGTGCCACAAGTCTCGATATTGGGTCCTTTCCTCTTTTTAGTGTATGTTAATGATCTACTCAATTTATTAAAAAATCAACCACAAATTGTGTTATTTGCTGATGACACTTCCTTAATTTTTAAGGTAAATAGACGTGCTACAAATTTTGACGACGTAAATAACGCCCTACTGCAGGTCCAAAATTGGTTCACTGCTAATAATTTAGTATTAAATGGGAAAAAAAACTGAAATGTCAAGGGTAGTGATTGTGAGATAATATTGAATCAAGAGAAACTAGAATTCGTCGATAAAACTGTTTTCTTAGGGGATCACGCTAGACTCAAGGCTACAATGGGGTCCTCATTTAACATCTCTTGCAGGACGGCTAAGTTCAGCAGCTTATGCTGTCAGAAAAATCCGTCAATTTACTTTACTGATGTAGATACCGCGAGACTAGTCTATTTTAGTTACTTTCATATTGTCATGTCTTACGGTATTTTACTTTGGGGACGGGCTGCAGACATCGATTCTATTTTTATTCTGCAGAAAAGAGCCATCAGAGCCATATATAACCTCCGCAGGCGCGATTCTTTGAGGGAACTGTTTAAGGAAATTAACATCATGACGGTACCTTGTCAATATATCTACAAAACATCATATATGTAAGAAAAAACTTACATCTTTTTAGTAAAAGAGGTGAAAGACATAATTATAGTACTAGAAATAGGGACCTATTAGTTCAACCAGGTTTCAGACTGGCTAAAGTAGACTCATCTTTTATGGGGTACTGTTTAAAATGTTATAATAAAATACCTCCCCACATTCTTCAACTGAATGAGAGAAAATTCAAGTCTTGTATAAAACGCACACTATGCAGTCAGGCATATTATAAGTTAGGGGATTACATCGCTGATAAAAATGCCTGGCTCAATGCTGGTCCTGCTCCACAACCACAACTAATTGATTAACGCCTGAAAATATTGTTGGAGCTGCTGAAGATTGTAAGACTATCTTTGCATTGTATAAACTCAATTTCATTTGTATTGTATAATTGCATAGCACAGATGTGAGTTCTATGTAAGTACTATACCTTATTTACCATTTACCGGGTAATATGTCTTTCATTGACTTGAATGTCCCCTGGCGGCTGATAGTATGTCATACTCACACAAATGTCTCGCTGACGGTGGCGTGTATGTTGGATCATTTAGCTCCCTTCAAAATGGTTGAGCTGAATGGTGCTGATCTATGCGTCATGTTCGTGAACGGGCGCCGTCGGTTGGGGCTGGTCATCACTTAGCTGCCTCGACTTATTTTTAATTATTTTATTTTTATTTTTGGATTATTGTTTTAGTACCTACCTACTATTTGTTGTACTCTGGACGCTTTTAACGCATACGTCTTGTTTATTTTTACATCGTTCTCACATTATTTAATAATAAATTCAAAAGTAATGATGTAACTAATATTTTTGTAAAATATAATTTAAAAAGAGTGTCCATGGAGTTTCTTGCCCGTTCTTCTCTATAGGTACCTACGCTTTGGAATGGGCAACTAGCTTCACATTTTTCTGACTGACCTACTTCTTGACAATTCAAAAGTGCCTGTAAAATGGTTTAATTGAAATAAATGCTTTGAGTTTGAGTTTGTATTTTAAATCTTGTTTTCCCAAAACTTTCCACTTCCACGGCGTTGTCGGTGGCAGCGCAGAGGTCACTTTGACTGCATGTTTTGGGACACAGAGGGCAGGATACGAGGTGGAGCATTGTTAAATATTAACTTGTATGGAAAATGGCGCGCTGGTTTTGTTTTCCCGCCCGCTGTGCTAGCCAACCAGCACTAGCGATGCGCGCGCAGGGGTAAATCATTTTTAAATATTATATTAGTCATTGGCACTGACAAAACCGTTAAACAGCCTATAGAAAAAAAAATATAATAAACACAAACTAGCTAATGTAGACTGATCCTAGTGTTGTCGTACGTCAAATTGTAGTGTATTTAGTATGGAATTAGAAAGTACTATTAGCATAGAGAAATATACATTCGTTCAGAGACAATTCGCAAAAACAGAACGCCAGTCAGGGTCTTTTCCGTTTAGTTTCGGAAGGGACCACGGACTAATTTAAGGTATTCACCATAATATATATCAGGTTGTATCTTGATCAAATATGGTTCGCGACTACCTATAATATAATGTATGAATTATAGTCATTAGAATTGAATCCTTAAGTTAGATTTGTTCCATAAGAGATTTGTTCTTAAGTAACAAATCTAACTTAGAAAGATGTATTAATGATTCTTATGATTATAATTCTGTAAAGAGGTACCTGTTATAGCCTCAAATCATATTTTGATCAAGATACAACCTGACACCGGCCTGAAAATTGCAAAAAACCTATACAAATTTGAATTTCGCGGCCTACTACTGCGCCATTCACCTTAAATTGTAAGTGGTCCCTGCACATTCACCTCAAGGTAAATAAATATAAGTTTATTTTGCGACTAAGGACAATACAGTCTATTTAAAAAAAAAAGTGTAATAGGTATAGCTCGCGGATTTCTTTTAGCATGAAGACTACTTCTACTTTACGAGCAAGTGTGTTGAAAAGTTCTTTTCAACACACTTGCTCGTAAAGTGGCTCTTATTGAACCGCTTTCAGGTCCATAATGGAGTGTATTAAGAACGCGTGCTTTTTCTTTACTTTACTCCACTTGTGCTGTAATACCACAGATAACTATATACTAGTCGGAGATGCGCGCTTTTTTAATCTCATCAAAGAGACTTCATGCCAAAAGAAATCCGCGGGCTATATTTCAATTTTTTTTTTAAATAGTCTGTATTGTCCTTGGTTGCAAAATGAACTAATATTTATTTACCGCAGGGACCACGAAAAATTTAAGGTGAATGCCATCGCAGTGGTAGACCGCGAAATTCAAATTTTCTAAGGTTTTTTGCAATTTTCAGGTCGGTGTCAGGTTGTATCTTGATCAAAATATGATTTGCGGCTATAACAGGTACCTCTTTTCAGAATTATAATCATTAGAATCACAAACATTTGTACGCCCTCTGGCTTAACATAGCGCACTATTCTATATTTATATAACATCATTATTGTACCTATGTTCAACAAATTAATAAATGACTTATGACTTAATACATCTTTCTAAGTTAGATTTGTTCCTTAAGAACAAACCTCTTATGGAAAAAAGTTCATAAGGAACAAATCTAACTTAAGGATTCAATCCTAATGACTATAATTCTGTAAATACATATACATATATTATAGGTAGTCGCGAAACATATTTGATCAAGATACAACCTGATATATAATAAGGTGAATACCCCGTGCTGGTCCCTTCCGAAACCAAACGGAAAAGACCCTGACTGGCGTTTTACTATTGCGGATTCGCACTGAACGAATATATATTTCTCTATGCCAATAGTACTTTCTAATTCCATACTAAATACACTACAATTTGACACACGACAACACTACGATCAGTCTAAACATTAGCTAGTTTGTGTTTTTTTTTCTATAGGCTGTTTAACGGTTTTGTCAGTGCCAAAGACTAATATATTTAAAATGAGAGTCAATGCTGCGCGCGCATCGCTAGTGCTAGCACGGCGCGCGGGAAAACAAAACCAGCGCGCTATTTTCCATACAAGTTAATATTTAACAATGCAAGTCTGTTTTTTTTTCCTCGCAAGTGTGTTGAAAAACGTCGTATGAAACGCGTGTGCATTAATCAATATACACTCGGCTTTCTTATCGCTCTCGCCTGCGGCTCGCGCGTATAATATCGCCTCGAGTATAATGATCAACATAGCACACATGTATCATAATGTACTATTTCTCTGTATATCGTCATTGGGCATTTATTATTTTATCAAGTATGTGAACCATTGCTTTACTTGTGATAGCATTCTTATAACTTAACTGTTCTTCTACTCCCCTTGCTACTTGTTATAGATAAGTTCTAAATTAGTTCAGTTGAACGTGAGTGTTGCCCTATACTATGTATGTAAATATGTATTACCGGTGTACTGTAACCTAAACTGGTCAATAAAGTTATTATTATTATTATACCGAATTAACTTTATAACTGGCATCAATAATTTAATGAAATAGTCATTCAATTTGAATTTAGAAAGAGGTGTTGATGAATTTAATGGGTATAATTTCTGAAAATACATACATGTTACGGTCGCGAATCATATTTTATTTATATATTTATTGAGGATCTCCAACAAAGGATACACATAAACAATAGAAATTTACAATAATAAAAAAGGTTCTTTTACGTGTGCTCCTTCAATTACAGGAGACCACACCATGCACATCGACGCTGAAAAGCGATTTTGTCGTATCTCGAAAAATGGATGTTTTTTACTGCATCATTGAAATCAGAAAAAAATACTGCAGTAAATACCATAAAATCAACCATTTTTAATTTATACATAGATACAACAAAAACGCTATAAGTTTTTTTTTTCACAGTCAAGATACACCTCCTGTCCTCGTTTGTATGCTACGAAACACTTAAAGCAGTATGTATTTGTCACAAAATAATGTTCTACTGAGAGACAGCAATTTCGCCGCCTGAGTATTTTATGCCTGCCAGAGATACTACAATTCTATCGCTTGGGTTTTGAATGTGCTTTAGACTTACTACGTTTTATTCTACCCATTTTCTATTAAATATTATCCATAAATCATTAACAATAGAGTTTAAATTTGCACAAAATTATAATTACGCTAAATATGTGTTTATCGTCCATAAGTCCCTTGTGAGCAACGTGGTGAAGATCGAGAGTGGGTCGACCAGGGTGGGATACCTTATACTCAGAATATCCGAAAGGTATTCACTGAAGGTCGTACAGGTTTACGCCCCGACCTCGTCACGCCCCGACGATGACCATGTATGAGGATATTTCCAGAGCCATACATGGCTCTAAAACTCACTTTACCGTTGTCATGTGGGACTTTATCGCGAAACTGGGTAAACGAAACGATGATGAGCTGCGAGTGGGGCAATTTGGAGTTGGACCCCGGAACCACCGGGGCTGGGGTTTTATGGAGAAGGAAGGCCTCTTTATGATGAATTCCTTCTTCAGAAAACGTGAGCACAGAAAGTGGACCTGGCAGAGCCCGGATGGTGCAACTAAAAATGACACTTCCAAAGTGGTAAAATGTGTACCCCCTCCTGTAACTTCTAAAATAAGAGAATGATAAAACTAAAAAAAAAAATATCATGTACATTACCATGTAAACTTCCGCCCAAAATTGGTTTGAACGAGATCTAGTAAGTAGCTCGCCGGTGAAAATTTAAAAACATATGATGGCACGGAACCCTCGGTGCGCGAGTCCGACTCGCTCTTGCCCGGTTTTTTTTTACTGTTGCCATGTTATTTTGAGGTTTTATTTGCAAATTGACTTAGGTTTTGGTGTATTTGTTGATGGGTATATTTGCTTCGATGTTGGAGGGGCTTTCTTTTTTTTTTTCTGTGGATGGGAAATCATCAAATGACCCCTCCCGCTCTGGGTGGAGCGGAAGAGAGTGTCAGACTCTTACTGACTACAACCCACCCGTGTTCCTTCCTTAGGAATGGGATGGGGGATTAGGGATGAAACCAAATTGGTGACCGTAGATTTGTTGGTGCAGAAGCCATGCTGTTTCGAGGATAGTTGTGGTTTTACATGGGATGTTAATATTGGGCAAATCAAAGATAGAAAGATTCAAAGATTCAAAGATTTTTGAGAAGATCTAAGACAAGATATAAATTGGTCTGTAATTTTAAGCATCTGCACAGTCACCTTTTTTTAATATTGGCACTACGTTAGCCTTTTTCCATTCTATTGGAAATGTAGATGATTCAAGCGATTTATTAATAACTAGCTGCTGCCCGCGACGTCGTCTGCGTGAAGGCTCTACAGCACCAAAAATACATAAGATGCCAGTGTGACACAAAAGAGTAAAAATACGTTCAAAGGTATCATATATACCTTACAACACTTCCCTATAAACTACGTTGGTAGTTATGCTGCCAGGAGCCAAAATATGTGATGACGCGGAAGCAACTCGTCCTGACGTCGACACCCACTGCCCTCAGTGTCTGCCCCTGCGACTTATTGATGGTCATCGCGAAGCAAACACTCACGGGGAGCTGTACGCGCTTGAACTGGAACGGGAAGTTATGAGGTATGAGGGGAATGCGTGGTATAAATACTGCCTCGCCGACGCCATAACCCGTAAGAATTTCCGCCTTAATGGTGTGTCTGTGGAGCGAGATGACTTTAAGGCGGGTCCCGTTACACAACTTCGGAGGAGATAGGTTCCGAAGAAGCATAACCGGGACACCGCTTCAGCTTGATGGTATGCGCTGGAAGTCCACTTGCTGACAGGGAGTTCAGAAATTCCAGGGGATAATGTGTGGCGTCATCTTGCTTGACAACAGTGTTTATCGAGGTGTAGACCACTTCATTCCCCTCAATTTCCGAGAGAATGCATTCGTTAATTGCTGCAGCCTGATCATTTTTGGGCGTCAAAATGGCTTGCTCACACACCCAAGAATTCTGCTGGTGCGGTATACGACTGAATGTCCCCGTACACACAGCGAATGAGTTCTTCTAAGCTGGAAACCACTCTACCGAGAGACTCTGGAAGCACCACCTGTCTACCTCTCTCTTCTGGTAGAGTGCCTTCGCCAAGACTTAGAAGGACATCGGAGAAATTTTGAGCGCGTGCATTGCCGCCGAGCCGAGCTCTCATATTAATGGTCAAGCGCAGCGTACGAACTCTTGACCACAACGAAGATCGTTTCAACGAAGCATTCACCTCGTCAGCCCTCGATCCTCGGCCATCGTACACTCATCCCATACGATCAGAGAGCAATCCTTGAGCACGTGTCCCTTATCGCTGTTACGTGACACACCACAAACAGGCGTTTCGGCGCTCTATAAATCGATGGGAATTTTAAACATGGCATGTGCTGTCTTGCAGTCCCGGAAGCAGTGTGGCAGCGATTCCCGACGACGCTACAGCAATAGCAATTTTCTCTTGCCTCCTGACCTCTGCAAGTATGCCAGTGGTAACAAATGTTTTTCCTGTTCCACCAGGAGCATCCAAGAAAAACATTTTACCCTGGTTTTAACAAACGCTTTCAAGGACGGTGTCATAAATTTGTTTTTGCTCTGAAGAGAACAAAGCGACATGGTCATTTCGTATGGTGGTCATTTCGCCGTCTCCGACTTCGTCTCCAGTAGCACGCCTCAAAGCTCGTAGAAAATCTTCAGACAGATGATGGCGATACTTCTCCCACAAAGCTACCGGGTTCGCGACTCCACAAAACACCAAGATGACGGCAAACAGATGACGCATGCGGCTGGGACTGTCACTGACGCTCGCCTCCGCGAGGGTGTCAGCCCAATTTTGGTCACCGTCGAGAAGGTGACGTGCTACGCAGGCTGCGCGGTAAGTGGGAAACTCCACGCCATCAAATGTCCTCAGAAAGGCGAAAGACTTTGCCTCGGACAGTGTGAAGTAACAACCGCAGAAAATCGCATTCGCCGTTATTCGGATGCACGGTATAATTTAAGTTTATAATTAGGTACCTATACGACATGAAAATATATTAATTACCAAGCAATAATCACACAGATAAATACCGAACAGTCAATGTTTATTTTGTACTAACAACATGAAATTGATGAAGAAATGATCATCATCAATGAACATAACTTTTTTGTAATACTTAACACCGCATTTTTTTTAAATTGTCTTCCTCAACTCTGCTCAAGATTTTGAGGGTTTTGTTGGAACTTGAATTTGTCTCAAAACGAACTATACGATACAACTTTTATGAAGAAAATGCACATTACTACCACTAACTACTAACCTCACCAACATGATCAAATTTAAACTATTAATTTCCAAAAAGTGTTGACATGTAACTTGATTTGATTTTTATGAAATCTCATAGATGGCGCTGCTTCAAAATTGTCTTATACTACTAACATTCATTAAACTATGTTTCTCTGCCCAAGTTA
The DNA here is from genome assembly GCA_948474745.1 of Oligia latruncula. Taxonomy (NCBI): domain Eukaryota; kingdom Metazoa; phylum Arthropoda; class Insecta; order Lepidoptera; family Noctuidae; genus Oligia; species Oligia latruncula. Next base: position 14,458,029 of record OX419706.1, read on the forward strand.
CTTAAATGGCGTAAAAGTTTTTATAGTGTAAAGCTAGATAATAGCATGACTTACTCAAAAACAACATTTAAATATGCGTCGTTAGATTACACGCTGTCACAGAATGCGTAAGAAAAATAAAGATTCACAGCTCCTCCTCGTAGGTGATAGCGTGATAATATGTAGCCTATATGTAGACCCGACCTCTTAGTAATATTCATGCAAAATTTGAAGTAAATCCATGCAGTACTTTTTGAGTTTAGCCCGGACATATATACAGACAAACAGACAAAAATTCTAAAAACTATATTTTTGGCTTCGATATCGATTGTAGATCACGCCCCAAGTATTTTTTTTTATATATTCTATGTACAGTTTTGCCTTTCCTACGATTTTATTATATACGATTTTATTATTTTATATTTAAACATTATCATTATTTTTTTTTTAAATAACACAGACATAAGGATCAGAATTATTTCGTCATAAAGGCAAGCCTTTACGACGTGATTAAACACATAATAATGTTTTAAAGATCACAATATGATTTCGTTAGTACTATATCGCGCCAATAGATGTCGTTACATGTTTCCACTTATTGCAATAAAAATTGTTATAGAATGCTTTAAATTGATTATATCTTTTGATAGACTGAAGCGATTGCGATGAAACAAAGACTAATCACTGCTCGGAGTTCTAAACTATATTTGAGTATAAATATGAACCATATTGGTTTGGTACTTTTTACGTTGAGCCTGTTCAAAATCTGTCACATCCAAACAGACAAACAGACAAAATTTCTAAAAATTGAAGAAATGGCATCTGTTGGTTATCCTATAACAGCCCAACTATTTTTTTTATTTTTATTTTCAATGTACAGAAACGCCTCGTCTACAGATTTATTATATGTATAGATTACTTTTTCAAATAACACAGGCAGAAGTGACTGTGATAGTCATCTTATAGGTAAGCCTGCATGACGTGATTATTCACATAATAATGTTATAAACACAATAATTATGTTTTCGTTAGTACTATAAAGCGCCAATAGATGTCATTACGTGTATCCAACTTACGTAATGAAAGTTGTTGTAGAATACATTAAATTGATTATATCTTTTGATACAGTGAAGCGATTGCGATGAAACCAAAACTAACTACTACTCCGAGTTCTACACTATATTTGAGTATAAAAATTTACCATATTGGTTTGGTACTTTTTACGTTGAACGTGTTCAAATCAAATTTTGTCACATCCAAACAGACAAACAGACAAACCGACAAACAGACAAACAGACAAAAATTCTAAAAATTGATGAAATGGCATCTGTTGGTTATCCTATAACACCCCAACTATTTTTTTTTTTAATATTTTCAATGTACAGAAACGCCTCGTCTACAGATTTATTATATGTATAGATTAGGGTAAGGGGAAATGCCAAATTTCGCAAACTTTTTTTTATGAAAAGTGGAGGCAACCCATCCGGACCAGCTCCTTTGGTAACATCGATTCTGTTTATTGCTTTAAAGCACTTCGCTCTCAGTAAAAGCAATGTTACTGAGAATAAACTGAGGGAATATTTGGGTATTTGTTGGAGCTCGGGACATTCTGCTAGTGACAGAAAACGTAGACGAAAATTGAGTAGCAAAGAGCTGGCAAATATCGTCACCTGTCGTAGCTATTGAATCGTTTAGTATCATACTCATTTCGGACGGTATAGAGCGGGATTTAGAATTTTTGGTTTTTGGACCAGAAAGCTTTGTGGTTTGACCGGATGTTATTCTCCACAGAGTAAACATATTTTCTATAGCAGTTGTTCATAGTCAACCGTGCTCTCTCATCGAGCAGTCTGTACTCAATCTCGTCACGTGGGTTTCCGTATTTTTTAAAACGTTTTCTATGCTTTTCTTTTTCGTTGAGAACTCTCACTAAGGTTTTAGAGTACCATGGGGGAAAGTTTTGGCTTGGATATAGATAGATGAGAAAACTGTTGTAGTTAGTTATGATTTTCAGCGAGTATGAAATGTCTTCTTCTAATCACGCCTTCAGCTACGTACTTTTAATTTCCAATTTCAAGCTTGAGTTATGTAGCGTATCTTTAACTAATTTCACAATCAATTATCCTGCCCTATAACCAAACAATACAATGAAGATTTTTCATTAGGTATTATTTCGCGTAGCTAACAGTATGGTACCAAGCTTTTAAAAAATGGTATCTAAGATCTCATGTTTAATTATTTTCGGAATAATAATCTTTACAAATGGGAACCCAGTTTACAGACAAGATTCTGATCATGAAGAACCGCAATATGACCTCAAAACGTTGATTTCCGAGCTTTCAAAACAAAGTAAATACGATGTAATGTTAATTCACCATGAAGATCGCCCGGGGACTCATCATGAGGATACAACAAAAATAACTTATAATGGTGGTAAACCTAATTATCACTATTACAATGAGGAAAACCGTAATGCAGAGTCGTACCAAGGTGTACGTGGAAAGAACTCGTACTACAACACGAAGCCACCAAGCGTACAAAACTTAAATTTATTCCTTAGAAACAAGCTCGGAACTCAAAAACCCAAAAAACTTAATGATGATACAAAAGACTGTATGAAAAAATGGGGGACATGTACAGAACTAGTATGGAACTTTACTGATACAAAAACATCAACCAGAAGTAGCGTAGGACAAAGGCAGGAAGATGATGATACTGACACAAGAAACAATTCAGTAAACGAAGATGTTCTGAAGCTCCTAAATGATCTCGATAAATCTCTGAAACTAGATGGAAACAACGACATAGAACTGCGTTGCTATGGTACCGGTTGTGACGTAAACAAAGTTGACGATAATCGCAACAGTGACAGAGATGATAGCGGTAACAGAGATTATAATTACAATATTATCGACGATAATTATGACAGACAGCTGCGTTGCAACGGTAAGAGATGCAGTATACATAGAGAGTATGACGATAGGAATTATAAAGATAATCTGCGATGTTACGGAAACAGGTGCAGTACAAAAACAAATGGCAGAGATGACGACGACAATGACGTCAGCATCAATGAAGATGATTTTAACAAAGAGATCAACCGTATTTTGCATTCGAACAGAGATAATAGTGACAGAAATAGTATTGATTTCTTCCGTTGTATTGGAGATAGATGTAGTCGAAACAGAAATGATAATGATCGCAAAGATACGTTGCGTTGTATTGGTGACCGATGCAGCCGAGACAGAGATGGCAGGGGCGACAGATATGATGGCAAAGATGACAGAAGTAGGTTGCGATGCGTTGGTGACAAATGCGGCAGAAATACAGATGATAATGAAAGAGGCATATACTGTACTGGAAATAGATGCGGTAAGAGTAGACCTGCTAAGAGAACGGAGTATTCAAAACCCAATAAATATAATGTGAGAGAACAGACAGATAAACTTTTTCGAAACATGCTTGAGAAAGACAAAAAAAAATTAGAAGAAAGCTATAGTATCCTAAGAAACGGAGTATTTGAAATTATTCAAAATATGCATGTTGCACCTGAAAAACTAAAGAGACCACACCACAAACACAGAAACAAGACACGTCCACGTCCACCTCATCATTTGAACATTGCTGGATTATGAACAGACTGAAAACTTATACAAATATGTCAGTAATTATTTATTAATAAATATATATTTTATTGAATACCGAAAAGTACTAAATAACTTTATATAAACAATATACTGGGTGTAAAAAAATTAACCTTACAAACTTTAAGAGGTGCTTTAGACCATCGAACTGAACAACTTTCTCTATGGGACCAACTCTGAAATCACGAAAAAAAAATCAGCTGTTCCCTACATTTTGACGAGTTATACGAACATAAATGTAGGGAACAGCAGATTTTTTTTTCGTGATTTCAGAGTTGGTCCCATAGAGAAAGTTGTTCAGTTCGATGGTCTAAAGCACCTCTTAAAGTTTGTAAGGTTAATTTTTTTACACCTTATATATACACTATAAAGTAGTTATTTGTTTTATATATATATATATAAATATACCTACACAAGTAAATATATACATATACACACGTACAGTAAATACATTACATTAGGACTTTTTCTTACTTTTAATTTTATTATTTTAGTTTTAGAAACACCTTTTCTGCATTGTCTGATATACTACTCTTTGCATATATACTACTTGTTTACGCTAAACTTGTAACTCGTTATCGTCATCATCGATTCACAGCAAAACAAATGTATTTGGTAAAAAGTGTCTTAAAGTGTTTATATTACGACTACTATTCCATGAGCGAGAATCTTACCTTGCCGTAACACACTCCTTGACTAGCACGGGAGGTAATAGTACATTATGATACATGTGTGCTATGTTGATCATTATACTCGAGGCGATATTATTCGCGCGAGCCGCAGGCGAGAGCGATTAGAAAGCCGAGTGTATTTTCATACGACGTTTTTCAACACACTTGCGAGGAAAAACAAACAGACTTGTATTGTTAAATATTCTTCTTCTTGGTGTCGCTGGCACGATTGTATTTTAAATCTTGTTTTCCCAAAAGTGGCGGGCTTGGTGGGGCAAAGTGGAATTACTCAACTTTGCCACTTCCACGGCGTTGTCGGTGGCAGCGCAGAGGTCACTTTGACTGCATGTTTTGGGACACAGAGGGCAGGATAGGAGGTGGAGCATTGTTAAATATTAACTTGTATGGAAAATGGCGCGCTGGTTTTGTTTTCCCGCGCGCCGTGCTAGGGGTAAATCATTTTAAATATTATATTAGTCATTGGCACTGACAAAACCGTTAAACAGCCTATAGAAAAGAAAATATAATAAACACAAACTAGCTAATGTAGACTGATCCTAGTGTTGTCGTACGTCAAATTGTAGTGTATTTAGTATGGAATTAGAAAGTACTATTAGCATAGAGAAATATACATTCGTTCAGAGACAATTCGCAAAAACAGAACGCCAGTCAGGGTCTTTTCCGTTTGGTTTCGGAGGGGACCACGGACTAATTTAAGGTATTCACCATAATATATATCAGGTTGTATCTTGATCAAATATGGTTCGCGACTACCTATAATATAATGTATTTACAGAATTATAGTCATTAGAATTGAATTCTTAAGTTAGATTTCAGTTAGAGATCTTGATCAAAATATGATTTGCGGCTATAACAGGTACCTCTTTACAGAATTATAATCATTAGAATCATTAATACATCTTTCTAAGTTAGATTTGTTCCTTAAGAACAAATCTCTTATGGAAAAAAGTTCATAAGGAACAAATCTAACTTAAGGATTCAATCCTAATGACTATATAATTCTGTAAATACATATACATAATATTATAGGTAGTCGCGAAACATATTTGATCAAGATACAACCTGATATATAATAAGGTGAATACCCCGTGCTGGTCCCTTCCGAAACCAAACGGAAAAGACCCTGACTGGCGTTCTATTATTGCGGATTCTCACTGAACGAATGTATATTTCTCTATGCCAATAGTACTTTCTAATTCCATATTAAATACACTACAATTTGACGCACGACAACACTACGATCAGTCTAAACATTAGCTAGTTTGTGTTTTTTTTTTCTATAGGCTGTTTAACGGTTTTGTCAGTGCCAAAGACTAATATATTTAAAATGAGAGTCAATGCTGCGCGCGCATCGCTAGTGCTAGCACGGCGCGCGGGAAAACAAAACGAGCGCGCCATTTTCCAAACAAGTTAATATTTAACAATGCAAGTCTGTTTTTTTTTCCTCGCAAGTGTGTTGAAAAACGCCGTATGAAACGCGTGTGCACTCTCGCCTGCGGCTTGCGCGAATAATATCGCCTCGAGTATAATGATCAACATAGCACACATGTATCATAATGTACTATTTCTCTGTATATCGTCATTGGGCATTTATTATTTTATCAAGTATGTGAACCATTGCTTTACTTGTGATATCATTCTTATAACTTAACTGTTCTTCTACTCCCCTTGCTACTTGTTATAGATAAGTTCTAAATTAGTTCAGTTGAACGTGAGTGTTGCCCTATACTGTATGTAAATATGTATTACCGGTGTACTGTAACCTAAACTGGTCAATAAAGTTATTATTATTATTATACCGAATTAACTTTATAACTGGCATCAATAATTTAATGAAATAGTCATTCAATTTGAATTTAGAAAGAGGTGTTGATGAATTTAATGGGTATAATTTCTGAAAATACATACATGTTACGGTCGCGAATCATATTTTATTTATTTATTTATTGAGGATCTCCAACAAAGGATACACATAAACAATAGAAATTTACAATAATAAAAAAGGTTCTTTTACGTTACGAAAAATGGATGTTTTTTACTGCATCATTGAAATCAGAAAAAAATACTGCAGTAAATACCATACAATCAACCATTTTTAATTTATACATAGATACAACAAAAACGCTATAAGTTTTTTTTTTCACAGTCAAGATACACCTCCTGTCCTCGTTTGTATGCTACGAAACACTTACAGCAGTATGTATTTGTCACAAAATAATGTTCTACTGAGAGACAGCAATTTCGCCGCCTGAGTATTTTATGCCTGCCAGAGATACTACAATTCTATCGCTTGGGTTTTGAATGTGCTTTAGACTTACTACGTTTTATTCTACCCATTTTATAATAAATATGATCCATAAATCATTAACAATAGAGTTTAAATTTGCACAAAATTATAATTACGCTAAATAAGTGTTTATCGTCCATAAGTCCCTTGTGAGCAACGTGGTGAAGATCGAGAGTGGGTCGACCAGGGTGGGATACCTTATACTCAGAATATCCGAAAGGTATTCACTGAAGGTCGTACAGGTTTACGCCCCGACCTCGTCACGCCCCGACGATGACCATGTATGAGGATATTTCCAGAGCCATGCATGGCTCTAAAACTCACTTTACCGTTGTCATGGGGGACTTTAACGCGAAACTGGGTAAACGAAACGATGATGAGCTGCGAGTGGGGCAATTTGGAGTTGGACCCCGGAACCACCGGGGCCACCTACTGGCTAGTTTTATGGAGAAGGAAGGCCTCTTTATGATGAATTCCTTCTTCAGAAAACGTGAGCACAGAAAGTGGACCTGGCAGAGCCCGGATGGTGCAACTAAAAATGACACTTCCAAAGTGGTAAAATGTGTCCCCCCTCCTGTAACTTCTAAAATAAGAGAATGATAAAACTAAAAAAAAAAATATCATGTACATTACCATGTAAACTTCCACCGAAAATTGGTTTGAACGAGATCTAGTAAGTAGCTCGCCGATGAAAATTTAAAAACATATGATGGTACGGAACCCTCGGTGCGCGAGTCCGACTCGCTCTTGCCCGGTTTTTTTTTACTGTTGCCATTTTATTTTGAGGTTTTATTTGCAAATTGACTTAGGTTAGCCTTTTGGTGTATTTGTTGATGGGTATATTTGCTTCGATGTTGGAGGGGCTTTCTTTTTTTTTTTCTGTGGATGGGAAATCATCAAATGACCCCTCCCGCTCTGGGTGGAGCGGAAGAGAGTGTCAGACTCTTACTGACTACAACCTACCCGTGTTCCTTCCTTAGGAATGGGATGGGGGATTAGGGATGAAACCAAATTGGTGACAGTAGATTTGTTGGTGCAGAAGCCATGCTGTTTCGAGGATAGTTGTGGTTTTACATGGGATGTTAATATTGGGTAAATCAAAGATAGAAAGATTCAAAGATTTTTGAGAAGATCTAAGACAAGATATAAATTGGTCTGTAATTTTTAGCATCTGCACAGTCACCTTTTTACCCGACTGCGCGACGCAAAGGAGTGGTAATGTGTTCATCAGCCTATGTATGTATGTATGTATGTTTTATGTTTGTATGTTCCTTTGAAGCACTTTAAAGACCAAACGCCCGGGCCGATTTTTATGATTCACACGTCAATCGATTCCTCTTAGTCCGGCGAGTGTCACTAAAGATATGACGTTAGTGAAAATTCAATATGGCGACTACTATGTATGTATGTATGTCTTCAAAAACATTTTTTTTTCTCAAAACCTATCGAGTGGGGTATCAAAATAAAGGGCTTTAAAAGAAGATTGCAAAAATATAAACAACTTATATGGTTAAAAGTAATTCGAAGTGACAAATCGTAAAAAATACGTACCAAGAACTAAATCGTCAGCGAAATCTTTCACATTTAATTTTGTAAACTAAAAAGCTGGAAATAAAAAAAGTTATTAAAAAAAATAAGTAATATATAATAAGTAAAATAAGTAGGCGGGACCCATACTATTTTTTTATTATATTTTCAAATTCAAATGGGTCCCGCCTGCTTCCAACTTTTATTTAATTTAAATTTAATTTAAAATGGGCTTGTTTTTAGCTTTTCAGTTCTTTTAACTTAAGTTTTTTACCGCAGTCGGGTATTTTATTTTTTTTAATAACTTTTTTTTTAATATTGGCACTACGTTAGCCTTTTTCCATTCTATTGGAAATGTAGATGATTCAAGCGATTTATTAATAATTAGGGTAAGGGGAAATGCTAAATTTCGCAAACTTTTTTTATGAAAAGTGGAGGCAACCCATCCGGACCAGCTCCTTTGGTAACATCGATTCTGTTTATTGCTTTAAAGCACTTCGCTCTCAGTAAAAGCAATTTTACTGAGAATAAACTGAGGGAATATTTGGGTATTTGTTGGAGCTCGGGACATTCTGCTAGTGACAGAAAACGTTAACGAAAATTGAGTAGCAAAGAGCTGGCAAATATCGTCACCTGTCGTAGCTATTGAATCGTTTAGTGTCATTTCGGACGGTATAGAGCGGGATTTAGAATTTTTGGTTTTTGGACCAGAAAGCTTTGGGGTTTGACCGGATGTTATTCTCCACAGAGTAAACATATTTCCTATAGCAGTTTTTCATAGTCAACCGTGCTTTCTCATCAAGCAGTCTGTACTCAATCTCGTCACGTGGGTTTCCGTATTTTTTAAAACGTTTTCTATGCTTTTCTTTTTCGTTGAGAACTCTCAATAAGGTTTTAGAGTACCATGGGGGAAAGTTTTGGCTTGGATATAGATAGATGAGAAAACTGTTGTAGTTAGTTATGATTTTCAGCGAGTATGAAATGTCTTCTTCTAATCACGCCTTCAGCTACGTACTTTTAATTTCCAATTTCAAGCTTGAGTTATGTAGCGTATCTTTAACTAATTTCACAATCAATTATCCTGCCCTATAACCAAACAATACAATGAAGATTTTTCATTATTATTTCGCGTAGATAACAGTATGGTACCAAGCTTTTAAAAAATGGTATCTAAGATCTCATGTTTAATTATTTTCGGAATAATAATCTTTACAAATGGGAACCCAGTTTACAGACAAGATTCTGATCATGAAGAACCGCAATATGACCTCAAAACGTTGATTTCCGAGCTTTCAAAACAAAGTAAATACGATGTAATGTTAATTCACCATGAAGATCGCCCGGGGACTCATCATGAGGATACAACAAAAATAACTTATAATGGTGGTAAACCTAATTATCACTATTACAATGAGGAAAACCGTAATGCAGAGTTGTACCAAGGTGTACGTGGAAAGAACTCGTACTACAACACGAAGCCACCAAGCGTACAAAACTTAAATTTATTCCTTAGAAATAAGCTCGGAACTCAAAAACCCAAAAAACTTAATGATGATACAAAAGACTGTATGAAAAAATGGGGGACATGTACAGAACTAGTATGGAACTTTACTGATACAAGAACATCAACCAGAAGTAGCGTAGGACAAGGGCAGGAAGATGATGATACTGACACAAGAAACAATTCAGTAAACGAAGATGTTCTGAAGCTCCTAAATGATCTCGATAAATCTCTGAAACTAGATGGAAACAACGACATAGAACTGCGTTGCTATGGTACCGGTTGTGACGTAAACAGAGTTGACGATAATCGCAACAGTGACAGAGATGATAGCGGTAACAGAGATTATAATTACAATATTATCGACGATAATTATGACAGACCGCTGCGCTGCAACGGTAAGAGATGCAGTATACATAGAGAGTATGACGATAGGAATTATAAAGATAATCTGCGATGTTACGGAAACAGGTGCAGTACAAAAACAAATGGCAGAGATGACGACGACAATGACGTCAGAATCAATGAAGATGATTTTAACAAAGAGATCAACCGTATTTTGCATTCGAACAGAGATAATAGTGACAGAAATAGTATTGATTTCTTCCGTTGTATTGGAGATAGATGTATTCGAAACAGAAATGATAATGATCGCAGAGATACGTTGCGTTGTATTGGTGACCGATGCAGCCGAGACAGAGATGGCAGGGGCGACAGATATGATGGCAAAGATGACAGAAGTAGGTTGCGATGCGTTGGTGACAAATGCGGCAGAAATACAGATGATAATGAAAGAGGCATATACTGTACTGGAAATAGATGCGGTAAGAGTAGACCTGCTAAGAGAACGGAGTATTCAAAACCCAATAAATATAATGTGAGAGAACAGACAGATAAACTTTTTCGAAACATGCTCGAGAAAGACAAAAAAAAAATAGAAGAAAGCTATAGTATCCTAAGAAACGGAGTATTTGAAATTATTCAAAATATGCATGTTACACCAGAAAAACTAAACAGACCACACCACAAACACAGAAACAAGACACGTCCAGTACGTCCACGTCATGTCATCGATCTTGGATTATGACCAGACTGAAAAACTTATACAAATATGTCAGTAATTATTTATTAATAAATATATATTTTATTGAATACCGATAAGTACTAAATAACTTTATATAAACAATATCTAATACACTATAAAGTAGTTATTTGTATTATACAATGTGTCCGGTCATGGACTTGCGATATTCTAGGTACATAGGTAACAACTATTCTAGTACACAAATACACTATACACTAGGGTCCAATCCACTAAAATATGAATGTCAATTTAATGTTGTATTGTAACTTAGCTCAAAATCTGTCGATCTAGGAAAAAAATAAAAAGGGTCATAGGGGTTGTTTTTCAAGTAATTTACAATAATTTGTTGATTGGCATAATTTTTAGATTTTTTTTTGGAGTTTTTTTTTTTTTTTAAGTTACGAAAATGTGAATGTATAATGATCGCAATGGAAACGATCAATATCGTTGCCCTCCGAATAAGCCTACTTTTATCTCAGTAGGACCAAAACTTTGAGAGATATGTTTCATGTAGAGAATATCTCAACAAAAAAAGCTAAATAAATGACTGCCAAATAGCGGGGAAGCGCATCGGACCCTAGTGTGTAGTGAATTTGTGTACTAGAATAGTTGCTACATAAGTACCTAGAATATCGCTAGTCCATGACCGGACACATTGTATATATATAAATATACACAAGTAAATATATATGTACATATACATATACATACGTACAGTAAATACATTACATTAGGACTTTTTCTTACTTTTAATTTTATTATTTTAGTTTTAGAAACACCTTTTTTGCATTGGCGCCGATTCTGTTTGTTCACAAACTAAACTAAATTTAAGTTCATGCATCTTTTTCTTTCTATTTCAACGGAAGATAAATATTAGTTTAGTCCTGTCAAATTAAGATACTCCATAGACAATTTAGACGAGATTAAAAAATTGGCTACTAAAAATACGTCAATTTACGTCAGGCGCTGACTAATTTGACAGGACTAAACTACAATTTATCTTCTCAACTCTGAACTTAAATTTAGTTTAATTTGTGAACAACAGAATCGGCGCCATTGTCTGATTTCTTTGCATATACTACTTGTTTACGCTAAACTTGTAACTCGTTATCGTCATCTATGATTCACAGCAAAACAAAAGTATTTGGTAAAAAGTGTCTTAACGTGTTTATATTACGAGTGTACGACTATACGCCGACAGACACTACGCCGACAGACTGAACACCGACAAGACTTTACTTCGACGGGACTCTTCGCCGACAGGACACTTTGCCGACAGGACTCTTCGCCGACAGGGTCATCAGCGACGCAACTTATCTCCGATAATCAGATACTTTTTATATTTCTTTTTGCGGATGGGAAATCATCAAATGACCCCTCCCGCTCTGGGTGGAGCGAAGGGAGTGTCAGACTCTTACTGACTAATACCCACCCGTATTCCTTCCTTAGCCCTTTATGTTCCGGGCCAGCGGTAACCCTTTCGGACAATCCCGCTGACCCGGCAGGCTTCGGCCCTAAGGGGCTCCTTGATGCTGACATCTCTTTGAGGCGCGCGTAGAACACGTACGCGCCATCCAGTATGGGCCTGGTCCTGATCGGACGTTGAGCTACCCATTACTCCCCGCCCGCAGGCCCGCGCCTACGGTGGCTGGGAATCGTCACGTGGCGGCTCCCGAAGCCTGGAGCGTCTCCCGCGGCGGCTGGGATGGGAGGCCCTCTCCCTGAACCGTCCCGCCACCTCCTTTGCTAGCATGACTGCTTCGCAGATGGAGGTGACTGCCTCCCACTCCCTCTCGCCCCGGACCATGGCTTGCACCAGGGCCGGACGCGAGAGATCGCTGCCACTGCCGATCGCCACTACGAGGACACGGCGGTGCTCCGCCCAAGCGGGGCAGACCTCCATCGTGTCCTCTGGGCGATCCTGGCAATGGTGACACCCGGGCGTTTCCTCCCGCCTGATGATGTGCAGGAACCTCCCGAAAAATCCATGTCCGATGAGGACCTGCGTCAGGCGGTAGGTGAGGGCGCCGTGGCGCCTCTCTAGCCACTCCTCAAAGAGGGGTCTTATCGCCGCTATCGCGGCATTCCCTGCGCTGGGTTGCGACAGTCGCTCTTTCCATACCACCATGAGATCGCGCCGGAGATTTTCCCGAAGAAGCAGATTTTCCCCCCGGTGTAGTACCTCCGCGCGCCACTCACACAAGCGCGCGAGGACTATCGCCTCCAGATCCCATGGCGGCAGTCCGGCAAGGAGGCGCGGGAGACGCTCCGGGCTTCGGGAGCCACGTGACGACTCCCGGCCACCGTAGGCGCGGGCCTGCGGGCGGGGAGTAATGGGTAGCTCAACGTCCGATCAGGACCAGGTCCATACCGGATGGCGCGTACGTATTCCACGCGCGCCTCAAAGAGATGTCAGCATCAAGGAGTGGGCCCCTTAGGGCCGAAGCTTGCCAGGTCAGCGGGATTGTCCGAAAGGGTTACCGCTGGCCCGGAACATAAAGGGCTAAGGAAGGAATACGGGTGGGTATTAGTCAGTAAGAGTCTGACACTCCCTTCGCTCCACCCAGAGCGGGAGGGGTCATTTGATGATTTCCCATCCGCAAAAAGAAAAATAAAAAGTATCTGATTATCGGAGATAAGTTGCGTCGCTGATGACCCTGTCGGCGAAGAGTCCTGTCGGCAAAGTGTCCTGTCGGCGAAGAGTCCCGTCGAAGTAAAGTCTTGTCGGTGTTCAGTCTGTCGGCGTAGAGTCTGTCGGCGTATAGTCGTACACTCTTATATTACGACTACTATTTCATGAGCGAGAATCTTACCTTGCCGTAACACAGTGCTTGACTAGCACGGGGAGGTAATAGTACATTAGGTATGTATGATACATGTGTGCTATATTGATCATTATACTTGAGGCGATATTATTCGGGCGAGCCGCAGGCGAGAGCGATAAGAAAGCCGAGTGTATATCGTTTCATACGACGTTTTTCAACACACTTGCGAGGAAAAAAAAACAGAATTGTATTGTTAAATATTCTTCTTCTTCGTGTCGCTGGCACGACTGTATTTTAAATCTTGTTTTCCCAAAACTTTGCCACTTCCACGGCGTTGTCGGTGGCAGCGCAGAGGTCACTTTGACTGCATGTTTTGGGACACAGAGGGCAGGATAGGAGGTGGAGCATTGTTAAATATTAACTTGTATGGAAAATGGCGCGCTGGTTTTGTTTTCCCGCGCGCCGTGCTAGCCAACCAGCACTAGCGATGCGCGCGCAGGGGTAAATCATTTTAAATATTGTATTAGTCATTGGCACTGACAAAACCGTTAAAAAGACTATAGAAAAAAAAAAAAAAAACACAAACTAGCTAATGTAGACTGATCCTAGTGTTGTCGTACGTCAAATTGTAGTGTGTTTAGTATGGAATTAGAAAGTACTATTAGCATAGAGAAATATACATTCGTTAAGAGACAATTCGCAAAAACAGAACGCCAGTCAGGGTCTTTTCCGTTTGGTTTCGGAAGGGACCACGGACTAATTTAAGGTATTCACCATAATATATATCAGGTTGTATCTTGATCAAATATGGTTCGCGACTACCTATAATATAATGTATTTACAGAATTATAGTCATTAGAATTGAATCCTTAAGTTAGATTTGTTCCATAAGAGATTTGTTCTTAAGGAACAAATCTAACTTAGAAAGATGTATTAATAATAATAATAATTAAATGAAAAAATGTTGACGAGATTAGCAGCTCGCCGCGCACGCCTACCACCTCCGGACTCGTCGCTCAGCCCCGCCCCGCCACCGCCGGAACCCAGCCCCATCGAGAGTGTTGTGACACCGGCCGTAGCAGTTGCGTCGAGCTCGAGCGACGAATATTTTTCCCCGCCGACGTCGCCAACACCTGTACGTCGGCAGGGGAGAGGCCGGCCACCGAGGAGCTTGGGACTTAGGGGCCATCTGGCCCCGAGTCGGGTCCCCGCTACCGGTGGTTGTGTGCAGCGCATGAGATGGACTCAGTCTATGAACGAGAACGTCATGCGCGCATATTACGGGTCTACAGAGGGGGGAATTAACCTCACTGCGTACCGCGATAGGATGCTGTCTCTGTTCCAGGAACTGGAACCAACCGTCAACGTTTCGGCCCAACGACTGTCGGATCAGGTGCGGGTCATCCAACGCAATCACAGGTTGGACGATATCGCACTTGATAGGCTGCGCTCAGAGGTACTGAGCAACCATATCGTCTCGACTTCGGCACAAACTGCGGCACAGGCGTCAACTGTTGATGCCATCCCGCCGCAGTCCAATCATGTTGAAGAAGAGGATGATAGGGTTGACACAGTAAGTAGCCAGTGCAACGTCCGACTGAGGACCGCACTGGAGGATGCATTACGCGAGTATAGGTCCACTCCAACCGAACTTAGACCCCGATTACCACGGTTACCCATGCACAAAAAAAATAGGGCGCTGGTGTGTGCCTTGGACTCGCAGCTCAAGAATTTCTTCGAGAGCAGCGAGGATCTCGTTGATACACATTCGATCTTGTACTGTGCGGCTGTGGCGGCATGTCGTTTAGCTAACGTCAAATTCCCAAACTGTGACGGAGCTATTCGACCAAAACCAGCCGTACCAGGCTGGCAGCGCAGGATCGAACGTCGTATCGATGGGGCCAGGGTACTCATCGGCAAATTATACTGCTTCAGGGAGGGCAATACACGACCACGTGTGATGCGCTTTGTAAGGCGGGCATTCTCGGGGACTGGAATCAGCCCTCGAGAATACATGTCCCGTGTCACAGAGCGCATCGACTTCCTGAAGCAGAAAGTTTGTGCATGGGCGAGCCGAATTCGGCGGTATAAGCGGCGGGTTGATCGATACACGCAGAATCGCATGTTCCAGAGCGATGAAAGGTGGGTGTATAGAGCTTGGGAGCGACCTGAACAAAATGTGACAGATATATGCCGCCCGGATGATGCCGCCACAAGTGCATTCTGGTACAGCATCTGGTCGGTACCCGTCTGTCACACTGAGGCTGACTAGATGCAGGATGTCGAGCGAGTGTGTGAGTCTGTGCCAGAAATGGAAACAATCCTAATTACGCCATCAGACGTGGCCAGAGCGGTCCGTCCGTTACCGAATTGGAAATCACCGGGACCGGACGGACTGCACAATTTTTGGCTGAAATGGCTAATTAGTTCACACACTTGCCTGGCATCTCAGTTCCAGTCATCCTTAGAGTCTGGGTCGCTACCACAGTTTCTAACAACAGGCGTTACCCACCTGCTCCATAAATCAGGTAGGCCCGCGGAAACCAAGAATTATAGACCGATCACGTGTTTGTCGACGGTTTATAAACTTCTTACATCCATTTTGAGAGCGAAAATTAATACACACATTGAGAGTAACTCGATTATGTCTGCCTCTCAAAATGGATGTAGGAATGGGTCCCGCGGTACTAAGGAGCTACTCCTCATAGACATGGCCATTAGCCAACAGGTTCGTCGATCTCGCAAGGATCTGTCGACATGTTGGATAGATTACAAGAAGGCCTACGACTCGGTGCCACATTCATGGCTCATGAGGGTGCTGGAGTTGTACAAGATAGATGCAACTCTACGCACCTTCCTTGAGTCGTGTATGAGGCAATGGAAGACGGTCCTTCGTTATCCAGGATGTCCACAGATCCAGGGGAATGATGAGCCTGTATGGATTAAACGCGGAATATTTCAGGGCGACAGTTTGAGTCCACTTTGGTTTTGCTTAGCCCTGAATCCTCTAAGTACACTACTGGAGGATTCAGGTCTAGGCTATCGGTTGAAGAGAGGTGGTCAGGTCATATCTCACCTCCTTTACATGGATGATTTAAAACTCTTTGCCCCCAACAAATTGCGTCTGATGGAGCTACTGAAGGTAACTGAAACTTTCAGTAGCGCCATCAGGATGGAATTTGGTGTGGACAAATGTGCAGTCATGCATGTAAAGCGAGGGGAGATTATGGAATCCGAGGGAATTCAACTCTCCGATTCCATAAGCCTCAGATCCCTCTCCTCATCCGAAAGCTATAAGTATTTGGGTATGTCGGAAGCGTTAGGCATCAACGATGCTGACATGAAGCAATCGTTGAAGGAGCGCTTCTTTTGTCGCCTGAAGAAGGTATTAAATAGTCTTCTTTCGGGCGGAAATAAGGTACGCGCCTTCAATGGTTGGGTCATGCCGGTTTTAATGTACTCTTTCGGCATACTCAAATGGACTCAGACCGAACTCGACGCCCTGCATAGAAGAGTCCGTACACTACTGACCGCAAACCGGATGCATCACCCACGATCATCGGTGATGAGACTGTATATCCCGCGGAAGTGCGGGGGGCGAGGCTTTTTAAATGCGAAGACCCTCCACAACCGCGAGGTGTGCAGTCTCAGGGAATATTTTTTAAAAGCCGAAGTGGGTATGCACCGTGATGTGGTCGCAGTGGACAAGGGGCTCACCCCGCTCTCCATGGCTAAAGAGAACTGGCGCAAACCTGTAGTACTTTCTACTGATGACCGCAAGAAGGTATGGCAAAGCAAGGAGCTTCACGGGCGCTTCTATCGGGCTCTTCATGAGCCCGGTGTAGACTTCTTAGCATCCGTATCCTGGCTACGTTTTGGTGACCTTTTCGGGGAAACTGAAGGTTTTGTCTGTGCAATTATGGACGAAGTTATCTTAACGAATAACTACCGGAGACATATTATGAAGGACGGGACGGTTGACGTGTGTCGGGCATGCCACCGTCCGGGTGAGTCTATCAGACATATTATCTCTGGTTGTTCTCGTCTGGCTAACGGCGAGTACTTGCACAGGCATAACCAAGTAGCTAGGATTATTCATCAGCAACTTGCTTTGATATATAAACTTGTGGATTCTGAGGTACCGTACTACAAGTATGTGCCCGACCCAGTTCTTGAAAATGACCATATCACATTGTACTGGGATCGGTCTATCATTACTGACAATTCTATCATTACTGACAACAGGACTATTATTGTAAAAGTCTATCATTACTGACAACAGGACTATTGTTGCCAATAAGCCTGATATAGTAGTGATAGACCGATTAGCGCGCCGCACAATGATTGTCGATGTTACCATTCCACATGACGGGAACCTCGTGAAAGCTGAGAAAGAGAAGCAAATTAAATATCTCGACTTAGCACACGAGGTTGTTGACATGTGGAATGTTAGCTCGGCTATCATTGTACCGATTGTCGTATCGGCCAATGGACTGATGGCCGAAAGCCTCGATCAACATCTATCGAGGCTCTCGTTAGGCGGTTGGGTCAAGGGCCTGATTCAGAAGGCAGTACTCCTCGATACGGCTCGCATTGTGAGGAGGTTCCTGTCTCTGGAGCCCTAACCACCGGTAGCTTGGACCCTGCTCCCGACACTGGCGGATCGCTATTTTTTTATATTTTTAAATGTTTTTTATACTTATTTTATATTTTAAGAAATATTTAAAAATGTTATTAGATGTGTAAATAGACAAATAAACGAAAATAATAATAATATTTATTCATATAAAAAATACACAAGACCTATGAAGTCCCTGACTCCTGAGCTAGTTCAAAGACCTGTGTTACAGGGGGCAGTGTCTTCTCCCATTATTTGTCACAAAAGCAAAAGAAAAGATGCAAATTTTAAAAGGATGTGTATATCTGTGGAGTGTTAGTGTGAAGTGTTGATGTAGGAATATGTATTGTGTTTTATGATGATTTATGTGTGAATGTGAGTATGGTATACATTTAAATTAAACATTACATTCCTAAAGTGGAGTGAGTTCAGGGTAGCAGTTTTTCAGTTTGGTCATAGTCTAAACCTAGTAGCCACTGCTTTATTGTTATTCTAGTTTCACGATAAGAAAGGGGGTGGAAGTTTTTTATTTTATTTATTTTATTATATAAATATGTAGACATGAAGCATTGTTGTCGCCTAGCAGATGCTGTAAGGCATTTGACTGATGGACAGACGTCTCTGATAGTACGCTTTTTGTGGTAATCTAAAGCATTATATGGGGTGATTCTATGTTGCTTTGTGAGGAGTTGCAGTAAATATAGCTGTCTTACTGTAAGCACTTGGCATGATTCGTACAATATTTTTGTTGGGAATCTATATGGCCTGTGTGTCATGACTTTTAGTAAAGACCTTTGTGCTCTTTCAAGGCGTATCATTAAGGTCTTACACGCCCCTCCCCACACAACAGCACAATATCCAAGAACTGACTGAGCCAAAGCGTAGTAAACGGTCCTTAGTAGTTCAAAGTTGGCAACATGCCTCAAATGTCTAAACACCCATATAAGCTTCCTAGTACGAGCTGTTATCATATCTACATGTGGACGCCAACTCAATCTGTCATCCAGTATAACGCCAATACTAAAAAAAACCTATTGAATACTAAAAAAAATAATTCAGAACAATATTCCTTTTTTCAAATACGAATTTCACCGAAGACAAAAAATAAGTCATTTGGGAAATTCACCCTATTACTTGAGTTAATAATTATGGATAACTTTAATGATTCTGTCAAAGTGGCCTTTTTAGGCCCCCCATGTACCTACACTGATGTTTGGAATGGTCTTTTGAGGAAAATACTACAACAAAATTCTGAAATTCTGAAAAACTTAAGAAAATATAGAACTATATAATTATAGCTATACTTAGGTAGTTATAACTTTGACTCTACAAATTACAACCTGCCATAAGTAGTATCTAATTGTAGACCGTACGTTTACCACCAAAACATCTCCGGAATCGTCTCAATCTAGCCACCATAAAAGTCTAGACTCCTCTGCCAATTCAGCAAACATCCAGCCAGTCTGAAATCCGCAGCCCGTCGCTGCCATTTATGGTTCGCTATCGATTCGTTGCGGCGCGGCGTGGGTGGAGAGACCAACTACTTGAAGGGAACTCGAATACCAATTAGTTGAACTTTTGCAGTTTTTTTTTACTGTTGCCATGTTATTTTGAGGTTTTATTTGCAAATTGACTTAGGTTTTGGTGTATTTGCTGGGTATATTTACTTTGATGTTGGAGGGGCTTGTATCTAGCTACGCTTTCCTCTGTTGGTCCGTGGATGGGTGACCATCTGTACATAACAAGACCCCTTCGTGCCTCGGAAAGCACTGGATCTGGGCCTCAAGTCGGCTATTAGTATAGTGTCACAATGGTCTATCATTGATTTCATAATTGCTGATTTTGACAAGTTTGGTAATCTACTATAATGGCGTCACTAAGACATTCCAATGGTCAATCACTGACACTTCATTGAAAGAAATGGCATAGAATGGTAATCTCGTACCTAATGACAAATGAATTACTGACTTAGGCGTTAATCTGCTAAAATTTTGACAGTTCCTTTGATCAGTGACCTCTACCATTACAACGTCATTGTGCAGTCATTGCTTTTAATTCGTTACGAGTATCGTGTAAGTTCTGTGCCATTGACCGACCAATGATCGACCATTATGAATTTAGCAGATTACGAACTTTTAGCAAAATGACAATAGGATCGTGTTGGAATGACGAATTTATAAAAATAGCAGACTAGGGCCCCTGGCTGTCATTAGTGGATTTTGACAGTCGCTACGGGTCGTTAGAAGCCTGCAAGTTTGACAACCAGTCTTACCAAGGGGTGTTGTATTACCCATTAACTGGGTTGTGGAGGTCAGATAGGCAGACGCTCTATGTAAAATACTGATTCAGCTGCATCCGGTGAGACTGGGAGCCAACCCCTACATACATAGTTGGGTAAAGGCTAGGCAGATGATGATTTGCTTTGATGTTGATTTTAAAGCCAGAAGATGTTGGTTGGGTGGAGAGCAACCCATAGATACTAATAATATTAATAACTGAAACTTCTTAAAAACATAAAGCAAAGTATAAAAGAGATTTAGTGTGAGGGACCGAGAGAGCTATATTTTTCTTCTCTCTTATGTAACGAAATGTACCTAAACGTAACGCGTTTCACTCTCAATAATAATTCTCGTCCAATTATGTATTACCGAATCGCCGTGAAGTTTCACTTTAACGAACATTATTTTCTTGATTCTGTGTCATTCATATCCTTATCAGTATCTATCATCTTTTCTTTACTCTTAGGTAGGTACATTTAAATGCAATATTCATGATCATAATCTTGTTTATCTAAGAGCTGAGCATCTCAAGTCACTATAAACACAATAAGCTCATTAAAATAAAGCTGTAAGTTAAATAGTTAATGCTCCGGCTGGTTTCACGTCGCCATCTTGCACTGATGGGTGATCCGTGTGCTGTGTTTGACTCATCGATTGTGAGCAATACCTAAATAAATAATGATGTTGATTTGCTGGCTAAGGATAAATACACGTATTTATTTGTATTAGGACGTTTAATTATCTACGCTATTATTTGAAGTACAGTGTGCTTTTAGTGTAGTAGATATCAATAAACTACATAGTATGCATCAGTGACGAAGGGTGAATTTATGTCAGAGGTAAGCCGGAGCAAAAAAAAAAAATAAGTAGGCGTTTTACAATATTTTAATTGTATGGTGTATTAATACTACAGTATGATATGATTATATTTCAATGATGAATTGACTATAATTATAGTCAATTGACTATACCTACAGGGTTATTGGTAAAACATTAACAACCTCTTAAGAGGTCATTGTACTTACTCATCATTTTGAACAACTTTTACTATGGGACCAAACCCGAAGCCGCGAAAAAAAAAATCAGCTGTTCCCTTCATTTATGTTCGTGTAACTCAAACTCAAAGACTAGTATTCTCTTTGGTTATAACTCGTCAAAATGTAAGGAACAGCAGATTTTTTTTTCGCGATTTCTGGTTTGGTCCCATAGTAAAAGCTGTTCATAATGATGAGTACAATGACCTCTTAAGAAGTTGTTAATGTTTTATCAATAACCCTGTATAGTCAATTCATCATCATTCTGAATTTTCGAAGGGAAGCCGGTGGGAATCCAGTTGTATGGTTCCGTCGCCACTGATATGCATTATGGAACAAGATGGTCACTCACTGGACCCTTGAGGGAGAACATCGCCGCCGTCAAGGACCAGAAAAACTACGGCGAAGGTGGTATAACGATCTGACGGTATAACGATGTCTGCAGGACCAACGTGGCCTGGCCAGAGATCGCACAAGACAGTCCCAGGTTTGGAAAAAAAAGGGAAGGTTTTTGTCCGAAAGCGGAACAAAAAAAACTATTATTGAGTTACTTTATACCTATATAGTTTAATGATGATTCAGGGAATTACGATTGTGGCTTTGTAAGGTTGTTTTTCAAAAACACAACCTCTCCAAAATTTCACGGTTGAAATTTGGTGCAAATTGGCAAATTGTAACAAAACAGACCCTGAACGTGATTACTTGTAACAACAGACCCGTACAAGGTCACCGCGGTGGGGTGACACGTCACGTGGCTGTAGGGGTGAGCCACAACGAGGGTTGAATCACTAGGGCTGTACGAGTACCTACGCGTAACTAGGTACAGGGTTAGGGACTGCGGATGACGTAACCTTGATGTTTTCTTTTATGTAGGTATACGGAACTTATAACACAACTTCACGCCTTTTATGCATGAAGGGTTAGACAAATGTGTAGGTACCCATTACCTATAGTACCTACTCCCATATTTCGCCAGTTATGTTTAAGTCCCATGTAATAGGGGGCGAGCCTATGTCATCGACGAGCACAAATCCAGGCTCCAGGGGGCCTTAAAAGGCCACTTTGGCAGAATCATAAAAGGATAACATTATGAATCTTAATGGACAGTTAACCGTTAAGTTAATCGTATCAAATCGCATTGGTGAATGATTTTTCAGTTATTTTTTTTGCTAGAAGACGAGATTTCGGTCGTCCGCGGCGAGATGGCCGAACGACATTGATTACCATCGCAGGTCGAACATGGGAGGCTGCCACAGGGGCGTGGGGAATGGCACTTGAAAAGAGAGACCAGGGGCCTAAAAAGGCCACTTTGGCAGAATCGGGTTTTGGGGATTTTGATTGTATGAAAAATCCTATTCCTTGAGGTAATAAACTTGAATCGTGGCACGAATACCTTTTACTCAAGTTATAACAACATAAAAAAAGTATAAAAAGAGGGGATACAGTTTATATGAAAAATCTTATTAATTTGCCTTTTTTTTTTATTCTCATTCATTTTTTCATTCTCAGTAATTTTTAGTTTAAACAAAACCCCTCACAGAGGATTTAGGGGATGACAAAGTTGATAGGTTAGAAAAATATGTAGGTATGTGTTACAGGGTAATTCAAAAATCGACTCCTAACAATGTGGAAAAGGTTAATAAAGTTTAAGGGCTATATATCACTGGGACACCATGGCGGCGCAACCAGTCGCGCCACCGTGGTGTCCGTAAGCTACCAAACTAGACACCATACAGACACCAGCGTCGCCACACCACACTGAGACAGTATCAAAATGGATCTTGAAGACCGTCACTGGCGGCCGGACTGGCGGCCGAGTGAGTTAGACACCATACAGCGCTATAGTAATTAGTGGTGGCGCGACCAGCGTGGCGGCGCAACCAGTAACATTCTGTGCACGCGTCCGAGTTGGTCGCGCCGCCAAATTGGTTGCGCAACCAAACGGACACCAGGTGAGTAACGCTCTAAAGAGCTGTATACATTTTGTTGGTGGCGGCGACTGGTTGCGCCGCCATGGTGTCCCGGTGAAATATAGCCCTCGGGGGAGAGATCAGACCCAGGACCACAGGTTTTACCTGCCATCCGAGCCACGGGGGCATCACACCATCAATGTCCAAATTCGGACCTGTTACTGAGACATTCCTAACGGAAAAACCCAATAACCATGTTGCCCGACCCGGGAACCGAACCCAGGACCCCACGCTCAGCAGTCGCGCTTGCGACCATGAGACCAACGGGGCAGTCATAACCTATTGTACTAGTACTCGTATACGCACACGTAAATTGCGGGTAGCTGCTAGTATGGATAAATTGCTATGTAGGTGTAATACGAAGGTAAAAACAAATTACATAAACATTTTTTAAACGACAACTTATCAGCCAATAACCGGACAAAGCGACGCCAACTACAGCAGACGGCCCTTTCCTCATAGTAATAAAACCGATACCATTTCATTACCGACCCACGTTACAAGTATCAAGATATTTTCATTCATTCACTTCTCCTTGAGTGCAGGCGCCCACAGTGATGACTTCAGCCGGCTCCGAACCTGCTACTGACTCATACCCGTCCGCCTACAGGCCACGGTGCCATATGGATGTAGTTTTGCATGTTTCGACTATTTGGTTAGGATGTGGGACATGAG
The DNA here is from genome assembly GCA_948474745.1 of Oligia latruncula. Taxonomy (NCBI): domain Eukaryota; kingdom Metazoa; phylum Arthropoda; class Insecta; order Lepidoptera; family Noctuidae; genus Oligia; species Oligia latruncula. Next base: position 14,482,084 of record OX419706.1, read on the forward strand.
GTCTAGTGGGGTGTAATTTGGGGGTGAGAAAGGTGGGGGTGGAATTAAATTGCAGGTCGGGGTGTTAATTTAATTTTTTACTGTGATTGTTTGAGGTAGGTAACACTGTAGTAATACTTATGGCTTGTAGTCAATGATATTTTATAGGAAAGATACGCTACGTTCATATTAAGCGACGTTCTGTATTGTTGCGTTGTTATTACAAAGTACTTACTGCGATAGATAATACGGAACGTATGACACAGAAAGAGATACCTGAAATCACAACAACAACAACTGAAAGAGAGAGACAACCTGAAATCGCGAAAAAAAAAATCAGCTGTTCCCTACATTTATGTTCGTATAACTCGTCAAAATGTAGGGAACAGCTGATTTTCTTTTCGCGATTTCAGGTTTGGTCCCATAGTAAAAGTTGTTCATAATGATGAGTACAATGACCTCTTAAGAGGTTGTTAATATTTTTTTGTTGTAAATAAAAATTATCGTATTTCCCAGTAACTGGTTGGTGGAGGTCAGAATTCAGATAGGCAGTCAGTCAAAATAGGCCAATGATAATAATGTATCGTCATTTGGTCTATAATAAGTAGAACAGTCAATGGCAAAGTTACCCCACCAATCTCAAGGGATATAACAATTTAACAAGCAAATTACGACAGTTCTCGTCTGCCAAACCCTTTTGGGACCACGTATCTACATAATGGGTATGCCTTCATTAGGGGTCGTTAGTCTGATGTAACAATGTGTTTGGGATTATGTAGATTAGCTGTTACTACAAGCTGACGTAGAGATAATTGGTTATCTTTATTTGATACGGGTTTCTCTGTTGAGGAAGAGATGAAATGAGATGCACGATTATTTATTTATTTAATGTACACAACCATAGTTACACGCTAGAGTACATGACCCTGTTAGGGCGCAGCAAGATGACTTAAAACTAATAATAGGTATTGCAGTAAGATACTCACTGCAGTAAGTATCCCTATAGAGTCTATAGGGATACTCACTGCAGTAAGTATCCCTATAGAGTCTATAGGGATACTCACTGCAATATTATTAGTTTTAGATAGATACTCTATAGTATAGAGTACCTATCCATTATCTGACAAATGCTTGCACTGACAGGACAGGACCTCCACAAGTCTTCTGAGGAAAGCCTCAGAAGACCATTTTAGACACCAAAGACCAATCTAGTTAGATCTAATCAAGATTATGTCTGGACTTTAAAAAAGAGACTGTGACCTCTGAGTTTATTTCGACCTTTCTTCTCAGAGTAGTCAGTTAGGAAACGCCGACCTCTTCTATTTTTAAAATATGATTGACTAACAGAAATAAAATCATTTACCAAATTGGTAACTTTATTCTGAATTTTATTGTGGAGACAACCTCTGAAGGCTTTTAATTCCTTTAAGCTGTTCTGACGCATTTCCTTTCTATTTTAATCAACACATGTAAATATTATAAATGCGAAAGTAACTTAACAGATTTCGATGAAATTTGGCACACAGGAGAACCTGCTGGGTAAATGCTTAACATACTAAATTACTAACACTAGGAATTTTGACAGTTTAACAATATTCATTGCGTTATTAAACGTTGTTGTCAGGGGCGTAGCTACCGCCGCCGCCGCAATAATACGGGGCCCCCGGGCTACAGAGGCCACTAAAGTGTGTAAGTAAAAAAAAATGTTATCCACAATGTCACTTAATCTCGTGCTTCCCGGGAAAGATTTTCAAAATTAAAACTGATAAAAAATTACCTAATGACTTCGATGGGGAGGAACGGCTATCAGACTTGTCACTTATTGTCTATAGAGGCAGAAATTTTAGAAAAACTGAAATCGTCTACAGCAATAGATGATTTAATATTGCCGAAAAAAAGGCAAGAAAGGTGTAAGTATATTTAATTTGAATTGTGTGGCTAGCTCAATTTTTAGGAGGAAGCGATAACTTATAATTAATAAATAAATATTTATTTTAATTTAATGCAAGCACTTTGTTTCTTTTGTGAGAAAACTGAGAAATCTTTACCCTTCATTTGGGCCCCCCAACTAATTTTGATACAGGGCCCCAAGCCACGCTACGCCACTGGTTGTTGTAGATACATTTTTCGAACATAGGAAGCAATGGATTAGTCTTCTTTCAAAGTGATTCAGATTGTGATTTATAGTGTGTTACTCAATTAGGAAATTGACATAAGATACTTTTTATCTCGGCAGTAATATCCGACCTTCACGCAGGCGAAGCCGCGGCCAAAAGCTGGCAAAATCTGCGTTCGCAATTTATTTGCCAAAAATGTAAACAAATATGATGTAATGGAAAAATAACTTTAATTCCTACACAATAAAGTTCAGTTTACGCTACAACTTCAAACATTTTTTATAACTTTTTCAATATAGTGCTAGTCACTCTGAAAATTCAACTTAAAAGTCATTGAAATAAAGTTGATATTTGTTTAACTTGAAATTGGGTGGGGGTGTGTAGCCCTGCGCACTTTTACTACAGGTTGTATTGCAAACATCTGCGAAACACGACCATTTCCAAAGTTTTACAGGCGTTTAAGACGTTCCGTTGTCTACTGTATCTACTGCGGATACTGCATTGCGGAGCCACTTCACATTTTTAGGGTTCCGTACTCAAAGGGTAAAAACGGAACCCATTACTAACACTCCACTGTCCGTCTGTCTGTCACCAGGCTGTAAGTACCTATCTCATGAACCGTGATAGCTAGACAGTTGAAATTTTCATAGATGATGTAGATATTTCTATTGCCGCTATAACAACAATTAATAAAATTATAATTTAAAGGGGTATAATAGCAACGTTTTTTTCGGCGTTTTATGCCTTGTGGTAAGGAACCTTTCGTGTGCGAGTTTTTTCCATTTCCTTTCCCCGCGGTCGCTACACTCGCCAGTCAAGTCGATGACAGCGCAGCGCCCGCGCCGGGTGGGCGTACCAGTCACCTTAGTACTTGCAGTCCCGTTTACCCCGACAATACCTTACTCTACACGTAATCGTCAACAAGAACCACGAAAACACGTTTTAACGAACCCAAGGCTATCAAAAACAACCGTAGGCGTTCAGTAGGCGATTCTTTCCTATCATCTACCAACTTAAGTCTTATAGTCCTTGGAGACTTTATCTTTAGAGGTGTAAAGGTCATATTCGATTGTGATGGCTGTTAAATTTTATGAGGCCATAAAAGTCACTTGTGTTAGCAATGTATCTCACTTTACGCGGTTGAAAGCTATCAGCGTCAGTCGGTCAATGTGACCAGTGGATGAGGTGGAGTTATAGGTGACTGCATTTTTAATAGGAAGTTTAGAATTAGAACAGGAGGTGGTGATGTAAGGAGGTTAACACAATTATGTGTAACACGCAATGGCTTTCATGTTGACAGTTCAACAAAATTCATTGCGTTATTTACGTTGTTGAGCAAACAAATTTTTCGAACATAATAATATATGAAGCAATATAATATTGTGTTGGGTTTACGCAATTATGGCGCTGCGGTGCTATTCTGTAAAAATCTCACCGTGAAAACATAGGTGAAGTGAGCGTGGAGTGAGCTGTCAATAGTGTCAATTCCTAGCAAAAACAAACTCACTTCACCTAAGTTTTCACGGTGAGATTTTTACAAAATCGACCGGCTGCAGTGCTAATAAAAATATCAACGTGACGACTGAGGTGAAGTAAACTGTCAACAGTGTCAATCCTTAGCCCAAGTTCACAAGGTGAGATTTTTACAGTATAGACCGCCTGCTCTATCATCGAATCTCGAATGCTTTTAGAAGCTCTATGGTAAAGGCAACTGAAGATACTGCGAATAGACAATAGGCAGCAGTGCAGTCTCGTTAGTCGTTTGATAAACGTGACAAAAGTTTTAACAATTTCGCCGAATCTACGCGCAACGAAACAAAAGTTCAGCGGGATTGTCTGAAAGGCTTACCGTTGGCCCGGAACATAAAGGGCTAAGGAAGGAACACGGGTGGGTTTTAGTCAGTAGGAGTCTGACACTCCCTTCCCCTTCACCCAGAGGGGTTCATTTGATGATGTCCCAACCTCAAAAAAAAAAAAAAAGAAGCAAAAGTTTACATCAAAGAGATTCTACCGAGATGCGTTGTCTTGTCATACCCGCGCTGAATGCCACGCCTAGTTTTCGATCCAACTGTGACTAAATACATAGTTCATTAGCGACCTATTTGCCTAAGTATTTATATTTAAATACGGTAAATGCATTTTAATTAACTTACCTATCCATATTCAGCAATACTACGAAGTATTTGCTTTTATTTTAATACGTTTAAGTATTACATACATTTGTCGGATTTACGTAGGTAGGTACCTATAGGCGTATTTTTACCCGACTACGAAATACGTAGACTTGTGTGTTTGTTAATCTGTTTCCTCATAACTTCAAAAGTTTTTATAATAATTTCACAAATGAGGTACTTAGGTATCGTTAAAAATAAATATTTTGGGATTGTGCCTTGTTGGGTATCAAACCATTATCAAACTATCAAATGAAAGGGCTATCAAAAATATAAATATTACTGAAATAAGCCCCAAAATAATTAGGTACTTATATAAAAAAATAAATTAAAAAACTAGTTAAAACCCGACTACTGAAAAGGATGAAACTAGAAAGTACCTTCCCGTGGTCGCATGCTACCATAGCTTATAAATATGTTAGTACAGCGACATGCGACCACGGGAAGGTACTTTCTTGTTTTATCCTTTTCAGTAGTCGGGTTTTAGTTTTTAAACATATTTTTTTTTTTACAAAGATTTCGCAGTAGGTGCAGTCTGGATCTCTAGCCACATTGCGTACTAAAATCGCTCGTTATCATGAGGAAGAACAGATCATCATCATTTCAGCTAAAACACGTCCACTGCTGAACATAGTCCTCGCCCAAGCAAGCAACGCCACATCGACCGGTTCTGGGCTGCCCAAAAGACTCCATATTAGCTTGAAATATACACTACTAGGTGCTACTAGTGTAGAAAAATGCCACTGCGTTTGGTAGTAGGTAATTAAAATTATCATCCAACGGAATAAGGTAGGTACCCACTATTGTAATTGCCCCAGTAAACCTTACAACTTTCAGTAGTGAACCTATGATTTCTAATTAGCCACACAGAATTGCGACACAATACTTATTTATAATTCTTTCACAAAATGGCTGTTTTTGTCCAACCTGTCGTTTTCACGACTCTCTAAGGAACGAAGGGTGGTTATTTTGTAATAGGGACATGAAGTAAGAGACTGTTCTTGTTACGTCACTTTAATTGAATTACAAACGTCTGGCTATTTTCGGAACTGTTCTTAATTAAAATGTTGGGTTAAGCAGGGCTTAGAAAAACACATGTGGTAATTGTCGTATTAGTGTCAAACTAATTTGACACCACTTGACAGTTTGCCGAAACTGATGAAATTCGTCTGTGTGTGTATGTAATCCTGTCTACAAGCGTAGTATCCGATGGGATTTCCCATAGACAAAAATGACGAACTTCCATAGTTTTCATCTACTAATTTATACCCTATGCACAACAAAGGTTACTATATAAAATAACTAATTGAATGCAGGCACTTTTAGTTAAAAATAATATTTGGATGCCATTCATCTATGAAAATAAAAAATAAAAAAATACTCTAATGGCATTTTTTAATTATTTTTACTTAAAGTGGCCAGTAGTGACATTTAGATCCGAATAAAAAATAAGGTTCTAAAAGATAAGTATTATCTTATTTTAGCTCATTAGATCTTTAACATCTTTATTTTCCTTCGGTACTTATTGATGAAATGATGACTTATTGTAATTTTGTCTCATTCGAGTTCAATCTGGTAAATAGTGTGAATAGGTATACAACTCCCTTTCCCCATCAATTTACACAAAAATCCTTCCTTGCTGCTCACCTTCGTTAATTAAGAAACTCTTGTGCAAAACATGCTTCCAGACTGCTCCAGACCCAGCCGCTTTGCCTGTGCGATGAATGTCAGGGAGTGAATGCTTGAGTTGATCTAGATCAAAGAGATTTAAGAAGTAATTTAATGTACGATGTATATAGACTGTGGTATGGTTCAGTTTGAGAATAATTATAATACTTAAAAACATTTTTCTAACGTTATAATTAGCCATTTTCTTAGAAAAAATGGTTCACGTTTTTCGCCTGTTCTGAAACAAGCCTGTTTTTCTTTGAACACAATGTTTCAGGCTTCCAAACACATGCCAAAGTTATGCTTCTATATTGATCCAAGAAACGAGAAAAATAGAATGTACCTATAGCATATGTAGGTATAGACATAACTTTGCTTCTCTTATGGATTATGATCTTTATCTCCAGCATATTCTACACTCAACTGCTAGAATAGGTCAGTAAAACTCGTAGCCAACACTTTACCATAAACAGACCATGACGTAACTCTATGAAATATTGTCGCATTGGTGTCTAGTCTTCTCCCGTTGCCATGGCAACCGAACATGCCCGAGTACTTACGGCCACATAACTCCTCAAGTGCGAGAAAGATGGGAGATATTGCTGTCCTACTCGTTCTTAGTGCTCAGACGTAATGCAGGTACCCCACCCACGGCCTAGGCTAGGTCTGAGAAGAGGCCTAAGCTGTTTGTACTAGATCTAGATAGGTAGGATAAAAGGCAGATGGCACTGTTTAACTTAACTGGAGTTTAAACCGCGGTTAGGCGTTCAAAAAGGTTTTAGTTTGCTGTTATTTGAAAAGAGCTGCCTTTTGAATAAAAGTTATAACACGAAAGGGACATTATTTCGTCTGTTAGTTATTCACATGGAAATGTTTGATCAGATTGATGCAACTATAATAAATGCTACCAAATAAAAGGTGCAGCGAATATAATAGGTGCAAAAGGGGATCGTACGACTTCCCCTGTCTTCAATCGCACCTGGCCTTCTCTGCACCCTCTACTAATCGACTCTGACCTTGACAGTCAAATTACAATGGGGTAGATAGGTACCTATTCAGCTTGCAGTTTCAAACACAAAAGCGCAGACCCCTCCGGCTGGATACAATTGCAGCAGAATTAATGTAAAATGTTACATAGAGGGTTACCAATGGGGATACGGGTTACGATGATTTTGGCGATCTCTTTGTCCAAATTGGAACTGCGCTGAGCAAACAGCCCCGCTATTAAACTTGTGACTGACTAATCAATTATTTCGTTGTCCAATTATCTAGTTTATTCTCCTTTAAGACAGTTTGTTACAGTCACAACGTGTGGGTTTCCCTCTTAAAATACTGACATGTTATATATTAGATGTCGTATATTCATTTTGTAAAAGTTAAACCTTCATCAATGATTCAGCCAGTCATTCGTTTTTGTTTCAGTTCTCTAACGAAAATAATAGACTTTTAATTACGGATACATATAGAAGTCATTTTGAAAGGCTTCGAAGAACTAGTTGTTTGCAGCCCACGTATTGTGAGTTGTCCTGATTATTGATCGTACAAGACGCTGTGAAAAATTCTTCATGAAGTTTAAGACGTAGAGTTAAATCAACTTTGACTAAGCAACGGAAACTGTTTTTTGTGTTGTGAATAAAAGCTTTAGGAAATATCAATATTAATGGTAATTGCAGCTGAGGAAGAAATAAAACGATTTGTAAATTGACCCTTCCTGACACTCATTTGTAAGTCCAAAATCAATCAATCTGCCTAGCCTTTCACAACTATGTTGAGGTCGACTTCTAGTCTAACCGGATGCAGCTAAATACCAGTATTTTACATGGAGCGACTGTCTGTCTGACCTCCACAACCCAGTTATTGGGTAAGACGACCGACGCCCCTTAGTAAGTCCAAAGCGATAGCTCTGTAGGTACAACGCTTTGTGATTCTATTCTGTAATGTTCACAATGCTGTGCATGTAAACTTAAATAAATAAACAACACGTTAACATAAAAAGTCTACAAACAAAACAATAACCTAATTTACGACAAACATACACCACTTTATATTCCTTCGATTCAGATTACCATCACGCTAACTTCCGCCATTTTATTCATGTCAAACTGACATTTGCATGAAATCACGCAGGGAAACCTTAACCACAGTTAGCGCGGTGCCAGCAGCCCTGGAGCGAACCAGACTGTATTGATTTCGTGGTATAACGACCCGACACACACACACACACCCTTCCACAATCACACACACATTGATAGCTAACTTGTGTGTTTATAGCTATGTCTGGCAGTGCATGCGGGCCCAGGATTTTCAGTAAATAGGTTTTATGTTATCTCTGTATGTATATTTTTATCAGGCTAGTACGCAGGTTCATTTCGTATTGATTTTCGCTAGACCGCCTAGTTTGTTACGCAGTGGTTTAGCGAAAGGAGGTTTTAATTATTTTTTGCTAACTACGCAGGGAATTAATAAATAAGGAGGTTATAGTTTTTTTCGAGTTGTATAAATAAACAATCACTGGCCACTTGAATTCCTCAATAACTTTCTATTTAAGTATAGAACCGAACTGAAAATCACTAAAATGAACCTTGATGTCAAAAATATAGTTTTTTATTAAATTTGTTTGGCCCAAAAATTCAGAGCCTCCCCGAGTGACGTACCATCCGACCTTTTGTTACGTTCGGCGCACCCTGAGCTTTGGACTTCTGTCGATTGGCTAATCCTTTCACCACGCTGTCAAATATAAGATGAACCTTATGATCAATAGGTAGTGGGAGAATACTAACTGTAATTTGAAAATGCTGTTGTAATCACTGAAATTACTGAAACTAACCTAAACCACCCTACCTACCTAACCCATAAAATAGCCAAAATATAAAGTAAGATAGAGGTCCTATGACATGATGGTACAGTCAACAGCAAAAGTAGATGATCAAAGTCAGAAATTCAATACTAATGAACGGAGTTTGCGTCAGAACTGTGTGGAGTCGAAGTGATTTAAAAGTATTCTACGTAGTAGTAAGTATTCTAAGTAGTAGTACTTCGACGCCACACAGTTCTGACGCGAACTCCGTTCATTAGTATTGAATTTCTGATTTTGATCATCTACTTTTGCTGTTGACTGTACCTATATAGTGGCTAAACTAATATTTATCTTCTGTCCTTTTCATAATGAAATAGAAAGAAAAAGATGCATGAACTTAAATTTAGTTTAGTTTGTGAACAACAGAATCGGCGCCAATATCTATTCAAACCTATGCTTCAAATTGAGCAAATATCAAGTTTATTTTAATGGTAATTAAGTTGATTTTAGAGCATATTTCAGTGACTAGCACTATTGAAAAAGTTTAAAAAATGTTTAAAGTTGCAGCGTAAACTGAACTTTATTGTGTAGGATTTAAAGTTATTTTTCCATAAACTCATAGGTACCTATTTGTTTACATTTTTGGCAAATAAATCTCGAATGGAGATTAGGTGCTGACTGGTGACAGCCATCATCATCATCGATTTCAATGTGTTTCAGCGGTGCTATTCTGTAAAAATCTTACCGTGAAAACTTAGGTGAAGTGAGCATGCAGGGGGAGTGAGCTGTCAATAGTGTCAATTCCTAGCAAAAACAAACACTTCTTTCACTAAAAGATTTTTACAGAATCGACCGGCAGGAAACTGATTCAACTGTCATGGATATTTTTCGGAAACTAATTCTAAAAGAAAGTTCTAACAATTAGAAGGTAATTAGGAGTCTTATATCAAATAGCAAAAGCACAATTCTGTTCATATAAAATTCCCGCTATCTTTAATTTAGTAAAAAAAATCTGCGACCATTTCACCTATTATTATAATGTGGCATAAACAGGCGGCGCATTGCGGCCTCCGCATGCACTCAGCATATCAAGTACGCTTTTTATGATCGTACTTGAATTTTATTGCATGTTTCAGAACCGCTAACTCAAGAATGTAGAATTATTGAACATTAACATATCATCACGCCTTCATTTCTCGAAGGGCACAGACTGAGGAGTGTAGGTAATATAGGTAGCTAGGTACCTATAGGTACCTAACTAGCCACCCGCTCCTGGGGGTCTTAGGTCTGTCAACGATATTGTGCAGTGCGAAAGTAGTTGATCCGTCAAAAGAAGTGAATAAAAAGTGGCCAAGTGCGAGTCGGACTCGCACACGAAGGGTTCCGTACCACAAGGCAAAAACACCGAAAAAAACTTATTTTTTTTTGTATTTTTTGTTATAGCGGCAACAGAAATACATCATTTGTGAAAATTTCAACTGTCTAGCTATCGCGGTTCTTGAGATACAGCCTGGTGACAGACAGACGGACGGACAGACAGCGAAGTCTTAGTAATAGGGTCCCGTTATTACCCTTTGGGTACGGAACTCTAAAAACAAGTGACAAATAAAAAAAATCGGACGGGTAAAAACAACCCGAACTAAAATTATCCCACAGGAACGTGCTACCGGGACAAAAACTAGCCTATCTCTTTCCCCAGGATGCCATCTATCTCCTTGCCAAATTTTATCGAAATCCGTTCAGCAGTGGTTTAGGCGAGAAAAGGTTACTTTCGAATTTGATTATACTAGCTGCGCCCCGCGGTTTGACCCGCATAAGTGTCGATCCCGTGGGAATATCGGGATAAAAAGTAGCGTATATGTTAATCCAGGATGTCAGCTACCTCCATACAAAGTTTTATCAAAATTTATCCAGCCATTTGAGCGTGAAGAAGTAGCAAACTAAACACACACACTCACAAACTTTCGCCTTTATAATATTAGTGTGATTGAACAAAACATAAAATAACGCCTGTATTTCCCGAAAGAGTACACAGAGTTTGATATAATATAGGTAGTAGGTGTTTCACTATGCCCTTCCTAAGGATCGAACCCAGGCCCCCCCGGATTAGCAACCAAGAGACCAACGAGCTATTACATCTACGTCATCTACGATATCATCTATTACCTCACGAATGACCTGACCATAAACCATCCAAGATCACCTGTCATAGATAACCTCATATTACTTATATCTTTACATATGGTACTGCACTAACTCTATAATAGTCCATTTGTGAAGTTTCCATCCGCTAATAACGAGTGGTGACATAGTCAGTGTATATCGTAACATCACGCCTTATTGGGAAACAAGGGAAGGGTTAAGCAGATGTGTACCTACCTATAGTACACCCACATTTCAGCAGTTATGTTTAAGTCCCTTTTAATAGGGCAGTGCCGGATTAGCCTATAAGCAAATTAAGCAATTGCTTAGGGCGTCTCGGTGGGCAGCATAAGGCAGAAACAGCACCGAAACAGTATTAGCTTGCACATGAATGGCAAGGCTGTTTATCAGCAAGATATTACAAGACCCAAAAGTCACTCTAGCTAGAGATGTGCGCCAATCTTCAAAAATCGCTCGTTGTTTTGAAAAAAATACGAAGTGACTAGTGGATAGGAGGGCGGAGGGCCTATTATAGGCGTGGATTGCTTAGGGCATCAAGTAGTCTTCATCCGGCACTGAATAGGGGCGAGCCTATTGCCATCAACCGGATACAAATCGAGACTCCTGGGTGCTACTGAGAAATTTCTGAGGGAAAAATCCAATAAGAGTCCCAGTCAGCGCATTGAGTAAGTAGTAGTGGTAGGTCGTAGGTTCGATCCCGCCAGGGTCGCGGGTTGTTCGAAAGAGATACCGTGGCCCCTGGCACAGGCAAGTGAAGGAACACGGGTGGGTTTTAGTCAGTAAGAGTCTGACACTCCCTTCCGCTCCACCCAGAGCGGGAGGGGTCATTTGATGATTTCCCACCCAAAAAAAAAAAAAAAGGTCGTAGGTTCGAACCCTGACAGGAGCTTTACTTTGTTTTAATAATTTCATCAGTAATGCTCTCAAAACGGCGAAGGAAAACATCGTGAGGTAATTGGCATGTCTTCGAACCAAAAATTCGAAGACATGTGACATAATACCTATACCAACACGCACTGGGCAAGCGTGGTGAATCACAGCCCACTCCCTCTCACCGAGAGAAGGCCTGTGTCCCAGCAGTGGGAACATTATAGGCTGATTATGAGATGAGACTCAGTGCATGTCGCTAACAGTGCAATGTTGCAGGATTGCGACTTATCATATCTATCATAATAACAGTTGATTTAAAGTGGTTTATCTGATAAATTGGTAGTTTGTGTGGCAGCAGACACGTAGGCGACTAAATTGTTTGCAGAGGTAATTATTAGGTATGCTTTATTGCGTCATATTCTAAGATAAGTAAGACTATAGGAAGTCATTGTTGCTGACTTTCAGACGGTTAAAAGTAGCTTGAGATGAAATGCAGTTGGGGATTGGGTAGCAGTGGTGAAGGTTCCATACAACTCGATTCCTACCGGCTTCCCTTTGAAAAATGGCACAGTCAGTATTCTATAGACAAATAATATAATTATATTAAAGATATCTACTCCGGCTTATCTCTTACAAAAATTGACCCTTCGCTACTGTTGGGTAGGCCAATGAAAATTGGTCCAGTAACTTTACCACCGAACAATGTGAGTAAATGGTATAATGTGTGTTTTTCTGAAACCATATCTTTTTATTTCCAAGAGTGTCAATGGAAGTTCTTGCCCATTCTTCTCCATAGAAAAACTGAAACCATATCTTTTTATTTCCAAGAGTGTCAATGGAAGTTCTTGCCCATTCTTCTCCATAGAAAAACTGAAACCATATCTTTTTATTTCCAAGAGTGTCAATGGAAGTTCTTGCCCATTCTTCTCCATAGAAAAACTGAAACCATATCTTTTTATTTCCAAGAGTGTCAATGGAAGTTCTTGCCCATTCTTCTCCATAGAAAAACTGAAACCATATCTTTTTATTTCCAAGAGTGTCAATGGAAGTTCTTGCCCATTCTTCTCCATACAAAAACTGAAACCATATCTTTTTATTTCCAAGAGTGTCAATGGAAGTTCTTGCCCATTCTTCTCCATAGAAAAACTGAAACCATATCTTTTTATTTCCAAGAGTGTCAATGGAAGTTCTTGCCCATTCTTCTCCATAGGAAAAACCACGCTTTGGAACGGGCAACTATGTACAGACGCCAGCACATCAATGTCAAATTTCTTTAATAGATGTTCTACTTTATTTATAAAGATTATGGTTTGGGAAAATTTGTCAGTTTCTAGCTTGATACCTACTGTGCCGGCGTCTATACATAATATTTTTCTTATCTATTCATCTTTCTGACTGATTAAATCCTTGACAATTCTAAAGCGCCTGTAAATTGAAATAAATGCTTAAGTTTTAGTTTCTGCCATAACTTAGGTAAGTAAGTATAGTACCTACCCTATTCTGTTTGCTATCCAGTGAGAAAAACTTTATTTAAGAGGGAGAGGAGTGTCCATGGGATTTCTTGCCCGTTCTGCTCCAAACTACATCCATCTAATATTATAAATTCGAAAGTAACTACATATGGCTTTCTGTCTGTATGTTACCTTTTCACGCTTAAACCACTGAACTGATTTCGATAACATTTGGCAGAGAGATAGGTTGTATCCCGGGGAAGGACATAGGATAGTTTTTATCGACATACCTACCTCGCGGGCGAAGCCGCAGGCGGAAGCTATTATTATATAAATATAGCTACATTTTTCTGACTGACTCCTTGACAATTCAAACGTGTTCAGTTCGTTATGCTAGATCTCAGTGAGGAGAGCCTTGCCTATCCTATCCTGCATAGTAAGGTTGAGATTCATGCTATCAATCACAACCACAATTAATGCTCTATAGGTACATAAAACTAAATTATAGCTATCAACAAAAAATCAACAGCTAATGCGTCAACTTATTTAAAAAAAAATAAAAGTCAGGGTACCAAAAAGGACTGATCGATCGATCAAGTCCGAATGATAAATTGATGAGACGTTTTCTTTACTTCAAAGAAAACATACAGAAATACAAAATCTTTTATTTATTTATTACCTACAACATGGAAGATTTACCAAGGCGTATCCTATTAGGTACCTAGTAATTGGGTTGTGGAGGTCAAATAGGCGGTCGCTCCATGTAAAATACTGGTATCCAGCTGCATCGGTTAGACTGGAAGCCAACCCCAACATTAGTTGGGAAAAGACTAGGCAGATGATGAGCATGGAGGACTTACAGCTAAAAAAAACAACAAAAAAAGGAAACAATAGCCAACAGAAAAAAAAGAAAGATTTTTACCTACGTCAATTGAATCAATAGATAGGTAATAAATATAATAATCTGAAAACGCGACAAGGTCGAGACGAACTGCCGAAATATAATCGCGACCATATTTCATTCGATTGTCTATGGGCAATGGCGTGTGGTGCCGGCCAGAGACAAGGCATTTTTATTTTTATATCATTGCATCATTTCAGGCACTGTTGGTCTTTATTGTTCGTTCACTAAAATTAGGAGGATTCTCGAATGGTATTTGCCCAGACTCGTAAAATGTATAGGATTTCGTGAATTTTATTACATTTGTTTACCTAGTTAGTTCAGCTAACATTGTTTTGAATCAATTTAGGCTTTGTTTATTGGGCATTAGGTTTATGACAATGTTTTAAGCTTAATCAAGGTTGACCTGGAATTTGGAACTGTAATAATAATAAATCATCAATCAATGGTGGCGAAAAATCACATACTTACTTGAATTCAAGCTTTTGTTTTGCCGAGAGAAACCTGAAACAAACGATTTTACCTTTCAGGCTCACAAGGGGCTTGTACATGACCTAAAGCGCGGTCACTGTCGGACTGCATAGAAAAGAAAGAGAAGCGTGATGACACAACACTGGTAATTTATTGCAAAATATGAAGCAATTATTTAATTATCCAAAAAATTTATTGTTTGAACTAAAACACTAGTATTTTAGTATGTTGCTTGTAGAATAATCTGACAAAAACAGAATGATTGATGTACCTACATAAATGTCTACATATATTAGTATGGTTTTTATTGTATAAAGAAAGTTTTTAGATTGTTTTCATGATTTTTTTCTATCATATCAAATTAGTTGTATTATGTTTTCAACACACTATCTACTTATATCCTGAAGAATATCATATATTTTTCTGATTTAGTTTACTATAGTCGATCATAATACTTTTATTAGTTTTATTGTTTCTAAAACTTGTGTTTTTTGTGTTTTTAGGTCCTATACCGAGTACCTGTACCCAGGATTTTGTAATATGGGTCGATCTCCAGAGGCATTTTTTTTCGTGTCGGGCTGGATAAACCCATTTTAAAATCGAAAAACGTTTTCAAAATATTTTTTTATAGACAGTTCGGTGTCTAATCTACGTGATACATGGCTAATATTATGAATAAATTTATTTTAAATATTTAAAAAAAATTCATAAACCCTAAAATCCTGATCGCTCTGGATTGACCCAACTCCCGATTGAATGAAAAAAATATTCTTTAACCTTTCAATGAGAAGGATCATATGAAACCACTTATTTAGATTACATAACAAATAGTTAATCTTCACAGGAATAAAATATTTTTAGTTATATTAACAATACTTTTGCCACAATTTGAATTTAAAATCGTGACCGGGTATTTTATCTCATCGCTCTGCGTTGAGGTAAAACATCGCGCTCATCCGTAGTTACGCGTTATAGATACTCTATTACCCTCCTGTGGGGCAACGCCAGGAGTGGTCTAACCGCCCAAGAGAATACCTGTGTGCCACGTTCCCGCGTTCCAACATTACGAAGGTAAGTTTGTGATTGCTCTGGATTTGGTTCTCGAATTTTATGATTGCTATGGCACGTTATTTAAATTCAATAGTAAGCTTATGAATGTGTTTGTTATGTGAATTAAGTGATCGTTATGATGTTTTTTATGAGACGTAATCACAACTTTCTACTGCTTTTAAATTCGGCTAAATTTATGATTTTGTGACTTTTTCTGATCGTTATGGCTCTGATTGCTCTGTCCAAAAAGACCAGAGCGATGATATTTTGCATTAATTGTACGTTATCCCTATTCGATGTTGAACCGACCTGTATGGTCCGGCGTCAAAAAAAACTATTTTAAGTACCAGTACCGGACTGTAACAATGACAAACGATGAAGCCTTTAATTTATAACTTTTCCTGGGTTTCTTCGGATAACCTAAACCCATAAAGAGATTTTGAAGTATTTTAAATTGATGATACCTTGCATTTATCTACCACAACTGTAACCCTTTCTTCTCTATTCTTGCAGATTGAAATCATGCCTCGAAATAAATTATCTATTGAAGAAAAACATCTTAGGAAGAAATTGGCTGAGGGTCGTAGAATGGCCAAGATAAATAAATTAATAGTTTAAAAAACACTAGAAAAACACGCTTTTATAAATGCACGTAAAAATAAAAAACAAACACGACTATGATACGATATTCTATCATGGAATGCCAGTGCCTATCTTCCGGTTTCATCATCACACCTTGAAACCTAATCGTGGTCAAAGTTCATTACAAGACTTTTCTATGAAATCCAAAACAACTATGATACGATTTTTCATCATGAAGTTCCAGTTCATATCTTCCGGCTCCATCATCAGATCAGTTCGACAGTACCATATTATTGTATTGTCATCAGAACTACATACAGCTGCCAATTTTCATTACGCTACGACCATTGGAAGATGGTTAAATTAGTTACCTTAGAGTCCATTACATAGTTAGTTACATACAGGTCGACTTATTAAAAGCGTGTTAATAATAAAAATGATCCAGATCTATACGCACAATGGCTTGTAAAGTCAAGGGAGAGTTACCAAAGGAAAAAAGCTCGGGGCACAGTAATAAATGAGTGATTTGACTCCAAGCCAGCAAAAAGTTCGTCGGAAGAAAAGTAGGCAGAGTTCTCGAAGATATTATTTAAAGAAAAAAGTGGATAAGTTACCAGCAACTGATGAGCTTCCAATAAATAACTCCAAAGAAATTAAACTAAGCCAAAAGTTGATTTTTATAATTATGTTAATTAGTTATTTTAGCGATTATTTTATATAAAAGATTCCGTATTTTAAATATGACTGTATGACTGATAGGCCTTGACCTTTTTCTAAAATAATTTCATTTCTCTTACATATAATCTTGTACACGTACAGTACGTACTGTATATGACTGAAATCGGGTAAATAAATAATATTTTATCAATATATTTTTTTTTTGTTTCACTGATTTCACCATTTATGATCGCTCTGGCACCAATTATAATTGCTCTGGTCGCAAAATTTTTAGAACTTAAATATATCCTTAACTGTTTGTGTAAATTGAAGGCCAATAGTAAAAATATACCATTTGAATATCATTCTTTTTAATGAGATACATAATTACCATTAAATATCAATATCTGAAAAGCACCAGAGCGATCACACGAATACGCACGGTTTGGAGATTAACCCATATCTTGATTTAAAAGAGTGTCCATGGAGTTTCTTGCCCGTTCTTCTCCATAGAGATCTACGCTTTGGAATGGGTAACTAGCTTCAACTTTCTGACTAACTGACAGACTATTTAATTTTGACAATTCAAAAGTGCCTGTACAAGGTTTAATTGAAATAAATGATTTGAGTTTGAGTTTGAGTTATAAGTGCAAAATATAACCCATCTGCACTAGTGTTTGCTTACATTAAATTGTATTTTGCTAAGAAACCCATGAAACCTGTGGGGTAACTGCGTAACACTATTGTGTTATGTAACTTACGTGTGTTACGTTAAAAATTTGTATGGAGGTAGCTGACACCCTGGATTAACATATAGGCTACTTTTTATCCCGATATTCCCACGGGATCGACATTTACGTGGGTGAAACCGCGGGGCGCAGCTAGTAAAATATAAAAGTAAAAATCTCAACCATTTATGCAAAGGTGGGTCAGCTAATTGCTATAACTGACTGACGGTATAACTGACGTCTGCCCACATTACAAGCAACAATCTATGAAGATACAGGGCCAGACTGCCATTTCGTCGCCGCCTCCTATCCTCGTGAACCTGATAATGTCCTGACTCATGACTTCCGCAACGTGTTCCATGTTAGTAGGCAGTATAATAATGATTGATAGTCCACCTTTCTAAGATAACACCTTCCTATTAGCATTAATCTTTATCACATTCGGGTAAGTAAGGTCGTGTTTTGTTTTCTTTTAGGTGATGGTTGATAGAAGTAACACATCAGCACCACAAGGTAAAGAAACTGACCAGGGGGCCTAAAAGGCCACTTTGGCAGAATCGTAAAAGGATAATATTATGAGTCATAATAGTGCGAAGATGGTACGTGTTTTTCTTTTTTTCGCTGCACTATACGTACACTGAAAAAAATAAAACGTGACTTTTTACTGTTGTTGTACAGTAAAAAAAAAAACGGTACAGGAAACTTATTTTTATGTTAAAATAATTGATTACTAACCGTGCACTGAAATGGGCAAAAACAGTAAAGAGCTAAACAGTTATTTCAATTGGATGAACATTAAAGTTTACTGAAACAAACAGTTCCTTTCAAGTATTGCCATTTTCAGAGCTTTACTGATATCGTAGCAGTTATTTTTACTGCTTCTGAACAGTTATTGTAGCATACAGTAAAAGAGCTAAACAGTTATTTCAATTGTTTAAACATTAACGGTAACAAAAACAAGCAGTTTCTTTTAAGTATTGCCGTTTTCAGGCTTTACTGATATCGTAGGCAGTTATTTTTACTGCTTCTGAACAGTTTCTGTAGCATACAGTAAGGAGCTAAACAGTTAATATCAACTGTTTCAACATTAACGTCTACTGATACAAGCAGTTTCCTTTAAGTATTGCCGTGTTCAGACTTTACTGACATCGTAGCAGTTATATTTACTGCTTCTGAGCAGTTTCTGTAGCATACAGTAAGGAGCTAAACAGTTAAAATTAACTGTTTGAACATTTAACTGTTACTGATACAAGCAGTTTTTTTAAGTATTGCCGTGTTCAGGCTTTACTGATATCGTAGCAGTTATTTTTACTGCTTCTGAACAGTTCCTGTAGCATACAGTAAGGAGCTAAACTGTTAAAATTAACTGTTTGAACATTTAACTGTTACTGATACAAGCAGTTTCTTTTAAGTATTGCCGTGTTGAGGCTTTACTGATATTGTAGCAGTTATTTTTACTGCTTCTTAACAGTTTCTGTAGCATACAGTAAGGAGCTAAACAGTTAATATCAATTGTTTGAACATTTAACAGTTACTAAAACAAGCAGTTTCTTTTAAGTATTGCCGTGTTCAGACTTTACTGATATCGTAGCAGTTATTTTTACTGCTTCTGAACAGTTTCTGTAGCATACAGTAAGGAGCTAAACAGTTAAAATTAACTGTTTGAACATTTAACTGTTACTGATACAAGCAGTTTTTTTAAGTATTGCCGTGTTCAGGCTTTACTGATATCGTAGCAGTTATTTTTACTGCTTCTGAACAGTTTCTGTAGCATACAGCAAGGAGCTAAACAGTTAAAATTAACTGTTTGAACATTTAACTGTTACTGATACAAGCAGTTTTTTTTAAGTATTGCCGTGTTCAGGCTTTACTGATATCGTAGCAGTTATTTTTACTGCTTCTGAACCGTTCCTGTAGCATACAGTAAAGAGTTAAACAGTTAAAATCAACTGTTTGAAAATTTTAGTGTTACTGATACAAGCAGTTTCTTTTAAGTATTGCCGTATTGAAGCTTTACTGATATTGTAGCAGTTATTTTTACTGCGTCTGAACAGTTCCTGTAGCATACAGTAAGGAGCTAAACAGTTAATATCTATTGTTTGAACATTTAACAGTTACTGAAACAAGCAGTTTCATTTAAGTATTTCCGTTTTCTGGCTTAACTGATATCGTAGCAATTATTTTTACTGCTTCTGAACAGATTTTATAGCTTACAGTAAGGAGCTAAACAGTTAATAGGTAATAACCTACTATCAAACTCAAACTCAAAAGCATTTATTTCAATTTGACCATTAAATGTAAAATACTTTTGAATGTTAAAAAATACAATAAAACAAAGCTACAGTCACAGTCACAACACAAGGCATAATAACTTGAGAAAGTACTGTAGTTGCCCTGGTTGCCCATTCCCTAGCGTAGATCTCTATGGAGAAGGAGAAACTCAATGGACACTCTTTTAAATCAAAATATTGTTACAAAACCAATACCTAATGTAACCATACCTATTATATTAAAGAAAATATTCTTACTTCTTGTATAAGTATTAGAAATCCCACCAAAAACCTTTTAATGTAAAATGTTGCCAAGACGAGACCACTTAAGGCTCGCACTGACAAAAAGTTATAAGATCTCATGTAGAGCCAAGCTTCTGACTCTACACGCCCTAACTTCACAAACTCTACACCTTAGTCAAAATATAAGGCTTGGCCGTTTCGTTACTACAAGAACTATTGTATAACAGAAAAGTAATGAACAGTGAATAAATTTTTCACCTTACGATGGTAGCGAAACGGCCAAGCCACATATTTTGACTAAGGTGTACAGTTTGTGAAGTTAGGGCGTGTAGAGTCAGAAGCTTGGCTCTACATGAGATCTGATAACTTTTTGACAGTGCGAGCCATATGTGGTCTCGTCTTGGCAACATTTTACATGAAAATGTTTTTGGTGGGATTTCACATCTTTTTGAAAGTTGCTTATGAAAAAAAAAATTTTTTTTGGGGGCTTTAGGTATTTACTGAAAATCCTGAAATACGTATTTTATTATTTATAACAAGGAGTCCCTATATCAATTTTCAGAACTCTAGCATCAAAATTTGCGGAAGTCTCGTACAAACTTCCATCCCCTATTTTAAGAGGTTGGAGGGTAAAAGTTCCAAGTTTCAGAGTTTTTTGTTGTTTGTGTACTATTACTAGCTTACATACCAAATTTCAGCTTTCTAGGACTTCAGAAAGACCCTTAGAATATTGATGATCATCAGTGAGTCAGTGAATCAGTGAGTCAGTGACGAAATCGGGGTATTTTAGATATCAATAAAATCTAAAGTATAAGAGCTATGCAACTGAAACTTAATAAGTCAACAACTGACATCATATCCTGAAAATTTTGATTATCTGGTATAATCCAAACCCAAGTTATGAAGGTTCAAAAATACGTCGAAGTGCTTCGAGAAAAGGTAGTAGTGCCCTTGCGCTTCGCTTGGCTCGTCTTGGCGGGGCGCTCCCGTGCCCCCAGACCCCAGATATACCTTTTCATTAGGTAAGACATGTACCTAGGTTACTAATACGCTGTAAATAGTTTTTATATTTTTAAGTACCTACCTACTGCAGCATAAAAATCCACTAGGTAGGTAGCTGTTGTCAGCTTGCAAATTGGGGGTAAGAAAACTGTACGTAACTAACTATATGTAAGTAGGTACCTATGTAATAGGTATTACCTGGTACCTAACTTAAAAGAGAGCGCGAGTGACAGCGGAGCACTGATATTACTTACCTGCCTACCCGATGCATCTCTAGATTTATCAGACTCTGCTAGGTTAGTACATATTTGGCATTTTAGGTAGGTACCTCTAAAGGCTATATACTTACTTAGATATCAGGCCCTACTCTTTCTTATACCTACCTATGTAACAAGAGCAATTTCGCATCTCTGCCTAATTAAAGTACCTAAACAAAAGAAAAGTATTTTTATGGCCTTTCGCCTTAAATGTTTAAAACATTAGCATTAAATCATATTCATAGCAAAACATTTAAAATAACTGTCTACGTGATTGGGAAGGGAGCGGGGCGCGGGGCGTGGACGCACGTTGCATCGTGATTTAGTGATGTAGGTAGGTACTCACCTCACCTCATCACGAGTTTCGATGTCGATTATAGCTTTATCATATTAGTGTGATTGAAATAACAACTGTTATATCTATTTAACAGTCCATAGTACTAAGTCCTATTTAATTAACCAACTTTAAAAAAGAAAGAGGTTCTATGTTCGGCTGTATGTATTTTTTATAGATGTTCGTCGGTTTCTCCGTCAATTAAAGACCGATTATGAAAATTCTATCAATATTGTACCTATAAATAATGAATAGATAATAAATCTTCGCCAATTCTCAATAGATTTTGATGATTCTTCTGTTGTTGTCTAAAAGTTGATTTTGAGGAATTAACGTGTGCCGTAATACGTATCTCAAATATCATCTACACAATCATGATAATTTTCACAATCACTGGTGTTATGTAATGGTTTCCGTGGCAACATGCGTAAGCAAGAGGTACCATGTGTGATCAAACTAAATTAGACGCGAATTTTAACTAGATATCGTGCAATAGAAATTTGAATTCGGTTTTTATGTAAGTTACACGATCTGACCAAGATTTTGTCTGGACTTTAAAAGAGACTGTGACTTCTGAGTTTGTTTCGGTCTTTCTTCTCAGAATAGTCAGTTAGGACCCCATCTAGTTTTAAAAAAAAATATGATTGACGTGTAAAAGTGTTTGTACAAACCTACTTACAGAAATAAAATCATATCATTCATGTAGTTGTTTTAAAACACGCCAAATTTTTACCTTGCTCTTATAATTATAGAATCGATAATGTTTAGAAAATACACATCCCTAGCGCGACATGCGATGCGCGCGCGTCGGCGACTGCCGCGCCACCAAACAAACAGTCAGTTGATCAGTTCGCTTCCGTTGTGTGATTGTGTCAGGCGTAGCGTAGCCGTGATTCGCATGATCGTGTAAAAATCACAAAAATATTAAACAAACAAATAGTGACAACGCAGTTTACCAAGTCTGTGCGTGCTCCATGAACGATATGGAATGTTTATTAAAGGAGTGGGGCTTTGAGAAATATCTCGACAAATTTATTGGTAAGTAACTAAGTTTTATGTACCTACCTACTTTGAAAGTACGTTCCTACCAATTTTAGGGCCAAATTGAATAAGATTTTATGTTTATTATGTTATGTACCTATGGCTTTATGGTTTATACTTTACCTAGGTACTTACATTTAAGTACGCTACGCAGTCGTGTTAGAACTGCTTGCATCGTGTACCTACCTAGGTATAGCTACCTACTCGTGCAGGTCAGTAGCTTGACTGGCATAAACTGTTTACATGTGTTGCGAGCTACTGACTGCACAGTAGGTAGACTGTCGAGTGCGTAACGTAAAATAAAGTATACTAATAAATTTTGCTAATGAAAATCTGTGTTAAGAATGCTGTCTGTGCTGCTGTCTGTATCTGTATGCAAGACTGTAATTAATTTAATTATAAATCTTTGTTATTTCAGAACATGAAGTTGACTTAGAGGCGCTTTCTTTGCTCGATGATGAGCAAATCCGGGAGCTAATACCAGCTATTGGCCCACAAGCCAAATTTAAAAGAGCGCTTCTGAAGTGGAAATGCTTCCAAGCTAAATTCCTATGTAACT
The DNA here is from genome assembly GCA_948474745.1 of Oligia latruncula. Lineage (NCBI taxonomy): Eukaryota > Metazoa > Arthropoda > Insecta > Lepidoptera > Noctuidae > Oligia > Oligia latruncula. The sequence goes on from OX419706.1 coordinate 14,505,395, forward strand.
GAGTGGTGTAGTAAAGTAAGCACACAATAATTTATGTAAAAAAATATAGTCACGCCTTGGCATCAATTTTTTGTGAACATAAATGTTTTTTTACAGATTTATGACAATCTTGAGAACAAGGTTCTGTACAAGGAAGTGTACGGAGAGAATGTTGGTGGACTTACAAATTCACCAATCAGTTCGGCATTATCATCACCAAGCACCTCGTTGTCATGCAAATTCCATGTCCCCTATGTCTTGATGTAAGTTATCTATCAATTAACACTATTCATAGTGGCCCTGTACCAACCTAATATTTTTCGTGTTTGGGTGGAGCTTTAGGTCAAACGCCTTTCAAACTAACTCCCAACTGGGATATAATTTTAATAATTTTGTTTAATTACTAGCTGCGTTATCAATAAATACACTAAACACTAGGCCAATGAGGCGGTCTAAAACTAAAATTGAACTAAGTTTAAACTAAGACTAAACTAATTCTAAACTAGGTCCTTATAAGGTCCATTATAAGTCTAAGACTACTAAGAGTACACTCTCATATACATATATTAACAATCTTCCCTGTTTTCAGAGTCTCGCAACGCTGTTTGAAAAGACTCCTGATGGCCTGCAGCTTCTAAAAGAAAGGCAACAACCATTGGGAGAACAAAACCGTAAGGTATACTAGTTTGAGAAATAGCTACACACACACTTAGGGCAAATCCGAAGGCCCCCGTAACAGCCGAAACATATTATATTACTTGGATAGAAGAAATAAGTAAGTTTAAATTACTTATTAATTACAAGCACAAATGTACGTAGGTTCATTTGATACGCCAAATCAGTAAATCAGTTTGTGAAACCATATTATATATAGACAATAAGTATAATATATTATGTAGTGACTCCTACTTTCCCACATTTTTTAATTATGTACTTGTTTTACTTACAGAGAAAGTGTTTCCAAAAGAAAATATCAGCATTTATTTTATGAAACCCAATGGCCGCAACAAAGTCTTTGAACCACGGGCACGTCGTTCACTTGAAAAAATATTACCACTGAAACCATCTAGCGAGAGGTCTACAACTCATTTTGATGACTTGATTGCTGCTGACAATGACGACGACACTAGCCAGGAGATACAGGAAATGATAGAATGGCTAAAAAGCAATGTTCATGATTACAGTTCATGTGCAGAAAAATGGGACAAAACTAACAAGGAACGACTAAAACGCATTTTATCAAATGAAAGAGAATCATACATCCAGGAATTTCCCTGCATTCGACGCTTTCGGGGTTATACCTTGGTATGTATTATTATCATATTAATTAATATTATAAAAGCAAAAGTTTGTGTCTGCTTATGTTTTTATGTTAATGAGGTGACTCATTAAACCAAATCGGCCGAACAAATTAAGATTAAGTTAATCAAGATCCCCGAGAGCCATGAACTACATAAAATTATACATTAGTATAGGTAATTTGAAAAACTTAGTACAATATTACCATAGGTTCCTATTATCACAGTATTTTGGTTTCAGCTAATTGCCGACTTTCATGCTTGGTACCCAGGAAACGAAACAGCATTCGATGACAAATTCCCTCTGCTCAAAGTAAAGTTGCTTGCGGCATTTGACAAGATCTCAAGAAAGAACACATACCTGGCAGAGTTGAAACAACTCTCTCGTGGTGAGTTGTTTTTGTGTAATTTTTATTTTATTACTAGACTACCTGCGCCCCGCGGTGTTAATCGAGCTTACTGGGAATAAAAGTAGCCTGTGTCAATCCAACAGGTCTAAGTTGTGTCCATATCAAATTCTATCAAAATTCGTTACATATTATATTATAACAATAAGTTACAAATATACATGCACACACAAAATTTTACATTAATATTTTATATTGTAGAATTGACAGCTTGTTTATTACTTTTCAGTTACTACATATTTTAAAATGCAGTCGGGTATAATGTAATTTGTTTTAAAATAGTCTAAAATTTATTTAAAAAAATTAAATATACAGAAGGTTAGGTCAAACGAGGGACATACTTTGAGGGGAGTTAGTACTCATGAAAATGAACAACTTTTAATATGGGAACAACCCTGAAATCGCGAAAAAAAAATCAGCCGTTTCCTACATTTATGTTTGCATAGCTCGTTAAAATGTACTGAACAGCAGATTTTTTTTTGCGATTTCAGGTTCGGCCCCATAGTAAAAGTTGCTCATTTTCATGAGTACTAACTCCCCTCAAAGTGTGTCCCTCGTATAACCTAACAACCTGTATATTACAAATATGAAAACTACACCTTTATCTTTTAGGTTATACATCATGTCACTTTCCATTTTCTATTCAGCGGGGATTTTTCGATTTGTTAAATTGGAAGTGCCTACTCGTATTTGTAACCATAAATACATTTTATTACTCCAGCTATTTTCGTATCACAGTTAAGAGTCAATCAAGTACAAAATAATACTTAAAACTATTTTTCGAACATATTTTTTAATTACTTTAGGTACTAAATGATTTCTTTTATTTTTCAGACCCAGATTCTGAGACGAGCAATCTTGCGGTTCTTCTGCTAATTCCGCATCTGCTCGGACCTATTTACATAAAGAAAAAGAGAAGGTCAGCGGTAGAACTGCGCGAGAACTTCATCCTTCATATTGAATAAGAGCAAGAGCTTCAAGAACAGCAGCAAATACGTCAGGAAAAGTACTTACATCTAGGATTAATAATTCAGCCATACATAATAGTTGCAGGCCCTCTGAAAAAAATTTCAGCCAGGTATGTGATTGTCGACAATATTGTTTATGAAATGCCAAATATTATCAAGGCTGTGGATATATGTATAATTTAAGTTTAAATATTAAATACATTTTAAGTAGGAAGTAAGTTAAAATGTGATACTCATACTTTTTTGTCAAAAGGCACTAATGTATTTTAAGCATACTTACATATTTAGTTGGTAAATATTGAAATTATGAATATTATTATCATGTAGCATATCATAATATTATCTGTCAAATTAAGAGAGAAAAACAGTATTTTGGTTTTTAGGTGTGGTGTGTTCCTCCTCACCACCACCACACCTCTCTTCATTCTTCCTCTTTCTTTTGCTTTGATACTTTTTTTTTATAGTACCTACCTACATATTTTTTTAATATAGATAATTGTAATCTAATATAATAATCTTAAAAAATAAATATAATTCTTACGAGTTTTTGCATTTTTACTGAAATTCCACACTGCTACTGAAATAATGCTATACATTGGATATTGTTTAATAATATCGATATACAGTAGTAATTACTACTTTGTATCGTAATATTAAATATTACGACATTGGGAACTGTTCATTCGCAATTACAGGTACATCATCATGAATAGTACCTGTCACTACGAATGAGTACTGTAAGCAAACTTTATCTGGAACTGTTCATTCGCAGTGACAGGTACCTGTTACATCACAGTAATTACTGGGTACTCAACCCAGTAATTACTACTGTCTAGCTTAATGTTTGAACATTACGATATACAGTAGTAATTACTGGGTTGAGTACCCAGTAATTACTGTGATGTAACAGGTACCTGTCACTGCGAATGAGCAGTTCCGGATAAAGTTCGCTTACAGTACTTACAACATAGCTTCTATAGTACCCGGTACTGTGACAATACGTTATGGTAACTGAGTCTCACAGTACTAGGTAATGTGCGGTCACTGCATGTTACTGTGGAAACATGTACCTAAACCTGTAAGGCACAGTTACTTTTAATGGAGACACAGTTGTTATAACTGATAATCACGGTATACCCTAATGTGCCCACATTTCCTACTAGCAAACCTCACAGTATCGTTTAAAGTATTCTCACAGTATCTGATACCTGACAGTCAGTATTAGTTACTGTTTTCGCACAGTAACTAGTAACGTATCTCAACTGTACAAATAACAGAGGGAACGGTTGTTATTAATGTGTACTATCAATTATTATAACTGATATCTAAGGTACTGCCAACTGGACAGCAAGGTATATTTTAATGAGCAACCAAAGTATACCTTACTGTGAATTTACATGCCTGTTACTGTGAGGAAACCGTTACTACTAATGCATACTTACAATGAACAGAACTGGTCGCTTACAGTTAGTTCTACTGGATCGCACAGTAACTGCTAACGTCCTGCACAAATTACCCGCTACTGTTGCTTACAGTACTTATAACTGGCTTTCCATGGTTACTACTACGTTGATCAAACAGTACTCATTCATGTTGTCCTACGTAGTATGTACTGTGTGAACACAGTAAAATCAACTGTTTGCATGACGATTATAGGTACTATCATGATTCAGTTAAACCTACTGTTAGAAACAGTAAAAAAAAAACAGTAAAGAAGACACTCTTTACTGTTTTTCTTTACTGTCTGTTCTGATTTTCCTTTACTGTTTTTTCTTACTGTCTTATCATTTACTGTCTTACAAACAATAAGAATAGCCGACCAAAAAACAGTTGCAGATGCACAGTAAAATCTACTGTTATAACTCAACTGTTTTTTTTCAGTTAGTTATACTTCTTTGGACAATAGGCTCTATTTTTACTGACCAAAGCGGTGAATATTACCGAAAAATCGATTGGTATTACCGATTTTTTTTTTCAGTGTAGGATATAATCAAAGAGATTGGGATTGGATTTGGATTGGATTGAATGGTATTTTAGCACAGAACAAAAAATAACTCCTTTACCAATGGGATTTGATACGATGAACTGTCCATTATCATTCATAATGTTATCCTTTTATGATTCTGCTAAAGTGGCCTTTTCAGGTCCCTCAAAAACCAGAAAATTTTGAATCGAATAGACGACATTCTTCCGACTAGTCCGACAGCTGTTTGCTGATAAGTCATGTGTCATTTTCGATAGCCGGTCGTATGGTTGTGAATTATTCAGGATAAGTGACAGGTAATGATCAAGCAGGGGCAGGGGGTTTGGTTAAAAAAAAGGCCATGGTCAGGCAGATGAAAAAAAAAAACAGTGGCACTCCAGGAGTGCCGACCGAAGTGACGATTTGAAAAAGCATAGTAATTTTTTAAATATGTTTGAATGTCATTCTTCCCAAATGAAATGTATCGCGCGTTAATGTCTTTATAATGGCCAAAACTTAAAACAGAAGTGTCGGTTACGGTAACAGTGACGCGAGTTCAATGGTTTCTTCCCATCTCAAAAAATGCTGTTTTTTTTAAAAAAAAAAAAACTTCTTATTTTCGTGGGCGGTGTTTTCGTCAATTTATCTACTCCCGAATATTTTAGTTATCAACTTCTTCGATAGCTAAATACCACTCCTTTAAATTTTTTGTCATCTTACTTCGCAGGGCAGGTAGGTACGGTCACCGATAATCTTGCAGCGTCGAGTGTAGCAGAATGAGGAATATTTACCATTTTCATCTAGCATCATATGTCAGGGATAAAAGAACGATTAGAAATGCGGAGCCTTCAAGCATCTTCCTGGCAACTTGCCAGTAGATACTACGGCAGATCAATAGACGCATCCTTGCGACCAGCTGTCTTTAGCACAGACGCCAGCACATCAAGGTACTACAATCTGTCAAATTTCTTTAATAGATTTTCAACTTTATCGCTACAGCATAAGGTTCAAAGTTGATTGGGAAAATTTGACAGTTTCGGGTAGCTTGATGTGCTGGCGTCTGTACTAGCGACATTTAAAACTGCGGGGTAATTGCCTTACACTGTAGCAGTGGCTTTTATTTTGACAGTTCAACAACATTCATTGCGTTATTTAGCATACAAATTTTTCGAACATAGGTATTATTAAGAAGCAATGGATTAGCAATATCCTTCAAAATAATTCACATTGTGATTGAGAGTGTGTTACGCAATTATTATTAGGGTCATCATCTGCTTAGCCTATTCCCAACTATGTTGGGGTCGGCTTCCAGTCTAACCGATGCAGCTGAATACCAGAATTTTACATGGAGCGACTGCCTATCTGACCTCCACAGTCCAGTTTCTGGGTAATACGATACCCCTTAGTAAGACTGATTGTCAGACTTTCAGGCTTCTGAAGTTCTGACTACACGTAACGACTGTCAAAGATCCACGAATGACAGCCGCGACTAACAGCCTAACGTGTTTTCGAAGGCACGGAGGGGTCTCGGTATGTAAAGATGGTCACCCATCCACAGACCAACCGTGACTATTATTATTTAACCACGGACCCCTCAAGTAATTAGGGTGCAGTTCCAAATTAAATAATTGTTGTTATTTCCCCGTACGGTTGTTACTGAATAGACGGATGACCTTCAGGACTGCTTACTCATCAATGCTTGTAAAACTACCTACATATTGTTACTGTAGGCAACTAGGCACCTACATGACTAACAATGATATTTTCAAAACAGCTTCGTTGAAAAAAATATTATGTCAATGTTGACATCAACTTTTTTATGTCCTTATAACTATTGTTGTTGACATTGAATATTGTGCCTACATCATTTATTTATTCACTTTTTTCAGTAAGTATACTTACTGAATTAAAAAAGTAGTAGGTATGCGATAGGTAGGTAATTATTCTAAAACATAAACTCAATTTCATAAAACTTTTTTACAAAAAAAAAAAAAAAATACAACCGACTTCCAAAAAAGACACTACAAAGTGAAAAAGTGAAAAATAACTAGTTCGCATTTTCGTTGTATGTTAACTAGTGGCAAAAATACGTATTATTGAAGATAACTCAAAAACTACCCAAGCAAAGTTAAGAAAAAGTAGATATATGGGACCACACCTGAGGCATAGGTACCCCTATCCTATAAAAAAATAATTCTTGACATCGATTAACAATTGAATTGAGAACCTCCTCCGTTTTGAAGTCGGTTAAAAATCATTTGTCCTCACATAGCTGCATACTATACATAAAACCCGCTCCAGTGTCCCGTTGGTGTAGTGGACGCAAGCGCATCAACTGCTGAGCGTCCTCCTGGGTTCGATTCCCAATTTCCCAGGTCGAACAAAGTTTTTGCTGAGATTGGCCACCATCATGGCCGAAATTTGGTTTGGAGTTCTCTGGAAGACTATTATTCTTACATACATAAACTCACGCTTTGCCCATGAGGGTAGGCAGAAACTCGAGAACGCCACCTGCTACGATCCTTACATACTCATCCATCATACATCTGGTCGCACGGCGATACCTACTCTCACCGGCTGCGGGTAGGTACTACGCACTTGAAGAACATCACCTAGCCTAGCCTTTTCCCAAGTGTGTTCGGGTCGGCTTCCAGTCCCTGTTACCGAATGCAGCTGAGTGCCAGTGTTTTACATGGAGCGACTGCATAACCTCCCTCCGTTGGTAAGACTGTTTGACTGGCGTGTCCACTCACATCTACCTTGTAAATATCTTTTATTAGTCGCCTTTCATTCATCCTGTCACCATGAGTCCATGCCCAACCATCTAAGCATACTCTTTTCAGTTTTTGTCACTACATCTTCTTAAATTTTAAACCTTACCTCACCTTATCACATCATCCCTGTCCTCAGAACCTGATAGTGCATTGTACACAGACCTGCTGGCTTAATTGTTCAGTAACCTTGAATTGTTCATCATGATTCAATTGATGCTATGTCATGCATGCAGTTGCTTATCACAACTGTTGACTTTATAAATTCATAATAGATAAGATACGACATATTGCAGATAGTAGGTAACGTTTGATTGCATTCCTTTTCAAAACTGCAGTATCTGTTAGGAGGAACAAATTAAAACAATGGCGCCGATTCTGTTGTGTCACAAACTAAACTAAATTTAAGTTCAGGCATCTTTTTCTTTCTATTTCATTAAGAAAAGGACAGAAGATAAATATTAGTTTAGTCATGTCAAATTAGTCAGCGCCTGACGTAAATTGACGTATTTTTAATAGCCATTTTTTTAATCTCGTCTAAATTGTCTATGGAGTATCTTAATTTGACAGGACTAAACTAATATTTATCTTCTGTCCTTTTCATAATGAAATAGAAAGAAAAAGATGCATGAACTTAAATTTAGTTTAGTTTGTGAACAACAGAATCGGCGCCAATATCCAAGATTTGGACATATTTAAATAACAGTAATTCCAGCTTTAAAATTTTACATCATAAGCAAAATTAGCGTTCCGGTTGATGGCTGTCACTGCTGTCACATGTCTTCGAGTTCTTGGACACGCCGGTTTTCTCACGATGGTGTCCTTCACCGTTTTGAGAGCAGCGCGGTGATGAAATAAATGATACAAAGTAAACATCCTGGCTGGTTTCGAACCCACGACCTACGAAACGTAAGTCAGGGCCGTTTTAACACAACTTCCGCAAGATCCTTAGGCGTCCCCCTATCCTATCCAGAACATAATTATGGCTGCCACATTAGTGCTAAAGTCACGTCCGTCACCCGTTCCTCTTTTTACAAAGTCATTAATATCAATATGAACTAAGTAGTTTATGAAGGTACAAAGACGATGTCTTCCTCGCCCGCGCCCGTCGGTCGTCGCCTTCCGGCAGCTCGCGTGTGCCGTGTCGACTGTGGAGCTAACTGATGGATGTGGGTTGACGGGAAGATAGCCACTGAGCGTCCTCCTTGCAAATGCGGAGATGCGGCAACCGGAGCTACAGTAACTTACCTATTACAGCAGTACAGAATGTAGGTACAGCTAACAGACAGTTTAATTTCATCGCAACTTTTTTCGATTGGTAACTTATCTATAACCTATACCTACGACAGACCATAACATCACGCGAGTATTCGTGTTAGGCACAGTATAATGTCGCCAGTTCTGCTTTAGTCTTATGTAAAAGCGATAAGGCCGCCCATTGTATTTTTGTAGTGATACCTAATTGTATTTTTTATTGTTACTTATGTATATTTTCTGGTGTACAGTCAACAAAGGAGTTAAGTATACAGGAGCGTCGGATATTGTTGAAGTTTACTAAGAAACCGATGGATATTCTCGAATAAAATTTTAGTTTATTAATAGAAAACAAACAGCTCATTTATTAAATTAAATTTCAGTTCAGAACATCCATCGGTTTCTTAGTAAACTTCAACTATATCCGACGCTCCTGTATACTTAACTCCTTTGTTGACTGTACCTACATTAAAGTATATATCGTCGTTGCGACTTTAAGACCTCTTATGTGTCACTTTTGGCAAAATCACTTTTTTACGCCAGCCGATTCTACATTTTGAAGCTCTATCGAATGCAAAAATTCTCATGTGTATACGACGTTTAAATCGTAATTTATTTACGAAATTCAAGATTTCCAACGTGCTTGCTAATTAAAAGTTAGTGCTTAAAAAATCTTATACGTGTCGACTAAAATTGTTTAATTTTTTTTTACAAGAAACTACTTTTCATTTCAACTAACAGTGGCAAAGTTAAAAGCACGAAAATCATGTGGCTGATACCTATATTTTTGTTGTAGTTGGTTTCACTATATTTTTTTAGTAGACGGTTTTTATCGATTTTCTCATAAAATTGATTTTTACACATAAGAGATCTTAAAGTCGCAACGACGATATTAAGTACCTATATATAAATAAAAGCAGATTATGAGCCTATTGATTGCCACCAACCCGGCTCAAATAGACTCTGGGCTACTACTGAGAAATGTTTGATAGAAAAACATAATTCTTGTCGCACTGCAGGGCAAAGGCATCCCTTTCCTGATTCCAGTCAGTCTACTGCGACTGCAGGGAGAAAAATAAACAAGTAGGTATTAACATTTTGCCCGTCTGAGGATTGAACCCAGGAAGGCCAGGAGCCCACGCTCAGGAATCGCACTTGCGACCAACTCGAACCAACAACAAACAAAGAACAATGATTAATTATTTATAATACCAGATAATACCTTTCAGTATTTACCTACTGATTATAAACTGCCCTTGGAACTACGCACGGAGTGGGTGTTGAACTGTTGGCTTCAGCTTCACCCTTCGTAATATTTTATTATTCTAAACATATCGGGGTCACAGTCATGAAAAGGTTATTTAAACAGTACCTACCATTTATAAAAGAATCGTCAAAAAACCGCTAATATTGTCGTAACACGCTATTATATTATTTGACTAATTGTGAGGGAAAATCAGCTTTACAACAATATAAATAAGGTTTAGTATCATTATGTAGGGCCGGTTGCGTGATTTTTTGACTTGTTCTAATAATTAACGTTATAAACGAAATTAGAAGATAAGCTTTTGTTTACAAACGGATTCAAAAACAAGCTATTTATTCAAATTAGGCTGTGAATCAGCACTCTTCGAACCTCAAAATAACACAGTCCCCAAAAATGTTCCTAGTGCTTTAGCTGGGAAGAAATGACGATACAAACTCCCCACCAGCCAGCAGTTGTCCATGTGTACCTCAGGGTGCCTGGAAGGTAAATATTTCAGGTACTTATAGCCTAGGCACAGGAGGCACCAGGTGGATCCCTTCATAACGACTAAGTTATGAAAGAATCTAGAAGAAATTAAAAAGAGTAACCGTGGAGTTTCTTGCCGGTTCTTCTCCATAGGAAACGACCAATTGGAACCGTGCACCTAGCTTCAGTTCTGACGTTTCATAAGTGCCCATGTAGGCTTATGTGAAATAAAATATTTGTTTTTTTTTTTTTTATTGAATCTATCATAGAACTGGCTTACCTACCTCCAATAGGCAGATAGTAAGACGAATTTTCGTGGTGACTCAGTTGTTTTGGCAAATAAATATCAATCTTGTCTTACTGTGCCACAATGATCATAATAGCTAGCTTGCGTGCACCAATTTAAACAAATCATCACAATCCGACAGGCGACCTCTACCAGGTCTGTTCGTTATTGTATAATAGATCTATTTGTGTGAGTGTGTCACTGTGTCCACAATCAAGGTCATGTCATTGCAATCACATAGGACTTCATCATAACTGGATAAATGCCTAAATGCTGTAAATGATGGTATTTCTCTTCTGCCTATACCCTTTTGCGGTGAGCAGTCGTGACGGCTATGACTTAAGAGTTGTCGTAGGTTCGACCCCAGACAGGCGCTTTTCTTTGTGTAAATTATTTCAACAGCTCTAAAAACGGTGAAGGAAAAATAGCGTGAGCACGCGGCATGTCCGCAGAACCAAAAATTCGAACAGTGAGATCGATCAACCCGCAATGGGCTTGCGTGGCGGATTACGGCCCACTCCCTCTCACTAAGAGAAGGCCTGTGTCCCAGCAGTGGGAACGTTATAAGCTGATCATGCTTGCTTCGTTTACGTTAGATTGCCTCTGGCTCATTATTAAGAGCGTTTACGACGTACGGCATTTCATACAAATTTTCAAGCCCTTGTTTTTCGAAATGAATGAAACTTCATATGCTACAGGATACAAAGGTCTAAAAAGTTAGTAGAGACCATTTTCGAAATGTCTTATTAAAAAAAAAAATTACTGGAAATCTGTTGCTATGGAAAATTTAAAATCGGTCTAATTTGGCTGTAACACTAGCCTCTGGCTCATTATTAAAGAGAGGCCGCTCCATATAGTCATTTTAATTGAAAATAACAGCAGCATTCAAATAAAACAAAAATTACTTAATAAAAATATATTAAGAAGACAGTTGTGCCTACGCGTCGGCAATGGTGACCTCGACCTCTACGCCTGGCTCGATGTTGATGGAGGTGATCTGCTTCACGATCTCAGAGGGAGAGTGCAGGTCGATGACACGTTTGTGGATTCTCATCTGGAATCTGTCCCAGGTTTTTGAACCTTCACCACACGGAGTCTTGCGGGTCGTGATGCGGAGGATCTTGGTTGGCATGCGGACGGGGCCCTGAAAAGTTGAGGTAACTGATTAGTACGGTTTGATAAAATCGTTTTTACTTGTAAGATCAAATACAAAAGGGCGATACAAGAATGATAACTAGAAACCAGATGATTTCAGAGAATAATGAAGGTTTCTTTACTATAATTTGAATTAAAGTGGAAGGTTCACACACCCTTTCATTGAAGGTCTATTATTATTATAAGGAATATTTTCACATATTTATTTGCATTCCATAATGTTTAAAGATCTTACAATGGCTTGAAGATAAGCCACAATTATGGAGCCCATAGGGCCCAGCAAAAGATATAAAATTAATTTTAAAAATAAATAATTATAATATTATAATTTTGAAATAATATGTAGATCACCATTATATGCATGTACTAAATTGTGTGATTTCACTGCATTAATGAATTCAGTCAGTAATTTACTGGCAGTTTGTCAATAAATCAAATAAATAAATAAATAATTGTCCATATTCTAATCATTCAGACAAATCTATGCTACAAAAATTACAGGTTTACAGCAAAAAAGTAACTCACAGTAAAAGTGACTCACAGTAAGTTTACAGTAAAAGTGTAACTCTCTAATGAACAATATGCAGTGTGAAGACTTGCATAAAGCACTTTTGAGAGTGTTGTTGCTCTGGCGCCATTTTGGTGAACACAGCTGTATGGAACATGCTGTGTCTTCATCTAGCGCAGTCTAGTTGGCTAAACCTACTGTCCTACCTGTTAGTAAACAGCACCCCAATGTCGTAACACACCATTACTCTCAATTAGAATCATTTTGAAGCATATTTCTAGCTCTACATGTTCGAAAAATGTGTCTGCTGAACAACGCAATGACTGTTGTTGAATTGTCAAAATGAAACCCATTGCTACTGATAGTGTGTAACGCAATTACTCTGCTGGTGGGACATAGTGTCAAATTAAATTAGCTAGCAAAACTCTGCGCAAAAACAAATTCATGTGTCATCAGGGGGCGAGGGGCGAGGTTATGCACAGCAAGGAACAAACATCTAAGCCGCCATAAAGTTTTAATCAGTCTGTACTAGAGTGTTAACTCAATTCTATTACAGGATGTGGAATGTGGGTATAATCAAATAGCATAACTCTAGCATACATGCTCATTCGAACATTACTGAAACCCACCTTAACACGGAGCTTCTGTTTCTTGGCTCCATTGATGAGGTCCGCGCACACCTTCTCCAGAGAGCGCACGTTGCGGGAGGTCAGGGTGATCCTGATGCGATGGATGGGCGAGATTTCAGCCTGGGGCTTCTCGATGTCCTTGCCTGACACGACTGCGGCTGCCTGGAACATTTATTTATAATACAAATAAAGTTGGTGATTGAATTTCAAACTGATGTTGCTGATAATGAGGTATATTTTGATGGAATCGTCGTTCAACTTAGTCATGGTATGTTAATGAAACAAGGAACTATCAGCAAAGCCTCAATAAATAACATTTTTGAAAGTAAAAAGGTGAAGTATCATACCCAAACTAAAGAAGCTTGATACGGTCATGTGTGCCGCTCTGAGACGGTATAAATCTGATTATTGACTTTGGATCAATGGCTTGTAGCGATAACTGAATAAGTTTTTGTATTACAGGCTGTGAATAACTTGTAAAAAACAAAAAACGAGCTGGAATCTGTGTTGACACGTGCATACATAACCTCAAAATCTGAAGTCCAATTTAAAATTTGGATATTTCCTGGGTAATTTCACTTACATACAAAATAACATATTGTGTGACTAAAGTGATTATTACTTACCATTTTAATGCGATATTCCGGCCGAGATAAACAATTTTATGACAAAATTGCACAGCGCTGAACCGGAGTACAGCTTCACTTCACTTGATGAGAGAAAGAGAAAGAAAACAAAATGTCGCCTTATGTCAACGCGTTTCGTTTTCGTTTCGTGTGACAAAATATAACGTAAATATTTTATTCACCATTTTAATACTCCAATAAAGTTTTTTCTCATTGTGAAGAATAAGTTGAAAGTTTTTTTCATGTTTGTATTGTTTTTCTGAAAAGCTAAGTCGTATTGTTTACTAAAAAAAATTATCATTTACTTTGCAATTGCTTATAATAAAACGCAAACGAAATCATTTGTCTATAGTTTTAATCGGAGTGTTACCAACAAAGCATAAATTATTGTTTTCCCATTATCTAGGCACATTTCAGAATTATCTATACTAATATTATAAAGCTGCAGAGTTTGTTTGTTTGTTTGTTTGTTTGAACGCGCTAATCTCTGGAACTACTGGTCCGATTTGAATGATTCTTTTAGTGTTGGGTAGTCCATTTATCGAGGAAGGCTATAGGCTATATTTTTTTTTCAAAATTAGGGATCCGTAATAAAATTGCTATTTTGTAACACAAGGTGTAAAATTGAAAACCTATTTTTGCGTGCGCTGCAAAAACTATTGACAATAGAACAAAATTATGTACTACGGGTTTGTAGAACCCATTAAGACCTACAAAAAAGTCCGCGAGAACATATATCTAGCTATCATGGTTTAATCACAATAACCGATTTTGTGTTCAAAATAATTATTAAATCGTCTGAAGAAAAAAAAACTACGTTAAATATGTATCGTAATATTAATCTTTATCGAAATTAAGCATTATGTTATCAAGAGTATTTATGAAGAAGTAAAATACTTTTTGTTTCATCTCAATCGGATATTTCGTTTAAAAGTTGGTACCTATTAAGGAGTTATGGGCCATAGAGTTTTTTATCAACATAAAATCCTGTAATAATCTTTTTCGAAATATATTTGTTGATGATTGTAAGTATAAGATCTTTGAAGAGTATCTATATCTATATACTAATTATAAAGCTGAAGAGTTTGTTTGTTTGAACGCGATAATCTCTGGAACTACTGGTCAGATTTGAAAAAATCTTTTTGCTTTTGATAGCCCAATTCTTAAGGAAGGCTATAGGCTATTTAAAATCACGCTATGACCCTTAATAGCCGAGCAAAAAAAAAGTATGAATGAAATATTAAGAAGAAAAAAAAAACTGGCCAAGTGCGAGTCGGACTCGCACACGAAGGGTTCCGTACCACAAGGCAAAAACGCAGAAAAAAACACGTTTGTTGTATGGGAGCCCCCCTTAAATATTTATTTTATTTTGTTTTTAGTATTTTTGTTGTTATAGCGGCAACAGAAATACATCATCTGTGAAAATTTCAACTGTCTAGCTATCACGGTTCATGAGATACAGCCTGGTGACAGACAGACGGACGGACGGACGGACAGCGAAGTCCGTAGTAATAGGGTTCCGTTTTTACCCTTTGGGTACGGAACCCTAAAAAGAACGCTAAGCGAATACGAAGTGTTGCGACGGGGTGGGGGTACAAGAAATTTCACGCGGACGAAGTCGCGGGCAGAAGCTAGTCATTTATAATATTAGTAGGACGTAGGATAGGATTAGTAGGAAGTAGGATTACGAACAAAACCAAGTTGGTATGCGTACGTAACAACGCAAAACTTAAGGCAGTTTTGGACGAATAATTTCGAACAAATTTTTTTCAGTAAATAATTAGGTTTATTCGTAAAGCATATTATTAGAAACAGTCAAACATCGACCAATGTTGATTAACTTAACATTAAAATTAAATGACCTAATTAACCTAGATATAAATGGAGGAAATTATGCGGTATAATCTATTTTAGCACATTTGCACTTAAGCATAGCATAGCAATAGGTACACGAGGATTACACGTTGTTGAGCATTATATTCTTCACTTGCTTGTCGAATTTCCTGTAAAATATAAATAATTGAATAAGTCCAGTTATGCTATTTGTAAATAATATAATTATTGAGAGATTGTTGTCTATTTTAAGGGTAGACCTCTTCGATCAATAATAGTACTAGATGAATGATTAGGAACAAAAATAAGTCGCTAAAGTGGCCACGTTTGCACACAGATAAACATTTATACTTCTTACTACGAACTATAGAAAAAAGTTTAATAATATTAACAACTTCAGACTAAAAAGCTTAACACTCTAACATAAAGTTTAATTACGATTGCAAATGATTAATATTTAAGTCCTTCTGTCATCGAAGCAATAAATTTAAAATGTCACTTGAAAATAAAAAGTCATTTTTATAATAAGTACAAAAATATTTATTCTAAAATGAAACTTAACGTCTAAGCAATAAGGTTAAAAATATTTTGTTGACAATTTCGTACTTACTCGAATTTGGAACTAGATGTAGTTCTTGGAATTACATTCCAATGCTTCAATGTTTGTTAGAATAGTTGGCGCGTTGTCGCAAACATTGGCCAACAATCATAATATTTGCTAATTGATTTATATTTACTATTTAACTGTGTTACTATTTTATGAAAAACATTTAATGATAAAAACTTACCGAAAAAAAGATATTCCTTCCAAAATCTTGGTGTTACGGTGGTTATTTACACAACTTTTGAACGCGCACTGAGCCATTTTGACGTCTTAACATTGGCTATGATTGGACCATACTAATTTGAAATAAGAGCACAAAAGTATTCGTGCTCGTATTTTTCGGGCCGTTTTTGAAGCGCTTATCGGGCATCTAGTACTATTATTGATCGAAGGTAGACATAATAATATCTAAAAATTCTTACTGCGAAGTGATTTGATCGCCAGGCAAATGGAATGGGTTACAGATGGCGTCAGCGTAGAGCGCATGCAGGCGACGAAGCGCCGTCCTCACTTCAGCGTCGCGGATATTGGAGCCACTCGGAGAAGTCGATGACGTCACAAGGACCAGCTTGATGCGAGTATTCGTCACGTACCCGTAACTTAAAAGAGATTTCGTATTGTTATATTGGTTTGTTATATTGATATATTGGTTATATACAAAAATTACATTTCAACAATTTATAATGCATTTTAGGAATTTGTTTACTGGTAGCTGTCATCAATGGCATCGGTACCAAAATACGTACCGATATTTATGTACCTATATTTTTCGCACACAAAAAGGTACAAAGGCGAACTTAATGCCTTAGGCATTCTCTACCAGTCAACCAAAGGGTGGTTAAGAAATTAAATACCTAGCAGGTGCTTTGGTTGAGAGGAACAATGATATAAAAACATAAATAATTGAAGACAACTAGGCCATGTAAATGGGTACAAGTAAGATGGTTCTAATTAATTTGTTTTTGTTAAAACTTACATCTTATGAGTATCAGTCGAATACAGCAGCCCAAGATACAGATCCCTCAGATCGGTGCGCGCGGCGTTAGAGTTGGCACCCGAGTTGTTAGTATTAGTACTCGCGAGTCTTTCCTCCAGAGCGTCTAGCGCCGTATGCACAAGCCACTGGCGGGACAGCTCATTGTCCGTGCTTGTATCATTGCCAATACCACCGATATATAAGGGAGAGTTCTGGAAACATCGATACAATTACTTTGAAAAGAGATTAAATTAATTTCCCTGAACTTGTAAATACATTTAATTTTTGCAAAATAACTTATTTTATCTGCACACATACGCTGCATTGCAATATTGCATTCGCAAGCCGTTCCGAAAGTATAAATACATTTTATAGGGGTAATTTAATTTTTCACTTTAGCAAGTATGAATTTGTGTACATTTTGTCTATGGCCTAAATAATAAATTCAACGAAATCGCAGGAATAACATTTTGTCGAGTTTCCGAAACAAAACTCTTAGTCCCGAAACCTAAACAAAACAAATAAATTTTTATATGTGCTGTGCTGTTTAATTGCAAATGACGTCATCATGAACAAGAACAATAATGAAGTGACGTGTGTAAATGCGAAAATACATTGAATTCGTTTCACTCCCATTATTTTGGAAACATATTGCAACTATGTTATTTTATAGTGTAATGTTAAGCCCTGAGTCTGTCTATCAATGACTAGTAGGGTGTATCGAAGTTTAGTTAAAAGCTAGTGCATTAAAACTTACATCTTTGCCGATAACTGCTACACAGACTGCCATTGTTGACAATAATTCGACGGAAAGTGTTCTCGACACTTCTCGCGATCGAATCACCAACATTGACATTTCGTCTAAATTAGCGGGAACTTTCAAAATTGTAGTGCGCATTTTCGCCAAGTTAAATTATTTATTATTGAACTTTCAGTGTTAAATCGTCGAAAATGGCTATAAATGACGGTTTAGCGTACGAAGTGAACGAAAAAGGTGAGAGTGTAATGGTGAAGTCAATAAATTCTGATCATCAAGCGTTCCTTCGGTTCACTAATCGAACATCTCGTCCTGTGGATGTTTGGTGGCGAGATTTCGATGGGAATCGGCGATTTTACGAGCGCATGGAGCCAGGCGCTTTTTACGATATCAATTCATATCTGACTCATCCATGGGAGTTCACTGATGCTTCGACTAGGGAGCGCTATGTGATCAATAACAAGTATGTGTTCCGAGCACCTGATCATGTGGGAGATATGATGTATAGAACAAACTGGAATATTACTGTGGCTGTGCGTTCGCTAAGAGGTACTACAATGTTGACACTGGCGTCAATGTTGCCAAACCCAGAGGCTGCATCCGAGCTTGACCTGCCGGTGGTACTGAGCCGGGAACTGAAAGATTTGGTAACCAGCCTCCGTGTCCAGGCACCGTCTCACGAGATAGAAGAAGAAGACCACGGGGACTCTGATTGATGCTGGCTGTACATGCCAGTGGTTGTAATCCTTCTCACACTGGCAGCCATTATTATCTTCTGGTGCATTACAATTACGAAGAAGCAAAAATTTGCATTGGTTATCCTTTTCCTCAGTGTTTACCATCTGATGTATTCGTTACAAAATCCTGTGTCGAACCTTATTGACAATATAAATCAACAAGTTATTATAAGAAAATTGTTTTAAGTGTGATACTCTAGTCTGATGGGTTCTCTAAGAGACAGACTGCACAGCGGTGCTACAGATGGAAAATATGAGTGTAGTGAGAAAAAGACCTTATTCTATTACCTTTAAGGTCTAATTAAGTAATTATAAGTATAACATGATATATTAGCATTTAACTGTATTATTATTGTTTATTTTGAGCATCTATTTGTTGTTATGTTAGTGACTATATGATTTTTTGTGAGATCATGATTTTATACCTATTTGCATTTATCAATATTTTTTGTTTTTAGTTTTGTAAGTGACTGGTCTTACTTTATAATTACTATTTAAACTAAGTCGCTTCGCCACTGCTATGTATTATGAATATAATTCACCTCCACAGTTTTATATACTTAGGTAAAAGATAAATAATTTAGAATCTTGTAAGATATGGTTTTCTAGCTAAACTCAAAGCATTGGCCTAAAATGCCCAAATATATAAATATACATGACATAGGTACTAAAAACTCAAATGTGTATTTTGCTATGAGTAACTGATCTATTTTGCTTGAATGAATCTTCAAATGGCTGTGTATACTTGTCAAGTGACAGTAAATAAAGGCGATATTATCTCTCTATCTATAATTCTCTATTAAGGAGGATCATACGATCTGCTCCGGGCCATTTTCCCGCTAGATGGCGCTGATGTCAACATTTTTAGTTTATTTTGTTTTATGTGTAATTGGCACATTATTAAGTCGTAGAAGTGGTAGACGCGGTTATCGGACATTACTCTTTATTGTATTTGGTCATAACATTGCCTCAAAATCCACCCAATTCGACACATAATCCCCAAATAAAATCTGCCATTGAATACAGGTCGTTTACACACACAGACGTAAGCGAGTACTTCCAAACGTTTACAAGAATAGACTACTAGGTGGCGTGTATTTAAAAAATGCGCCACCTGCTACGATATTTATATGAAAAATTAAATGCGTTCCTTGCGAATATTATGAATACTGTGCCTGTGCGTAGTACTCACAACCGGCGTGCGTGTATGACCAGATTTATGAACGTAAACGAGACAAAAGGAGTATGTAAGGTATCGTGGCAGGTGGCGTTCTGTAGTTTCTGCCTACCCCCGGCATGTCTTTTGTCGATGGGATTCGCCCTTAACCTCTCCCTAGTGCTTTAGCTGGAAAGAAGAAGTGGCGCAACAAACTCCCCAGCAGCACAGCTGTCTGTTCAGTTACAAAAACTTCAATCTATACAGTTTATAAAGATAGTTTTATTTTATTACCTTACTACTAATTAAATATAAATAAAAGTATTTGAAGTGACACAAATGTAGCCTGATACATGATTAAATTTATAGCATATCCAATTATTACAGATATTACACCTAGCAGACACAAGAAAAAAAAAAGATAACAACAAATCAAAAAAATACAATGTAGTATGCAATTACTTATAACCAGAGTGTAAAATATTTTATAATGTCGAAGCACTCCTACCAAAGTTTTTAGAAAAAGAAAAATCTAAAGACCTGCGATTGAGATCACCAGGTGGTTATACTTACATAATAAAGTATTATTTCACCTTTTCATTTTATAGTAAATACAATTAAAAAGTAATATACAATGATATGATAATGTTGATTCTAAACAAACTACTACAAAAATACAATTTTATCAAAAATCGTTTGACTTGGTTGTTTTCACCATGTGCCGTGAGTCTTCTTGTCTACTGCTAAAGGCTGCTACTGCTGCAAAGAAAAATAACTTTACTTAGAATATAATTATGTTACTTTGGACGAATATTGTTGCCCATTCATTTCAAAATGTCCTTTACCATCATTCTCCAAAACTGCTATATATTGAAACTTTACTAGTTGCTCGAATTTCCAACTAATGTTGATGGACGATTTTTCACTAGAATAACATAATAATATATTTTAGACATTGAAATTGATGCAATTTATGAAGTAAAAAAAAGAATTAACCAGCTATACATTTCCAGTAGCTGATATCGCATTGTATAGGATTTCCGTACAATGGGAGGTCAGCTTATACTGGAAATGTATAACTTGATATCTAGCTGAGTATACATACCATTCAAATCTATACATTTAGCATTTTTTTGAACATGTCTCAATATGATTTCTGGCAGAATACGTCGTTTTCGTGTTGACGACTTCTGTCGTATCCTGATTTGTTCCTTTCCATTTATGTATTTATATGTCCAGTAGCAAGCGATAATCCTGAAAATAGAATATTTTTTACTAGAAAATATCAATAAAATTTAAATAGATGATTATGTAACATACAAAGAAACAATACTGCTGGTTGATTCTGTAAAAATCTCACCGTGAAAACTTAGGTGAAGTGAGTTTGTTTTTGCTAGAGATTGACCTATTGACAGCTCACTCCACGCTCATTTCACCTAAGTTTTCACGGTTTACAGAATAGCACCGCTGTACCATGATAATCAAAGCATTTCTAACTGGTACTACAATTCTTACTTATTATATTTCCATTTGCAGCTGTTTTATTGACATTGCAGTAAAAATCCTTGCAGTTTTCATGTATTCCGAATATATGAAGCGGGCTATGCTGCTATGCTATGCTGCTGCCATAGCAGCACTCTCACTCTTATACGTTATAATTTTCCATGCCACTAGTGTAAGCTTCATCATGTTTGGCTTTAAAATATTTATAATAGTGCGAGCTTAGTGTTGGCCAAGATCTAAAAAAAGTACAAATATGAATACAGAATATGCTTCACTGATCTTGAGATGTCAATACCAATTTGATTTATTTATTTACCTTGTATAGTGCCCTGGTATAGTTTTTGATTACATGATTCTTGCATTCAATTTGTTTTATTATGTTCCCATCTCAGACTAAAGTTCCTATATGAACCTTTCTCTTTCAAGTTTGCAAACACGGAGGAGTCTCCGTCTCCAATAAAACTCAAATAACGAAGTTGATGCATTTCTTCACTCTTTTGAAAGCTTTCCACAATAATTTGTGATTCCATTGCTGTAGGCGGTCAAGTAAATTTTTTGCAGCAATTATGTGCTTTCATGTCCGTTTCCTTTTTTCATAATATTGACACGTATAACAATATTTGTTTTCTACACCAAGAAATAGACATTTCTTAGTTTCTTTACCAATAATGCAGGCCTGGAAATGAAAAGCAACACTTGTAAATATTGCACATAATAAAAAGTTCATACAGAACCAAATATGTGTTTAGTAAAGGAGTATGTAAGGTATTGTAGCAGGTGGCGTTCTGTAGTTTCTGCCTACCCCCATGGGAAGAAGGCGTGAGTTTATGTATGTATGTGTTTAGTATTATATTAACTTACCTTATCAGAAGATGAATCAAAGTTATGGCCATATGACCTTTTCAGCCATCCTCCGACTACATACAGTAACAAATGGAACACTGTCTGAAGATACATGACCTTTTTGAATAGTATCTGACCTTTCTTGTTCACCAGCAGTTTTGATTTCCTCTGACAAATGTTCAAACCACACACTGCCAATTTTTTTTTCAACACGACGAAATTTATTTGCCGACATTGTTGGAATATTCATGAGACTTGTAATGTGAGCTGATTGAGTGTAGTAGCAGCTATCAGCAGTCGCAGTTGCCCACAAAAATGCAGTATTTATTTTATTACTGCTCTCCGTAGTGCTTCCACGGTCAGTGGGTCGTCTTAGTTACCAAACATACTGCACTTGAAAATTAATTCACTTCGAAATCCATCAAGTCTCTCATTACCAAATTCAATTTGTGAAGATTCACACATATTTCGGTGTCTTTCCAATTGGAATGCCCACTTAATTACATTCTTCAGGTCCACAATGCGATACCCAGATATCCATTTCTTTGGAACAGTTTCCACAGTCAATTGTA
This sequence comes from Oligia latruncula, assembly GCA_948474745.1. Taxonomy (NCBI): domain Eukaryota; kingdom Metazoa; phylum Arthropoda; class Insecta; order Lepidoptera; family Noctuidae; genus Oligia; species Oligia latruncula. The sequence goes on from OX419706.1 coordinate 14,527,952, forward strand.
ATGAATCAGTTTCAGGATTAGAGAAATCTGAAATAAAGTAAAACAAAAGAATATTATGTTACTTCATACACTCAGTATTTGAATAAAATTGAATACCTAGTATCGAATTTCACAACCGTACAATGAGCTAGCAGAATTTCGTAGACGAAACATTCTACTAGAAAAGAATTGCTACTATTATTATAAGAAATTGAAGCATTCTACTAGAAAAGAATTGCTACTTTATAAGATATTGATCTTACTGGGTATGATACGATCTTACTAGTCTTATCAAAGTACTCTGTGATCACATACTATCAAAGTACTCTGTGCATACTATCTATGACAAGGTTACGTTCTGAACTCATTACAGAAAATAAAACAATAAAAATAAGAGTAAAATTTTACTTATCTTTATATTCCTGGTAGAGTATTAGTCGACAAATAAGAAAAAAAATAAACAGATTAGATGTTTAAATACAAACAATAAATCACGTTTATTAATTTGATGTAAGTAACTCAATCATTTGTTTGTTTCTGAACGCACGTCTAGCTCTATTGTTGGAGGTACCTACGCTGCGCGCCGTCCGCCGTGCGACATAACTATCAAACTATAAATAATGTATGTTTGTCTGAAACTGTTTATACTGTGCGTAAAAGGTATTCTATTTTGTAGGTACTTCGATTTTGCAAATGTTTGTTGGGTTACCGAATTATAATACATATTATGTACTTTATTTAATTTATTGTTGACCAAAAAATATAGGTACAAACGCATTAAAGTTATGATAACCACTGACTTTGTACTTATGTAATTGATACATAGGTAAGTAATTAGTATTGTGACGGGATTTCAGCGCCTAAAACCTAACTCACGGGGCAACTTTCTGTTTCTAAAACCGCCGAAAGATAGGCACTTACCTACTTATTTTTAAAATTGAATCATTATTAGTTACTATACCTACAATAAATTGCAATAACATACTAGAAATATTGCAATAATTTGAATCAATGAAAATGCAAAGCATACAAAATAGAATAATTCCGCGAACAATTCCGCGCGCCAAGCTATTGCATACAAGCAATCTTCAAAATTATATTTTTATATCATGTCGCTACGACGAAAGAAGAGTGGCAACGGTTTTCTTGGTAATTCTTTCAATGTAGTTCATGAGTTCAAGGTTGCGAAGACAGCTCGGGTGGGACGGCAACGTCGCATAAATCCTATCTACGAATAATGATATTTATGTTGCCACAAAACAATATTATGTAATAAAGTCGTTTATGTTGGGAAGGTCGTCAGGTCAGGTTATTAATTATAAAGTTTTTTTTGGTGAACCTGTTCATGAAAGGTATGAAAGGAAATAAATCAATTATTGTACGTATTATATTGATTAAACAGAATTATAATAATGCCTACACGCCATCTAGCGTTCTCATCTCTAAACTATCGCAATCATGGCGCTTGAGTTTGCTTACTTTGCTTGTCAAAACTCACGCACACTAGTGACGCAACTGTCAAATTTGGTCTGGATTTCGCGATCGTTTTCCTCAGTAAATAATGTAAATTATTTCCTAAAAAGGTCGATCGCGGGGACATTTCATTATAGAAAAGTGATAACATGATTTGTTTTCAACAAAGAGTGCCTATGTTTAGCGTATAATCCCCACGAAAAATGTATGGACGGCCCATCGGAACATCCGCCTTAATAATAAATCTAAAGAGTTTGTGTGAACGCGCCAATTTCTGGAACTCATCATCTGCCTAGCCTTTTCTTTTTTTCTTTTCTTTTTAGGGTTCCGTGCCCAAAGAGTAAAAACGGGACCCTATTACTAAGACTCCACTGTCCATCTCTCCCTCTGTCACCAGGCTGTATCTCATGAACCATGATAGCTAGACAGTTGAAATGTTCACAGATGATGTATTTCTGTTGCCGCTATAACAAAAAATACTAAAATCAGAATCAAATAAATATTTAAGGGGGGCTCCCATACAATAAACAAACGTGTTTTTTTTCGGCGTTTTTGCCTTGTGGTACGGAACCCTTCGTGTGCAAGTCCGACTCGCACTTGTCCAGTTTTTAGCGCTAATATCTGGAACTACCATGGATTGGGAAAAAAATTTTTTGCATTCGATAGCCCATATCTTGAAGAAGGCGATAGGCTATAACATGACGCTATGATCATTAGGAGCTGAGCAAAAAGAAAAAAAAGTAAAAAACGACGTTAAGGCGAAAACGAAATGATAGCGCGACGTGATGCGATGCGACGGGGTGCGTCAGGGGAACAAGAAATTTCAAGAAAGGCAATGTCATGTCGTAATGACTAAATCAATAATGATAATGTTCTGCCTCCAAAGGCACTTCTACAAATATGCTTACCTAATGAATTGCCCTCTTAAGAATATATTAATTGGAATGATTCAACTCCAATCTATCGGTAAGACCTAGTAATTTTTCCATTCGTCATAGTTATAATAATAAATAGACATATTTAAACATTTGATTGACTTTCCTTGCATTTAGCACTGATCTACTTTTACGAAGGATGGATACTTTTATGTTTTACTAGCTGCGCCCCGCGCTTTCACCCGCATAAGTCTCAGTCCTGTGGGAATATCGGTATAAAAAGTATCCTATGTCCAAATCCAGGCCATGTACCACCCATGTGCCAAATTTCATCCAAATCCGTTCTGCCATTTTAGCGCGGAACCTTACGAACAAACATACCTACCAAAAATCATCAAACAAAGATAGGAGGGCTGGCGCAGCCCACTTCCTGTCAGGAGGAGGCCTGTGGCTCTGGCGTTTGTGGCTAGGTAATAACAGCTGCATGGTTCGATCGATCAGGTTAAGGTATGCTTGCCGAGGTTGGTCCGTGGATGGGTGACCATCTCTACATACCAAGACCTCTCCGTGCCTCGGAAAGCATGTTGGTCCCGGCTGTCATTCCTGGATCTTTGACAGTTGTTACACGGGTCGTCTGAAGCCCGAAAGTCTGACAATCAGTCTTACCAAGGGGTATCATATTACCCAGTAACTGGGTTCTGGAGGTTAGATAGGCAGTCGCTCCATATAAAATACTGGTATCCAGCTGGTTATGATTGGAAGCCGAAACCCAACATAGTTGATAGTTGGGAAAAAGTCTAGGTAGATGGATTTTGGTAGGAACCTTCGATCAATAATAGCACAAAGTAGACAAACGGAACAGAGATGAAGCTTCATACAAACGCGCGAATCGGTTGCACTACTACAAGCACGCGGGGCATGTGTGCGTGACCACTGGCCGCTTGTCGCGTACGCGACGAGACTGGACGAAACCGGTTTACGCTGGCACAGCCAGTTGACAATCTCAGCAGCGTTGCCAGACCGTACCAAAAAGTACGGTTTTCCGTACTATTCATCACACAACCGTACCTCAGTGTAGACCGTACCTTTTTCGTACCTTTTCTATACTAGTGATTTATTTAAAACAATACTTTTTGTTCCTTTAAATATAGAGAATAATATCGCTTCATATCTGAACTTCCTCATCACATTATTCCTATGATAAATTATTATCAAAAAAAATTTTTATTCATTGCATCATTAACGAATTTAATGACTTTACTTCATTCTATAATTGATTTACAAATGAATTTGTTCGATATTATCAATTGGTAATAATGTTCTACTTTACCATATCCCTTTGAATATTCGATTCCCTATCGCTTTTTTTCCAACCTATGGTCGCAGACAGCCAACTTGAAGAAGAAAAAAACTGATCTAGTTCTTGCCGAAGTATCCCGACCCAACCGTACCTTGAAGTTAAAAACCGTACCTTTTCAGCAAGTCAACCGTCCATTTTTGGGAAATCATACTGGCAACACTGAATCTCAGGGTTGCGACGCACGTTGTTTGTTTTTTTTGTTGCATTGCAAGTTAGCCATAGCCATGATCACTCTTTTGCGTTTCAAAAGTAATTGCATCACTTTCGCTAGCTTAGTAGGTTTTCGAGGATTTTAGATTTTCGAGTTAGCGTTTTAATAATGGTTGTTTATTGTCAGAGGTCTTTGTTTATTGTACTGTTTATTGTTATATACACACATCAAAAGTGTCTAGGGATCAACATATATTTTTGCAATAACTTTTCTCCTGATTGATATTAATTAAAATTTTCTTTAAGGATTCATCAAATAAAGTGTTTTCGTTTGTCACAGTAACGATAAACCAAGTCACCTTTGCATTAATAAAGAAATTTGCCATTTTCCTAATAAAGGGATTTTTGACATTTGAACCACTAACACAAAAGTTCGAAAAAAAGACTGAAATAACAGTTTTCTTTAAATTTTTATTGGGTAACTTAAACAATTAATAATCCGTGTTTCTACCGCGAACACTAACAACACAAGAACATCGGTTTGGCATACTCAAAATGAGTTCATCCAAATCACGCTGTGGAATGGCCGCCCATGTTCGTTGCAACAACAAAAAAAGGTCTTCTTGCGACTGGATACCCTCCATATTCGGCAGAGCTCTTCTCTGTAGCATATCCCATGCATGCTCAATCGGGTTCAAGTCTGGCGACTGAGCAGGCCAGGGCAGGACATTGATGTTAGCTGCGGCGAGAGTCTGTCTTACAACTCTTGCGGTGTGCGGTCGTGCATTATCATGCATTAACTGAAATAAGGGACCGATTTGCACTTGTAGAGGAACGATGACGTCTGATACAATCGTCTCAGCATAAATTTGAGCGTTGAGGTTGCCTCTGATCCAAATCAACTCAGTTCTTCCGCCGATCCAAATACCCGCCCATACCATGATGGTTCCACCACTATAAGGATGGACTTCCTGGCAGGATTTTAATCGCTGTTGGCGTCCAGGGGTTCTCCAGTGTCGTATACGTCTTGTATCCGGTCTCATACCAAAACGAGACTCATCAGAAAAGCACACGAAACGCCATTGTTCTTCTGCCCAATTTCTGTGTTCAAGAGCCCATTGATATCGAATCCTACGATTGTGCATTGCTATAGGTGGTACCCGTAGCGGTCTTCGGGAATGAAGGTTCACTTCATGCAAGCGGTTTCTGACTGTTTGGTCGCTAATTAAGTTCCCTGAAGAGTGATGAAGCCTCACGGCTAACATCATGGCGGTTATTGTTGGAGCTCTTCGAGTTAAGATTTGAATGTATCGGTCTTGTCTCCGTGTGGTGCAGCGATACCGTCTTCCATGGCGCTCAGCCACGGTACCAGTGCTTCGGTAACGTGTCCAAAGTCGACTGATAACACTCTGACTTGTATTCAGAGCTAAAGCCACAGTACGTTGCCGGGAACCAGCTTCTATCATTCCCACGGCTCTGAGCATTTCTTCCCTGCTTAAATGACGTCGCCGCTCCATAATAACGTTGGTTTTAATCAGTAGTAGGGAAACAGTAGCACTAATAATGTCTTCAATGCGTTGTATGTTTTTATAGGGAAAATATTGACAGCTGATTTTCATCTTTTACTCAAATTTGATTCACAGTTCCTGATTCAAATTATGAAATGCACCAAAAAGGATCCATATAAATTTATAAAATCATAAATTTATTACAAAGCCACATCTCAATCTCAAGAAATCCGCATAAAAATGCTTGATCCCTAGACACTTTTGATGTGTGTATCTAACGTTTTGTCAATAAGCTCAAATCTCTATAGCAACCACATGCAGAAGAAATGTAAATGAATAAAATATGGTAATGGTATGTATAGAGTATGATCCTTTAAATTTAATTAATCCTTTTAATTTTATCGCATTTGTTGAATTGCTCGAGTAAAAGTTTCGAGAATATTTCGATCTTGAAATAAATATTGTCAATGTTGGCAACGAAATATTTAAACGTATTAAAGATTATTTTGATATGCCATGTGAGTGTTTCCCGTTTACCTACTTGAAATAACTATATGTTAGATTCAGAATTTACCACACCATTAAAAGAAACAATGAATTATTAAAAAACAAAAAGTATAAAAAGTAAATTATTAGAGTAAGTAATTTGTAAATTAAATAAATTATTCTATCATACTGAATAATAAAACTATTTAGGTAACAAATGTTTTGTTTAATTTGTCTTAACATAATGTGACAACCCTACCAGAATAGGTAACAATTTTGCACGTTCTTAAGGGCGCACCGAGCTTCTAGCGCTAAACGATTTTAGGTATTCTATGCGCTCCGTGTATGTGTGCGTGAGGCACACCGGCAAGAGATCGAACGGCTAGATAGATAAGAGCACTGCGCCAATCAGGCGGTTCAATCTTAGTACAAAAAACTGAGGACAGCAGTAGTGACAATGATACTAAATCACGACGTATGTAATATTCCTTAAGCGAACAAGTTGATAGGTGTTTTTTTTATTTTGTCGGATTATATCGTGACGTAGATGGATAAGATAACAACTAGGGAAAACAGATGGCGGCTCTGCACTAATGTTCACTAAAATTCCAACAGATGGCACTACAAGAAATCAAACAATGACAATTTTGTGAGGCTGATTGCTACTAAAATAGTAGATTTTATTATAATTTGTGACAATATTATTGATCAATTCCAAAGATTATAATAATATAAATTAGTTAATAAGACGTTTCATTGTTATTGGAAAATACTATCAAATATTCCAAAAAAAATTAATAATATCAATCATAACTTTACTCCTAGAATGCAGCGACGCGATGGTAGTATTTCATTAGTGGTCTATTTATTGATGAATAAACTGGTAACCCCAAATGCAAATGTCTGCTGATGCCTGACGCTTGCGCCGGTTTCATGCTGTAATTTTTGCTATTTGTTTTGTGATCTTTCTGTGTTTCGTTTTGCATTTGTCGTTAAGTTGAGCTAAAGTTCCTCCGGCTTATCCATAATTGTGACCAGAAAGGAATTGTGTGATTTTATATCAAAACTGAGACAGGACTCTGGTATAGTGTTTGAGATAGGACTCTTTATTGCATCTGTGTTATTGCACCATGTCTTCGGACAAGCACTGCTGTGTTCCAGACAGAGTGCAAGGAGAGTGGAGGTATGTCAGACTTAATTTTAGTTATTTTACTTGCTTGTTGAAAGTACTGTTGTACAATGGCGGCCATGTTTTTTGTTTGTGCAGAATAAACAATAATTTTGCTTTCTTCTTTGTTTCCATGCATTATTTACCAGTCAACATAACATACAGTAATCTGTTGATCAATCCTTAATTTCCGTATTTATGAAAGTACTCTGTGATCCATTGCTTATAAAAGTTGTCCATGAATTTGACACTATTTATTATGAATCTTCATCATCACAGTACAAACTTATGTATTATCATAAGAAAACACTGCGACTGAACTTGGTCAATGTAAAAAACCTTGATCATCCATTGTCATCTTTGATCAAGTCATACTGATACTGTACCATTAGCACCCATCGGCCCAAAGTTCACCAACATTATAGTTAGTCTATTTGTTTATGAATGCTAGAGATCTTAGATTAGATTGATTTATTTATTTCTAAGTTTATGGTACATTAATATCTTAGATCTACATATATTTATATCTTGACAGTATAACAAAATTAGTGTTTAGGAACTTGACTTAATTATTTTCCAATTTTAAGGACTACATTATTTATTTTAGGTACGCGTCAAGTGCTGCATGGGTTCCCAAATCCTGAAAGCGATAGAGAACGCTTCAACACATGGCTTTATGCGATTGGTAGTGATATCTTGGGCTTGGAAAACGAGCGCATATTTAAGTACCGCCGTGTGTGTCACTCACACTTCGAAGATAAATATCTATGTCGTAACAATAAAATCGGCAAAATTGCTGTTCCAACATTAAATATGCCAGGTTAGTATAAATCATCACTGTACATAAAAGAATATACTCCACTGTGCTATATGTATTCCTGTTGGATTTATGTTGATGCTTTAGTAATTTATGGTTCTTTCTTTCAGCACCATTGGTACTGAAAAGATTTACATCTGTTATTAGAAAGCCATTAAAACAAATTTTGGATCTGCCATCAACCTCATCAGGTACCTATTTATAATTGTACTCTTAATATGCTTAAATTTGTGAAAAGCATTTACTTAAATTAATCATAATCATGATGTATTTTTCTTCCAGCTCACACTTTAAATTTTGAACATGTGCCGCATACATCACCAGTTAATAGAAAGCCAGTACAACAAATTCTAGAGCTGCCATCAACATCATCAGGTACCTTATTATACTCTTGAATGATGGGCATTTTTGTATGGAGCCTGGCCTCAGGCCTGATGACAAATAGAGTTCTAATGTATGTCAACTTATTGCTTATTACCAGCAATTACCATAGCAAAACATTTTATCTCAAAAATGGTTTGTATGTTTGTTATGTCTCAAAAATGGTGTCACGGCCTTCTGCTCAGAATTAAAATTAATGGTTATGATATAAACTTCCATTTGATGTATATGTGGTTTTTATTGGACATACCGGCCAAAACGCCCATCATTCTTTGCTTAAATTTGTAAAAAGCATTTATATAAATTAATCATTAATCATGATGCATTATTCTTCCAGATACCACTTTAAATTTTGAATATGTGCCGCATACATCAATGAACATTGAAAAGGACGTATTAGAAAAAGAAAATATTGGTAAGTCTTTATTATTTCTGATTTAATTAATCATAATTTAGATTTTTGCTGATTTATTCAATCATAAAGAGCATCATTCATCATGAAGTTTTCTTTTACTGCCATAAGATATTTGATCTTTTAAGAAACCCGAAAAAGTGAAAGGAAATACATAAACCTTGCCACTTTTAGCAAAGAAAACATTAGGAGGAAGCGCTAAGGTAGCCCGCGAAATTCAAATTTTCTTACGTTTTTTGCAATTTGCTGGTCAGTATTAAGTTGTACGTTGAATAAAATATAATTCGCGACCATAACAAATATGTATTTACAGAATTATAATCATTAGAATCAGTAATACAACTTATTAAGTTAGTAAAATCCCCAAATGTCAAGATTTCATGAAGACCAAGTAATCCCACTGAATGACCAGTGGGATTACTTGGTCTTAGAGAGTTGTGACTTTAGGCCTCGCCGATGAAAATTTAAAAACATTTATGATGGTGCGGATCCCTCGGTGCGCGAGTCCGACTCGCTTTTGCCCGGTTTTTATCTAAATTTCGCCTTACATACTCTGTCCCGACTCGTGTGTAAGGTTTCTTAACCTCGTCTATATGAGAAGAAACATAAAGAACTGAAAATAATATAATTGATATATTTTTTTTATAAATACTGACTGATGGATTGCCTTGCTGGTCTAGTGGTCGCTAGCGCTACTGCAGAGCAAGTAGTTCGATTCCCAGGTTGGACGAGGTGTTATTGGGTTTTTCTATCTGGAATTTCTCAGTAGCAGCCCGGAATCGGGATTTCTGCCAGGTTGATGGCAATAGGCTCGCCCCCCTATTACATGGGACTTGAACATACATGGCTAAATGTGGGTGTACCTACTATAAGTACGCCTCTGCCCAACCCTCCGGGGAAAGAAAGGCGTGATATTATGTTATATTTTTTTATACTTAAATAATAAACTTGCTTTGTTAATTGTAACTATTTTAAATTGTTAAAAAACTGGCCACTTGTTGGTCTTACACTTTACTACAAGATTATATATTATAATATTGTATATTAAATATTTTTTGTAGTATTTGATATTAAAACATTGTTAGCTTGCTTATGGTTAAAATGAAATAAACTCATATTTCAGATCCGGACACTTCAGTGCATGAGCATAACATGCCACTTGGAAATCCTACAATACCCAAGAAAAATATTAAACAAAATCTTGGTAAGTTTCTAGTTTTTTGTGACCATGACTCATACAACCCGAATCTCTTCAAAGTAAGAGTGAACGGGCTTCTTCTGGGTAAGCTCACTCCATCGTCGACTTTGTCTCTGTCACCTCTGACCTAGACTAAAGTCGAAAGCAAATCCATTTAAAAAAATAAATAAAAAAAGACCACAAAATACTTTTTGAAATTATTTACCATAGTTGGGTTATAATCCACTGATAACCAGCAAAAGTTCTGAGAACTTCCAATATGTAGGCACGACGACGTATTAAGCTATACATTTCCAGTATTAGCTGTCATGTGTGCGACTACGAAAAGCCTATACAATGCGAGGTCAGTTAAAACAAGAAATGTATAGCTTGACAATTAGGTCGTCGTGTGTAGTGTGTATATCTTCATTTGTTAAATTAATAATTATTATGAATAATAATATAACATTGGCGCAACATCCTTATTCATGCTATAAAGTCATATTATGACTAATTGCAGATCCCGGAGCTTTGGTGCATGAACAAGTTCCATTTTTAAGTACTCCAAAAATTAAGAACCAGCCAAATCTAGGTAAGTTTGATAAATGTAAACTATGATATTTATATGATACTAGCAGCGCCCCGCTGTTTCCCCCGCGTAAGTTTCGATTTCGTGGGAATATCCGGATAAAAACTATCCTATGTCCTTTCCCGGGACTCCAAACTATATACCAAATTTCATTTAAATCGGTTCAACGGTTTAAGTTTGAAGAGATAACAGACAGACAGACACACGTAAGTTTAGATCCTGTGGGAATATCGGGATATAAACTATCCTATGTCCTTTCCCGGGACTCAAACTATCTCTATACCAAATTTCATCTAAATCAGTTCAGCGGTTTAAGCGTGAAGAGGTAACAGACAGACACTTTCGCATTTATAATATTAGTATGGATTGTCCTCATTGTACATTGAAGTGCAGCCTATTATGCAAAGTCTTCTTTAATTAGTTGGCGAAGCTTTACAGATGTGTTGGGGACCAATATCTTATCTACATACTAATATTACAAATGCGAAAGTGTGTCTGTCTGTCTGTTACTTCTTGACGCTTAAACCGCTGATCCGATTTAGATGAAAGTATAAGTAAGTATAGCATAGATAGTTTTTATCCTAATATTCCCACGGGATCGAAACTTATGCGGGTGATACCGCGGGGCGCTGCTAGTATCTTATCTAAATAGAAAAATATATATTTTATAAACGGTAATCACGGGTTCAACGCAGTTCACGCGAGTCGCGTGAACTGCGGTGTGGGTACTTGAATATTAGCCTATCCAATTTATCTTCCCTTATGTATAGCTGTTGGTTTTCCTTCTACTACATAAATAAATGAGTTTATTTTGTTTTGAATTAACATCTTTTAAGTTTGATTCATATAGCTAGTCACTTGGTTTTTTTTTTTTGCCCCACACTAGGAATTTCTCCTGTATCGTGGGTGCGTTTACAAACATTTAAACTCACATACACACACAACCAGACCCGGAACAACTACTTGTAGGTCATACAAATATTTGTTCCGTGCGGGAATCGAACCCGCGACACGCAGCTATTTCGATCACGCAGTATTTACTTAGAATGTTACTCAAAATATGTGAAATTAATAACATGTTATGTTTCTATTTTACAGGAGAAAGGAGAGTAGTCAGGAAAACTACAAAAAAAGTATTCCTTACAAATGTGGAAAAAGAATTGCATCAAAAACTTGTTGCTGCAAGAATAAAAATAAGCAAAATAAAAAAACAGACAGCCAACATAAAAACAGCAAAAAAAAATTGCATCTAGTCCTGCAGTCTTAGATACCCTTGAAAATTGCACAAGTACTGCTAAATTATTAATGCGAATGCAATGCCGGGAGGACCGAAAAAAAGAAAAAGGCCGACGTTTTACATTGCAAGAAAAAATTGCCGCTTTATCGATCTTCAAGGAAAGTCCCAAAGGGTATAGATTTTTCAGGAAGATTTTTATTTTGCCTGCTCAGCACTTATTAAATTAGTTCAAATGAGTAATCTGAAGCCTGGGATTAACAAAAACATTTTCTCTCAGTTAAAAACCAAAGCTGGCCTTATGAAAATAGAAGAAAAGCTGTGTGTACTAATGTTTGACGAAGTCTCACTGAAGGCCAATGTCACATACCAGGAGAGAAAAGACAAAATAACAGGTCTTGTTGACAATGGACAAGAAAGAAAGGGTGAATTTGCAGATCACGCCCAAGTTTTTATGGTGCGTGGTCTAATTTATAATTATAAACAGGCAGTTTTGTACACATTTGCATCAAGTGCAACCAAGGGACCCGAGCTGGCGAAACAAATTAAAGACGTAATAACAGGCTTGCAAGAAGCAGGGTTGATAGTAGTTGCTTCAGTATGTGACCAGGGAACCAACAATAGACAGGCCCTCGAAACTGTTGGCTAATGAGACCAGAGGAATCTATCTAAGAAAAGGAGAGGAACCGAAAGAAAACATAATTCTACTAAATGGCCAAGAAATCATACCTCTCTATGACCCCCCACACCTTCTCAAAGGAATGAGAAATAACCTCCTAAATAAAAACTTAGAATACACCACAAACGAAGGTGTTACAAAAACTGCAAAATGGTCTCATTTAAAGCTGCTCTATGATGAAAACCCAGGTTACAAGGGCATTAGATTGATCCCAAAATTAACGGAAAATCACGTCAACCCTGAAAAACTAAATAAAATGAAAGTCAAATTCGCCTCACAAATATTCAGCTGTACTGTGGCATCTAACATGGGATATCTAGCAGGTAATGTTTGGCTTATTTTATACTAGGACTGTATTTATACATTATATAATAGAATAAATGTTAGCTGGTTGACACTTCCCGTGACCCAAAGGCTGGCTTTTACCTTGGCCACAGGCTAAGCATTGCCATACAACGTGGCAATGCCGGTTCTTCTCCATAGGAAACGACCAATTGAAACCGTGCACCTAGCTTCTGACGTTTCATAAGTGCCCATGTAGGTTTATGTGAAATAAAATATTTTGATTTGATTTGAATGCCGCCAGTCTCTTGGGTACATTACCAGTCGACAGCGATGCGGATGAATTTATCGACGCCATATTTTAGTTTGAGAATAGTTTAAGTTGAGTTAGGATATCATTTTGTTATTTTTATTAATTTATTAACTTTAAGTGTTATACACGACATACATATTTTTAATTCTGAATTTAAAAAAAATTCCTAGGGGCTGATTTTTCAATCTTCAGTTAACCTAAGTAGATATTTTTTATCTGAAGAACAAAATGACATATTTTATATACAAAAGCTGTCAAACCGCAATTTTTATTCCTCGGATAAAAGTTAACTGAAGATTGAAAAATCGGCCCTAAAATAAATAGATTTGAATTGGTAACTTTCAATTATATTTTCCCTACTATGCTCAGTCAGTTTGGGTTATTTAACAGAGAAAAACATTAATTATTTCTGTTGTTTATTGAGTAGTTATTGTCATTTAATTGTTTTTTTTTTTTCTGTTTGTTTTAGATAAGAACATACTTCCTACAGAGTGCAAGGAAACTGCGGACCTGCTGCTCTTCATGGACAATATATTTGACTCGGTGAATGGAAGCCAAATGAAAAATAAAAACGCCAAACCCCTACTTGGCCCAGCAACGCCGAACTCTGTCCACTATAAAACGTGGGTGGAGGGCATAAAAATATTTAAATCAATGAAATTTATAACTTCGGCTGGTAAAAAAGAAACTGTTCCCTCTGTAACTAATTGGGTGTGGACATTGAATGGAATACAAACATTGTTAAAAAAATTAAAAGATGATTTTAACGTGTCGTCAGTATGGTTGCGGCACCTTAATCAGGACCCCTTGGAAAATTTCTTTGGCGCAGTGAGAAGTCAAGGGTGTCGCAACACTAACCCGACCTGTGATCAGTTTGAATCTGCTTTCGCGACACTTTTAATAAATAATTTAAGCAATGTCCACACCCACGGTAACTGCGAAGGAGACTTTTGCGATACATTGCACTCTCATCATTAACGAAAATGCGAAAGCAACGTCGACCTGCACCACATTCGATTTTATAAAAATATTCGATTTTAATTTTACCCCACTAGAGGTAAAACAAAGGGATCCCCGCATTATTGCTCCAATTCAATATATGAGCGGATATTTCTTAAAAAAAACAAAATCCCAAATTTTTAAATCTTGCGCTTATTGCTTAAAAGATTTATCATCGCAAAATGAGATAGAATATATTAAGTATATAATATGCAGGTCGACGATGGCTTTGCACTCCCAGCAAAGAATTAGTACAATTAATTTCGAATATGCAAGACATAATAAATGAAATCATTAAAGAAAACATTGAAAAATGCAATCTAAAAGAAATTATTAAAACAGCGATAATTATATTTGTTGATTTTGAATTTATAAAATGTAAAATCCATAAAGAAAAATTAATTGATTATTTGATTAGCATTGTCATTCGTTGCATGGTTTTTAACTACTGTAAAAATATTAATAAAATATTAGCTGGGAGAAGACAGGTTGATGATGATGAGGACAATCTGCAAATAAAAGCCAAGAAGTTAAATAGGTGCTTTAAAAGACACAAATAAACATGTTTTGATTAATAATATTATTAGATTAAATAATTAATTGACGAGACCCCAACAGGCTCGTACTAAGTGAGATTCCAAGGTTAACTAAATATAATAAAAGCTGCCTTGCAATGTGTGTACGTCTATATATTATGTTACCAAATGATCTCAAAAATTTAAATACTAAGTTATTTAAAAATAAAATTTACGAGTGGTTATCTGTTAATAGTTTTTATAGTGTTAAGGATTTCATTGAGAAACAATGTTAATGTCAGTTACATACTGAAAAATTTGCATGCTTATTATTATATTGACAAAACATGTTTTGTTCTACATTGTACTTTTACCATCTTTTTATACCGTGTTTTTTGCAAATAAATATATTATTATTATTAATAAAATGTTTCATTTATAATTCCTTAAATAACCTACAGTATAACCATCCATGAATAGTATAGTATACTACCTATATGTACGTACGTATGGCCCCTGTATACACAAATATAGCTATAGTTATAGATAGGATGAGTAAAGATTCTTACTAGCGATAACAGATGGCGTTGGAGGCTAGGCGTAAGCGGTTACCCATTTTAAGGCCGAAGATTGGTCTCTATTTCAGTATACTATAATGTACTCTGTGGCGCCAATCGAGCGCCGCGCGCGTCGAGCCGTGCGCCGCGCGCCGATCGACTAGCGAGGTGCTACCAATATTTACAAAATAACGATTTGAAATACTTTTATTGGAAATATTCACGTTATGAAAACTTTTTCAGATTTTACACAATTTATAATTTATCGTCGTTAGGTAGGTATCTATGATCAATGAAAAATGAACCAATATTAGGTATAATTTACTTAGTCGAATTATTAACTATTACAATGAATTACCTTTTATGATAATATTCAAAGTACAATAGAAACTTAAAAGTGATCTCAATAACGTAAAATAACATAACGGCTAAATAAGTAGGGTAAAAGTCCCAGTAGTCGACCCTTTATTTTCAATTTCAAATTATTTATTCTTCAAAGTAGATTCAATAAAATACTTTTGTTACTACGTAGTAAATGATAAATGATTTATTTTCTGTAAGTAGGTTTGTACAAACACTTTTACACGTCAATCATATTTTTTTTAAACTAGATGAGGTCGGCGTTTCCTATCTGACTATTCTGAGAAGAAGGCCGAAACAAACTCAGAAGTCACAGTCTCTTTTAAAGTCCAGACAAAATCTTGGTCAGATCGTGTGAAGACCATGTAGATTGGTGTCTGAAATGGTATTTTGAGGAAAGAACCACACAGATTGAGCGGACCTGTCCAATCAGTGCACGCATTTGTCAAAAATCGTGCAGCTCAACTCAGAACTTGAGGAGCTCAACGATTCGACGAACAATACAAAGACAGGACATTTGGGTAGGCCGCATAAACTACTCAAACTGCCAGATCATGATTAAAACTAAGAAGGAAAAAAGAAATGACCCACATAGTCCTCACATTCACAATAATTAAATAAAAAATTAAAACCGGGCACACTGAGTTTCTAGCGCTGATCGATTTTAGGCATTCTATGCGCTCTGTGTATGTGTGCGTGAGGCACACCGGCAAGAAAGCGAACGGCTAGACAGATAAGAGAACTGCGCAAATCGCGCGGCGCGCGCGTCGAGCCGTGCGCCGATCGACTCGCGAGATGCTAGTGCTACCAATATTTACAAAATAAAAAAACACGATTTGAAATACTTTTATTGGAAATATTCACGATATGAAAGCTTTTTTCAGATTTTACACAATTTTTAAAATTTATAATTTACCGTCGCCGTCGTTAGATAGGTCCTGTATCTACGATCAATGAAAAATGGATATTACTTATTAGGTTTATTTTACTTAGTCAATTAATTACCTTTTATGATAATATTCTAAGTACAATAGAAAATTAAAAATGATCTCAATAACGTAAAATAACATATCGGCTAAATAAGTAGGGTAAAAGTCCCAGTAGTCGACCCTTAATTTTCAATTTCAAATTATTTATTCTTCAAAGTAGATTCAATAAAATACTTTTGTTAGTACGTAGTAAGTTTTTGCAAGCAGATTCTATTGAATTTCTGATAATGAAGTTACATTGTAAGTATTTTGTTCGATAAGGCAAGACGTCCTCCTGACGGCTCCTGTGGCAACACTACAGCTAACAGCTGTTTAGAATTTGTTCTCGAAATTTTTATCTTAAATATTATATTTCATTGTTTTTTAGGCCTATTTTCCAATTACTCTTCAAGTAATTATGATAATAATGTGTATTTTGTGTTAGATTCACATAGCTAGTGCAAATTAAGTGTACATAATTCAATGTAAATCGGTGACAGTTGCCGGCACAAGGAAACTTGCATTGTCATCTTGATATCAGGTACAATACTTTATATTTTACTTGCTATTAGTTAGTTTACGTACTACAATTAGTTCAATTACACCAGCAATTACCTACTTTGTTCACTTTTAGTAAGGCTACTTGATGCCAATGACCTTTGAACGTAAACATAACCTTACTTAGGTTTGGTGACAGAACTCCTTTTATTTACATCTAAATTTCATTTTTCCCATTGACTTATATATTTTACTTTTAAACTAATCACCTTTTCAACTGCTGCCACAACAACCTTCTCTATTCTTATTTCTTGTCGCTTCGCTTCCTTATTTTTAATCATGATTATGACTCGCAGCGCCCGTGCTCGCCTCGAAGAGTCCAAACTCAATGAGGCTTTGAGCGCTTTAAAGGCGTCAAAGGAGTCCTGTGACCAACTAATTAAGGAAATAGATGACAATGAAAGGGTGCTCTTTGATGCCCATGAAAAGAATAGGAAGTTAAAAATTGAAATGGCTCAGATATATACTCAATACACTGATGCCATAGAAGAACGGGATAGACTTCAGCTTGTTGTGGACGGGTTCAGCCAGTGTAGCGTAGAGTATGAACAAGCTCTTAGCCACAAACACTTATTACAACAGCAGCTACATGAGGCTCAAAGTCAGATTACACAACTTGAGACTACAAACCTTAACATCACCGCCTCGCTGAATCAAAGTCTGTTCAATGAGTTGGTGTCTATTGCCCCGTCAATGGTTTCTGCCATAAACCCCACTATTGATTTGACAGGTGATGATGAATCAAAATCATGTAATTCAGTGAGGGTAGTCACTAGTAAAAATAAACTTAAAAAGTACATCAAAATTAATAAATACATTGTTAAAACCCAAAAAATGGTAAAAAGACAAAAGTTCTTTATTAAAAATGTTAAACTTAATAGGGAAAGGTTAAATCTACTTAAACAGCTAGATATGTATTCTTTTAATCTGGAGCAAAGTACTAGGAAATACAACATTGACACACAGGACTTGCAATCTCAACTTGACCAGCTGCAGGAGAAACTAAGATCAATGACTAACAAATATAATACCTCTGAAGATCTAATGAGGGAATATGTGTTGGCAATGAATGAGCTGGTGAACTCACAAACTAACAGCTGTGAGCGCTGTCAAACACCATCCAATGTACCTACACCAGACCATTCATTATCGGCATGCAATACCACATTACCGCAGCCTTGTGTTGATTTGGCAATTCCCTCTGTTGATAGTACCATTATACCATCTAAAGAAATTGTAAATCATGATATTATATTATTTTGTGATGAGATTGGAAAGGAGTTAGGTCACTTGTTGACAGATGAATATCCGGGACACTCAATAATAAATTACTGTATGCCTGGTTGTTCTTTATTTGATATTATGAAAGCAATTGTTAAATGTAACTTTAAACAGGAAACAACTTTATTAATATTTATGGGAAATAGGGGTAATTTAAATAAAGGAGAATTGCTCCAATATCATAGAACATTGTGCAACCTTAGCTTAAGAAAAATTGTTTTGTTTACATTACCTTACAGTAACAGTTTGCCACAGGAAGAAAATAACTTAAGATTTGATATAAACATGACATTGCACAATTTGACATATAATGATAACTTATTCCAGTTAATTGATACTAACTATTATGTTGGTAATAATTTATATTTGACAAAAGATAGATATAATATTGTTATGTACTATCTTTCTAACTATCAAAAAAGACAGATAGCTGTGTCGCTATCATATTTTTTTTCTATTTCAGCCAAACATTTGGCTAAACAAATTGCTCCTATTGAGCAATGCAATGACTTTTTAAATTACTCTGGTAATAATTTGGTTGAAATTATTGACATTAATCATTTAAATTAGAATTTAAGACAATAGAGGCAACCTCTTGCAAAAATGTAAATAAGTCAAATGAAAGTGTAAAAAAATTAAATAGTATCAATCTGGTGCATCAAAATATTCAAGGTTTTTCAAACAAAGACTTAGAAGTAGAATTATTCCTGAATTGTTACAATATAGATATTCTTTGTATGACAGAACATTGGCTTAAAAGTCACCAGTTCATGTTCAATTTTAGTAATCACCAGGTTGGTAGTTCATTCAGCAGAGTAAATGCTATACATGGTGGCTCATTAATTTTAATAAATAACCAGCTTAAGTTTAAAGACCGAAAGGATATTGTGAGCCTCTCTGTTGAACGGACAATTGAAATAGCCTGTATAGAATTGGAGCAGTTCATTATATTAAGTGTGTACAGACCTCCTTCAGGATTGTATGATTGTTTTGAAAAAGTTATGGATGAAGTGTTGCACAAAATCTGTAATACAAACAAGTCCATCATCATTTGTGGTGATTTTAATGTTAATTTGTTAGAAAATTCTGGGTTAAGTACTAAAATTATAAGTTTGTTTCAGTCATACAATCTTGCAAACCAATTTTTGGAGCCCACTAGAATAACTCCTACTAGTACCACATGCCTAGATAACATTTATACAGATGTTATACCAACCCACAAAGACATTATTAACCTAATAGACTCAGATCATTGTGGACAATTAATCACTATTCCAAATAAAAACAAAAAAGTTACTAAAAAAGATATCACTGTTAATCCAAAAACAACTAATCGCTTGGAAACATTTAAAACTAAACTCATGGGTAAATTACCACTTTTGTTCACTAATGATGACCCTAATCAACAATATAATGATTTTTTTAATATGTATTGCACACAATTTGATAACACATTTATTCCAAAAACATTATCGGTTAATAGTATTGCTTCCTTCAGTGACTGGGCCACCATTGGTATACATAAAAGTAGAAAACGACTTTATGAATTATATGAAGAACGGATTTGTATAAACACTGCTGAATTTAATTTATATGTTAAGAATTATTCTAAAATATTTAAAAAAGTTTGTAGCATTGCCAAGTCACGTTATTTGAGTTCAAAAATTAAAAATAGTAGTAACATTATTAAAACGACTTGGAATGTCATTAATAGCGAAACGGGAAGGTCATGCACCCGAAGTAGTGACTACAGCCTTGTTATTGATGACAATATAATTAAATCAGATTGTCAAGTCGCCGCGGCCTTTGAAAATTTCTTTGCAGAGATTCCCGTATCAACTACTAAATCTCTTAACTCATCACCCATTGCTGCAGAGTCTTTACTTAAAGAAAACGTTCCAGTTTGCGATTCTGAATTTCACTTCCAATATGTAACCTGTAAAGATATAATTAAAACTTTTCACACGTTAAATGTTAAAAAGACCGCAGATCTATGGGGTAATTCTGTGGATGTTGCTAAGTCGATTATAGACATTGTAGCACCTACTTTAGCTGTTATATTTAATAATTGTATTGACCGTGGTGAGTTTCCTGATCTTATGAAAAACAGTAAAATAATACCGTTGTTTAAATCGGGTAGTACATCAGACCCTACTAATTATAGACCTATTTCAGTACTACCTACCTTTAGTAAAATTTTTGAAAAACTTATTTTAAATCAATTGCAAAGATTTTTTAATAATAATAAATTACTACATAACAAACAGTTCGGATTTACAAGGGGTCGTTCGACTACCGATGCAGGAGTTGAACTTTTAGGACATATTTATAATGCATGGGAGGACAAATGCGATGCTTTGGGCATCTTTTGCGATTTGTCCAAGGCATTCGATTGTGTTCTTCATGAAACATTAATCAGGAAACTGCACCACTACGGAATCCGGAACGCCTCTCTGGATCTTCTTACTTCTTACTTGAGTGATAGGATTCAGAGAGTTGATGTTAACGGAAAAAGGTCACCCGGATCTGTAGTAAGAATGGGGGTCCCCCAGGGCTCAATTCTCGGCCCATTTTTATTTATTATTTATATAAATGACTTGCCTTACCTCATAAGGGATGAACATGATATAGTGTTGTTTGCAGATGACACTTCACTTTTATTTAAACTCAAACGTCAGCAGCTGGTTACTGACAATGTAAATAACGCCCTTGCAAAAGTAGTTAACTGGTTTAATGTCAATAACCTACTTCTTAACGGAAAAAAAACTAAATGTATTAAGTTTACCATACCCCACGTTAGACAAGTAGAAACTAGTGTTCTCATTAAGGATGAAGAGTTGAAACCTGAAGATACCACAGTATTCCTAGGCATAACGTTGGATGCCAAGCTTCAATGGGGCCCCCATATAGATAAATTGTCAAAAAAGCTTAGCTCTGCAGCATACGCCGTTAGGAAAATTCGTGATTTAACTGATTTAGAGACAGCCCGTTTAGTATACTTTAGTTATTTTCATAGTGTGATGTCGTACGGTATTCTGTTGTGGGGAAATGCCGCCGATATTCAGACAATTTTTATTTTACAAAAAAGGGCAATTCGTTCCATTTATAAATTAAGTCCCAGACACTCCCTCAGAGACAAATTTAAAGAGATTAATATAATGACTGTGCCTTCTCAGTACATTTATGATAATCTTTTGTATGCACATAAAAATATTAATCTGTTTAAAAAATACAGTGATATCCATAACATAAATACTAGGAACAAACACAAATTTGTTGTTCCTACAACAAGGCTCAAAAAAATAGGTGGCTCGTTTAGATGCCAATGTATACGTTTTTATAATAAACTTCCTAGCCACATTCAAGAACTAAGCCTTAATAAATTCAAATCTTTTATAAAGCGAAAACTATGTCAGAAAGCCTATTATACTGTAAAAGACTATATTGAGGACAAAAAGGCTTGGGATTGAGCTGCTCCAATAGGTTTAGATTGTTGTTTTTATTTTTGCTATTTTACACTTTAATAATTTTCTTTTTTTTTTTTTTTTAAGTATCTCTTTACTTAAATAATGACATGTACATTTACTGTATAAAGTATTATATGATTTTAATTATTGTGAATGTGAGGACTATGTGGGTAATTTTTTTGTTTTTTCTCTCTTCGTTTTAATCATGATCTGGCAGTTTGAGTAGTTTATGCGGCCTACCCAAATGTCCTGTCTTTGGTATTGTTCGTCGAATCGTTGAGCTCCTTAAGTTCTGAGTTGAGCTGCACGGTTATTGACAAATGCGTGCACTGACTGGACAGGTCCGCTCAATCTGTGTGGTTCTTTCCTCAAAAGACCATTTCAGACACTAATCTACATGGTCCTCAAAGATTATGTCCGGATTTTTTATATACACATTGACATTGATGAATTTTATTTAGACAATGACATGAATATTTACTTTGTAAGTAATTTTTATTATTTTTTTTTAAATTAATTATTGTGAATGTGAGGACTATGTGGGTCATTTCTTTTTTCCTTCTTAGTTTTAATCATGATCTGGCAGTTTGAGTAGTTTATGCGGCCTACCCAAATGTCCTGTCTTTGGTATTGTTCGTCGAATCGTTGAGCTCCTCAAGTTCTGAGTTGAGCTGCACGATTTTTGACAAATGCGTGCACTGATTGGACAGGCCCGCTCAATCTGTGTGGTTCTTTCCTCAAAAGACCATTTCAGACACCAATCTACATGGTCTTCACACGATCTGACCAAGATTTTGTCTGGACTTTAAAAGAGACTGTGACTTCTGAGTTTGTTTCGGCCTTTCTTCTCAGAATAGTCAGTTAGGAAACGCCGACCTCATCTAGTTTAAAAAAAAATATGATTGACGTGTAAAAGTGTTTGTACAAACCTACTTACAGAAATAAAATCATTTATCATTTATCATTTATCATTGTCACATAGCCACACAAAATATGCATTCCCTATGAAAATATAATGTGAGAGCGTCGACTTCTGGATAACATGTTTCAGGAAGAAAGTAACCAGCAAAATTGTTATTTACGTTATGATCGGTTAGTATACCGGATAATTTTTTTACCGGTTCCAAATTTATACAGGTTGTCCTATGATTATGAACAACTTTCACTATAGGACCATCTCTGAAATCACGAAAAAAAATCTGCTGTTTAAAACAAAAGTTCAATGCCTACTTGACCAAAGTCAAAGTTAAAGCATTTATTTCAAATGGGCACATAAACGGCACTTTTGAACGTCAAAATTTACATTTAAAAATTGGATTGATTCTAGTCGCCCGTTCCAAAATGTATGAAACAGCTTTTTTTTCCCGTGATTTCTGAGTTGGTCCCATAGTGAACTGCAACTGTTCTAATAATTAAATAAAATCTACAACTCTATTTCCACTTATTCTGATCTCTTCAAATTTTTCTTCAGGTTCTATTGTATAGTAATCTTCTTCTGAATCTGAATCAGCTGACGAATGATGTGTAGAAAACAAAACGGTGAAGGAAACCGGCATGTCCTAGAACCAAAAATTTGTAGACGTAGAAGTGCCAACAACTGGTACATTTACCCTATAAAACAGAAAAAGATAAAGAATTTTCCAGTGTACCAATGTAGTTTCTATCTGCACTTGTCTTTCTCTCTCGTCATCAGATGATTCAAATTTATTTTGCAGTGAAATGTCAACAACTGGTACATTTACACTATAAATAGAAAAAAATATACAGAGAATGATTAAAATTAGATTTAATTTAGTGATTTTTACCCACCTTTCGTACGTAAACTGTATTGCAGAAATATCGTAAATACTCGTAGATATAATACACACACAGGTACAGGTAATACATTCTACAAATAAATTTAAAAAATAATATTAAAAATAAATAAAAAAACTTTAGAATAGCGACTCATAAAAAAGGTCACTCCATTTTTAATCATTCTAATTAATTCATTTTTTATATATAAATCGCTGCGCAGGCTAGCGCGCGCGCGCGCCCGCGTCACAGTATAAAGATATACAGTATTTCGACTTCATACAAACGGACGAAACGCGAGCTATATCTACGCGCCTCGACCTCGGGATGCGCTCGGCATGCAGACAGTCGCGACTGTGCCGCAGTGACGAACGGACGGTGTGTTGTTTTTTTTAACAATAACTGCGCAAAATAAATTGAAGTAGGTACATATTTAATATGACGAGTAGGCTATATTGTGCTGTTTTTGGTTGCATGAATTCGTCAATAACGCATCCAGAGATAACTTTTTTTTAGATTACCTGGAAACTCTGAAAGGTAAGAGTATGAAATAATTTTACTTACTAGTAGGTAGGTACATAATGTGTGTCTTTTTAATGGATAAGTATTTCCTTTTATCTCCCGAAAAAAAAGATGTCTGGCTTAATAAATAAAGTGAATAGAGTAAAGGAAAGTGAGACACGAGTGAAATAGGTAGTTATAGGCGGTTCATGAATCATTACACGGTAGGTACGCTTGTGTTAAAACCTCTGGGCATGTGTGTTTTGTTTTGTTAGTTTGTGTAATTCAAAGTAAAGACGTGGTTTTTATTATTAATATTTATGTACACACAGTAAAATACAATAACAAAACTAAATGGAAACACAAAGTAGGCAAATGTAATTAAAAATGCTGGAGGCGGGCAGCCCTATCGCATGTTTACGTACCGCGCGGCTGTAGGCATTTATTTCAAGGTTACGGCCGAGTTACAATACTGTATGATCTTTATACTGTGCCCGCGTGCCGCGCGCACGGCGGCTGTGCTGAGAATGCAATCACTATACGTGGTTGAAAGGATCTCGGTACTTTTCTAAACAGCCTATATAAGGCGAGATTAATTTATACAGCCAAATTCATACTAGGGGCTTGGTAAGTGATAGATGAGTATCACGGATCGACAACATCACAACATATTATGCAAATGCAAAATAAAATGTTGACCTATTTGTATTTGTGTATTTGACTAAGGGCTGGGATTGCGTTTGAACCACACGAAAAAAAAAATTACGAAATTCACAAAGGCGGTCATCGACCCTTGATACTGAGCACTTACCGAGTCATCAGTATGAATTTGGCTGCATGAATTAATGTCACCAAATACTAGAAAGTAGGTAGGTACTGTACTGAGTATACTTACGAGCAACAGGAGTATTCTCTTTGTCTTCAACATTCTCAGCAAAGATAAATTAAATTGTTTTTAAAATACCCCATTAAAAAAAATAACACCACCTAGTAAGGCAATTAGCTCAGATTACAGTTTATTCTATAATCTGACGCAATTGGTAAATAAGTAGGTAAATATATGAATTTTACTTACTTCATTTTTTCATGCAAGCGAAGGGGCAAGGGCAAGGGGCAAGAAAAGGGGTTGGCGAAAAACCAATGCTAAACGCATTGGTTTTTCGCCAACCCCTTCTCTCCCTTGATTTCTTTACTTTGTTCCCCATTTCAAATACGCTACAGTGAATTTTCATACAATTTTCTTCGTTACATTATTAAATCCGTGCGTAAGCGCAAGCGACACAAGCTCCCCGTCCGATGGCCGAAGCAGGACTAAAGCGGATAGGAGGGCGGCGCGGTAGCTCAGGGTATGCTGGGCGAAACTCGCGCGACTTTAGGTATTTCCTTCTTATTGTTAAACAAATAAACATTTTGAAAATGTAAAGTATATACGTTGTATAAAACATGTAGTTTTGTTATTATTCAAAAACTGATGACCTTCCGCGAAGTATTCACGCCGTACTAAGCGTTTGTTTTGTTTTTTAGAGATAACTTTGTGAATTTATTCTATCGAGCCAACTTTATCAAATCGTGTTTCCATCGTGTATACTGGCTAGTATATATGCCCAATAATATCAATTTATTTCCTTAGATTTTTATTTAATTGTTTACTACTTCAAACAACCGTTAGAAAAACGTGTTTTTGTGTATAAAAAGCTCGGTGCCCCGTTAAGAAGCTTTGCCTCTGTTCCGTTTGTCTACTCATGTGATAATAGTGTGGGAACGTTAGAGGCTGATTATTATGTTTATGCATAAACTACTTTTATGTAGGTAACGATCTTATTTTGTAAGAATCAGTAAAACATCGTCATGCGTTTAATTTTTATAAATTATTTAGTAGGTAGGTACAGTCACGAGCAAAAGTATGTATACACTTGGCTATAAGTATTCAAAGTCGATTTTCTCCTTTATTTTTGAATGAAATTTTATATTATTAGTAGGAACATAGTATTTTTGAACCCATAGGTATATGTAAAGTGTCATATTTCAACGTTGCATTCGTTATTTCGTGAAAAAATCGCAATTTAAAGTTGCCAATTGTTGACATAATTTAGTGCTCGTGACTGTACAGTGACCTAATTGACGCAGCGGCGACGCATCCGCATGAGATGCTCGGGTCATGGGTTAGATTCCTGTTGCGATTCGGGTACCTACTTTTTTATAGTTTACTTCTTTTCGTGAGTTAAACTTCTTATACCTATCTATAGTTAGCTACCCGCCAATTTGCCTGCGTGGTGGATTACGGCTCACCCCCTTTTACAGAGAGGAGGCCTGTGTCCCAACAGTGGGAATACCTATTATAAGTTGCTTATGTTTTATATGGCTATGGTTCAGTAGAGTTTGGTTCGCGTTAATTAGCAACTTGTAACTGACTCCGGTCGAGTCCGAAACTAGTCGGACAAGCCCGAATTTTTCACATGTAGAAAACCATGCACACGTTCTTAAATATGGATGTTAGTCAAGAAACTTCGTTTGGATTTTTCACCCTGGGTCCACTCCTGGTGACTATAAAATTGCCAAAGAATAATATTCTAGTGATGATAGGCAAAAATTTTAGTGTTTCTATCAACACTTGAAATCTCCAAAGTATTATTTCTCTCGAGTTGGTTTGGTGACATCAGATAATATCTATAGGTACCTACCTACGTCACTCAGTAACAATTGATAAGCCAGATGATTATGTCAACGCCCACTTGAAATAAAAAAAATACTGTAGTTTCGCTCAACGCGGTCTAAGGATCAATTAAGTCGTGTCACTGACTTTGGCAGAGCCATCATCAGGGATTTTAATTTTGATACTTAACACAAAAAAATTGTCGCTAATTAGTCGAAATTTGTCGCGATTCTAACTAATTGACGACTAAATATGGGAGAAAACAGATCTTCGCTAGGTGCCCTAGTTTTTGAGATATAAATGTGGGCCTGCTGGGGAGACTCTCCAGATCGGCCACCTATAAACCCTTATATCTTTTGAATCAGTGACCGACAAATTCTGATATTTGGCGACAAATTTTTTGTGTTATCAAAATTAAAATCACTGATGGTGGCTCTGCCAGAGTCAGTGACACCGCAGTAACCATCCCGACTACATGGGTTAGGTTAGTTTAGAACTGTGATCAACGGCGTGCGAGCAAGGAGAGCGAAGCGAGGTACTTCCAAAGGCCAGGCGGTTAACTAAACGGATATAATTTAACCAGTTTGCTGCGACATGTATTAGGACATGAAGGATATGTAGTTATTTAGCACATGACTCCTAAGGCTCAACTCACACCAAAAGAGCGGCGAAGCGCCCTGTAGAGAAGGCGCGCGGATTCCAGCGACTGCCCGAGAAGTCGCTGGAATGCTCCAGAAGTCGCGGGAATCCGCGCGCCTTCTCGAGCCCGCCCGCGAAGAATTCACGGGTCGCTCTCCTATGCGCAGTTCACTTTCAACAAAACTCGAGGAAACTTGTGTTTAAGCAGTGAAAATGGGTATTTTGGATTTAATTATTATATACCAAATAAATAAGCTTTTCTTCATCCATTTCCATCACTTCTGTATTCGTTGCACTGCAAGAAGGAATGAATGCGAATGCTCGCGCGCAACAGACGCGCGGATATTGCCAGCGGCCGCTCGCGACTGCTCGAGCCTTCTCGAGACTTCCCGCGCCTTTTCGCGCAGTCGCACGGCTCATTCGCTGGAATTCCAGCGGCGCCGCTGGCATCCGCGCGACTCGTTCGATTTCTCTTGCGATAATAAGTATTATAGTAATGAAAATAAATTTAAAATTCATATGACACTGAAACTGCGATCCGCTTCGCCGCGCTTCGACGCTCTTTTGGTGTGTGTTGAGCCTAATGCAGAAATTACAGAAATCGACTAGCGGGGTAATTGTGTAACACACTAACGGTATCGATTTCATTTTGACACAGGTAATAAAACCACAGAACACCGGGTATAAAAAATAATTTATTGTAAAAAAAAAAAACAAATTAAGTATCGTAATCACATTACTGGTTATGGCAAGTCAGTGTTTGTTCTGTAGCAAGTGCGACACTATGGCGAGCGCGCCGCCCGGGATGAAGCGCACGAAGTTGTCCGCGGTGAGCGGGCCCAGCGCGTACATACCCTCGGGAGCGTTCAATATCTCGTGAGAAGACTTGTCTATGGCGATAGGGTTGGCCCTCCCGTCCACAGGCTTTTTTGGGTCGATACCGAAACCGAGACCAGAAGAATAAGGATTAATCGCTTCACAAGTACATTTCACCTTTTCTTCGTCTGAATATGGAATGATTTGACATTTCTCGATCATATCGCTATCTTTATCCGTTTT
This sequence comes from Oligia latruncula, assembly GCA_948474745.1. NCBI lineage: Eukaryota > Metazoa > Arthropoda > Insecta > Lepidoptera > Noctuidae > Oligia > Oligia latruncula. The sequence continues at coordinate 14,556,186 of OX419706.1, forward strand.
ATCGTTATTTCGTTTATTACAGTCCGGTACAACGCATTTTGTGTCAGTGTTGCCATTAATTTCTGAATAATTTAAATATCTGGACTTGCAACTCTGGATGCTTTGTCCGAGCATAGATTTGATGTAGTGCCAGTGGTTTTTCAAGAAGCATTGTTTTTCTTCGATCTTCCGTTTTGTGGTTTTAGATTCGTCGATACATTTTGCGCAGTCAATTTTTATGTCGATACAGTCTAGGAAGTTAGTTTGTAAGAAGAATAGGTCTGGTTTGGAGCCGATGAAAACGCCGATGAGGTAAACTTGTATTTCCGTGATCTCTTTCGTGTTGAGGTTGAGTAGTTTGACCCGCTTGAGTGATAAGGCGTAGTCCTCGATGTCGTCGGCGTTCAGTTTGTGCGTGTGGTCGTCCTCTGGTGTTACTTCTAGGATCGTGTGTTCCGGGTACGGTGTGTAGTTGTTGTGGTGGCCGGAGGGGCCGTCGCACATCATTTTGTATACCTGGAAGGAGAAATGGAGATAGATTATTAAAAAAATGTGAAACCTACAGCTAAACTAAGGGAAAGTTGTGGATGCAAAATTAAATATAGGTATCTGATTATCACCATAGCCACGGCCATCACTCAGTTAAGACTGAGGACCTAATGACTAAACTTGAGAAAAGTCAATATCTAACTACGCTTGAAACTCGGTTTTATTTCTTTTCTACTGAAATTCGTTTAACAAATTAGGATGACTTGTTATTCTATTAAGATTTAGTTGCTGTGCTGCCACCCTGACGGTCTTTCGACTCTTATATTATTCACGCTGATGAGGGGACACCGTACCTGACAGTAATCCGGGTAGGCCTGTGGCTCGAGCCTGGCCAGCGCGTCAGCGGGTGTCCTGTGCAGGTGTCGTGCGTGTAGACCTGCGCGTAAGGACAGCCACACTGCGTCTGCTGCCGACACGCCGGAGCCCACGATGAGGACTGATGGTGGGGTTTGAGATGCTGCAATAGATGAGAAAAATGGGTTAAAATGATTTCAAAAACAAAGCTATTACTTCACTTATTGGAACAACGAACTCTATGCAATATAATGATAAAGTTCAAATTGCATTGCAGCAAAATTTTATTTGGGACCTTTTTGTTACAAAAATGGTCTGAACTTTATAGTTATAGTTATGACTTTTCCGAGAATATTTTTATCTTATAGCGGTATCTACAACGCCACATGCGAACAACGCGTCATACTGACGTCACGCAAAATCCTGCATCTCGCAAGCAGAGTTTACCGCGCAACTATATTATACAACGGCCGACATGAATCATTGGGCGAAGAATCCTCCCTTTTCTACGGAGTATGAGTTAACTTTACACCCTGTTCCTCATACTTCTAATAATTTCATGGTTTTAACAGAGATTTGTTCTTCACAGTTGTGTGAAAGGGCCTTACGCCCAATAAAATAAAGATCACTCCTTCATCTTATCAAAACCACAAACCCGTTCACGAGTACCTACGAATACGAATACTTCGTCGATAAGAATTTTGACTGATGAGAACTCGCTCACCGCACTTTTTCGCTGAGGGCGAGATTTACAGAGCGCACTTAAACTTTACTGCGTCTCATACGAATATGATCCTTATCCATAAGTGTGAAGTGAAGCGAATGTGAACAAATATTATTTAAACCTTATTTTTATAAAACAAATTTTCTTAATCGTAGGTAAGATACTTTAGTTAACAAAGTGTAGTCTACGAATCTTGCCCTGAGACTGTTATCGCTTCAATGGAATGTGGAAAGGTTCAGAAAACTTTCTTAATAATGAGAAGTCCTTACCATGGCTACTGAGCACTTGTACAGCTCGTTCTAGCGGCGCGAGTGAGTGTAGAGCGTGCCGCGCCACTTCGTGCGCGAGAGTGTTGGGTCGGTCGCCGCCTCCACTCGCGACTATAACCCGACGGCATAAGTAGCGGAATGGCCGGCAAGAGGACGTGTCGTAGCTGGAAAGAAGAGAGATAATTGTGTTAATTATACTGATAGGTGTGGTGGTGATGAAGAATGATTGATCAACTTGATACTCATTGGTGAAAAACAAGACAACTTTTATTTCGCTATGATGTTGTTGGTCCTACTAACATACTACTGCAAAAGTTTTTTTATTCACGTGAACTTTGGCTCCCTGAAAGATTACCAATAAATATTTTTTAATGACAAAAAAAAAAAAAAAAAAAGTAGTATACAACCAGCGACATCTAGATTTTATCGGAATGAACGAATTGCAAAATAGGAAATTTTATACATTGTCCACCACTAGATGGCGTTAGTTGTTATGTTTGGTACGTTTACGTTCTGATGTGATTTTCCCGAATGTATTAGTTTTTCACAATTTATTTATTTAGAAATGCGCATGGGCATGGCACAGTATTATGAGCCAACTAAAGCGTTCATGAGAGCGGGTAATGGTTATGTACAGACGCCAGCACATCAAGCTACTACAATCTGTCAAATTTCTTTAATAGATTTTCAATTTTATCGCTAAAGCAGAAGGTTCAAGGTTGATTGGGAAAATTTGACAGTTTCGGGTAGCTTGATGTGCTGGCGTCTGTACATTAATGTATGCTTACCCCGCCACGCAGAATTCGGCATTGAGTGGACATTCAGTGTTGTGGCATCGCGGTCCGCCGGTCTGAGGGATGCGAGTCACACTGGTCACTGTCACGCCGGACCGGAAGAATTTCTGCAAATAAAGACAATATTATAAATACTATAACCAAAGGAATGTTAGAAAGAATAGGGGTCTTGGAACGGAGCAGCTTACGAGTAAAGGGATGAAATTGTCCGGTTAGCCCTGATTCTTGGTTGTTCTTTGCTTTTCCCATGCATATTCAATAATCAGCCTATAATGTTCCACCACGAGGGCTCAGTACGGGTTGGTAGATGTCACGTATTTTCGAATTTTTCTAGGACAGGTTCGAGGACATGCCGGTTTCCTCGCGAAATTTCCTCCTCAGTATGGAGCTTCGGGATTGTGGTCGGAGACAAGGTTTTCCTGGGATTTAAGCTAAGTTTACGTTTTTGTATATGAGTATAGAAGTGCTATTCTGTAACCATCTCACCGTGAAAACTTAGGTGAAATGAGCGTGGAGTGAGCTGTCAATAGTGTCAATTCCTAGCAAAAATAAACTCACTTCACCTAAGTTTTCACGGTGAGATTTTTACAGAATCGGCCGGTAGGTACTATTTGGTTATGGTTTGGTTCTATTAAAGGTGGACTGATGACCTTGTGAAGGCCGCAGGAATCCGCTGGATGCGAGAAGCACAGCTGTGCTATTCTATAAAATCTCACCGTGAAAATTTAGGTGAAGTGAGCGTGGAGTGAGCTGTCAATAGTGTCAATTCCTAGCAAAAACAAACTCACTTCACCCAAGTTTTCACGATGAGATTTTTACAGAATCGACCAGCAGGACTGGTCGATGTGGTGACGCTTGCGGGCCTGTTATACCTAACTGTTCTCTTATCTCACCTGCAGCTTACACGCGTGCACGTATCGCCTGCAGTACTTGGCCACCGCGCGCGCCGACAGCCGCGCGGCCCCCGCGCCTGCGTGCGGCGGCAGGCACAGCCAGGCGCCCGGCGACAGCGTGCGCACGCCCGGCGGGAACGTGTGCCAGGCCCCGCCGGGGGGGCCCCGCCCCAGCACTATGTGGTCTATCTGTAGAGGCACGACTGTACATTAGAATCGGGAAGTTTACTTTAATTGGAATAGGTATGTTTGCCGCTAGATAGCTGTTATGTTTGTATTATTATTTGTAAAGCAAAATAACATTAGTTTCCGAAGTCGGTGTCTTTGGTTTTGCTATATGAATCATGTAGTATTTACCCATTATTCATATTTATAACACGAAAGTACAATTTCAAATCAAGTTAAGTATAAATTTTATCTATACCGAGAAATCATTGAAGCATACAATTTTGATGATAACAATATTAATGCTAAGGTTGAATTATAGTTTATTTAAATAAAGTAAAATAGTGGTATATACAGAGACTATTTACCTGTTTCTCTATGTCATATTTCCACTCGATCAGTGAGTCAGCTTGGATCCCCATGTCTGCACAGGGTCTTAGCAAATTGTCCATCTGGAAGTAATAGAAAACAAATATTTGGTACACAGCCAATAATAAATGATTGGGGAGTCGCGATGATTGGTACCCAGAACCGATTATTGATTATCCAGAACCGGTATTGGGTACCCAGAACCTAAATTAGCTACCCAGGACCGAAATCGGGTACCCAGAAATGTAATGGGACACCTAGGACCGAAATTGGTTAAAAATTTTCTATTCAGGCCCCCAGATTGTATTTTGAACCAAATATGATTCGCGATAGTAGCAAGTATTTACAGAATTGTAATCATTAAAAAAATCATCAATACAATCATCTAAGTTCGCTTACTTCTATTGATTGATATTTCATGGAAATAGACATTCAATAGGATTATAATTCCTAAGTTTTACCATTCAAGGTCGTGTACGTAATTTCCTTATTTTATAAAAAGTGGCGACATTTCTTCCTGATCTGCATTCATGGCGGATTGAGGAAGTTGACGAATTTAGCTGGACGGAAGTTGATTTAATAATGGATTCTGTTTTTCAATGACAAATGGAATAAGTTAAATTAAATTATAAATTATTATTTGCTAATAAGATTTGTCAAAATTATAAATTAAGATTTGTTGCTATGTTGGGGTCGGCTTCCAGTCTAACCGGATGCAGCTGAATACCAGTATTTTACATGGAGCGACTGCCTATCTGACCTCCACAACCCAGTTACTGGGTAATACGATACCCCTTGGTAAGACTGGTTGTCAGACTTTCGGGCTTCTGACGACCCGTAACGACTGTCAGATCCACGAATGACAGCCGGGATCAACGGCTTAACGTGCTTTCCGAGGCACGGAGGGGTCACGGTATGTAAAGATGGTCACCCATCCACTTACCAACCGCGGCAAGCGTAGCTTAACCTGATCGATCGACCTGTGCGGCTGTTATTATTTAGCCACGGGCCCCTCTGCACCCCCTCCGTCCCCCCCTCCCTGCCCTCTGCTCTCTGGATTTACGAAACCCTAATGTATTGATTTTCTTCTAGCTCACTTCAATGATAAGTATAAAAAATATGATAGCAAAAAAATAAAAAGGATTTAAAAGTGACTCGGTGGTTTTGTACAGAAAATTACTTTTACTTTGTAGAATGACAAAACTAGCGTGGTGGACGAAGCAAAGGGAGTATCGTTGCATGTAGTGTTCTGTAGTCTCTGCCATGGAAACTAGGCGTTAGTATAAGCTACTAACGCTGGACTATTCTATTTACAAACTAGGAACGTTGTGTTGGCGTCTTGGCGACATGCGACATCACTAACGAGTATTAATTGACTAATGAGCACCGTTCAACAACTGCTCACACGTTTGGAAGACGCCACGTGTAAGTTTATTGTCTATACATTGTGGTACATACTAATAGCTCAGTAATTATCTTTTCTAATATTAGAGGAGGTACTTTAAACTTTAGTAATTTGGTACGGTCAGAAAAGTCGTATAAACCCACCCGTGTTCCTTCCTTAGCCCTTTATGTTCCGGGCCAGCGGTAACCCTTTCGGACAATCCCACTGACCATGCGTGCCGCTTACAACAAGTTATAGAAGGAGACGGTGCGCCACTCCGCTACTAACTAATAACAAGGTTGTTATACATTGTTGTGAACCGACTTTCGTTGCTGGCTGTACAATTGGTTTGAAGCAGTGATTACTTGTCATGAACACATATCCGATTAACTTTTTGCCTTCGAATTTGTTCTTAGGTAACTTGTTATATGTGTTTAATTTCCATAGAGGTGCCGCTTGGGCGACATCGCAACTGAAGCGGGCCTCGATGGCTTATGCGAGGCATCCGGCTGAGAGTTGGAGGCCGCGGCAGGAGAGGAGTGCCGGTCGGTATTGCGGTGCGCCGCTCTCCCTACCTTCAGAAGCCTTGACGGGGTCGCCACCGTCTGATGGCGGACGCGGTGGGGCCGCTGGGGAGGAGGAGTTTTGGTATGACGTTGGCCGCTCTCCCTATCCTCTGCGGCCGAAAATTGGCAGGCGGCGGCGGGGCCAATGACCTGACCCGTCGCAGGGGGACCAAGGGTGCCCAGACACGGGGTCGTCTGGCGCGCATGTGCTGGTTTGGTCCCCGGGGTGGTCACGGCGAGCTATGTGCTCTGGTGCGGCGGGGATGGAGAGTACTCCCCAGAGGAGGGTCTGATGACGGACAGCCGCGGCGGGTTCACGGATGAGTGCTAACGGGTGCCCGTGTTCCCGCCGTAAGTGGCAGAGGAGGACACCGTGGAGTTTTAGTGGGTTAGAGTCCCACATAACTGCACTATCTCCCCGTGGTAGTGCAGAACGTATGAGCATTTACCACGTTAAAAAAAAAAAGTAAGTTTAAAAAAATTAAACCGACTTCAAAAAGAAATTAACTCAAAATTATGAAATAACTTTAATTTCGGAAGTCGGTGTCTTGGGATCTGTATTTTAGTTTTATGCCACCGACTTCCGAAATTAAAGTTATTTCATAATTTTGAGTTAATTTCTTTTTGAAGTCGGTTTAATTTTTTTAAATTACTTTTTATTTCGTAATTTTTAGTTTTTGCACTAGTATTTGACCAAGGTTTTGAGATGTTTTCCCTTTGACACTACACCCGTAGCTCTTATCAATAAGCCAGGCCGTCACACTTACACGTATTAGTCTATATCTTGAAAATTACTGAATCGATCTTGATGAAACTTGCACTGTTCCCTAAGTTGAAGAAAATGTAAGCCAATAAAAAAAAAATGGTCACGATCCGATTAATAGTTCCGGAGATATGCGTGGACAAACATACATACATACAGACATACATACATACGTCTATGAAATTTTGTATATTTGTTTGGAAGCCCTAATAGATCATCATATGTGAATATAATGCAACCCCAATGATATTACATACATACGTATCGAATTGATAACCTCCTTTTTTTGAAGTCGGTAAAAAAGGCCGTGTCACAATTAACAGCATTTGTCGCGCTTTTTATATGAACATACATAAGTATGACATAACCGCCCAAATTCTCTGACGAATATAGGCCATGCCGATGAAAAAAGAATTAAAAACGATGGTACGGAACCCTCGGTGCGCGAGTCCGACTCGCTCTTGACCGGTTTTTTTTTTGTTGCTTTCGTTTTAATTTTCGTTTCACTAAATATAGCAAGTTTACGAGTAGGTGTTATAATTATCGAACGGGCGTGCCCTCTCTAATTGATTATTCAAAGTGTGAACACACAATTTTCATACAATTACAATTGGGTGTCACGAAAGGTTTAATTAAACTGCTGGAAAATTATCGATTTTCAATGAATTAAAGTTCTTCAGGTGACTTTAGGGGAGACGAGTCAATTTGTTTAATATAATTATTAATTAAAAGCAAAAACTTAGACGTACCTAATCCTACTAATTTTATAAACGTGAAAGTTTGTGAAGATGTTTGGATGTTTGTTACTCAATCACGCGTAAACCGTTGAACAGATTGGCATGTGTATCCTTAGCATAACTAACAACTGGCGAAACGTGGGTGATATACTATAAGTACAGTCAACAAAGGAGTTAAGTATACAGGAGCGTCGGATATTGTTGAAGTTTATTAAGAAACCGATGGATATTCTCGAATAAAATTTTAGTTTATTAATAGAAAACAAACAGCTCATTTATTAAATTAAATTTCAGTCCAGAACATCCATCGGTTTCTTAGTAAACTTCAACTATATCCGACGCTCCTGTATACTTAACTCCTTTGTTGACTGTACACCCACCTCTATCTAACCCTTCTAGCACAAATGTGGCGTTATGTTATACAAGTAAACATTTTTGAACTACAACTTAATTTGACTTTGATGTATTTGATAATGACTAGACATATCAGTAGATTATTAATTTATTACTTAGCAATTTAGCATAGACATGGGTTAAAATCTTTTAAAGTAATTCAGTCGTAATTCTAACTAAAACTTACATAGCTAGCTACCCACTAATCTGTTTTGTTGACTTAACCTAACGACAGTTTTCCGTGACTACCCACATACAGACAAATTAGAGTAATTTTAGTAATGACGGGCTTTTGAATGACGCAGTAACTTTTACCGATAGCTCACTACTTATAGTAGTAGCATTTTGAATAATAAAGTTGTGACTCAGGTATTTTTGTATAGATTTGTGAGTCAAGTAAAATTGGTGAATCAACTAACGATTTGTGGACGAATTTGAATTGGCTTTGTAGAAATACTTTCACTGTTTTAATTAACTTTATTACCATAGGATTAAGAACCGGATTTTCCCGAATTATTCTTGTTTATGCTTAATTAAGCAGTACAAAAAGCGGTTTTAAGCGAATTTACGGCTTTTATAATACTTTTTGTAACCTCTCTCACTTATTAACTTTACCGAAGTAAACCAACAGAATTAAATAGAAAATTAATGACGAACCGGAATTTAGGTCATCATCTGCCTAGCCTTTTCCAAACCCCTATTCCCAACTATGTTGGGGTCGGCTTTCAGTCGAACGGGATGCAGCTGAATACCAGTATTTTACATGGAGCGACTGCCTATCTGACCTTCACAACCCAGTTACTGGGTACTACGATACACCTTGGTAAGACTGGTTGTCTTGACTTTCGGGCTTCTGACGACCCTTATGTCTATAAAAAAATGGTATTAACTGAATATCCACGACAGCTTTAATATTGTAAACTATTAGCAGCGCCCCGCGGTTTCACCCGCATAAGTGTCGATCCCGTGAGAATATCGGGTTAAAAACTCAAACTCTCTATGCCAAATTTCATCTAAATCGGTTCAGCGGTTTAAGTGTGAAGAGGTAACAGACGTCTAGACACACTTTCGCATTTATAATATTAAGTATGGATTCAAATAAATAAAACCGCGCTGGCAATACATCGACCTCTTATCGATCACAAGTTCAGTATCGAAGGCCGGCGCCGGCGCAGATACAACAGGTTCTGCTGCTATGTAGATTTATTATGGACTGCTTTACTACGAGTACCTATTACAACTACTTAGTATTTACTTTAAAAAACCATTGGTTTTGATTGAACGAAAATCTAGCCGATCAGCGCTAGAGTGTGAATTTCAGGACATCCTGGAATCATATCTTATGGGGTGGACGGTCAAATCTTAGTTTAAGCTGGTACTATTCGATATTTGCAAACATTGATATTATCCAAATAGTTTCAACAGGAAAATGGTAGCTATTTCAGTGTGAGAATTTCGACTTTTTTTTTTTACATGGTGAAATGCTCATGCATTCTGCACTACCACGTGGAGATAGTGCAGTAATGTGGGATTCTAACTCACTAAAACTTCACGGTGTCCTCCTCTGCCGCATACGGCGGGAACACGGGCACGTGTCACTCATCCGTGAACCCGCCGCAAGAATTTCTACTTACTAAATATTATTGCTTCAGAGTTTCAGACAAATACTATTAAATAACCATTATTTATATTATTTACTGCCTTATTTGGCCACTTGACAAGATAAATAAAATGCAGCCTTGCAGGCACGCCCTAACAGCATATGCGACTGATGTCAAATCGATACCAAAGTCAACAATCAGAGCCTACTGGGAATTACGATCGACACCACTTAGTTCGCTTGCAATGTATGTACTGTGCATTAATTTTACACTAGCTTCTGGCCGCGACTTCGTTCGCGTGAAATTTCGTGTTCCCCTGCCCAGCTTGTCGCATCGCATATCCTTCCTCAAGAAATGCAAAAAGGATTTTCAAATCCGACCGGTAGTTCCAGAGATTAGCACGTACAAACAAACAAACTCTTCACCTTTATTATTAGTACTAGCTGCACCCCGCGGTTTCATCCGCATAAATGCCGATCCCGTGGGAATATCGGGATAAAAAGTAGCCTATATGTTACTCCAGCTACCTCCACACAAAATTTTATCAAAATTGGTCCCGCCTTTTGAGCGTGAAGAAGTAACAAACATATAAACACACTCACAAACTTTCGCCTTTATAATATTAGTGTGATATAGATTGGGTATAGCAGTTCCGTAGAAATGGAAGTTTGTGGTAGTCTGAAAGTTACTGAAAGCAATATCTATAACTTTATCCACCCTGGCTAGATGCCAAAGCAAAAACTAAGATGAAGTTATTGACATAGATTTTGAAGGAAAAGTGTAATGAACTCACATTTATTTACTTAGGTACCTAGGTACTTACTTTTTTTTTTTTTCACGAAATAAGACATTCATCATCAGCATCATTTCAACATAATAATGGAAAGTTTTGAGTATAAATATCGCTGGCTATAAGAGTAGGGGAAGACCAAAGGAACGATGGATGGACTTTGTGAACTTCGATCTACAATATATTGTTGATCGAAGTTTGTGAATGATGATATGGTTAGAAAGGGGGTGACTACCGAGATGACGACTAATAGAGAAGTATGGAAGAAGAATACATGTTGCGCCGAACACAAATAAATTGGGATAAGGGCAGGAGAATGATGATGAAGAATATCCTAGAAAGTCGATGGCAACTAAAAGGCAGACAGCCGCGACGCGATTCTGATAGAACAATTTCTAAGAAATTTTCTTAGAAATGGTTTTACTAGAGTTGCGTCGTCGTGCTGTCGCGCTTCTGCGGAGCCTTTATATATAAATCAATGTGCAAAAGTCGGAACATAAAGACTGGCCGCTTTGTATCTTGCTACATAATAAAATATTCCCATAAATAACTTGGACAAAAACGTATAAAAACGATTCAGACATTAATAAATTACAAACCTTGAATACAATACATGATAAATGAACTAAATGATCTTGATTAACGGCTTATTCTGTTCACATTGAAAATTATTTATTGTAGTGAGAAAATAAAACTGAAAAATTAGGACATTTTTCAAATAAAATAGTTGCGAAAAGGGTAGGCAGATTATTATGTTTTTATATATCTCGGGACCATGAGGTCCCGGTCCTTTGGAAGGCGTACGAGGGCCCGAAGAAAACGAAATGCGGCGCCAACCGACGATTATCCCTGTATGCACTATGCAAGTGCACCCAAGGATAACCCCCAGTTGGTGTAGGACTATTATTGCAGGATATTGAAAAATACAAATTTGGACTATGGGTAGCTAAAGTGTACTGGGTACCAATAACTATGGCCCCTTCCTGATCAATGTTTTTATATTATCACTAGCTGTGCCCGCGACTTCGTTCGCGTGGATGTCGGAACACAATAATGTGTCGCTTAGGAAAGGTGTAAAAGGAAAAATCTTCCGATCTTGTCTGGTAACGCTTTCCTTGCCTGGGGTTCTCAACCATAGCCCTTTCGACTGCACAGCAGTCACTGCGTCTTCAGGGTTCATAATGACAATGCGACGAAGTGTCACTTTGATTTTTGAGGATAAATAAAAATGAAAGCGCCTGCTCGAGGCTGATTGTCTGACCAAATAGCCATATTATGTCCATTTACCATAAGATACCTTGAGGGTCGATATGGTGCATTTCCGACGTTTGGCCCCCAAACTGGAACGTGTCGGGGCCCCCATGGAATCTGGAGGCGATAGTCCTCGCGCGCCTGTATGAGTGGCGCGCGGAGGCACTACGCCGGGGGGAAGATCCGCTTCCGCGGCAAATCGGTGCGGAGCGGACAGATCTCCGGCGCGATCTCATGGCGGCATGGAAAGAGCGACTGTCGCTACCCAGCGCAGGGCACGCCGCGATAGCGGCGATAAGACCCCTCTTTAAGGAGTGGCTAGAGAGGCGCCACGGCGCCCTCACCTACCGCCTGACGCAGGTCCTCACCGGACACGGAAGTTTCGGGAGGTTCCTGCACATCATCAGGCGGGAGGAAACGCCCGGGTGTCACCATTGCTAGGATCGCTCAGAGGACACGGTGGAGCACACGGTGGAGGTCTGCCCCGCTTGTGCGGAGCACCGCCGTGTCCTCGTAGAGGCGATTGGCAGCGGCGGCGACCTCTCGCGTCCGGCCCTGGTGCAAGCCATGGTCCGGGGCGAGAGGGAGTGGGAGGCAGTCACCTCCTTCTGCGAAGCAGTCATGCTAGCAAAGGAGGTGGCGGGATGGCTCATGGAGAGAGCCTCCCGTCCCAGCCACCGTGGGAGACGCTCCGGGCGTCGGGAGCCGCGTGACGACTCCCGGCCACCGTAGGCGCGGGCCTGCGGGCGGAGAGTAATGGGTAGCTGGGTTTTAGTCAGTAAGAGTCTGACACTCCCTTCCGCTCCACCCAGAGCGGGAGGGGTCATTTGATGATTTCCCATCCGAAAAAAAAAAAGGGTCGATATGGTTTTAACCAAGACAATGGCTAAAAATTTAGTTATTGTCTCGAAAACATAATTTACAATACCTTTTTACGACATGGCAGTGCTACTTGTATTGGGTGTGCACCTTGACGTATCGCTGCCGGCCGTAGTCGAGTCGACGGCAGCGAAGAGTCCTGAGACGCGGTGGTTTCCTTCTGCGAAACGGTCGTCTCGCAGAAGGAGGCTGTGGAAAGGGAGAGGGAGATCTCATCCACTCACCCGGCCCGCAGTAGGCGCATCGGGCGTCGGCGGAGGGCGTACAACGCCCTCTTCCAGCCCCCCTAAACGGGTCCAGGGGCGCCGAATTCGGGGACGTCTGTCACCGCCAACACATCAGGACTTGAGCTGGCGGCGCGTAGTGTTCCACGCGCGCCCCTCTTTGACGTCACCAGTCGGGGGTTGCGGAAGGATCGTACGGTCCCGCAACCCCCGACGTAGGTGTGAGACGGAACACTGGGTTGATTTTTAGCCTGACAGACCTCGCCGCCCGTTCCAGGGCGGCGGACATCCATGAAGATTTTCCACCCCGGAAACAAAAAAAAAGGGTGTGCACCTGCCGAACCTATACTCAATAAATCAACGGCCCGTCTTGAGGTGTGCGTTGAAGCGTTATCATGGTAAAGAAATTTAAAAAAATTCGAGAAAAAAGGCAAAAAAACTATGAAAGTATGATAATTATGATCTTAAAACCTTATGTCACTAAGAAAATGCTTCTCTGTTAACAATGTTAGAAAGGTTGCTTGCCCCTCGAAAGAGCTCCTACATAAAGTTGCCCGTGTGTGTGTTTGTTTCGGCCTTTCTTCTCAGAGTAGTCAGATAGGAAACGACGACTTCATCTAGTTTAAAAAATAAAAACATGATTGACGTGTAAAAGTGTTTGTACAAACCTACTTACAAAAATAAATTCATTTATCATTGCAATCTTTATCACTCAGAACACCACATCACATAATATTATCTTACATTATCCTCACTTTTTATTTAAAATTCTTTTAGCGCCACTAATCAACCAACAATCGAAAGCGATTAACATTATATTATGTAATCATTACTTTTTCAAATAACACAGGCAGAAGTGACTGTGATAGTCATCTTATAGGTAAGCCTGCATGACGTGATTATTCACATAATAATGTTATAAACACAATAATTATGTTTTCGTTAGTACTATAAAGCGCCAATAGATGTCATTACGTGTATCCAACTTACGTAATGAAAGTTGTTGTAGAATACATTAAATTGATTATATCTTTTGATACAGTGAAGCGATTGCGATTAAACCAAAACTAACTACTACTCCGAGTTCTACACTATATTTGAGTATAAAAATTTACCATATTGGTTTGGTACTTTTTACGTTGAACGTGTTCAAATCAAATTTTGTCACATCCAAACAGACAAACAGACAAACCGACAAACCGACAAACAGACAAAAATTCTAAAAATTGATGAAATGGCATCTGTTGGTTATCCTATAACACCCCAACTATTTTTTTTTTTAATATTTTCAATGTACAGAAACGCCTCGTCTACAGATTTATTATATGTATAGATTTGGTTAGACACACTAGCAGCTAATTAGCTGATGCGTGTGTATCGTATAGCTTGGAGATATTTAGTCTGTCCAGTCGATTCTTGAAGCAGTTCAGTGTGGGAGCCGCCGTCACAACATTTTCCGGAAGCCTATTCCAAGCTGTTACAACACTTACAACTCGGTTAAACAAGAATTGCTTCAAAAGCTTCAAACTGAAGATGATGTTCATATAAAGTCCATACTAATATTATAAATGCGAAGGTCTGTCTGAAATGTGGAACTCATCAACTCAGGTAGATCATGACCTTGGTTAGCACTTTTTAACCGACTTCAAAAGGAGGAGGTTCTCAATTCGGATGTATTTTTTTTTAGGTAAGTAGTTCGTCCCTGTGGTATAATTTCCAACCTCTACACGGGCGAAGTCGCGGGCTAAACCTACTAGAAAATAAAGGTAAACTGTACTTTCGGACCATACCTACCTATGAGGCAATTTGCACTTTAGTTTTGTCCACAAAATGACACATCACACCCCATGTTGTCAATATAATCAATCTATGTTTATCAACAATCAATTCTTCACTTTCACGCGATCACTTCTATTAATGGTCCTATTTAAAAGAGAGATACTATCAAGTGATTGTAATCTGAGTACTTAAAGGTGAGATATCATCAGTAATTATAACTAAAACATGCAAAAACGTGTTTTTATAATTGAGCCGGTCATCCGGCGGCGCGGCGTGGCTGCGTGGCATGACGAGGCGAATTGATTACTTAACGCGCAATATAACGATGATTAGACTCTTATCTAAGCCGTTGGTCCCGGTTGTCATTCATAAATCCTTTAGTCATTAAGAGTAGGCAGAAGCCGAGAAGTCTAATGCTTCCCAGTAACTGGGTTGTGGAGGTTTGCGGCGAAATTGCGTAACACACGAACAGTAGTAGGTAATGGCTTTCATTTTGACAGTTGAACAAAATTCATTGCGTTATTTACCAGATGTGGATTAGCAATTCCCTTCAAAATTATTCAGATTGTGGTACTCCCAGAGATTACTTTTTAATTACATAACTGGCTGTAATTTTGGCTAGAATACATTTCTAATGTAAATTATACCCGTCTTTGTGTTTCTAACAGAATGTCAAAAAGCCTCGAGAGGGTACATTATAAATTCATGAAACCTCGTATTCGTGTAAGTACTTTTACGTATGACATGACAAATTAAATATGTATCATGTATCAAAGAGACTTTGTAATGTAATGAAATAATCGTAGCTTTGGCGTTCTGTCCTTTCATCATCATTATCTGCCTAGCCTTTTCCCAACTTTGTTTGGGTCTGTTTCCAGGCTGAATACCAATATTTTGTAGGTAACCATATTTTGATTTAAAAGGGTGTCCATACAGTTTTTTGCCGTTTCTTTTCCTTAGGTACCTACTACGCTTTGGAATGGGCAACTATTAGCTTCATCTTTCTGACTGACCGACCCCTTGACAATTCAAGTGTCTGTAATTGGTTTATTTAAAATCAATGCGTTGAGTGTGAGTATTTTACATGGGGCTAGCTAACCTCCACAACCCAGTTAGCTGTAAGGGTAACACGATACCTCTTGGTACTGGTTGCTAGACTTTGGGGCTTTTAACTACCCCGTAACGACTGTCAAAGATCTACAAATGACAGCCGGTACCAACGGCTTCAGAGGCACGTAGGAGTCTTGATCCTACTAATATTATAAACGTGAAAGTTTGTGAAGATGTTTGGATGTTTGTTACTCAATCACGCGTAAACCGTTAAACAGATTTAGATGAAAATTGGCACATAGATAGACCATTTCCTGGATTAACATAACACATAGGATACTTTTGTCCCGATATTCCCACGGGATCGACACTAATGAGGATGAAACCGCGGGGCTATGCTAGTAAAAACATAAAATCATCGCCAATTGATTCAATTTCTAGTTCCCTTTATAAATAGCAATACCTACACAAGTTGGCAAAATTTATATATTTACACGCCATAGAAACTAGTTATGCGTAAAATACGTAATTTATGTTATTTTATATGAAACGCGACGTACCGTGAACTTTCTGACATAATAATTATATCATCGTGAACATGAATTACACGCCAAGGTTATGCAAATAATTTTATTTTACTTGGACAATAATGACGAATTTTGTTGATTATTACTGTTAGACTGACTAAAATATTTCGTGTTTGGAGATAGTAACATTAAAACAACCTCCACGAACGGTGACATTTAAATGTACCTTTGGCACACCCTGGACCATCAACTTGGCTGACTGGTTAATATTTTTAGTACGGGATACTATAGTTCGAGGTGATACGAGGGAAGAAGACCAGAAAACCGGCAAAGTGCGAGTCGGACTCGCACACGAAGGGTTCCGTACCACAAGGCATAAAACGCCGAAAAAAAACGTATATTTTACCCTTTAAATTTGATATTTATTTTATTTTTTGATGTTATAGCGGCAACAGAAATACATCATCTGTGAAAATTTCAGCTGTCTAGCTATCACGGTTCATGAGATACAGCCTGGTGACAGACAGACGGACGGTGGAGTCTTAGTAATAGGGTCGCGTTACCCTTTGGTACTGAACCCGAAAAATAAGTATTAGAAGAAGCATATCAGTCGACCTGGCATCTATACTATTTTTATATCTGTTAGCTTCATGCCAGTTTCCCGAAAAGAGTTGGGCAGTCCTACACGGTGTACAGTTCGCTGATGAAGTGATGACGTCATAGCATCCCAAGTGGCACGATCAGCTTACCGCCATTTTTTTTGGCGCAGTGCCAAATCCTTGTGTATTAGGTACAGTCAAACAAAGACAATAAGTATACAGGCAGCTAACTTGTCACTAAAACTACATACAAACAAAGTTCTGAGTAGAATAGAATATATTTATTGTAAAACATGAGTATACGTCAAATAATATGTGCAAGGTCTTAAAATAACAAGTAGATCTGCATGTTTTGCCATTTAAGGCGTACAAAACAACATATTTTTGGCTTAGAATGAACCATAAAAATTACAAATTTGAGTAGTCAAGTCTTTTTGTCTTTGCATTAGTATAAAGAAATCCGTGGCTAAATAATAACAGCCGCACAAGTCGAGATCTTGCCGCGGTTGGTCTGTGGACGGGTGACCATCTTTACGTACCGAGACGCCTCCGTGCCTCGGAAAGCACGTTAGGCTGTTGGTCCCGGCTGTCATTCGTGGATCTTTGACAGTCGTTACCGGTAGTCAGAAGCCCGAACGTCTGACAACCAATCTTATCAAGGGATCGTATTACCGAGTAACTGGGTTGTGGAGGTCAGATAGGCAGTCGCTCCATGTCGCATACAGGTATTCGCATTCGGTAGCTGCATTCGGTTAGACTGGAAGCCGACCCCAACATAGTTGGAAAAAGGCTAGGCCGATGATGATAGTAAAAATAAATAC
This sequence comes from Oligia latruncula, assembly GCA_948474745.1. NCBI lineage: Eukaryota > Metazoa > Arthropoda > Insecta > Lepidoptera > Noctuidae > Oligia > Oligia latruncula. Next base: position 14,573,586 of record OX419706.1, read on the forward strand.
ACAAACAATAAAAATTGGCAAAGGGAGAGGAGAGCCTTTGCCTTGCAGTGAGACAATGCAGTCAGGCTAGTTAGATTAGACCAGTAGGAAGATGAATATTTTTTGTATACCTACACACCAAACTTTTTTGTTGACTGTTCTTTGTATTAGTTATTTTTCTCGACTTGGATACTGAACTAGCAACAATAAATAATAAATATCAAGGCCTGTGCATTCGTGCATTGCAACTATGCAATGCACGAATTCACAGGCCAGACAATTGCGATAGCTGTTCCCTACATTTTGACGAGTTATACGAACATAAATGTAGGGTACAGCCATTGGTACAGCTGTTTTTTTTTCGCTATTTCAGGTTTGGTCCCATAGTAGAAGTTGTTCATAATGATGAGTACAATGACCTCTTAAGAGGTTGTTAATGTTTTACCTATAACCCTGTATATCTGAGTGTTTTCGAACACCTTACAAAATTATATGCTTGTTTGAATTTTCTATCACTACCTACAATAAGAACTGTCCAGTCGACAATTTTCCGCACAGTTATAGTTGTTTTATAGATTCCTGAAGAGCATAAAATAAATAAAAATATTTTTTTTTCGATAGAAAACATAAAAGCAAGAGTACTTAGATAATTTTTTACAACCACTACGAATTTTTTGAAAAAATAGAGGTAAATATACCTCTAATTTATTAGCTCAAAGACATTTTAAACGCGTGTGATCGGTGTGACACAAGAAAAAATGACAGCAACGGACGAGTTAACTCAAATAAATTAGTATCGTCATCATCTTTTATTTTATGTCGGTCATCCAACTGTCCGTCAGTCTTAATTGACAGCTAGCAAGCAGCTTTCATAACAATAACGAAAAGTTTTTAGTTTCAATCTTTGTTTAATTTAACCTCCTTACTAATAAACGTTGAATATAGCGTCTGAATGTTACACAATGCTTTGTCTTCTTCTTTCGAAAGTCAAATTAATGACGACTGAAGGAGAGAAATCGGTGTGTAACTATTCATCTGATATAATACGTTTATTATTATGGGGGTACGAGTTTTCTGGTCGAAGAAACCACGCACATGGTCTTCATATGATCTGACCAAGATTATGTCTGGACTTTAAAAGAGACTGTGACCTCAGAGTTTGTTTCGGCCTTTCTTCTTAGAATAGTCGGATAGGAAACGCCGACCTCAACTAGTTTTTTTTTTAAATATGATTGACGTGTAAGTGTTTGTGCAAACCTACTTACAAGAATGAAATCATTTATCACAGCCGGTTTATTGTTACCAGGCAGTCTTTTTTCTATGAAAATCTTACCATCAAAATTTCTTAGGTGAGCTGTCATTCCACGTGCGGGTGATTGCGTTACACGCAAACAGTAGGAATGGCTTTTATTTTGACAGTTCAACAACATTCATTGCGTAATTTAAGTTCTTGAGCAGACACATATTTGGAACATATAAAATTATGGATTAGCAATGTCCTTCAATATGATTCAGATTCTGATTGATAGTCTGTTACGCAGTTACAGGTTCCGAGTTATCGGTGCGGGTAAAATAGTCCCATACTTTCAGTACGTATGCGCTCGCACACGTACTGACCTGACATGTACCGACAATTCGGGGGGTGTTGAGTGTTGACGCTAGGGAGTGACAGTATTGACAGCTCACTTCACCTAAGTTTTCACGGTAAGATGTTTACAGAGTACACCGGCTATTCTTAAAACGTTAAAAATAAACTAAAATAAGCGCGTGTTGATAGTTAGATCAAGAGTTCAAGACTATCTGTGTAACGTCTAAGTCGTGTGTTGTGTAGGTAACTATGTGTACGACACTGTTTAGCATAATGTTGTGATATTTGTAAATACTGTAGTAAACTGCAGTTGTCTCGTTTGTAGCTTGATTTGTATGAATGGAATGTTCCAGTTTAAAGTTTATTTTCCATAGTACTTAAGTACATAAGAATTTTCCGTAAACTTTGAATTGAACAGGGGACCTAAAAGGCCACTTACTTTGGCAGAATCATAAAAGGATAACATTATGTATCATAATGGACAACCGCATCAAATCCCATTGGTGAAGGATTTTTCAATTAATTTTTTTGTCTGTGCTAAAATACCAATCAATCCAATCCCAATCTCTTTGATTATAAACCAACGTAGTGCAGCGAAAAAAAAAGAAAAACACCGACTGTCTTCGTCATATTATGATTCATAATGTTATCCTTATATGATTCTGCCAAAGTAGTCTTTCTGCCGAGCCATTTCCCAACTATGTTGGGGTCGGCTTCCAGTCTAACCTGATGTAGCTGAATACCAGTATTTTACATGGAGCGACTGCCTATCTGACCTCCACAACCCAGTTACTGAATAATACGATACCCCTTGGTAAGACTGGTTGTCAGACTTTCGGGCTTCTGACTACCCGTAACGACTGTCAAAGATCCACGAATGACATCCTGGACCAACGGCTTAATGTACTTTCAGAGGCACGGAGGGGTCACGGTATGTAAACATGGTCACCCAACCACAGACCACCCGGGCAAGCGTAGCTTAACCTGATTGATAGACCTGTGCGGCTGTTATTATTTAGCCACGGGGCATAGATAAGTGCAAAAAAAAAAACATAAATATGCGGTCTCAAATCTTTATCAGCTAACAAAATTCCGACCAAATCCATGCATTATCAGTGTGACTCCAGCTAGCCCCATAGTGGTAAAATACCAGTTTTTGTAAACATAATTACTGCGTATTATTGCAAACACCTCTACGTCCTCTCTTGTTCGAGTCACGTTGATTCCCATGAGGTTTACGTAGGTACCGAAGTGTGTAGGCATGTATGATAAGCTTGTTTTATGTAATTATGTCTGATAATATGCGGTTGTGGTTGTGGCGTTATTGGTATATTAGGTACTAGCTTCCGTCCGTGGCTTTGCCCGCGAGGTATGTCGATAAAAACTATCGTAAGTCCTTCCCCGGGATGCAATCTATAAGTATCTGCCAAATTTTATCGGAATCCGCTCAGTGGTTTAGGCAGCTTGCACGATATGGAATCAATTCTCTATTATGCTACTAATGCTATTGTACTCACCAGCAGTGGTATGGGGTTCTGGCTTCTTCCTTCAAGTCCCTCAGCCAGCTCCATGAGGTCTGTGTCATACAAACTCTGTCCGCGTGGCAGGTTTGAAAGTCTGGAGGAAAACCACACAAAAAAACATAAGTAAGAGAACAAAAAACATTATTGTAACTGGATACTTATAGAAGTAGGTACTTAGTACCTACTTCTATAAGTATCCAGTTACAGGTCTGCTAAACTTGTCCAATTAATTGGACAATATTAATGTGTCTGACTTTGTTAAATTTTATTATTGTAACATGATAATTTAATTTATTCTTAGGTACACACTGCTGTAACGAAACTGAAGTCTGAAATTGCCAATGTGAACAAGCCTGACGATCACTGCTCATCCCTTCTCTCTATGAAAAGAGGTTTTTCTTGCATAAGGACAAAATAATATATTATATACGTAACACAATTGCTATTGCAATCCAAAGGATTTTGAATAAAAAAATCAAAATCCATGGCTGCATACGTTTGAAAAATTCATTTGCTCGACAATGTAAATGACGCAATGAATACTGTCGAATTGTCAAGATGAACGGCAGTAAGTGTGTTACAGGCAATAGTTTAGTTACCAGTTAATTTGCAAGTAGATATTATGCTGTAGGAAGTCAACTTGCTCAATCGTCTTGGTAGCGGACATCATGAAGGTTCAGGTGCCGTATTACGACGGTTTAATTCCATCATGATTCCAATGTACGAGAGAGAAGGAGCTATACATGACCGATAGCACCATCCCTTTTGGCACTGGAATCATGGGCACACGGGCCACCGGCCACAGCCACAAACGCCGCCACGACAAGCTAAAAGCTTTGTAGAAGAAGAAGATTTGTAGCGTGTGACGGCCACTGGCGTCAACCGTGTGCGGCGAGTCCATATAAAATGTATGAAAACTACAGGAAATATGCCGATGGCGTGGTTGTGGCCGCGGTGGCCCGTGTACGGGGACCCATACTTCGTAATATGGCCCCAGGAATGTTTGCAGGTACAGTTCGCATCAAATAACTTTGCCGCTCTGAAGTAGGCAACAAATCACTGCGCAGTAGTTAATCCTATAAATTCAACAGCAGCGCGCATGGCGCGGATTGGCGCGGCTAGGAAAGAGCCTAAGTTCAGAGCGGCAAAGTTATTTGACGCGAACTGTAGACTGTTATATTTACCTGGCTCTTAGCATTTCATCTATGGGCAAGTCATCTGGTATCTCTTTGAGGTATGGCACGTTACCGGCGAGCATGAACGACGACACCATGCCGCTTGGTCCATTTCCTGGGGGAGGGAAACGTTAATTAGAGAAGTTAGGTTTGAAGTCTTCAAAAATGGAGGAGGACCTCAACTCCTTTCAATTTATTGAAATTATAGCGACGAAGAATTGTCAAACTTAAGTGGCAGTGGGCAGGGCACATTGCTTGCAGAACAGATGGCCGATGGGGCCGAAAGGTTCTGGAGTGGCGACCGCGTACCGGAAGACGTAGCGTTGGAAGGCCTCCCACAAGGTGGTCCGACGACCTTGTGAAGGCCGCAGGAACCCGTTGGATGCGAGAAGCACAGAACCGGTCGAAGTGGAGGTGCTTGGGGGAGACCTATGTCCAGCAGTGGACGTCTTTCGGCTAAAATGATGATGACGATGAATGATAGATGAATGGTCGCTATAGATTTCTTGAAACGCAAAAGATGAATAACAAGAACTTTCAGTAAAAAGTTACAAGGATGCTTTGACCAGTTGGCCACCTCCATGAAAAGATTATGAAAATAATTGTTTTTTACTATGTTTTAAGACCCCAACTACAAAAGTACATAATTTGTATCCACTGTGTGCAGAGAAACGAATTAAGTCCAGAAGCCAAAAAAAACTTAACAAATTAAGTTATCGATGTAGAGAGAGCGGTAAACACATGAACTGTTTACCTAAATGAATTTAGTCTAGTCAGTAAATTGTCGCGGAAATTGGACGCCAGCCAGGTGTATGTAAACATTGATCGTATACGTAGAAATAGGTGAAAATGCACACCCAACACATAGGAACTGTGTACAAATATCTGCACTGCCATTCTGTTAAAAACATAACTTCACGCTTGTAGTCCCAGAAGGGTGCCAGGTGTACCTATTATAGGACACCCTTTCGACAGTTATATTCAAGACCCATGTAATAGGGGGCGAGCCTATTGCCATCAACCGGGCATAACAGACTCCGGGCTGCTACTGACTTTCGGGCTTCTGACTGACGACCCGTAACGACTGTCAAAGGTCCACGAATGACAGCCGGGACCTACGGCTTAACGTGCTTTCCGAGACACGGAGGGGTCATGGTATGTAAAGATGGTCACCCATCCACACACCAACCGCGGCAAGCGTAGCTTAACCTGATCGATCGACCTGTGCGGCTGTTATTATTTAGCCACGGGCCCCTCCAATACACCAGATACATACATCAGATAAAAACAAATAAAAAGTGTAAAGTCCGATGTAAGAAATTAGCAGGAATGTGTGCCTCACGGCTGCGCCAAAAAGGCCCAGTTCAGCAAAAATGCCGGACAACTAGTGCCTGACGCTGGTTTTCAACTGGACTTGCAGTGCGATTCTGTAACCATCTCACCGTGAAAACTTAGGTGAAGTGAGCGTGGAGTGAGCTGTCAATAGTGTCAATTCCTAGCAAAAACAAATTCACTTCACCTAAGTTTTCACGGTGAGATTTTTACAGAATCGACCGGCTGATGTGTGAAGTGACGGATGTAAATCAGTTTTATACTGCAACGTGACGTGTGTATACTGTGTATGCATATTTAAATAAATAAATAAAATAAATTTGTGTCAGATAAAAACAGTAACGTAAATAGACACAAAATACTAATAAATAAATAAATGAGATGCCCGCATCCACCTTATTATGTAAATAAAGAAATTCTAGTACACCCTCATGTGGCCAGGGGGCGCCTAATTGGCATAAACTGTAGGTAGTCGATTCAAGACGAATGGAAAGAGGTACGATGGGGATGAAACTATTTCATAGAAAAACTGAAAAGAAAGAGTTTGCTGTATGTTTTAAACTATTTGGCGGAAACATAATTCAGAGAAAAATGGAAGGCCACCGTTTCCCGAAAAACAAAACTAAATAAAGACGCTGTTCCATCATAAATTATTTCCATGGCTACGCGGAGATGGGACAAACATACAGATTATTTTTCGCTTTAATAATAGAAGTAAACATTAATTACTGACAGTCTCACTACAAAATACTCTCCGTATTTTGTGGTCTCACGATACCCTCGGTCACTAAATCGCGATGGTCACGGAAAATCCTGGAACTTAAGCACGAAATACACAAGAAGACTAAGTTTAAAACAGTGTAGACAGTGGTTTGAAACCAAATTCGTATGACCTTTAAACGTCCTTGGTAGAAAGGCCTGCGTTGCAAACCAGTGGCAGAAGATGTTGGTTTTAAACCGTGTAGCAGGCATCTCGCAACAACAAAAACTTCAAGGTCACCTTGGTTTGTAGGCTGGTTTTAAACCGTGTATTTCGTGCTTTAACGTAACGGACTGGGATGGGCGAAGGACGCAACGCAACGGTAAACAATGCCAGATGTAACACGCCAACCGTAAACCGCGGTGTCGGTCATGGTCACGATGCCAGATAAGTAAACAACTAACAATGCTTTGCGTTTTGTTTTACATAATCCGAAATCTGAAGGTCAATTCGTAATTAAAAACATTCAAAATCTAGTCGCAATTTAGAAGAAAAGAAGAAGAAAAAGGTTTATTTGGACACAGTTCGTGAAACAAAAAAAAATCATCTCAGCGACAAAGACTTGTCAAAATGTAGGGAAATTGGAGGTATTTTTGACAGATTGAGACTGAGATCAGACTGTGAACGTTCTTATAATTACGAGAATGGCCCCCGAGGTGTTATTACAGTCATCAGTTCCGATGAAACACCTTTTACATTAATTTATTCAAGCGTTGTTTTCAGTTGAATGAGCGTATTTTGCGTGTAATAGAAATCATTTTCTTATTCTCTGCCCTAATCAGGGTAAGACCAGCACCCTAATTGAGTAAAGGAATTTCCTAATCCATTGCTTCATAAGTTTGAAAAAATCCTCTGCTCAACAACAACGTCAAAAACGCAATGTGCGTGGCTCAACAGTCAAAATGAAAGGCATTGCGGCCAATTGCCATTTTATGTGTGTTACGCAATTACCCCGTTGGTTGGGACTCGAGCCACTTATGAGCATAAGCTTCCTTTGCTGCCAATGAAGATGACGAATCAGCACGAACTTGTCCGAGTGATCAATAATTCTATTCATTCCTGATATTATTTTCGCCCACCATATTTTGTACAGGACCGATGGCCGGTGGAGCAGACGAGACCTGGAGTGGAGACCGTGTATCGGCAAGCGTGGTGTGGGACGCCCCCCAGCTAGATGGACGGGCGACCTAAAGAAGGTGGCTGGGACGGACTGGATGCGGAAGACAGGGTGTTGTGGCGCAGCCTGGGAGAGGCCTATGTCCAGCAGTGGACTGCAATAGGCTGAGTGAGCTGAGATATTTTGTAACTAGTGCCAAAATCATAACCAATGTAAACCTGTCACCTATTGATTGCGGACATAACTATAAATTCTGTAACCTCAGTTTGATCCGTGCAGCTCTAGTCTATTCAAGTTTATGTTTCTAATCGATGCTATTTCAAGTTAAACAAATATCAACTTTATTTTAATGGTAATTAACTTGATTTCAGAGTGACTTGCACTATTGAAAAAGTTATAATAATGTTCGAAGCTGTAGCGTAAACTGAACTTTATTGTCTATGAATTAAAGTTATTTTTCCATAAACTCACATTTGTTTACATTTTTGGCAACAAAGTCGCGAGCGCAGATTAATTATAATGACTGTGTCGTACGCAGGCAAACTAATCTACTTTGAAAATGATCACTACATTATATACAAAGTAGCTACACAGCGGGGTGGAGGGTCAATTGATTCGTCTGATCGTCTCGTGGGCGTGCGCCAGGTCGAGGTGATGGAAATATTCCGCTCACTCGTGGCTATCCCCGTAACGAAATTGATTGATGGCAAAGAGGGCCAAGTGGCGTAAATCGACGACAAAATGTGGATGGAAAATTGTTCAAGCCAATATTCGGCGCATATTTATGCCGTACATATACCGGACCTTCTATGTTCTGGGTTTGGTTTCCGCACTTAGTCCTTCAGTGGACCATTGTACGAGTACGTGTCTCGCCGGACCTTTCTAAAGAACATCACCAATGAGGTTACTATATGTACAGTCGGTGGCCAACATTATCTAACCCACTTCCTGTGGGTCAGGCAATGTTGGGTAGGTCAGACAATGTTCGGGCGGATCTTTGGTCGCAGGGAGGATCCGCCGCCTAGGATTGACGGTGGCGCTGCACAAGACCGAGGCCGTGTTCTTCCACGGGCCTCGGCAGCGCCAACCACCAGACGCCCACATCTTCGTGGAGGGCGTCCGAATCGAGGTGAAGGCCCAGATGAAATATCTGGGCCTTGTACTCGACAGCAGGTGGCGTTTCGGCCCGCATTTTAGCGGGCTATCGACGCGCCTGCTGAAGACTGCGGGCGCCCTCTCGTGGCTGCTCCCCAACTTGGGGGGGCCCAGCGTGAGATGCCGGCAACTCTACGCCGGCATCTTGAGGAGTATGGCCCTTTACGGGGCCCCTATTTGGGAGGACTCCCTCCACAGGAGGGAGAACGCCGCCGCATTGCGGGCCCCCCAAAGGGTCATAGCCCAGCGGGTGGCGAGGGCCTACCGCACGGTCGGCTTCTCCGCGGCATGTGCTCTGGCCGGCACCCCGCCTTGGGAACTCGAGGCGTGGGTGCTCGCCAGAGTATATGAATGGACGGCGGGGCGAAGGGCGAGAGGAGAACGCCCAGCCCCGGAAGAGCGGGAGGCCGTCCGGCGGGAGGCAAAGGACGCCATAGTCGTCCACTGGACGCGGGACCTCGCCGCCGCAGTCTTCGGCCGCCGAACCCTCGACGCGATTGGGCCGGTCCTGCGAGACTGGCTCGAGCGGTCGCACGGGTTCCTCTCCTTCCGTCTGGTGCAGGTGCTGTCTGGACACGGTTGCTTCGGATCGTACCTGCACCGTATCGGGCGGGAGGAGACGCCGTCGTGTCACGACTGTGGCGCGGCGGAGGACACGGCGCAGCACACTCTCGAGGTGTGCCCGTCGTGGTCAGAGCCGCGCCGCAGTCTCACCGCGGCGATCGGAACGGACCTCTCGCTCCCCGGCTTGGTCAACGCCATGCTAGGGGATGAGGGGTCCTGGGCGGCAGTCGCCTCCTTCTGCGAACACGTCATGTCCCAGAAGGAGGCGGCGGAGCGCGTGCGGGAGGAAGACCCTCTCGCGGCGCCGCTCCGAAGGCGGAGGAGGGGTCGAAGAAGACGTCAGTATGACAGTCATCTCCGACTCCTCCCAGGTGGAAGCCAGCAGGCGACGGGTGCGGGGGCACCCTCGCCTGTATTGCACAGGCTTCCACCAGTGCCGGACGGGAATGGCCAGGTGTTCCCGGCCATTCCCGTAGCCCCCCAGACGGGGGGACATGCGGGGCCCGCCAGCTAGGCGGGCATGCGCCGGGGGGGTTGTGGATGCAAAGGCTGAGCCGGATTCCCATGACCTCCCCATCAAGGCGATGAGGGAACACCGCTGAGTTTTAGTGGGTATACTGCCACCCTGGCAGGGAGTCCCACATACTCTGTCTCTTCCCCCGACGAGCGGAGATGCGTAAAGTCATTTCTCAGCGGAAAAAAAAAAAAAAAAAAAAAAAAAAAAAAAAAAAAGGTCAGACAATGTTGGCAACCGACTGTACGTCCTTCTATGACGTCCAGGCGTTTCCACTTACAACATTAATTCTGCCAACAACATGACAGAACAGAAGCATACTCTGTTAAATTTTTGTCACTACATCTTCTTTTAAAAAGTCCTAAACGCAATGGTCTTTTTGATGGAAAATACAATAATTACTTACCGATAACAACAACTTCTTTGTACACGACGTCCTCTGATAACGCGTGCTGGCAGGATTTCATACTGTCCTTCATTTTATTGTCTGATTTTATCGCATACAGCCTCCTGCGGTCCAGCCTTTTTCCTTGTCTGTCAACTGTTTCTAGATTATCTGTGTCCTTAATCTATGGTTACTTCTATTCGAATGGCGGATTTTTAAAAATAGCGAATTCTAAATTCTAAATGCAGTCAGAATAAATACTTTTTTTTAAATAAAATTAATATCACACGCAGTTTTGAGTCTTACGGACTTTTTTAGTCTATTTCTTCTTCGTCGTAATTTTTTGGGTCTATGGTAGGTTATTGTTGCGAACAGCGTTCTAGCTTGGTTTATGTGCAGTCGTGATTCGTGCTATCTGAAACAATAAAAAGTAATAGGTTAATAAAACGTTGAGAGGCTCGTGGCTAAGTAATAACAGCCGCACAGGTGGATCGATCAGGTTAAGCTATGCCTGCCAAGGTTGGTCCGTGGATGGGTGACCATCTTAACACACCGCGACCCCTCCGACCCTCAAGTCTCGGAAAGCACGTTAAACCGTTGGTCCCGGCTGTCATTCGTATATATTTGATAGTTACGGTTCATCAGGAGCCCGAAAGTCTGAAAACCAGTTTTACTAAGGAGTATCGTACCCAGGCACTAGGTTGTGGAGGTCAGATAGGCAGTCGCTCCATGTAAAATACTGGTATTCAGCTGTATCCGGTTAGACTGGACGCCGGCCCCAACACAGTTGGAAAAAGGCTAGGCAGATTAATTTGAGGTTAATAAAATGTTGTGTTAGGTACAGAATTCCTAGGTATTTAGTGCCAAAACACTGTCAGTTATAGGTTCTCGCTCACTTCGTCAAAGTCAAGATAACTAGTCTCATAAATCAGACATTTTATGGCGCACTTGATCGCTCGTCTCAGACAAACGAGTAAAACGGGCAAACCACAGACATATTGGCAAACAGAGACAACAAAAAGAGTGTCCATGGGGTTTCTTGCCCTTTCTTCTCCATAGGTACCTACTAAGCTTTGGAATGGGCAACTAGCTTTATATTTTCTGACTGACCGACTCTTTGACAATTCAAAAGTGCCTGTCAGTAATTGGTTTATCTATACTAATATTATAAAGCTGCAGAGTTTGTTTGTTTGTTTGTTTGTTTGTTTGTTTGAACGCGCTAATCTCTGGAACTACTGGTCCGATTTGAATGATTCTTTTAGTGTTGGGTAGTCCATTTATCGAGGAAGGCTATAGGCTATATTTTTTTTTCAAAATTAGGGATCCGTAATAAAATTGCTATTTTGTAACACAAGGTGTAAAATCAAAAACCTATTTTTGCGTGCGCTGCAAAAACTATTGACAATAGAACAAAATGATGTACTACGGGTTTGTAGAGCCCATTAAGACCTACAAAAAAGGCCGCGAGAACATATATCTAGCTATCATGGTTTAATCACAATAACCGATTTTGTGTTCAAAATAATTATTAAATCGTCTGAAGAAAAAAAAACTACGTTAAATATGTATCGTAATATTAATTTTTATCGAAATTAAGCATTATGTTATCAAGAGTATTTATGAAGAAGTAAAATACTTTTTGTTTCATCTCAATCGGATAATTTGTTTAAAAGTTATCACGTGTGTAAGATGTTAAGAGTTGGTACCTATTAAGGAGTTATGGGCCATAGAGTTTTTTATCAACATAAAATCCTGTAATAATCTTTTTCGAAATATATTTGTTGATGATTGTAAGTATAAGATCTTTGAAGAGTATAATAAATACATCTATTATTACTAATTACTAATAATAAAGCTGAAGAGTTTGTTTGTTTGAACGCGATAATCTCTGGAACTACCGGTCAGATTTGAAAAATCTTTTTGAATTTGATAGCCCTATTCTTGAGGAAGGCTACAGGTTATTTAATATCACGCTATGACCCTTAGGAGCCGAGCAAAAAGAAAAAAAGTCAGAATGAACGCTAAGCGAATACGAAGTGTTGCGACGGGGTGGGGGTACAAGAAATTTCACGCGGACGAAGTCGCGGGCAGAAGCTAGTTTGAAATAAAAGCTTTGAGTTTGAATTTGACAGTTCCATGTCTATCAGCGGGTCAATTCTGTAAAAATCTCACCATGAGAACTTAGGTATCAATAGTGTCAATCCCATAGGTTTTATGAACGTTCACAGTCTGATCTCAGTCTCAATCTGTCAAAAATACTTCTAGTTTCCCTACATTTTTGTCAATTATTTGACATTTTGAACCTTTTTAATTACGGGAATTTGTATCCAGTGAAATGACAGGTCACTTGAAGCTCACTTCACCTTAAGTTTCCACGGTGACATTATTAGAATACCTACACCCTCTGAAATCTGTAGGTATACATACAATATAGTGCGCAAGTCATTCTCTTTGATTGGATGTTATGTGACTGGCACTACGCACTATTTATATATCTTTAATTTTCCATGTTTTTATTTTTATTCCCTATCGTAAATAATTGCCAAAAGTTATAAAAAAATATGAGTGACAATCACAGGGCTATCAGTTATTAAATAATAGTTGATACCAATTACAAAATCGCTAATCTACACGTGGAGACGACAATACAACAAAACTGGCCAAGTGCGAGTCGGACTCGCACACGAAGGGTTCCGTACCACAAGGCAAAAATGCCGAAAAAAACACGTTTGTTGTATGGGAGCCCCCTTAAATATTTATTTTATTCTGGTTTTAGTATTTGTTGTTATAGCGGCAACAGAAATACATAACCTGTGAAAATTTCAACTGTCTAGCTGTCACGGTTCATGAGATACAGCCTGGTGACAGAATATCGGGATAAAAAGTATCCTATGTGAACCCCAAGAAATGGTCTATCTATTAAGTTCCAATTTTCATCTAAATCTGTTCAACGGTGTGATTCAGTAACAAACATCTAAACATCTTCACAAACTTTCACATTTATAAAATTAGTAGGATTAATAAATAACATGAAACTTTATGAAAATAATAGTTCTTACAACATAATTATTCATGTCACGCACTTGTCATGACGCAGTTTGAAGACATGTCTAGGCGTAAAAGAAACGATCAATACACTACAGTACCTACATAATACATAAATAATAATGGGCTAGAGTTATAAATTGTATTCACAGAAAACCTTTTGTATTGTCATTGTCAATCGATCGTGAAACACTTCTATGAAACGACTATATTTTTTTTTCAGTGACAGTAATAATAAGAGCTCTAGACAAGGATGCCTGGGAGAATATGAGGGAGGCCTTTGCTCAGTAGTAGGACAGTGTAGGCTAGTAAAAAAGTCAATAATAATAAAGATAATCTCTGAAGAGCACACCTAGATAACGCAAGAGCAACTACTTCGCGTGCCAAAAATCGCACCAACTTACGTACAAAAATCGTAAGCCGCCACTTTCGCACTCAGTCCTGTGTACAGCCGGTCGATTCTGTAAAAATCTCACCGTGAAAACTTAGGTGAAGTGAGTTTATTTTTGCTAGGAATTGACACTATTGACAGCTCACTCCACGCTCACTTCACTGTTTTCACGGTGAGATTTTTACAGAATAGCACCGCTGCTGCATGCTGGCTGGGTGAGCGTGAGCGCTGGCGCTAGGCCCCGGGGTTGGGGCGAGACGAGTGCCGCACGCGGCGGCGTCTTTGATTCGATTTGATTTTCCCATCACTAAATAGTGCTTGTGATGTCATAGTATAGTAGTAGTAAAAAAATGGCACGCTTGGTTTTCATACAGATCGTGATACTTCCGTTATCTAGGTCTATCTATAAGTAAATCTCAATGAAAATATTTAAAAATGTAATTTATATTTTTTTAATAAAAGAAAGGAAAGAGAGAAGAAAGTGTAATAAAGGAAATACAACAGGTTAAAAAGACATCCCTTAATTTTCAGTCCATTTTGTAAAAGTGACCCTAAGTGTCATTGACGAAATTATGTAAATGTTGCCTGTCTCACCCCTCGGGGTTTATAGAGGTATGAGGAACAGGGTGTAATGTTCACTATCCTCCATAGAAAAGGGAGGACCTCCCGCCAAACGGGTGTTGTGTCTGGCGGGCAACTGCCCGATGATTCATGTATGTTGTTGCCGTTGTATTTATGCTATTGGCGCGGTAAACTCTGCTTGCGAGATGCAGGATTTTGCGTGACGTCTGTATGATGCGTTGTTCGCATGTACCGCTACAGGTTCATTATACTGTCAACTATTATAATTAAATCATAAACAAAATATGTATCCTCCAACCCGCACTTGACCTCTGTGCTGGATTATGACCCACTCCGCCTCACAGAGACGAGGCTGTCTGTCCCAGTGTGAAAGGCTGATTATGCTAAGCTAAATATATACCCCATGTCCAAAGTTCATTGGTGACTAGGTAAATGGACTCAGTCAAACACTGACTACGGTTCAATAGTTACCATTGATCGAGCATACAGTCACAGTATTCACCGTTGACTGCAAACCTTGTACCACAGCACAGTACTCCAATATACTGTGGTTGTCCGGACATAAATCATGAACGACTAACCTTACTCATATCATAAATATGATAAGCTGGTATAGCCAGATAACGAAACGATGGGGGCTTTGATAAAGGCATTATAATTATAATAAAGATTTATTGTTCAACTAGGACTCATGTCTCTAGGACCAGCGGTTTAGGCTGTGCGTTGATATATCAGTCAGGACTTTGAATTTTATATATACAGGGTTATTGGTAAAACACCAGCAACCTCTTAAGAGGTCATTGTACTCATCATTATGAACAACTTTTACTATGGGACCAAACCTGAAATCGCGAAAAAAAAAATCAGCTGTTCCCTACATTTATGTTCGTATAACTCTTCAAAATGTAGGGAACAGCTGTTTTTTTTTTCGCGATTTCAGGTTTGGTCCCATAGTAAAAGTTGTTCATAATGATGAGTACAATGACCTCTTAAGAGGTTGCTGGTGTTTTACCAATAATCCTGTATAGATATCGCTACTCTAAAGGTCACCTAAGGTTAACAAGGTTTTTGAGCTACTCATGCTAACACAGTAAACGAATTGAAGGCAAATTCGTTTGACATCAGACATCATATTATTATATAGGTGTATAGGTAAACACCTACCGTTGAGTTGGTCTGATAGCTTTATCTTTTAATTATCTACGAAAATATAACCTTATCTAGATAAGGGACATACTCGTAATCAAATACAACATGTCTTATTAAGAAGATATAACAATTAGGTTGCAGGTGACATCATGTATGAGTCATTGTCATCACATGAATGAGATGGCATAATTATTTTGTTGCAGCTTTAAAAGAGATCTAGATGCAGTTCTAGAAATGGCTAAATGAAATGAAATGATTTAATTTTTTGTAAGTAGGTTTGTACAAACACTTTTACACGTCAATCATGTTTTTTTAAAACTAGATGAAGTCGGCGTTTCCTATCTGACTACTCTGAGAAGAAAGGCCGAAACAAACTTAGAGGTCACAGTCTCTTTTAAAGTCCAGACATAATCTTGGTCAGGTTATATGAAGACCATGTAGATCGATGTCTGAGGTGGCTGATTATTGTATGTCCAAAAGAAAGAGGACAATGCGTTCTTCAATACATACAAAAGAACTCTTTGAATGCATAAACTCTTCCTTTTTTTGAAGTCGGTTAAAAAGGACATGAAGTGCATATTAGAAGATTCAGTAAAACCTAAACCGACAAAAATTTAAACGCAGAGGCGTTGAAATTTTTCGTCGGTTATAATTTTTTTTTATTCACTCAACTTGAGGAAAAACCTACCACCACAATGACTTTCAATAACGATTCATAGGTACTTAAAGTGTATACTGATGAAGTGTCGCTTCGCAGTCAACTCGACTTATCGGTGCGACAAGACATGACATGTGTCACCATGACTGATTTTTCCCTGAGGGAGAGTGTACAAAATCCGTGACATTTGTTTTGTTTTTAGCAGTAAGTTGACGTCATACTCTATCAGCTTAGTTGGTAACACTATTTCCCGCCGCTAAGTTATGCATGCAGAAAGTTCGATGTTATCAATACAAGTTTGATGGGAAAACCACAAACTAAAGAGTTGAAGTTTGATGGGGATCCTGCCGTGACGTCACAACTTCAAAGGCCAGAGGAAGCACAGAATGATGTTAACATCACGCCTGTAATCCCCGAAGGGTAAAGTAGAGGTGTACCTATACAGAGTAAACCCACATTTCGCCCGTTATGTTTAGGACCCATTTAACAGGGGGCAAGCCTATCGCTATCAACCAGGCACAAACCCAGACTCCGGGATTCTACTGAGAAATTTCTAAAGGAAAAACCCAATAACACTGCCCTACCTGGGCAGCGAACCCAGGACTTATGCTCAACAGTACATCTTGCTTGCTTGCAATTAAAAATGAAGCCAATTGTAACGCGACACGACCATTACGCGGCTTGCCCGAAGGCAGGGTTGCACTGTAGGGATAGGTGTAATTGAGCACTTTTACGAATTGATGTATAATACTGATCTTTATTAGCAAACCATTCAATATTAGGCTACTTATACGTACATACATGAGTAGGCATAGTTCTATGACACTACAGATCTTGCGACTGCTAGTTCAACGAAGCAGTGGTTGATGTTAAAGATGTCAAAATCGGACAAATAAGTGTTGCCAGTAATGTATTTAGGGCGAATATGCGGAAAGCATTACTACTGTTTGGCAGCCGCTCAGTCGGCTAAAGATATAATTAGTGTGTTTGACTTAAATCTTTTACACGTCTTTTGTTCTAGGTGACTATTAAGTTGGGTTGGTTTTTTAAGAAAGCGGAGGACAGTCACACTATTATATAACTTTAGCATAATCAGTCTATACTGTTCCCACTGCTGGGACACTGGCCTCCTCTCGGTGAGAGGGAGTAGGCCGTATCCCCCACGCGGGCCCAGTGCGGGTTGGTAGATGTCACATGTCTTCGAATTTTTGGTTCTAGGGCATGCCGGTTTCCTCATGATGTTTTCCTTCACCGTTTTGAGAGCAGTGGTGATGAAATAATTTACACAAAGTCAATATATGTCAATGCACAAAGTAAAGTGTCTGTTTGGGTTCGAACCTACGACCTACAACTCGTAAGTCGCGGCCGTTACCATTACCACCAAAATATTTTTTTAGGAATCTAGATAAAATTCTCCAGTAAGATTTAATACTTACAGGATGCTATAGATAAGTGCGGATTTATCTGACTTAATATTTTATGCTGAACTTAATTCTTGCCACAGAAACGAATCCCATGTATTATGTGGCTTAAATCTTGGTATCCATGCCAATTTTTGTAGGAAATGGTCTCTACCTTGTTTCGGAGATTCTAGCAAACTACCTACTACTTAATTAAATAAAGATGGTTTGGAAACTAGGAAACGAGCAATAAACAACTCATTATTACGCAAATTTATATTTAAAGGCCCATGAAATTTAATTTATCACGCTAATATTATAAAGGCGAAAGTTTGTGAGTGTGTGTGTTTATATGTTTGTTACTTCTTCACGCTTAAACGGCTGGATCAATTTTGATAAAATTCGGTATGGAGGTAGCTGACACCCTAGATTAACATATAGGCTACTTTTTATCCCGATATTACCACGGGATAGAAACTTATGCGGGTGAAACCGCGGGGCGCAGCTAGTAATGTTTATAAATGTTAAAACCATTTATAAAACAATAATTTGCACCCAATTAGCAGTAAATTATCACCGGTGACAAAATGAATGAATCTTAAAAATTAAATCAGACTATTATTGAGGTTTTATCTAAACACTAGCTGTGCCCGCGACTTCGTTCGCGTGCATTTTGGAAAACAAATTGGATTGGGTTTAATTTTTTTGAAATAATATAATAGTAAAGCCCAAGTCACTCCTTAAAACTTCAGCTATCTGCCATTGAAAGTTCCGTCAAAATCGGTCCATCCCATTTCGATTAACCGGAACAAACAGACAGACAAAAAAAAAATAAAAACTGTTTTTATGTTTATTACTACTTTCATAATATGCATTTAGTAAAAAACTGTTATTTTGACATAACAAACATACACTTCAATTGTATTAATTTGTTATGTAAGTATGTATAGATACTGACGCAACAGAGAAACAAAAATTTGTCGGATCAAGTTCCTCGGGATTCTCCACATCTAAGTTATTTTTATTTTCCTTATTCAGTACCTCTGTCTCACTCAACCGCTCCACTATCCATACTAATATTATAAATGCGAAAGTGTGTCTGTCTGTTAGCTCTTTACGCTGAACCAATTTACATGAAACTTGGTGTAAGATAGTTTGAGTCCCGGGAAAGGACATAGGATAATATTTATCCCGGGATCGATACTTATGCGGGTGAAACCGCGGGGCGCTGCTAGTTTAGTATAACTATAAACATTATCCTCAATAAAAAAAAAAACATGAATGAAAGGAAAAAGTCTTCGTAAATAAAATATGTTTCGTAGGTATGATGTTACAACGTGAACTGATTCACATTACGGTAACTTTTATGATTTAGGTATATAGGAAGCCTAGACTATGAATATGTCATCTGCGGTTTTCCCAATGATGCAGCACACACGTTTTCCCGTTTCCCGCGTTTTAAAGAAGTTGGTATATTTAACTATATGGACTATAAGGTAATATTCCTACAAGCGTAACTGCAAAATGGCAGGTAAAGTTTTTTCCTTGAGCATAATACAGGTAGGTATGTATGGTTTCAATAAAATGAAAATTGTGTCATTTATGAAGGAAAAGAAAATATATTCTGAGGTAAGTTGTGTACCTACCTATTTTATTTATTTTAAGCATAATAATATGAGGCAAGTTGTCCTGTTGTCTGCACGTTACAGGAACTGATGGACATTACTGAAGGTGTCAAACTCGTAACCAAAATCTGGGCCGACTCTATTTAATTTGCTATCTACATGCACGCTAAGAAGAAAAGAAAATGATGCCAGGTTTTTCAGTCTGCGGAGGTTTCATCTTCTGAAAATAACCTCTTTATCTCATTGTTTATCACACATTTGTTTCACAAGAAACCATCGTTACATACGTTCCAAATCTAAAATTGTAATTTATTAAAACAATCGAACGGTACAAATAGGTTATACCAAAAGAGACGTTATGCACAATTTTTAATGCGCCGCTTTCGACACAAAGGCAAATCTTACATTCAGCCTATGGCCAGCTGTTGAATATGTCAATTTATGGAAACGACCATAGATTTATATCTGACGTCAAACTTGTCGGTTTTCCGGTGGTGAACCGTTATCGTTTATAATTTAACTTAAAACCGCATATTTTGCTGTGAAAGTTAAGTTTCGTCGTGGAAAATGGGTCAGTTGGCCCTATACAACTTTTAACTGTCAGAAAAAAAGAAAGTTTCATTTATGAATATTGTCAGTTTATAATTTGGAGTTTTCTTTAGAATATTGACAATCGTGCATTGAAAAACAACTCATTGTAAGTTTCAAGATTTTGTTTATGAATAGGTACGCGTACGACAAAGAGTCACTTACCTTTTGAAAAAAAAACTCATTTTATTTTTTAAGAAACTCATCATTTTATTTTATTGTCCTTATGCCAATTTATTTGGTGGTCTTTCTTTTTCTTCCATACTTTTCTATTAATCCGGGGAGGGGCCCGTGGCTAA
This sequence comes from Oligia latruncula, assembly GCA_948474745.1. NCBI lineage: Eukaryota > Metazoa > Arthropoda > Insecta > Lepidoptera > Noctuidae > Oligia > Oligia latruncula. Next base: position 14,593,415 of record OX419706.1, read on the forward strand.
ATAATAACAGCCGCACGTCGATCGACCAGGTTAAGCTACGCTTGCCGCGGTTGGTCTATGGATGGGTGGCCATCTTTACACACCGAGACCCCTTCGTGCCTCGGAATGCACGCTAAGCCGTTGGTCCCGGCTGTCATTCGTGGACCTTTGACAGTCGTTACGGGTAGTCAGAAGCCCGAAAATCTGACCAGTCTTACCAAGGGTTATCGTATTACCCAGTAACCGGGTTGTGGAGGTCAGATAGGCAGTCGCTCCATATAAAATACTGGTATACAGCTGCATCCGGTAAGACTGGAAGCCGACCCCAACATAGTTGGGAAAAGGCAGGCAGATGATGACTTTTCTATTAATCGTCGTCTCTGTAGTCACTCGGATATCTATGGTAGTCATGCACCCTATTTTTAGCCATACCATCTTTCACACAGTCCATTCACCATTTCTTTGGTCTTGTTACAAATACGTGCCAATACTAACACCCAGGCCCACAGATACCATAATTTAGGCCACTTTAAGCATTTAAAAGACACTTTTTTTTTTGTCGACACTTTTTCCTTTCCTTGGCAAATGCCCCCCCAAATTCCATACAAACAGTGTAATTGCCTTGGGCGATTAGAAACGCTATGGCAAATGACAGCCCTGAAGCTGTAAACGTCAGACGGCACTCAGACATCCCGACGTGGGTTCAAGGATGGCAGCATGGCAGGTCGCCAGGGGACGAGTTCTTATCTCTTGTAATATTATTTATCTGTGCTAAACTCTCATGTTTGTTAGTCATAGTTATTAGTCCACATGGAGTCACGTTTACACTGTAATATTGTTTTTGGGAAATGGTTGTAGAGATTTTCTTTGATGATGTTTTTCTTTAGAATTTTTGCTGTTTACTGTTCTTTGTTTGCTGTTGTTTAGTTTTAAGCGATGTGTTAGTCTTTTTTTATATGAACACCGTGGGCATGAACGTTCCGCTTCATATACTTAGGTAAAATGAGTGAGTCCGAGTCTTGGTCCCTCCTAGTTGCGCAGGGGGTCTACGAAGATACGGGCTCGTCCAAAAGTAGGTAGTTGATCCGTCAAAAAGTGTCAAATTAAATTTTTCGTCCGGGTAAAAACAACTGTCAACGTATTGTCATTTATTAGGTACTAGTTCGGCCCTCGAATAAAACTTATGTCCGTAAGTGATATGGAGTAGGAAACACCGATAACATCGGCCGAAACTACGGATTTCGTGTTTAGAGATTAATTCCCCCAGAAAGGAACGCGGCTCGCGTCCGTGACATCACAAAAATCATCCCTCAAGCGCCCTTTACACACGGCGTTTTATACGAGTGCCGTCCACCACTGCTTTTCCAAGGCAGACAACTTGTCTGCCTTGGAAAAGCAGTACTAGTTGCATTTGCGGCGCGTGTACGCGCGTCGACCGCGCGTAAAATAATCTCCACGGGCGGCACCGTGTGCTATAGTGTCTCTTGACTTTTATCGTCATTTATTCTGGTTCCAAAATAACTTAAAACCTTTATGATGGCTCTAATTAACTGTTAGGTGATAGTGCACCGACCTATAATAAAAACAATAGTGTGTATGTAATATTTGCACTTGGGTGTGTAAACAAATTAAATACGCTGATCATACCAGAATTGCAACACTTATTAATAACATTAAATAAGTAAACAAAATGATATGAAAGTAGGTATTTATTGCATCATTTTCATTGAAGAACCCCTTTTGACTGCAAAATGAAACATTCTTCAAAAGATACCGTAGCGTCTTGGTTCAAAATGCCTACGTAAAGAAACAAATGATGAATGCGTTTTGCCTTTTGCTCTTGTTTCGATGTGAACGAATTACGAATAGATATGCCGTGGTCAAACACACTGGCAAATAGGGTTTAGCAATGCCTTTCATTGTAACAACATTCATTGCGTTATTTACGTTGATAAGCAGACGAGTTTTTCAAACCTATGAAGCAATTTCCTTCAAAATGAAGGAAATTCCTAATACATTGCTTTCTTCGCGTACAAACTTTTAAAAGTATTGTCACATTCGTCACTTGTAGAGTCTATTTTAATGCATTCCCGAGAGTGCTCGAATAAGACAAGAATCGAATACATACATAATTAATCAGCCTATAAAGTTCCCACTGCTGTGCTGGGACACAGGCCTCCTCTCTGTGAGAGGGAGTGGGCCGTAATTCACCACGCGGACACAGTGCAGGTTGGTGAAGAAACGAATGAATGCGGTAAATATATTGTTAAATCGTGCAATAGGTATTACAATCACCTGGCAGGGTCGCGGGTTGTTCGAAAGAGTAACCGTGGCCCTGGCACAGGCAACTGAAGGAACACGGGTGGGTTTTAGTCAGTAAAGTCTGACACGCACTCCTGCTCCGCCCAGAGCGAGAGAAGTTATTTGAGAGTTTCCTACCCAAAAAAAAAGGTATTACAATCAATAGTAAGGCTTTTTTATCAACACATAAGTAGTTTTTTCCTAAACTATAGGTATATAATCTATACTAATATTATAAAGCTGAAGAGTTTGTTTGTTTGAACGCGCTAATCTCAGGAACTGCTGGTTCGAATTGAAAAATTATTTTTGTGTTGGATAGTCCATTTATCGAGGAAGGCTATAGGCTATATAACATCACGCTACGACCCTTAGGAGCCGCGCAGCGTGTGACACCGCGGGGAACAGCTAGTGTTAGATATTACGTTGCATAACAACTTGTTTTAAAATTCATCTTGTCTTGCCGCATAAATGAATACTAACTAAATAAATTAGCATGGATCTGGCATGATTCTAGAACTGTTTATTGCAGAATTAATGACAGAATGACACAGCAGTTCTTTTATGACATTTCATGCTAGGTTCTGCCTGCGACTACGTCCGCGTAAAATTTCAGGTTTTAACATAAAACAAGCTCCTTTTCTGTTCATGCAGTAAGATTGTGTTGTGAAACTCACTTCCGCCTAGCATCCGAGATTTGAAATTTATTTCGAGTATTACCTTTCCTCTTATGGCGAAAGCGTAGCCAGGGTAGCCCGCGAAATTCATTTTTTTTTACGTTTTTTGCAATTTGCTGGTCAGTATTAAGTTGATTAAAATATGATTCGCGGCCGTAACAAATATGTATTTACAGAATTATAATCATTAAAGTCATCAACACAACTCTCTAAGACCAAGTAATCCCCAAGAATGACTAAGTATTTCATAAAATCTTGACATTTGGGGATTATAAGTACTAACAAGTTATATTACCTACTGATTGTAATGATCATAATTCTGTAATTACATATTTGTTACGGCCTGCCCCTGCTTCGCACGGTTTTTACGACTTGATAAAACATGGAGACTTTTTTTGTTATATTAAGTATGTCAATTTAATGTTAATGTGTGACATCACAGCGGGCCCTATCAGAATACCAGCGCTGCGACCTTTATTTTTTTTTAAATGTCGCAGCATCATGCTGAGATAGGAGCCTTTTGGCCTCGCATAGGACTTTGTTTCATTTTCCTTTTGTTACTTTTTTTTTATAATATAACTTGGATTTTTATTTTACTGTGTTTAGTTTAGTTTGTGATCTTCCTGTAAGAGTCGCAATAAATACTTTTTCTTTCTTTCTTTATACACATAAATCTTGCGGAATAAATTCTCTAAATAATGGTCAAGACCGCATCAAAATCCGTTGCGTAGTTTAGAAGAACAACGGGGTCACACAGACACACGAAAAGCGACTCTAATTTATAATAAATGTACGTATAGCAACAAGAAATAATCTGGAATAACCAGCTAGATTAATAAAACATCTTTCGATTATTAAATCTAAATTCAATTAGCGGATTTGATAAAAGATTTCATTTGATTACGCTTTTTAATTTGACACTATAAATTACGGAAAACCCCAATGATATCTATGGATTGCGGTTTTCCATAATGTCAAATTAAAAGGTTTCGTATTTTTTTTTTTCGTAAAAAATTATCTGTCCGACCGAAATCAAACTTAGCAAGTTTAATTTCGATATCAACGGAATCAGAGATATTACCTAATAAGTAACTTTTTTTTTTTGCCAATTAATTGACGCAAGTATTCCACCCATGGCTATAAAAATAAGATAAAGGAAAAACCAAATGAAAGAAAATGATCCACATCTTATTCCCAGGAGCTCCCAAATCTATTGTTCTCCAAACAATTTCACTCCATACATTGATTCCCAAGAGCTCCATAGTTTTATTAGTTAAAATAACATAATACTAAAATTGTTCCCATTGCTTTTTTAATTTGGAGCCGCCGCGAATAAAATTATGGAACGCCTAGGAATAAGCCAATGATGTATGAAAGAAATTGGGATTTAAGGGCAAGATAATAATGAATAAGTACTTACAAAAATATAATATATTTATATAATATGTAGAAGATAACTAATAATAATTATGAACGAATTACTAAAATTTTAAATATATAGTTCTTAGCAGCTAGTGCAGTAGGACATCACAGGCTAATAATAATAATAAAGATATACTTAGTCATTGTTTTACAATAAACAATAGCTATTTCAATAACGTCAAGAAAATAATAAAAGGCAGGTGTTCACATTCATAATTTTTCAACGACCATAAAATCATAACAGAAATTCTAGACTTGTGAACTAGAACTGAATAATATTCTACAAGATGTAAATAATGTTACTATGTAAATAGGTACTTTTCTGTTTGGGCCAACTTTTTTTTCTTCAATAGAATTTACATAGAGGTTAATAGTCTATTCTATTCAATTCAATATCAAAGGAATAAATTATACTAAGTATTCAATTTTTTTAATTGTTTGCATACACCACATTTTTTTTTAGTCTTTCTAATTATTCAGTCTCATGACGACAGCGATCGATATTGCACAATAAAAGATTACAAATAAAAAAAAAAGTTAATAAAAATACATACCCAGTAAAACTAATTTACAATCTACACTAAACGATACACACACAACACTACAGTAATTATTATGAAAACGATTTTTAAAACAAATCTTTATTTTATTTCTCGCGAATGTTCCGGTAGAGCGTTTAGCTCGACGTGCGCACTCGACTGCGGTTAGATGCCGACTGAAAATAATACCGACAACTGACATTGATATCCGATTCTTAATTCGAACTGTGTATTGTATAGCACACTGCTGCAAAAAGAGCCGGCGCAGACACGTGTTTCACACACTTTCATGTTTTTCATGCGTTGTCAGGCGTGGATGGTCCGATTTTAATCAATTAAAGGAAACTTCTTGGCAATATAACCATCAGCTATGGAGTATAGCGGCGGAGATGTTCACTACTTTCCCTTGGTCACTAACCCTCGTCATCCCCAGTCTGTGTTAACTGCTAGCAGACACAAAATCAAAATTCATTTATTAAAATTAGGCTGATCAGCACTTTTCGAACATCAAAATTACATAGACAGTCCTTCAAACCGCCCGCCCTTCACCACTTCCTAGTGCTGCGCTGGGAAGAAGTGGCGCAACAAACTCCCCAGCAGCATGGCAGCACAGACTATAATTTTAGGATCTTGGGTTCAATAAGCTTGGGTTATCAGGAACCGCAAAAAAAATTCCTCTGAATATTTTTTTTTTTGTATTCATCCTAAGTGTGTCTAGTTGTTGGACATAACATTATCCTTGTGTTCAATCATTGTCTCGTCTAAATATGCGCATTCCTTATAAATATTTGTCTGACCGTCTGGAAGATCTTCTTAGTCCAAATTGGCGTAAGTGTCACCTGAAGGCCAATTCTCGTTCAAAATCTAATCGCAGTCTCATCTCGGCGACAAACAAACTTCAAAAACTTGTCAAAGAAGGAGAGAAATTAGACCTGCTCTGATAGAAGACAGTCTAAATTAGCACAGGATTGCTTTTAGAACAGGCTTAGCTTAATTATATTTCCATTTCTCATCAATTATATCTACGCAACCTGATGAAGTTCACGGCCAAACGACAGACACTCACATAACCGCATGCGAAAAAACAGCTGCTATTATAAACACTACGTTGTACGTAGATGGTCATTAGATTTGTGTCACCCTTTGTAAAATTTCAACAATTATATACCTATGTAATTTTTATGTTGTACAGACGCCAGCACATCAACCTACCTGAAACTGTCAAATTTTCCCAATCAACCTTGAAACTTATGCTTTAGCGATAAAGTTGAAAATCTATTAAAGAAATTTGACAGATTGTAGTAGCTTGATGTGCTGGCGTCTGTACATAATACTAAAAAGTATTCTATCCTTCTATCTATCTGTATGTAGAGCCAGTGGTATGTTCGGGAACGCTTGATTTTTTTGTATACACAGCAAGGGTAGGTAACTAGGTATATTCGGGAACCCTGGAATATAGCTCAATAGCTTTTTAAGGCAGAGGCAGCTACAGCCGTCGACAACGTGCCGCTCGTGTGTATGCACACTAACAGCTTCGTTCAAGCATATGTTTGGAAAGATTCAAATCTAAGGCATTTGGCCTAAACTCCTGATTCTTCTCTAATAGCTGGTTTCCATCACCATGCTATTTCAATTAACGGTTAAGTGCCTCGTGTGGGAAACACGTTGGAAGACATGTGTGTCTACTGCCTGCACTTCACCATAAGTGGCCTGCAGGCTGGCTCATTAATTTCTGATTACAGCAGGCTATTGTTTCTCAAAGCACTCAGGAGGAAACATCCGCTCACTTAGGCTTTAATTAGATTAGTTAACAACTTCATTTGAGAGATTAATGGCCTGTTTCACTACTTTATGTCAATTTCCAAGTTTTAACGCATTAATACAAGGTGAAGGAAAACATTGTGAGGAAACCGGCATGTCCGGTGTCCTAGAAACAAAAATTCGAAGACATATGACTTTTACTAACCCGCTTTGGGCCCGCGTGGTAGATTACAGCCCACTGCTTCTCGAAGAAAGGAGGCCTGTGTCCCAGCAATGGGAACATTATAGGCTGAGTATGCCACAAGGTGTAAACAACAAAATTTAGGGAGCAGCATATATCTTTTTGTTCGCGGATTCTGTGTATTTCAATGACTTACACTTTGTATATGTAGTGGATGGCCGACCCCAATCTAGTTGGGAAAAGGATCTGGTCGATGGTGTTTATAGATATTGTGAAACTGGCCTTTAATCTTCCATAATAGATAGTTAATTTCTTTCAGTGACTGTTATATCCAAAAACTTGGCAGAACCGTTGCTACACCAAAACACTTACGCTAAGACCAAAGTTTCTATTATACGCTATTTAGAATCGGGCCTGGATATGTCATTTATTTTCAACGTCAATTGGGGTTACTGAAGTATATTTGGAACCAGGTTGTGTGGTCAGGGAAAGAAACACAAGCTTCGTACAACAGCACATGTATTCGCAATGACAATTGACATGGGGTTCTCATAGATCCCGAAAGACAGGAGACAAACAAGGTTCCGGACAATGATCCAGTGTTACTAATATTAATAATTCAACTCAGCCTATCGCAGTCCACTGCTGGACATAGGCTCTCGCATGCTGCGCCCCAACACCCTGTCCTCCTCCTTCCGCATCCAGTCTGTCCCAGTCAGAGGTCGGCTGTCCATTTAGCTGCGGGGCGTCCCAAACTAAGCTTGCCGATATGCGTTTTCAACTCCAGGAATCGTCTGCTCCACCGGCCGCGGCCATCGGTCCTTCGACAAACATGGCCAGCCACTTCCTAAAAGCATCACTTTTTTATTATTTCATCCTTCAAAGAAACTCCGAGCATAGTCCGCTCCATAGCGCGCTGAGCAGCCCTAAATTAGTGGACCAGTCCGACTGTCAGTCGGACTGTTCCAAATTTAGGGCTGTGACCACTTTTCGTCACCGAAACAATTAATCATTGTTGAGGTGAAAACACACTCCATACTAAATTACACTTAAGTACAAAGATATTAGCTTCGTCTTTCAAATTGCTCGTTTACTAAAACGATCTCTACAATTTATTGTGTGAAACGTTTTGATGATAAACAGGAGACAATCATGTTTTATCTGCCATTCAAGTCGGCGCAGGAAAACAAGCTGCCTTGCTATATCTTCCATTGGCTAGTGCGAGTGTGAACACGTCCAATATAATGGAGGAATTTCTGATTCATAATCTACCTACTGTATCATTTATAAGTAAGTAGATAAGTAAGATGTGCTTTACAATGTGGAGATGACAACACGACAATAAATGAAAACAATGGAAATACTAATTTCTAAGAGTCATCTGCCTAGCCTTTTCCCAACTATGTTGGGGTCGGCTTCCAGTCTAACCGGATGCAGCTAAATACCAGTATTTTACATGGAGCGACTCTCAAAAATCCATGAATGACAGCCGGGACCAACGGCTTAATGTGCTTTCCGAGGCACGGAGAGGTCACGGTATGTAAAGATAGTCACCTATCCACAGACCAACCGCGGCAAGCGTAGCTTAACCTGATCGATCGACCTGTGCGGCTGTTATTATTTATCCACGGGCCCCTCACAAATTTATAAGTGTTTGGAACTATCAAATAAATCCTACCATCGAAATAAAGAAAGTGATATTTTCAAATAAACTAAATGGGCCGACTGTGGGTTTTGCCAATCTTTGACTAGCTAAAGTGACTAAACTATTGGATAAATTTGATTGAATTTTCGTATGCAGACTGGAAACGGCATTAGATAAACGCAGTTTTAGTATTGTCTGCAGGAAGACAAAAGAATCGATGGAGGAAAAGTGTGAAAGATGATATCAATATAGGTCAGTACTGACGGCTGATAAAGTTAAATAAAAGAAGAAAACATGGTGAGTCGACCCCAAACAAGATGCTATGGGCAGTTGAATGGCGATGATGATTGGGATTTTATATAGTACCAGGCCACGCATGGTAAGCCAGAACGGTGGATCCGATTGACTGACTAATTACAAAGAAAAAAACTAGAATGATTATACCTAATGTAACTGTCAATTATTGAAAAGGAGGTGAGAGGAAAAGTTTAGTTCAAGTCAAAATTACTAATGACGTTCTGCCAGTCGAATGATCCTAGAACATTCCACAACTGCAGTAAAATGACCTTTATAAAGTCACAAGAACGTTCGATAACTACACAGAAAGTTAAAAATTCCAATCGATTATGTATGAATAATTGACTTTGGAAGTTAAATTAAGTTTCGAAAGTGTCTCCTGCCTGACCCTTGGAACGTTCAAGGTTCGACTACGTCTGGAGTTTATTCTTGAACCCTATCGTCGTGAATGGAGATAAAGTGTCTAAAGCTGTAACGCAATAACCTGTACAGCTGCGACGTGTACACTTACACAATACACATACATACATACATACACTCATGCCTTCTTCCCATGAGGGGTGTGTAGAAAGAGAAACTACAGAACACAACCTGCTACGATCCTTACATACTCCTTCTGTTTCGTTTACGTTCATACATCTGGTCATACATGCACGCCGGTTGCGAGTATGCGCACCTGACCTTTTGCAGAACATGTATTATTACATTATATATTATTATTATTAACATCATCAATATGTTCACCAAGTGTCCTGCCGGTCGATTCTGTAAAAATCTCACCGTAAAAACTTAGGTGAAGTGAGTTTGTTTTTGCTAGGAATTGACACTGTTGACAGCTCACTCCACGCTCACTTCACCTAAGTTTTTATGGTGAGATTTTTACAGAATAGCACCGCAGAACTGTGTCGGCGTGTATCGATGATATATGGGCGACTGAAATGATGTCGCATTAGGTTTTGCAAGTGTCGTGGGTTGGGTAAACCTGGCAGCATGACGAAATTTGTCAAGAGTATAATACTGGTAAAATATGACTATGAGCAAGTGAAGCGTCTGATATAGGTACAAGCAGCATTTGCAGATCGATTCTGGAAAAGGTTTTTATTCAAATAACTATAGTAGATATTACAATAATCAAATAGGGGCTATGAAGTGGTACAACTATACTACAGAGTATCAACATAAGACTCTTAATAGAGGTGCCTATGCTTGTAAATGCATATCCAATTTGTTTATCAACAGTACTTATTGAAACTGCGACTCAATTCCATGCGACTGTTGCTACAATCATTCTATCTGATCTGACAGTTTTCTTCGAGGTGAACTAATGGGTAACGTCTGGACGCTACGAGCTCTAGACGACAACTAAAATAGACTGTGACGCATGTCTGCTGGGAATTACAAACTGCATGGTTTGTCATGTCTGAGATGAGAATGAACTAATTACTTAGGAGTTTTTGTTGGTGTTGAAAATGGCGACATCCATAGTATAGTAACTACTAAAAGGTTTGCTTAAAAGTTGCGCAGGCCAGAGCGTGGTGAAAGAATAGCCTTAGGTAGGACCGGGGCGTAGCGAGTTGAAGGAACTGGCGGCTTTGTTGGTGGTCCGACAAAACGAGTAAATATTCACAAAAGAAACAGCTACGTCATGCTCCTGCACTTAGCATAAAAGCATAATCAGCTTATAATGTTCCCACTGCTGGCACGAAGGCCTCCTCTTCGAGAGGGAATGGGCTGTAATCCACCACGCGGGCCCAGTGCGGGTTGGTAGACGTCGCACGTCTTTGAATTTTTGTTTCTAGGACATGCCGGTTTCCTCACGATGTTTTCCTTCACCGTTTTGAGACCTCCTGCCCTTATCCCAATCTACTTTGCGTCGGCGCAGCATAACTTTTCTCCTATACATGTCTATAGGCTGCGATCTCGGAAATGTTCCTAGACATAATATCACCTTTCAAACTAGCCATCTCTTCGTTTGCCTTTTATTCAAATATTATCTTAAAAATAACTGTTGCAATAGGGCAGCAATGTTTCGTCACAGCTGATAATCAGCAGATAAAAAACCTGAATTACATTTTTAACACCCTACGTGCAAATTGAAATGTGCCCAAACTGCCTAGTCACTGGCGTGTGATGTCAGGTATCATGGACAGCTTTATGATATAACAAATATTTTGCGCGATTTTTTAATCTTATTTATTGTTTTAAATTTATTGCTATTACCAATATACGAGAATCGTAATAGATAAGGTATCTGATAGACGTTTTAACGCGAATATCGAAAAGATAATTTTAAAGGTGTGGAATTTTTCGCCATTTATTCATTTCCTATTTTGATCGCCATTTAAGGCGTATTTTATTGTTATCAATCAAATTGGCGACTGTCAGTGACAGGCTGGTCTTAAGTTTATCATAATCATGTCTGACATGTTAGGCTTTTCCTTATTTAAAATCACGTGCAGCTGAAGAGATTATTGAATTGGTCTGTAAGAAAAATAAGGAAATATCTTACGGTAGAACTATACATTTTTCGTAATTTTTGTGAAAAAACAAAACAAACTCCTTGAAGATAGCTACAAAATGCACAAAATATTACCCGTTTGAAAAAGCTCTTCATTAACTTGCTTCGTTCGTATGTCTTCTTAGTTTCATAATTATAGCAATCTATTTTTCAAGCATTTCCCGGCCTCCGATTAAGCTAAAACTTGGCATACCTATGTAACTTCGTTGACAATGCAATGTTATTGCATTCGTTGGCAAAAAACTAGTACTTAATAAGTAGTAACAATTTAAATTCCGACCTTCAGTTTCATTACTACAAAAAAAATAAACAATTACTACAATCAATTCTACCTAATTATAGTGCCAACAATGAATGACGGCATGCAGTTTGTGCATACAGAGTCAATTCATTGACGTCATTGTATATAGATACCATCGGGGTGGTTGCGAAACACACTAACAGTAGTAATGGATTTCATTTTGACAGTTCAACAATATTCATTGCGTTATTTACGTTGTTAAACAGACACATTTTCCGCACATATGAAGCAATGGATTAGCAATATCCTTCAGAATGATTCAGATTGTGATTGGTAGTGTGTTACGCAATTAGGATACAGAAGCCTGATTGCACTTTACGCTCACAATCTTTTCATTCATTAATTGCACTTTGCTGATATCAATGATTATCATTGAACTGTTAAAATTAAAGTAATTGATTGAATGTTTGAGATAAAAGAGTCGTTCTACAAATACAAACATCTTTTAAAAAGTGTCTTTATATTTTACCTACTACACTAATAAGACAACAACTACCAACAAAGTCAATAAGTCAAGGTTAAACACAGTGTTTCCTTATGAACAGGCAAAATGAGGAGACGGAACCAGTCCAGACTGTAATCATCTAATATTACGTCGACAAAACGAAAAAGAGATAAAAACCATATGCCTAGCCAGCCATAACAGGCGAACTTGCCAAGGTTATAAAGGGGATGTCACGAATTATGATTAAAAATTTATTTCTATAAACTGGTTCAAAAAACTCTTGCTCGTTTTTTTTGTTGTATGGCATCTCGCAGTTCAACCTATGAGGTAGTCGTTTGCTTAAAAACCGGGCTTGTCTATGGACGCCTCAATAAATTAAGGCATCCAGTCAGGGCTTAAAAAACTAAGCGACTACATGCTAAGGGCATCCCCTGTGGGGTACGGGCCTCGGCTTAGGGCGTCGCTGGGAGAGGGCAGCAAGGGACAAGCTGGATCGGAATTAACCCTTCCACGTCAAAATTAATTATGTTTAGATAAAGCTCGATGTTTCCTAACCGACTTCTCTGAGAAGAAAGGCTGAAACAAACTGAGGATCACAGTCAAGAATCAAGAGGTTACAGTCTCTTTTAAAGTTTAGATATAATCTTGGTCAGGCCATATGAGGACCATGCAGATTAGTGTCTTACATGGTCTTTAAAGGAACGAACCACATAGATTTGGGTGGTCCAGTCAGTGCACGCATTGTCAGTAATAGTGTAGCTCAAACTCAGAACTACACGACTCAACTAGCTCAACCACTCGATGAACAATACCAAAGAAAGTACATTTGGGTAGGCCGCATAAAGTACTCAAACTGCCTGATAATCTTTAAGATGTAAATGAAAAAAAAAAAAGAAAATGAACCACATAGTCCTCACACTCCTCACATTGGGATAAGGGCAGGAGAATGATGATGACGATGCGAAGTTAGAGGATTGAAAGATCCTCGATAATGTGTGATAAGTGTTATGACCATGTGAGGTGGTCTATATTTTTTCTAGGTTTTCTATGCTGAAGAAAATCTTGAGAACGAAAATGGAACTGAGTATCTCGAAAAACTTAAAGAAAAGTGAAGGATAATTTTCAATAGGAGGGAGGATGTTAGGAGTTGGCTGGCGCCTGTTATGTCACATTGTTTTAGAAAATATGTAAGTGTTTTATTAACAGAGCTTGTTTTATTATATCTATTACATTATAATACGATATTTATTCATCTACCGGCTATTATATGCGTAGTACGTTTGAAAATATTATCACACATTCACGCTTGCTCGATGAAAATATTTAAATATTATCGACGATTTCTTACATCTCACGTGACTTTTCACTTGTGATCGTTATTAAAATAATATCCAGTGACACTGGAGAGAAAAATAAACTTTATTGTTTTTCGATCATATGACATGAGTACTTTTACAAACACTCAGGTGACTCAGGCCCTGAACAGTTTTATTTTCTTCTCTTTTATCAACAAGAACTAATATGTCTATAAAAAACGCGGATTGAAGCTGATCCATTCTCAAGGACAAAGTGAGGCATCTCATTACTCCGCTTTTATTATAGCTAATGCCGTGGTAAAAATATTAGCCAGCGATGGCAGGACTGACTGTCCAGGGCGCGGGACATATTTCAAGTATCTCTACTCGGGAGGATTTATATGCACTTTAGCGGGGTAATTGAACACACATAAAATTTAGAATATTTCAAACCTATGATGCAATGGATTCCTGAAAATGATTGCTGGCAGACCAGACTGCTCCATCCAGAGGCACTGGGTGGAAATAGCAATGGGTTTGAAATGAAGTACCTACTAACAACACTAACATAGCATAAAAGCACAATCTATTACTAACAACTAATAACTTATGGACTTTTAGATCTGAAATAAATGGGTGCTGAAAGCAATCTGTAGACCACACAAGTATTTCGAATCGATTCGGTCATATACCAAACGGAGATCATATTATATCCAGACCAGATGGCATAGCAACCGCAAATGATAAGATAGTTTTAGTTTAAGACAATACACCTCTCAACCGATAAAAGATGAACGAACTTAAAGGCTTTATCTGATTAAGCAGAATCATAGGTTACAATGAGTTCAAACTGCCTTGTGTTGCTAGGTGGCAAATCAGTTATAAATGATAAAAGATTTTATTTCCTGTAAGGAGGTTTGTACAAACACTTTTACACGGCAATAAATAAATCGTCAATAGTTAAATAGTAATTTTGGTTCTCAAGCCAAGATCACAGCCCAGATTTTCTTAAAAATCGGGACTTTCGTCTAATGGCCAAAAGAGAATGAAAAACATGTTGTGAGGAAAGTTTCGAATATAAATGAGGATGGCTATAAGACTAGGGGAAGAACAAAGAAACGATAGATGGAGTGTGTGAAACATGATATGGATACAATGGAGGTGACTGCTGATTTGACGACGAATAGTTTATGGAAGTAATGTAATGGCAATCATGTCATTTGGTTTAAATGTTTTATTATTTTATTTAACTTTTAAATAGATTATTTTATATTTTGTGAATGTGAGAACTTTGTAGGCCTTGTAGACTGTAGATTTGTAGACCATTTTCTATTCTGGTACTTGCTGACAGGCCTACACTGTGCTCCCATACCTACTGTTATTTGAAAACATTGTAAAAGTCAATTATTTTTTAAAGAGTAACCGTGGAGTTTCTTGGCGGCTCTTCTCAATAGGAAGCGACCAATGGAACTGTGCACCTAGCTTCTGACGTTTAAGTGACCATGTAGATTTGTGAAATAAAGTACCTATTATACCTATTTGAAGAAGAAAATCTGTTACGGCGACCCCAATTAAATTGGGATTGGGGCAGGAGGATAGAGATTGTTGTTTATCAGACAGCAGAATAAAATTTCCTTCAATTAAAACAACTTCCGATTTGATAAGACAGACTACTGTGCGCAGTTGCCGATACTCACGATATTAATGCTTGGTTGAGTGAGGATGAGGAATATGCTTCAACTATTAATTCTTCTCCAATTCTGGTGAATTGGATCATATATAAGGAAAAGAACGGCACTTTACTTTGTGTAATCAATTTATCACCACTGCTCTCTAAACCATACATTTTTTTTTTTTTTTTTTTACATGTCCTAGAACCAAAAATTAGAAGTCATGTGACATCCGTCAAGTCGCACTGGACCCGCGTGGTGGTTTATGACCCACTCTCTCTCACAGAGAGAAGGCCTGTGTCCCAACAGTGGGAACTTTATATGCTGATTTAGCTTTATAAAGGAAAAGAAGAAAGTGATTGAGGAGTTGGTAGAAATGGTGTAGGTAGTTGCAAGAGTAGGTACAGATGGTGGTCTAGTCAGAGACCAAAAATTACAAACTAATGACGCAGAGAAGTATTTTAAACGATAAACATTGATTGTCTTTCACAAGACTATTTAATTAAACGTATCATCAAACTTAATTGTACTCCAACGTTCAATTATAAACAATTCACTTTCATTGAAGACAAAGACAATAAATTATCATCAATAAGTTTTTCTACAAGTAGAAATAGGGTGGGTTTATATAACACTGTGTCGATTGACCCTCAGGTTATCAGTACTACGCAGTACCGACATGGTGGTCAGAATGAAGATAAATCTTACGATATTTCAGTGGTAGATTGACCCCTGTCTAATTAAGAAATAGACTATAAAGAACTTGTATAAAGGCTGCGGAACGCTGCGGAAAAAGGTAACAAAGTTTCGCATTAATTATAATATTAATTAGGATTAGTAAAAAGGCTAATGGCGCCGATTCTGTTGTTCACAAACTAAACTAAATTTAAGTTTTAAGAAAAGGACAGAAGATAAATATTAGTTTAGTCCTGTCAAATTAAGATACTCCATAGACAATTTAGACGAGATTAAAAAATTGGCTATTAAAAATACGTCAATTTACGTCAGGCGCTGACTAATTTGACAGGACTAAACTAATATTTATCTTCTGTCCTTTTCCTTTTGAAATAGAAAGAAAAAGATGCACTGAACTTAAATTTAGTTTAGTTTGTGAACAACAGAATCGGCGCCATTGTTTATCTCTCGTTTTGAGTAAGCGTAGTGATCAATGCGCGTGCCTTCTCTGTGTGAGAAGAGGCCTTTGCCCAGCAGTGGGACAATAATAGGCTGGTATTATTAACGTTATTAAAATGTACAGACGACAGCACATCAAGCTACCCGAAACTGTCAAATTATCCCAATCAACTTTGAACCATAAGTTTTAGCAATAAAGTTGAAAATTTGACAGATTGTAGTAGCTTGATGTGCTGGCGTCTCGCGTCTGTCTGTACAGTGACTGAATTTACTATATCTTTTCCACGTGAATCGTATAAGCAGACAACACAACTATTCCGAAATCACAGATATACTTAGACGTTTTATAAATAGTACCTAATCATTGTAGGTCCTCACATGCGGTCAAATGTAGTAACTCACATGTTCGGTCACGGAGGCTTATCATTTGGGCTGATAACGATGTAGGTAACTACTCTTTTGTACCTACAACACTAAATAAAACCGGGCAAGAGCGAGTCGGACTCGCGCACCGAGGGTTCCGAACCATCATATGTTTTTAAATTTTCATCGGCGAGGCCTATATTCGTCAGAGAATTTTAACACTGGGCGCTGCGGTGTAGAATATTGCAGTTTTAGGTCAGCGCCATCTCTTGACCGATAGTGGAACTAATGTAACTTTTGTTGATGATTTGTGAAAAAGTGTTCTATTACGAGACATCGTTTTATTTTTCCTGTAATCTTTACATACACTTCTATCACATAGAATAATTTCAGATTTTTCTCTATGCAAACTTCGGAGATAAGGTGGGGAACGGTATTTTTTTTTTATATTTTTCATCTAAAGTCGACGGCCTAAAAAAAAAGAAGAAATGTTAAAGAATGTGCAAACTGCGCCCTTTCATATGATAGGACATGCCCTAGTAGCCCCACTTCGAATTTTTCAGATGCCCCTTCATTACACTTGTTGCAAAAAAAAAAAATCTTTCTTATTTGCAAAATAATTGGGCAAACGTCATCTAAAACTATTCTAAATTTCAAGTTGATAGCATAAGTAGTTCTTGTGATATCCAGCTGTGACAGACGGACAGACATATTGAGTCGCACCATAAGGGTTCCGTTTTACAATTTTGGTACGAAACCCTAAAAACTATGCTAAAACATTGTATCCACTGAAACCGTTCGCAATCTTATCAAATTAACTCCAATTAACCTTTTCGGGTTAATCGCGAATGTCCAGACAAAGCTATTTAACTTTAAACAAGTTTTTCGTCTGGGTAGCAGCCGTTGGTCCCGGATGTCATAACGTAGATCTTTGACAGTCTTTACACGTCAGAAGCCCGAAAGTCTGACAACCAGTCTTACCAAGGGGTATCTCGTATTACCCGGTAACTAGGTTCTGGAGGTCAGATAGGCAGTCGCTCCATGTAAAATACTGGTAGACTGGAACTCGACCCCAAGATAGTTGGGAAAAGGCTAGGAAGATGATGAGGAGAAACTGCAAGCTATATTTCCTGTATGTGACCAGAATAATCTCGAAATAAGAGTTGCCTCGTTGGTCTAGTGGACACAAGCGATACTGCTGAGCAAGAGGTCCTAGGTTCGATTCCAAGGTCGGGCAAAGTGTTATTAGGTTTCCATCAGGTATTTCTCAGTAGCAGCTCGGAAAGTAGATTTGCGGCCGGTTGATGGCGATAGGGTCGCCCCCTATTACATGGGACTTAAACATAACTGGCGAAATGTGAGTGTACTGTTGTAGGTACAGTCACGAGTCACAGTCAAGTGTCGTATTTCAACGTTGCATTCGTCATTTCACGAAAAAATCGCAATTGAAAGTTGCCAAGTGTTGACATATTAGTGCTCGTGACTGTACACCTCTGCATAATTCTTCGGGGATTACAGCACCCTAATTGCGTAACACACTATCATCATTCACAATCTGAATCTTTTTGAAGGATATTGCTAATCCATTGCTTTAAGTATATGCTCGAAAAATTTGTCTACTCAACAACGCAAATAACGCAATGGGTGTTGTTGAATTGTCAAAAACCGACTTCCAAAAAAAACACTACAAACTGAAAAAAAAAAACACTACAAACTGAAAAATAACTTTAATTTCGGAAGTCGGTGTCTTAGGGTCAGTTCACACCGAGACGCGACGCGACGCGCAGTTTTCAAGATAGAAATACAATTACAGACCTTATCTACTACACTAAAAGGTACACAATTCAGTGTCTACCTACTACGTCGAGCTACGCAGCGCGGCGCCGCCGCCGCGCGGCGTAGCTCACTGAATCGTGTACCTTTTTGTGTAGTAAATAAGGTCTGTAATTGTATTTCTATCTTGAAAACTGCGCGTCGCGTCGCGTCTCGGTGTGAACTGACCCTTAGGGATCAGTATTTTAGTTTTTGCCACCGACTTCCGAAATTAAAGTTATTTTTCAGTTTGTAGTGTTTTTTTTTTTCAGTTTGTAGTGTTTTTTTTGGAAGTCGGTTTTTTTTTTTGTTAAAAAGTTTTTATTTCTCGCTTTTTAGTGGATCTATTTATAATTTATCTAAGTTACAATAGTCTAATGTCAACTTGCCCATCGCCTTTTTATAAAATATTCCTTTTCTCGATGCAGGGACGTTAATTGTTGAGGAGTTCTCCTTTTATTAGTTTTTAGATTAGATGCTGATAATCCTGGCTGCAGCATCAGGCCAGACTTATGTCAACATTGCATTGAACTTTAAAAATTAGTCCTGTTTAAAATGAGCCCAAACACGACTACGGTGCTGTAATTTAAAGGTTTGTACTTTTTCTGATGCTCCTGGCTTCAGCATCAGGTCTTCGGTGTTCCTCAATAACAGTACGTTTATCCACACATCGAGCCCTTTTCAATGAGCCTAAACACGATATATCTGCTGTTAGTTGTCGAGGAGTTAGGTACTCTGCAGACTATCCTGACTGCAGCATCAGGTCATGACTTGATGATCATGAGAGCAAATGTGGCAAATGCCCTATCAAACATCAAAACAATTTACTAAAACAGTCCTTGCCTGTTCGAGTAACTTCTTACTGTTAAGGAGTTGTACCTTCCATCATCAGCCCAGCTACCTGAGATGGTGACAACCATACACAAATACACAAGATACTTCATAAAATATGCGAAAAACAATAAGTGAGCCTATAAAATTTGAGGGTTGCCCTCGATTTCTCTAAGATCCCATCATCAGATCCTAACTTGGTGACAATGGGACCACCTCAGAACTATCTACTTTCGAACAAAAAAAGAATTTTGAAAATCCGTCGACAATTGGCGGCGTATTCGATGAACAAACATACAAAAAAAAAAAAAAAAAAAAAAAAAACATACAAACACCCGAACATAGTACCTCCTCCTTTTTGTAAAGTCGGTAAAAATGAAAGCCATTGCTACTGTTAGCACATGAGTAGACACCGTTTGTCTACTCATGTGCTGTTAGTGTGTTACGCAATTACCCCACAGGCGTGATGTTATTTATGTTTTTTAATTAATAGTTAAATTAAGCCCGCTGCGTCTGTCTGAGTTTTCGAAGAAAGCTTTGATATTACTTTATGTGGATTCTTATGAGGTTTACACCATCCATCATTCAGAACATTTCTCGAACATGATTTAGTTGGTAGGTACTGCAAGTTATTTAACTATTTGCGTATCCCATGACCTCCACACCCCAGTTACTGGGTAACACAATGCCCCTTGGTGTGACTTTTGATATATTAAAAGGAGATTAATATTATCAATTGGTTAATTAAAATAATTAAATGCTCGCCTGCCTAGAGGTCAGATGTAGGTATACCTACTCGCTGATAAGGTCAACAACCCGGTTGACCGGTTTAGACTGGTTGAGTGGTTCCTTGGTGACACTGTTATCAGATAGTAGAGGAGGGATGCTGGATTCGCTAAGGTAGCTCACGAAATTCAAATGTTGTTACGTTTTTCCCAATTTGCAGGTCTGTGTCAGGTTGTATGTTGTTTAAAATATGATTCGCGGCCGTAACAAATATTTATTTATAGAATTATGATAATAAAAACCATCTATGCAACTCTCTTAATTACCTAGGTATTGTTTTATAAGCGAAAATAAAAATTACCTCTAATAATTATCTAATGTTTTATACATATTTATTATAGGTATACTAAAACCTTCCTGAAAGTATGTAGATCACATTAATAAAAGAATAATCAAAATTGGTTCTTCAGGTTTTGAGAAAATCGCGGACATACTTAAGGGTCAAATTTTTTGAAGTCCGTTAAGGGCCCCTTTTCCGAAATTTACGTTTCTAGATCGAGTTGTTTTCATAGAAATCACCATATTTAAATTCGCAAAAAAATATATAGTACAGATACATGTTTAATCTAGTGACTTTTTTGGTTAAAAACACAATATTTAACATTTTGCTCGACAAAAAAAAAATCAGAAGTAAAGTCGATTTTGAAAGGATTTTAAGTTTTATGAGACTTGGGGGAACACAATTTTTATGAAAATTTTACATTTCATTTACTAATCAGGTTTAACAGGGATATTATTGGATAGATTTTTAATATGGCACTTATTTTTTTCCATATAAAATAAATGCGTGAAAAACGACTCGCGCGCACCGCGCCAGTGTCCTGCCGGACGTCATCGAGGGAGGACCTATGCAATTTTTGCTCGCAACCACATTATCGTCTTCGCGCGCGTAATAGTGCCTACTTACCTGAGTAAAAACGTGTTGTATTAGAAGTAATTAAAATGGCAAATAAAAAAAACAATATTAAGAAAAAAAGGGCATCTGAAGTGAAGAAAACTTGTGGTTCTCTACACAGACTAGCGAAGTCAGTATGACTAGAGTTTTAAATCTTTAATATTTTTAATGGAAACATTCACCTTTACATATTTTTACATAAACTGACGATCCGAATGGCGCAGCGGTAGTGAGGCCGCCTTACGATCTTAGGGTCCGGGTTCGAATCTCGGTAGGGGCAAATGTTTGTGTGATGAGCATGGACATTATTTTGTTTCTGAGTCATGGATGTTTGTACATAAGAAGTAGGTACCTATGTATTTACAAAAAAAGTATATATTTATTATATCAACTACCTGTGTGTCCACGACACAAGCCAACGATATTTATTTATTTACTAGCTGTTGCCCGCGATTTCGTTCGCGTGGAAATTTGAAAGTGTATGAAAAAAAACATGTGTGCAATTCACACGTGGTAGAAGTGAAACCTTCAAAAAGAGCACAAAGAGAACCACGAACTTAAGAAACACTATATACAATGCTTCCTACCTAATTTTTAACCCCCGACGCAAAAACGACGGGGTGTTCTAAGTTTGACGTGTGTGTGTGTGTGATTTTTTTATTTCGTGCTTTTTGTAGGGATTCCTTAATTTTATTTTTGTCGGGGGTTTTTTAAATTTTTAATTTAATTTTTTATCTCCCACGTTAAATCTTTTTGAATTTATGTGTCTGTCGCCAACGCCAATAACACTAGTTTACAGCGTTTTTGTTCATGAGATGAAAACCATGTGTTTGCATAGAGGATAAAATGCTTAATGAGATTCTGAAGTGGAAAAAATTTAGATCGTCTAGTTTTCAAAATTTTTACTTTTTTTTTGTTAATTTTAAGATTACCATTTAGTGAAAGTATTACATATTGCAAATTTTACTCTGTTTTAATTCAGATTTGTATCAGTATCTCTTAAATTAGACCAACAGTAATCTGCTAACTTTTTTTTATACCAGAAATCTTGACTTTGACTTTGACTTTGCCATCCTTCAATTCAGATCCTTCGAAATCAAAATCATACATCTGGCTCGAAATGGGGTCTTAGGTTCTGTCTCCAATTCTGTGGGTTTTGCTTCGTTTTATTGACTGAAACTACTAGGCAACATCGGGTAAGGCATTCTTTTCGAATGTAGCATAGGATTTGACCCACGGTGTGGAACCTAAGATAGAAACACGCTTGTACGATACGACTACATACAGATAGCACAGCTAAGAGAAATCTCTATTCCTAGACAGCACGTTTCGCCGAAAACTTTGTTGATAGACAACATTGTCCGTAGATATCACGGTTCATAGGAAGGACTGTTGACAGAGATCTCTGTTCATAGATAGCACTTCTTGCCGTAAACTTTGTTCATAGAAACCACTGTTTCCCTTGGTTAAAAAAGCGCAACATAGGATGCAAGAGCGAGCGAAGGGCACCCCGAGGTTCGGTTTGGTTACTTTAAACCCTTTACACAGAAATATCTAAATGAAAAAAAAAATATCCTATGTCGACGGAGCCCCGCCAAGCGAGCAGAGCGAGTGAATAGGAATACAGCTTACTTAAAAAATAATGATCTAATTGGTTTCCGTGAACCAAAGGTGTTTTCTGTGAACCAAGGTGAAACAGTGGTTTCTATGAACAAAGTTTCCGACAAGAAATGCTATCTATGAACAGAGATCTCTGTCAAAAGTGCTTCTTATGAACCGAGATATCTACGAACAATGTTTTCTATCAACAAAGTTTTCGGCGAAACGAGCTGTCTAGAAATAGAGATTTCTATTAGCCATGCTTTCTGTATGTAGTTGTATCATACAAACGTGTTTCTATCTTAAGTACCACACTCTTTGACCCATGGGTCATCATTATATTGTATGTAACACCACTTGTTCTGGTTTTTAAAAGCTACATATTTAGTTAGGCAAAAATAACAGCTAGTTTCGTGATTTGTTAGGTCTTGCCACAAAATTGACAATCTAAATTGCACGTATTTTTTATTTCTTGCTACCGAATTTGTTAGTGCTTTTCATCTACTACTTGAAAAACCCTTTTTATTAAAATTTGCTACCGAAAGTTGAAGTTAAATAAAGTAGTGCATCCATTTTTATAGCTTCTGTAACCGATCTGTTTTTTTTACTACATATTTTTCTTGTAAATAAAACAAAAAATGTTATGATCTAATTTGCACTGTCTGAACAACATTTTCAACAAAAAACACTACAAACTGAAAAATAACTTTAATTTCGGAAGTCGGTGTCTTAGGGATCAGTATTTTAGTTTTTGCCACCGACTTCCGAAATTAAAGTTATTTTTCAGTTTGTAGTGTTTTTTTTGGAAGTCGGTTTTTATTTTGTTAAAAAGTTTTTATTTCTCGCTTTTTAGTGGGTCTGTTTATAATTTATCTAAGTTACAATAGAATAATGTCAACTTGCCCATCGCCTTTTTATAAAATATTCCTTTTCTCGATGCAGGGACGTTAATTGTTGAGGAGTTCTCCTTTTATTAGTTTTTAGACTAGATGCTGATAATCCTGGCTGCAGCATCAGGCCAGACTTACGTCAACATTGCATTGAACTTAAAATTAGTCCTGTTTAAAATGAGCCCAAATACGAGTACGGTGCTGTAATTTCAAGGTTTGTACTTTTCCTGATGCTCCTGGCTTCAGCATCAGGTCTTCGGTGTTTCTCAGTAACAGTACGTTTATCCACACATCGAGCCCTTTTCAATGAGCCTAAACACGATGTATCTGCTGTTACTTGTCGAGAAGTTAGGTACTCTGCAGACTATCCTGACTGCAGCATCAGGTCATGACTTGATGATCATGAGACCAAATGTGGCAAATGCCCTATCAAACATCAAAACAATTTACTAAAACAGTCCTTGCCTGGTCGAGTAACTTCTTACTGTTAAGGAGTTGTAGCTTCCATCATCAGCCCAGCTACCTGAGATGGTGACAACCATACACAAATACACAAGATACTTCATAAAATATGCGAAAAACAATAAGTGAGCCTATAAAATTTGAGGGTTGCCCTCGATTTCTATAAGATCCCATCATCAGATCCTAACTTGGTGACAATGGGATCACCTCAGAACTATCTACTTTCGAACAAAAAAAGAATTTTGAAAATCCGTCGACAATTGGCGGAGTATTCGATGAACAAACGTACAAAAAAAAAAAAAAAAAAACATACAATCACCCGAACATAGTACCTCCTCCTTTTTGTGAAGTCGGTAAAAATAGAATTTCATTAAATGTTTCCTTTTTGAGTTTAAGACAATTAATTGATCACTACGTAACCAGATTAAGCCAAAACTTCTTGTGAGTGTTATAAAAAAACCAGACTTGATAAAAACATTTTACATTTATTTTTACTGATTAGAAGGTAGTCACAAAACAAATCCAACGGTTTTGTCCTGTGAACGAAAAAAAATAAAAATTTGTAAACTAGTGTAATATTTGTACTACTGATTTATTTGTACTGTGGCGTGCTCTTCCGCCGCCATAGGTCACCGGAGTTCATACCGCGACGGCTCCTGTGCAACGCGGGCGCAAGCCGACTCAGCGCGTAAAATGCCTAAAGTTTCGGGAAAAGGGGCCCTTAATAAACACCACCCACAACTTTAAGTTTTTTTATCAGTTTAGTTTTTATTTGTATTCTGTAACCATGGTGAGGCATGACTGCGCAGAAGCCGAAGGTCGAACCAATGACTTGTCTTCATAAGTTCATACATACCTACAATTGCTAGTCATTATACCTCATGTTAAAAAAGTTTACTGCGTTGTTGTATCAAGTAAGTGGTTACATACATAATTATCTATACATATACTTCTATGGCTTAGTCGATTCGCACGAATTTACTCGCCCGAAACGGGCGAATCGACACTTTTAAATAATATCTATTATTCTGTAGATGACCCGCACGAAGTTAATTTATTTGTGGGCGAATCGACAATTTCAAATTTATATGTATTACATATTTAAACTAACGTACTTAATTAAATTAGAAACGGGCGAGTAAATTCGTGCAAATCGAGGAACAAGCCACTTCTATACTAACATAGAATTTGTTTATTGTTTGACGCAAACTCCGAGGATTTGAAAATTTTTTTTTGCATTTTTTGCCAGTTCTTGAGGGAGGTACGAGGTTATAAGTCATTTATTTCGGAACAATATACATTGTGTAGAAATTTTGTAAAATAAAACAGTACCATTCAAATATAACAAACGAAAAGAAAAAAAAACGTCAAAGATAATAAAAATAACAAATACAAAACGATAATAATCCACATTCATTTTAAAATAATTATTAATACAATAAAACAAGTAGTCAAATAAAAAGGAAAAACGAAAATCAAATTAGTATAAAAAGGTCAAGATCAATGATTTATGACATCCAATTTTCTAATAATACTGTAATAAAATAAAAAAATGTGGAAAAAAGATTATTAATATGTCATCTAATTAAATGTGAATAATAATCAATAGTAAAAATAGAATGTCGAATATAAATAAAAAGAAAATAAAAACAAATTGTCATACAAAGGTCCGTAATAATATGTCATCTAAATTGTAAAATAAAATGTCAAAGATAAAATTTATAATTATACTAGAGGCTCGGGAGCCGAGCAAAATGAAAAGGTGGGCGGGCGATGCGATGCGATGCGGGTCCGGCAGGGTAATTGCGTAATACACTATCATTAGCAATGGGTTTCATTTTGACAGTTCAACAACATTCATTGCGTGATTTACGCTGTTGAGCAGACACATTTTTCGAACTTAAGAAGCAATTTATTAGCAATATGCTTGAAAATAATTCAAATTGAGAGTAATAGGTGTGTTACGCAATTAGGGTGCACTAGTGTTTTAAAAGGCTAAGTTCATATAATGACAGCGCGGTACCGCGCGTGTACTGAAAGTGTGCCCGTTATTTTAGTCTTTATATCTTACGACTTTTATGCGAACAAAGTCGCGGGCAGAAGCTATTTATACATACATAAATATATGTAGGTATACGAAGGCTTGTGTAGAATATTGGTAATTTTCATGTAGGTATTAAGGTAGGTACCTATTTAAACTATTTTTTTCGACGTAGTAGCTCATTGATTTGTTATTCCTTCATTTAAATACAAATCTACAACGTAATTATAATTATTCTATCGATATTATTAACGCGTAGTAAGTTGTAGTAATTATTTAAAAAATATATAACATTTCTAATTTTGTACACTTCGCAGTCTTAGAGCGGTTCTGCACTACATCTGATCCGAATCCGAGAAATGCCGGTCCGAAGAGATCGTAGTCCTATTTGTATGAGGGGTTGCGCAGTAGATCCGAACTCCATCCGTCCGAATTTAGAACATTCCCAATTCGGATTGAAGTTGGATCTTCGGGTCGGATGTAGTGCGCAACCGCTCTTATTCCGTAACACACTCGGAATCGCATTAATTTTGAGTTCAGTTTCAGAAATGCTCATTGCCTTGTTTATGTACCTATTATGGCAAGATTGGCACTTCTACCAACGCAATGAATATCGATGAATTACAATCATTAAAAGTGTCATGATTTCATGAATCGTGATTGAGAAATGTAGCAACTTGTAGTAATGCGCGAACTGAAATTGTATAAAATTAAAATAAGGTTTGGAATCTTCAGACTTCCAGTTTTTTTTTGTCAAACTGAAAGCATTTATTTCAATTAAACCATTTAGGTAAGTATAGACACTTTAGAATTAACAAGGAGTCGGTCGGTCGGAAATATGAATCTAGTTGCCTATTCCGAAGCATTACAGCCGGTCGATTCAGTAAAAATCTCACCGTGAAAACTTAGGTGAAGTGAGTTGGTTTTTGCTAGGAATTGACACTATTGACAGCTCACTCCACGCTCACTTCACCTAAGTTTTCACGGTGAGATGTTTACAGAATAGCACCGCAGGTACAGACGCCAGCACATCAAGCTACCCGAAACTGTCAAATTTTCCCAAAAAACTTTGAACCTTACGTATTGGCGATAAAGTTGAAAGTCTATTAAAGAAATTTGACAGATCATAGTAGCTTGATGTGTCTGTACCAGTGGAGGCTTCGCAACATCATCAAGCATTGTATTATTGTATTGCATCTCGTCCATGAAACGCATAATAATACTTATGTGATGATTACAGGTAGATAGGTAAGTTCAAATTCCTGCCAAAATTACTCATGCGAGGTATAATTATCTTATCTGCTGGATAATCCTATAGATTACTGTATCTATTACGTCGGTTATGAAATTCGTATATTTGCTTTACTTATCATTATAGGTACACACAACACAACTGTAGCGTAACGGGGAAATAAAGAGGTTAATAAATGATCCATGTTTACAAAACTCTGTTATGGCGTACAAAAAAAAATACAGTCGAAATGAGAACCTCCTCGTTTTTTAAGTCGGGTAATTATGTAAAGATACGGCACTTATAGCCACAAACACAATGCATCCTATTCCTATGACAATTCCATACCTATTCCACTAAGCCACCATTGATAAGTCATAGGAAAGCAAACGATGCAATTTGTACTTCAATTTCTACCAGTAATTTTGGTTTAAAAACCAAACTACTGAACCGATTTTGATGACTATGGGACCAATCTGAAAGTATATCCTTTCAAATAAAAATATTCAACCGAATTGAGAACTTCTCTTTTTTGAAGTCGGTTAAAAACAGCTTATAATTCCTGAAGGGGTGAACCAATCTGTCACATTATAAAGAAATATAATTAATCAAAGTTATAATCATTGGCAAGTGATAAATGGAAGTGATTGAACTAACGTTTGGCACGAAGTGCTATGGTGATTTATATTATAGCCGATTGAATATCATTCGCACATGTCGATTGTGTTATAATCATCTATTTACGTATAAGTCTACGAGTTACTTTTTTTGACGACTACTTATAGTTTTTTTTTAATATGAATATTTTTAGGGTTCCGTACCCAAAGGGTAAAAACGGGACCCTATTACTAAGACTCCACTGTCCGTCTGTCACCAGGCTTTATCTCATGAACTGTGATAGCTAGACAGTTGAAATTTTCACAGATGATGTATTTCTGTTGCCGCTCTAAAAACAGAATAAAATAAACATTAAAGGGGGGCTCCCATACAACAAACGTGTTTTTTTTCGGCGTTTTTGCCTTGTGGTACGGAACCCTTGGTGTGCGAGTCCGACTAGCACTTGTTTTTAACAGCCAGCTAACTGCTCAGCGGTGTAATAGGCTATTTGACTGGTTTCTGATAAACATCTCAGATTATTTAATGGTGTCTAACGAGCCCACAAAAACCTATTACTTCAAATTGCATAATGTATTTCTTTTAGAAAATAGTAAATAAAAATGTACTGTTTAAATAAGCCGCCAAAACGCTATCTTTAACAATATGGCGTCGTGACGTCAAAATACACATAAACAAACGTTGAAACGGTCGAGATACTAGACAAAAGTCATCTGTTCTGTCAACGATAGACAGAAATTGACTATATCATGACGTCATCATAAGTTCAGCCAATCCAGACCGTTTTCGATTACGTGGCGCCAGATTTAAAAAGATGAAGTTTTTTCGGGATTTTTTTAATAAATAATACATTGTTTTGTAGTAAAATTAATGCAAATCGATTTTAAAAGCGATAATCTATACGAGTGTCAATAATTATGACTTTATTTTTTACATTGTCAAATAGCCTATTGCGGATCACCCATAAAATGGCAATCGATCACTATGCCTTTCATTTTGAATAAAAAAAATAAATTCAGCCACGTTCATTGTGATATTCACGTTGTTAAGCAGACGAATTTTTAAAGCCTATGAAGCAACGGCTGTCAAAGTGAACGGCATTGCGATCGAGTTCCATTTTACGTGTGTAACGCAATTACTCTGCTGCTTATATCTATGCTACCTGGCTAAACCATGAAGGCTTCTCGTATTGCTTAAATGCCAATCCGAACCGAGGAAAATCCATTCTAATATTATAAATGCGAAAGTGTGTCTGTCTGTCTGTCTGTATGTTACCTTTTGACACCTACACCACTGAACGGATTTCGATAAAATTGGGCAGAGATACACACATCAAAAGTGTCTAGGGATCAAGCATTTTTATGCGGATTTCTTGAGATTGAGATGTGGCTTTGTAATAAATTTATGATTTTATAAATTTATATGGATCCTTTTTGGTGCATTTCATAATTTGAATCAGGAACTGTGAATCAAATTCGAGTAAAAGATGAAAATCAGCTGTCAATATTTTCCCTATAAAAACATACAACGCATTGAAGACATTATTAGTGCTACTGTTTCCCTACTACTGATTAAAACCAACGTTATTATGGAGCGGCGACGTCATTTAAGCAGGGAAGAAATGCTCAGAGCCGTGGGAATGATAGAAGCTGGTTCCCGGCAACGTACTGTGGCTTTAGCTCTGAATACAAGTCAGAGTGTTATCAGTCGACTTTGGACACGTTACCGAAGCACTGGTACCGTGGCTGAGCGCCATGGAGGACGGTATCGCTGCACCACACGGAGACAAGACCGATACATTCAAATCTTAACTCGAAGAGCTCCAACAATAACCGCCATGATGTTAGCCGTGAGGCTTCATCACTCTTCAGGGAACTTAATTAGCGACCAAACAGTCAGAAACCGCTTGCATGAAGTGAACCTTCATTCCCGAAGACCGCTACGGGTACCACCTATAGCAATGCACAATCGTAGGATTCGATATCAATGGGCTCTTGAACACAGAAATTGGGCAGAAGAACAATGGCGTTTCGTGTGCTTTTCTGATGAGTCTCGTTTTGGTATGAGACCGGATACAAGACGTATACGACACTGGAGAACCCCTGGACGCCAACAGCGATTAAAATCCTGCCAGGAAGTCCATCCTTATAGTGGTGGAACCATCATGGTATGGGCGGGTATTTGGATCGGCGGAAGAACTGAGTTGATTTGGATCAGAGGCAACCTCAACGCTCAAATTTATGCTGAGACGATTGTATCAGACGTCATCGTTCCTCTACAAGTGCAAATCGGTCCCTTATTTCAGTTAATGCATGATAATGCACGACCGCACACCGCAAGAGTTGTAAGACAGACTTTCGCCGCAGCTAACATCAATGTCCTGCCCTGGCCTGCTCAGTCGCCAGACTTGAACCCGATTGAGCATGCATGGGATATGCTACAGAGAAGAGCTCTGCCGAATATGGAGGGTATCCAGTCGCAAGAAGACCTTTTTTTGTTGTTGCAACGAACATGGGCGGCCATTCCACAGCGTGATTTGGATGAACTCATTTTGAGTATGCCAAACCGATGTTCTTGTGTTGTTAGTGTTCGCGGTAGAAACACGGATTATTAATTGTTTAAGTTACCCAATAAAATTTTAAAGAAAACTGTTATTTCAGTCTTTTTTTCGAACTTTTGTGTTAGTGGTTCAAATGTCAAAAATCCCTTTATTAGGAAAATGGCAAATTTCTTTATTAATGCAAAGGTGACTTGGTTTATCGTTACTGTGACAAACGAAAACACTTTATTTGATGAATCCTTAAAGAAAATTTTAATTAATATCAATCAGGAGAAAAGTTATTGCAAAAATATATGTTGATCCCTAGACACTTTTGATGTGTGTAGATTGCATCCCGGGAAAGGACATAGGATAGTTTCTATCCCGAATTTCCGATATATCCACGGGACCGACACTGCGAGTGAAACCACGGGGCGCTGCTAGTCCAAAATAAACCACAGCCTGCATATCCAAGGACACAGATGTTTCCTTTCCGTGTATTCTGACTGAAAGATACCACCTGGTGCGTCACACGAAAAATAATATTATTGATTGTGAAACATTGTTAGTATTATTATAATACTAG
The DNA here is from genome assembly GCA_948474745.1 of Oligia latruncula. Taxonomy (NCBI): domain Eukaryota; kingdom Metazoa; phylum Arthropoda; class Insecta; order Lepidoptera; family Noctuidae; genus Oligia; species Oligia latruncula. Next base: position 14,624,227 of record OX419706.1, read on the forward strand.
CTTCTGCCCGCGATTTCGTCCGCGTGAAATTTCACCCTCCCCTCATTCATTCTCTTAGGGGTGGAATTTCGAAAAACCCTTTCTTAGTGGATACCTACTCTTCACAAATAACACACCCTCCAAATTTCATGTCTCTAGGACCTGCGGTTTAGGCTGTGCGTTGATATATCAGTCAGTCAGGACTTTGAATATATAGATATAGATACTTTTCCGGGATGAAAAGTACCCAGTGTGGTGTCCAGGATATTAAAGAATAATTATACCAAGTTTCATCGTAATCGAAGTTTTTACGTGATGCCTTAACAAACAGACTGACAAAAATTTTTTTAATCACATTTTTGGGTTCGGTGTCGGTCTAGTAACACGTGCCATTTATTTTTTTGATATTTTCAATGTACAGAATTTTCACTTCTACAGACTTATTATAAGTATATAGATAGATTACTATTACGTGTGTATCAGTCAACTCACAATGGTGTTGCCATAGTAACTGTCATGGGTGGTCAAACAGTTGCCTATCACAGTATATCGATCGCACCATGGAAAAATACTCTAATACTATCGCACGATTTATTCCGGTCTGATCCCCTGATAAGAACAATAGATGAAGGCACCGGCCTTTGTTTATTTTTTTTACGTTATTATTATAATAGTAAATACTTGGTTCATTGCCTATGCTAATGCTTGGTTATTAAACAAAGGTGCTTCTTTAAAATTCTTGCAATCGCATTCTTATTTGGTTTTAATTTGACAGTTCAACGAAAAAGTGTCAAAAGCAATTGCAATTGTGATAGTTTTATGCAATTAGGGTACAGTTACATTGTAGAGTAGTATCATAATATGGAATTATTTAAAACTCATTGGAATTTCTAAAAGAAGCTGCCTTTAACACTCTTACAATCATAATTGCTTTCAATTTGACAGTTCAACGAAATTAATCTCGATAACTATTTGAACGCAATTAATTTTGTTCAACTGTAAATTTTTTTATGAAAGCAATTACGATTGGGAGGGTGCAGTTTCCATCGGAGGACTCTGATCCCTAATTTGAATGGCTGCCGTACAGTTTTAGTCAGTAGGAGGGAAGGACCTACGGTACCTACTGCCTTTTGCAAACGGAAGGTTTATAATATGACGATTGCGAATATAAAAAGAAAAGGTACAAATGGTAAAATGACATACACTTACACACGGATATCTATGTGTGAAACAAATGTCTTGTCACTACTGTCAATATTACGATACTGCATCGGTCATTGGCCAATGCCCGATACTAAGCATTTCCTCAATGAAAAAATACTTCAAAATATAAACAAAAAGACACACTTATTGATTGTACATATAAATAGCACTCTTGATAAGTGCTACCTATATATTTATGTAAGTAGGTACATATCATTATGTTAGTACGTGCGTCATTTGCAACACACCTCCTGAGCAGTGGTATGACTATGTATAATAAGTAACTATGTTATTATACATATGTGTGGGTGCGTTTGTGTAGCACTTGAATTTTTTGCTGTGTCATTGTTTTAGGTAAAAAGTAGTGATTAGTGTTCTGTGATTTTATTTAAACTACAAGGCCTATTTTTCTGTAAGAGAAGTAAAGGACAACTGCAACTAAAATTGGCCTTCCCATGTGGTCTCAGACAAAGGAATCGCCAGTAGCATCAATAATTATCAATTAACTCAGCCTATAGCAGTCCATTGCTGGGCAAAGGCCTCTCCCAGGCTGCGGCACAACACCCTGTCCTCCGCTTTCCGCATCCAGTCTGTCCCAGCCAGCCACCTTTTTAAGGTCGTCGGTCCATCTAGCTGGGGGGTGACCCACACTACGCTTTCCGATCAATAATTTCGCGTATCTTATTTAATTATTACAGCTGGACAAACTGAGGGGCCCGTGTTTAAATAATAACAGCCACACAGGTCGATCGATCAGGTTAAGCTACGCTTACAACGGTTGGGCTGTGGGTGGGTGACCATCTTTACATACCGAGACCCCTCCGTGCCTCGAAAAGCACGTTAAGCCGTTGGTCCCGGCTGTCATTCGTGGATTTTTGACAGTCGTTACGGGTAGTCAGAAGCCCGAAAGTCTGATAACTAGTCTTACCAAGGGTATCGTATTACCCAGAAAATGGGTTGTGGAGGTCAGATAGGCAGTCGCTCTATGTAAAATACTGGTATTCAGCTGCATCCGGTTAGACTGGAAACCGACCCCGACATAGTTGGGAAAAGGCTAGGCAGTTGATGATGATGAGCTGGTCAAACTCGACATTAAAAGTGTAATCTGATCAGTGAATATGCTATCAAATCTCGTGTATCTAATACGAGATGTGATTGATGAACAATAGATTAAATTATGTAATAGGCTTTCAATAAACTGAGGTTCCCTTTCGCCAAGATAAGAAGTAGATTATAGGCAAACACTATGTCAAAGGTCAATAATAGTTTTATTACCCTAGGAGCAATCCCATACGCCACAGTAGTATCTTTACTACTAATTATAAAGCTGAAGAGATTGTTTGTTTAAATACGCTAATCCGTACAACTACCAAGTGAGATTTGAAAAGTCACTGCACAACGGAAGCAGCTGTGTTGTCCCAGGCCTATCCTTTAAAACCAACTGTAGCAACAGAATTCATTGTTCAGGTACACACACGCAAAGCACATAAAGTGCGTGAAGTTACTAGCAATGTGTCCACAAATTACGCTATAGCAAACATTTCTAGGTTGGTTTAGAATTAGATTATACCTTGGGTGCAGCTGGGTAATTGCGTACCACACTAACAGTAGGAATGGCTTTCATTTTGACAGTTCACCAACATTCATTGCGTTATTTACGTTGTTAAACAGACAAATTTTTCGAACATATGACGTAATGGATTAGTAATATACTTAAAAATTATTCAGATTGTGATTGATAGTGTGTTACGCAATTAGGACTCTTCTTTGAATGGTCATTGTGATTGCGTCCCGTATTAGGGTGCTGGACTCTTTCCAAAGTTGTCCGAAGTAATCCAGCTTTTATAAATTTGATTCATTTATGCGGTAAATCAATGCAGGCCGCTTTGGCATTATTTACTATACCTACTGTTACATAAGAATTATTGAATCAGTGCCAAGTTCAGCGGGCAAGACCGTATTGTGTTACATATGAACGAGTTTTGTATGCATGGAGTATTCGACCCTTAGCACTTAGGCCATAAAGGTGGTAATGGCTTGTATCGTTTTGAGAAAACCTGCACCACATGTTTGTCACGAGTGAGGGATTTTCATTCCTATACAGTTCGCAATAGGAATTGATATAGCTTGCATGTTTGTTTCTACCGATTGTATGTCAACATAGTTGCGTTGTGTCGCAGTTATATTTCTAATTTAATCTAATATTCTATTGTGAGTTCGACGCTCGGGTTACTCAGGTGAAAATAGAGCGGAACCCTCGTTTATTTTAGTTTGTTCTTGCAGGAATATTCTGAGCAGTGTCGTCGTTAGTTAAAAAAATGCATTTTTGTCGAGAACAAAGGATTTTGACTATTAGGTCAAATCTCAGAATTATTCCGATCTGTCACCCTGCTTTGTCCTCTTAGGGGGACAGATCGAAAAAAAAAGTTTGATCCGTCCCCCTGTTATCAAAGAGGGGACATTTCGAACTTTATTCACAACTATCTGTCCCCCTATCAAAAACGTTCATCTGTCGCCCAATCACTGATTGAACAAAGTTCGGTTCGGTTTAGGTGAATAAAGTTCGAACTTTTTTCCCGATCTGCCCCCTAAGGGGACAAAGCAGGGTGACAGATCGGAATAATTAAAACCTCAGAGGGTCAAGCGCTACAGTCCCATTTGGCAATAACCTTCTTCCAAGCATGATAACCAAGTCAGAATAATAAAACTACATAATGTGAAAGCTTCAGTCAGAAGTCATTTTTCCTTGATAATCATCATGATTTCAGCCTGGAATTACCTACTGCTGGGTATAGGCTCCACCTTTCTTCTGCCATACTTCCCGGTTCCATGCGTCCTCTCATCCAGGTGTTTCCCGCGCTTTTGGACGGCCCTGGTTTCATTGGCCTAACCTTGGCCACCATTCGGTTACAGCTTTTCTTAACCTAGGGGATAGCGAAAGTCTTGGACAAGAGATATTAAGGATGCAGCGCGAGGACCTGCTGGCTGAATGTTGCGGTGATTCTCATCAGAGCATGAGGAGCAAAGTGGAGAAAAGCTAATCCTAGCATTCCTGACCCTTGGGACTTGGAAGGCCTGGAGATCGTTAAAAGAATAGAATAGAAAATTATTTTGCAAAATAGATTTTATGTATGTTATGTATGATACATTCAAGATAAGCTACCTATAAGAAGAAAACAGAAAAAGAAAAATTATGAAAAAAAAAAAAGAAAGAAAATTCACTGAATGGAACAGAAAAGCGATTCTACTTCCTTTTTGTTTGGACTATCCTCGGATCCTCTGTAGCACGAAGGCACACACGCCACTGTCCCTGATCTAAATGACGAATGTAAATTGCTATACCTATGAATACCTCCATCAATACTCATTATTTCATTAATTAAATATCTAAGAACGTGCGGCGTTGCCATTCATCATGTATTGTGGTTTACAAGGAAAGTATAGAACTAAACGTGATTTTACGTGATGCCTAACTAAGAAGTTTACAAGACATTGCACAATGTTATGCAATAACTGTTTGGAACTAAACGTAAACTAAGCAGATTACAAGACATTGCAAAATGTTATGCAAGTGGCGTATGAAGATAAATATTTCTTTTAGTAAGTAACGCATTCTGTTTCTTTTTTTAACCCCCGGAAAAACATAGGGGTGTTGTAAGTTTGACGTGTGTATCTGTGTGTCTGTCTGTGCCATCGTAGCTCCCAAACGGCAGAACCGATTTTGATTATTATTTTTTGTTTTTAGAACTTTTGTTTATCTATTGTATGCTGGAAAGTGAAAGTCATGATGATATAGGCTATCAATGAATGTTTTATCTCAAGGATAACGTTTATTGCCCGCCAGGGTCGCGGGTTGTTCGAAAGAGATACCGTGGCCAACTGAAGGAACATGGGTGGGTTTTAGTCAGTAAGATTCTGACACTCCCTTCCGCTCCGCCCAGAGCGGGAGGGGTCATTTGATGATATCCAACACCCAAAAAAAAAAGGGTAACGTTTATTCCGTACATTGATAGATTAGCACGATTAGCAGGTATTTGCGCGCAATTTCAATTGTATCAAAAACTAAGTCAAAAGCTTTAGATTTAGAGTAAACAAAAAAAAACAATCAGGCAGCTACTGCTAGCTGTCGTCCGTCTGCATAAATTTAGCTAGCCTGGTGACGGACAGACAGACGGACAGACGGACGGACGGACAGATAGCGAAGTCTTAGTAATAGGGTTCCGTTTTTACCCTTTGGGTACGGAACCCTAAAAAAGTAAGATGACCGAGTTAATATAACCGTTAACTGCTACCGATTGTCACAGTTTTATCAGTAAGCTGCATGGCGTGGTGACAACACAATATGCATTTTCCCCTTATGCCTTTCTTTCGCGGAACGATTTATCATTTACAGTCATTTGTTTGTTTCGCATTAACTTTACAGACCAGCCAGTCGATTCTGTAAAGATCTCACCGTGAAAACTTAGGTGAAGTGAGTTTGTTTTTGCTAGGAATTGACACTATTGACAGCTCACTCCACGCTCACTTCACCTAAGTTTTCACGGTGAGATTTTTTTTTCACGGTGAGATTTTTACAGAAGAGCGCTGCTGCATCCTAATTGCATAACACACTACTGTTAGGGCAAATTGTTCAACCATCCGATATCTTTTATCTGAAGAATAAATATGGCGGTTTGACATACCTATTTTCTATACAAAACCTGCAAACCATAATTTTTATAAGCATCACAGATACAAGTTACCTGAAGGTTGAACAATCGACCCTTAGTGTGTTACGCAATTACCCCGGCGATAATTAGATAGCCATTTAACAGAAGTATAGATCCGTATGCTGTACCTAGTTATCATCCGGAAATGGCAGTGGCCTTCCAAGGGCTTGTTTAAAATCAGATAACAATTACGTCATATCTGGAGATGTTGCGTGCAAAAAGAAGCTAGTACAGGGTGAAATTACATTATTACATTACAATATTACACAAATTACATTACATTCAACTATTTATTATTAATTACATGCGACAAATCGAAATGGGAGATTGTACTCGTCATTATGAACAACTTTTACTATGGGACCAAAGCTGCAATCGCGAAAATAAAGATCAGCTGTTCCCTACATTTTGACGAGTTATGCGAACATAAATGTAGAGAACAGCTGATTTTGTTTTCGCGATTTCAGGTTTGTCGCCTGTTTTCAATTTCAACCTGTATAAATATAAATCGGGAATAAATAAACTAAATGATGTAACAACTGTGTATGTACAGGGTTCAATAGTTGGCCGTGACCCATCTCCTCAAAAGTAGGTAGGTTTATGTAATACCTATTTATTTATCGATTTAGGTATGTACAATCATATTATGTCACCGGATCTAATGAAATTATAGTAGTGTAGTATATATATACGTGTATTAGGTGTTATAGTGTTGTTGGTAGGTACTTATTGAGAACAGTTAAGAAAATAACCGTCTATCTGCCTAGCCTTTTCGAAACTATGTTGGGGTTGGCTTCCAGTCTAACCCGATGCAGTAGTATTTTACACGGTACTAGTTACTGGGTAATACTATCGTATTTCCCCTTGGTAAAACTGGTTGTCAGACTTTCGGGATTCTGACGACCCGTAACGTCGAAATTGATTGGAATTCCAATAGATTTCATTCAGCAACCCAATTGTGTTACACAATTTCTATCACAAACCGAAGGATTTTGAACGAAATTCCTTCTTTATTAGTGATCGATGGAAATTCCAAATTCATTGCTTCATATTGATGTTGAAAAATTCGTATGCTTAACAACGTAAGCAATGAATGTTGTTGAACTGTCAAAACGAATGGCATTGCCATTGCTCACAGTGGCAATTATCAATTACCCCGCTGAACCACTGTTTTACAAACTGAAGGTCAATGACCGATTGGTTAACCTTAGCAGTTTTTGTGTTTAAAAAAACTATATTGCGTAATGCCATGTTTTTTGCAGCCATAGCGAATGGATTTGATTTATTATTTTACCGATTATAATTTTTCATGGTAGGTATAAAAAATGCTGCTACGCTGATTTAGGAGTAGGTACAGTAACAGTAAAAAATACGTTTAAATATTAATTACTGCTTATTACCTGGCTTAACCTTGGAGGTCACACACAATCGTAGTTTGTATAATACTAGCTGCGCCCCGCGGTTTCACCCGCTTATGTGTCGATCCCGTGGGAATATCGGGATAAAAACTATCCTATGACCTACCCCGGGATGCAATCTATCTCTCTGCCAAATTTTATCGAAATCCGTTCAGTGGTTTAGGCGTGAAAAGGTAACATACAGACAGAGTTACTTTTGTATTCATAATATTAGTGTGGATTAGTAAACCCCTTTATGTCCCCCTTCACCGTATTCGGGGACAGCGACCCAGACTAATTTTCTTTCCTTTCGTGAGCTCTCTGGTAGATATATAGATAAATCGTTTATTTTGTGCACACAAAAGCCATTGCACGACATATACAAAAGCACGATTAAATAATAAATGCGGTTGACTAGCAAAGGACAGGACTAGGGAAGGAGTCTTGTCGAGGTCAAGAACTCGACAAGACTCCTTTGTCTAACGGAACAGACCGCTGTGCTGCTGGGACGTTTGTTGTGCCACTTCTTGATCCCAGCATTCCCAGCTGAAGTGGTGAAGGGCGGGCGTTTTTGGGGGACTATCCTATGTAATTTTACGTTCGAAGTGAGATTCTCAGTGAGCCTAGTTTGAATAAATGACTTTTGATATCTTGGAACCCCGCGGGGTAATTAAGTAACACACATTTAAATGAACATCAATTTCAATGCCTTTCATTATGACAGTTCAGCAAACTTCGGTGCGTTATCTACGTTGCTGAGCAGACGAATTTTTCAAACATATGAAACAACTAGCAGCGCCCCGCGGTTTCACCCGCATAAGTGTCGATCCTGTGGGAATATCGGGATAAAAACTATCCTATGGGCTAGGTCCTTTCCCGGGACTCAAACTATCTCTATACCAAATTTCATCTAAATCGGTTCAGCGGTTTAAGCGTGAAGAGGTAACAGACACCTTCGGATTGTGATTGAAAGTGTGTTTCGCAATATGTTTATATACTTATATCACTACAATATTATAAAAACAAAGTCCCGCTCCGCGTCTGTCGTCTGTCTGCCTGTCCGAACGCGATAAACTCAAAAATAATGGACAAAGTGATTAATGAGGAAGGTTATGTGTATTAAAGGTTTGTGTAAATTGCCTGAAATATGACGACAATTGTTACAGGTGTCGGAAAAAAAACAAATGTCGACTTCGAGCTTTACTGGGGCGTGCCCCGTTTAAACCTTTAAGAAGGTATTACGATCTCGTGGGATATTTTCCGACATCAACGCGGACGAAGCCACGGACAAAAGCTAGTGATATGATATACCTAATAGTAATACGTAGTGCAGTATATTACAAGAAACAGCGAAATTATTCATTAATTACATAAGTAGGTACTGTTACCAGTTAGGTAAACACAAATAGCGAGATTAATTTCATTTTTCAGTAGTAAAGCATGACAAATATTATCATTCAAGTAGTCTAGCGTCCTTGACGTTCTCGTCTGGAATCACATGAGTAGGTAGATAATATCTACAATCTACAGTACAAGGCCGTTATTGTGGCACGTTTTGTATTAGAAAAAGTTCACTTGAAGAACTTGATTCCAATTAAACCAATTACAGGCACTTTTGAATTGTCAAGGAGTCAGAAAGATGAAGCTAGTTGCCCATTCCTAAGCGTATTAGGTTCCTATAAGTAAGAAACTCCATGGACACTCTGTGACCGCATAACAGTCTTTTTTAAAAGCTCGAGGTATATAAAACCCTGCACCGTAATTGCCTTCACATTCGGGATGACAATTTATTCGAAAAGAATCAGAAATAGATGTCTTTCAGTTGTCAATTGAGGTAATTAACTTCCATTTTCATCGATTTCAGGTACAATTAATTGGACGTAGTTTAGCAGAAAGGACAACAAAAAAAATGACAAACAAAACAATGCGTTAGTCGCATTAGTCTGTGTAATACAACTTGACTTATGAAAATATTAGTTTATTAGCCCATAGGTGACAATATTTCAAATAATTCCAGATGCAACATCATTGCAGCAATACACACCTAAACATAAAACCACGATAACTCAAAAATAACTTTTTGTGGGTTGAGTCCTTTCTGCTAAACTACGTCCAATTTAATGTTATCTTATTCAAACAATATTGTTGGTGGTGAGATATAAAGTAGAAATCTCCCAAATACAGGCGAATGTGTTACTGATTCCCTTACGCAATCACTCACAAAGAGTGATTGCGTAAGAATTCATACAGCCAGAACAGGATTTGTTTACAGTTTTTACCGACTTCACAAAAAGGACTACTATGTTCGGCTGTTTGTATGTTTTTTTTTGTATGTTTGTTCATCGAATACTCCGCCAATTGTCGACGGATTTTCAAGATTCTTTTTTTGTTCTAAAGTAGATAGTTCTGAGGTGGTCCCACTGTCACCAAGTTAGGATCTGATGATGGGATCTTAGAGAAATCGAGGGCAACCCTCAAATTTTATAAGCTCACTTATTGTTTTTCGCATATTTTATGAAGTATCTTGTGTATTTGCGTATGGTTGTCACCATCTCAGGTAGCTGGGCTGATGATGGAAGGTACAACTCCTTAACAGTAAGAAGTTACTCGAACAGGCAAGGACTGTTTTAGTAAATTGTTTTGATGTTTGATAGGGCAATTGCCACATTTGGTCAGTCAGGATAGTCTGCAGAGTACCTAACTCTTCGACAACTAACAGCAGATATATCGTGTTCAGGCTCATTGAAAAGGGCTTGATGTGTGGATAAACGTACTGTTAATGAGGAACACCGAAGTACATAGAGACCTGATGCTAAAGCCAGGAGCATCAGAAAAAGTAGGTACAAACCTTGAAATTACAGCACCGTAGTCGTGTTTGGGCTCATTTTAAACAGGACTAAATTTTAAATTCAATTCAATGTTGACATAAGTCTGGCCTGATGCTGCAGCCAGGATTATCAGCTAGGAGAGTGGAATACTAGGAGAACTCCTCAACAATTAACGTCCCTGCATCGGGAAAAGCAATATTTTGTAAAAGGTGATCAGCAGTTGACATTAGGCTATTGTAACTTAGATAAATTGCAAACTGACCCACTAAAAAGTTAAAAATAAAAAAAAATTTACAAAAAAAACAACCGACTTCCAAAAAACACTATAAAGTGAAAAATAACTTTAATTTCGGAAGTCGGTGGCAAAAAACAAAAATACAAATCCAAAGACACCGACTTCCGAAATTAAAGTTATTTTTCACTTTATAGTGTTTTTTGGAAGTCGGTTGTTTTATCAGATGCTTTTGTAACGGACTATACGAAATTAGGGTGCTGTGCTCATGCGTGTGGAAGTGTCTCGAGTCGGCGTGACCGTGTGACACCGAGGCCGAGGAAACGAGAGCAATGATAGCGAAGCTATGAAAAAGTTTACATTCAAAACAGACACGTAAATAAAGGAATTTTTGTTCAAGGGAATTACTGATAACGAGATTTTATAGAATGCCCCAGAAAGGAGGTGTTGTTATTATTTGTAAACCTTCACAAATAGTAACGCCAAGAGTTCAGAATGGGCAGATAAACACCCACAAACCCAAAAGCTGGGGCTTTCAAGTAAACAAGTGTAAGAATGAAGCTTTAAGTGGTGCATAGATTTTTATAAGGCTTTCGATAGGGAAACTTTAGACGGATGATATATATGTAATATATGTTATATACTATGTAGGAGGAGGAATTTAGCTACTGAAGCGTAAGAAGACAGTGGTGCCGATTCCCTTGTTCACAAACTAAACTAATTTAAGTTAGTGCATCTTTTTCTTTCTATTTCATTAAGAAAAGAACAGAAGATACATTTTAGTTTAGTCCTGTCAAATTAGTCGGCACCTGACACTATTTCATACAAGTTTGAATGATTAAAAACTTGCTTAAGTACTAAAATTACGTCTGGTGCTAATTAATTTGACAGCACTGAACTTAAATTTAGTTTAGTTTTTACTTAAATTTATTTACTTATTTTAATGATTATTTTAATTTATTTTTTTAATAATTGTTCGCTGGCCTGTTGGTCTAGTGGTCAGTGACTATGACTGCTATGCCGGAGGTCGTGGGTTCGATTCCCACCCAGGACAAATGTTTGTGTGATGAGCATGATCATTTGTTCTGTGTCTGGGTGTAATTTATCTATATATGTATGTATTTAGAAATATATAAGTATGTTTATCAGTTATCTAGTACTCATAACACAAGCTCTGCTTAGCTTGAGACTAGACGGCGTTGTGTGATAGTTGTGGAATATTATTATTATTATTATTATTAATCGTGATTTCGTTATTTTGGGCATAATTGGTTGTTTTGGGTATTGTCTAGATGCATATTTTTTATGGGTCGTAACTGCCGAAGTTTTGATGATTTTTTATCAGAATGTAAGCTGTATAGTTTTTGCGTTAATTGCGATCATTAGTCATAACACATAACATTCTAATTACCACAGGGCTGCAGGGCCAGCACATTGTATCACAGATAATTGTTTTACTAACTATCTCTAACAATAAGACATTACACAACCTATCCATCATGTTTTGACAACAATCTAGTACAATATCATTGTTCAAGTTTACAATATGTGTTGACGTATGTACACACATTGTAAATATAGTAATGTTTATCTTTCATTCAATTCAATAGATACTGGATAGATTTTGTTTTTAACTGGTGAACCTTTGTTCCATATTTAAAAAGTGACTGGCTGGAATGTGTTTCATTTTTAAAATCTGATAATGTCAAGGGTGGATTGTCTATTATTTTATTCTTTTATGGCAGAACCAAGGAGGTTACGTAGGGTAATAAGAGTGCCTACTGTAATTCAACTTGCAACTGACAATGATGATGAAAGACATAATGTTTATTTTGCATCAGCAATAGATGTATTAAAATAGTACATTATGATACATGTGTGCTATGTTGATTACTGTGCCCGAGGCGGTATTATTCAATAAGGAAGCCGAGCGTGTAATGATCAATGCACACGCGTTTCATACTACGTTTTTCAACACACACATGTAAATAAAAAAAAACAGACTTGGATTGTTACTAACTTTTATGGAAAATGGAGCGCTGGTTTTGTTTTTAAAAAATATAATAAACAAAATAATGTTTAGACTGATCGTATGTCAAATTGTAGTTTAGTTAGTATGGAATTAGAAAGTACTATTGGCATAGAGAAATATACATTAGTTCAGTGAGAATCCGCAATAATAGAACGCCAGGCAGGGTCTTTTCACGGACACTTTAAGGTAAATAAATTTTAGTTCATTTTGGGACCAAGGACAATTCAGACTATTTAAAAAGAGTAATATGGCCCATGGATTCCTTTTGGCATAAAGATTCTTTGATGAGATTAAAAAAAAGCGCACATTACTGACTAGTAAATAGTTGTCTCTGGCATTACCGCACTAGTGCAGTAACCTAAAGTAAAAAGCACGCGTGTTTAATACACTGCATTATGGACCTAAAACCGGTTCATTAAGAGCCACTTTATGAGCAAGTGTGTTGCAAAATATACTTTTCTAATAGCCACGGTGTTATGAATATGAACCAAAGGCATAAAAAGACCAGAATACTAAAACACGAGTTGCATAACTATCTGCATAAGCTGGAAAATCAATGAAAGAACCGGGTCAGATAGTGACCCGGTACTAGGTAGCACAGTTAATAACCTAACAGCAATATATTTTAAACAATTAATAAATTGTCTAAGGAAATATTGGAGATAACATTCTTCTTTCAGTCTAAAAGTAAATTCATAGGACAGTATGTCACAGAGAGAGAGAAAAAATTGCAGACATTTTATTAAAAAAATTACAAGATTCTGGTTAGAATCTTATTAAAATCTACTATAGTTAGTTTAACTTAACATTTTAATTGATAAGCCTTCATTCCTGGGATGATTTATTTATCATTAATCTACTACAAATCATTACCTTACTTCAATATAGCCAATAAAACTTAAATTTTATTCACAAAGATTCTACTTTATTGCCTATAAATCTTTATTTATATCCTAAAGATACTTGACAAGATATAGTGATAATAACTTGCTTATTTCTGACAGGCCTTCACTTCCAGTCTGTGGAAGCCATAACAAGGCCTATTAGCTTGATTAATAAAGAAGAAAAAAGGTTGATTCACGAGAATTCGGTTGTATACTACAAATACTGGCCAGAAACACGCGTCGCGTGCAAAGAAGGCACAATGTATTCAGAGAAACGGGCACGTTTACCGGCTGTTCGGCCGCAGACAAATCATAACAATACTGACGATAATTGTTTTCCGTGCGGCTGACATCCTATCGCATTACATAAAACACCTTCGTTATACACTCTGGCACTCAAATAATCAGCCAACTTGCACTTGCAGATCGATAAAACACCGCACCACAAACATAAATAAATCATTTGGATCGTCACTTGTCCGTATTGATTAAGCCTGCATATACGCTTTAATTAATCGATTTTCACCATTTAAGTACAGGTTTAAACCGTGAATATTTGTCCTATTTCATAATTAGTACATACAGTACCGCTAACGATACAGAAATAATGAATTACTTACCAAAGAATGGAGCGGAGCTGCAATGGTGTCTGGAGTAATGCACTGAACTGAATTATTTATATTGCACTCTACGACTTACGTATTGATAATCTAATGCAAGTGGATAATTTTATGAGAAAGAGGTCAACGTTGTTAATAGTTAATTGCAAGAAAAACTTAAAACGTTGTAATAACCTTCCGCAAAGTGTTTCAGTTTCGCGACGACTTTTCTACGGGAATGGTTCGATTGTTCGATATTCTGACGCCAGAGGGCGCTTTTGTCGCATGTACATTACATTTGACATTTCAGTAATAGTTGCGTTCAAATTATTTTTTGTAAATAACATGAATATTATGTTTCACTAGAGGATTTTTTAAAGTATTCTAATTAAGCATTATGCGCAGGTTGAATTTTGTTAGGGTTTTTCGCTGTTAAAATGATGTAAATGTGCAAATATAGTATAATATAATGGGTATCATTTAAGCTATCACCAATTTAATTAGTTTTGTGTTTCTTAAATAATAGGGTTTGTCCTCCAAATAGTAGATCTGTCACCAAAATGTAGTCACCAAACAATGCAAAATCAGTTCCACAATAAATCACCTAAAATCCTGAGATATAAGGTCTAGTACCAAATAAATGTTTTTGTATGTATTATAATAGGTGTGTCCTAATAAGTATTTAAGCAAACTAATTTAAAGAGATCACCAATAAATCATATTATGTTACTAGAAAATTGCATTAAGTTCAAATATCCTTTTTCCATATCCTTCAAGTATCCTTTTTCCATATTTTTTTTCTTTAAAATTTAGTCGTTTCTGGCACTCGCCGGCCGCTGCCGCGGCACCGCTCGCTTCGCTCGCTCGGCTCGTGCGTAGGAGGTCACAGTTTTAACCTAACCTAACCTAAGCATTTTTTTTTAAATAATTAACCTCGTAACTAATTCGGTTCTCGATTATTGTCCGATCTCTTATTTTACACATATATTAACATTAATTTGATAATTCATACCTGGGAACAATTTTTGTTTATCTGAGAACGAAAATATTTCGTGGCGATAGATCTATTTATTAGGTGATACAACTTGATGACAAATATAAATTTTGGTGATAGAAAATATAGTTCCCTAATATAATACCTAGTTCGGAAACCACGAACGCAAAAAAAAAAACGTCAAATTAATATTTTTGACATTGACATTTATTTATAGTTACGTCAATCGAAAACCGCCAAACCGCGGTCACGTCACGCGGTGTCCGTCCGCGGTCTTGTTTAGTCCAAAGACTACAATTTAGTCTTGCTGAGTGTATTGATAGTGTTTTACGAATTCGTTAAATCGTTAGAAATAGTTAACTTTTACATAATAAATTATGATACCCAGTGCTCGAACAGCGCGTTTAGCCAGAGAAGTGAAAAACTTTGAAACAAAACCTCCTTGGGGGATAATTTGCCATCCAAGAGAAGAAGACATTTACGATGTTTTGAACTTCACTCTGCAAGGTCCTAAAGGATCCCCGTATGAGAACGGATCGTTTAAATTGACCGTTACGATACCACAGAAATATCCCTTTGAGCCACCACTCGTTAAGTTCTCTACGCCTGTTTATCATCCCAATATTGATAAAGGTAATATTCTGAGCGTTACCTACACTTGCACCCAATTCATGCATCCCCTTTATGTGCTCTGTCCAGAGAGTATTATAAAAATTTCCATAAGTGCTACCAAACAGAGAAGTAAAAGTATCAATAATTGGTTAGGCCAAGTTTCCTTGAATCATTTTTATTTTACTTTTATCATAATCAGACATCTAAAGAAGAAGTCACCCATTAATAACATCTAACTTACTATTACAGGTGGCAGAATATGTATGGACATGTTAAAAATGCCGCCCAAAGGTGCCTGGCTGCCTACCATCACGCTGGAGACCCTTCTAGTGTCCCTTCAGACCCTGATGGCCAATCCCAACCCCGACGACCCGCTCATGATGGACGTAGCCAATGAATATAAGTACAACATAGATAAATATTTGGAAAATGCTAAGAAACATACTGAAAAATATGCAAAGGGAAAATAAATTTGTACAGTGGTTTTAAAATGTGTGTATAATTAGATTATGTGAGTTACACTAATTAGAGCCTTATAATAAACATCTGAAATTCATTAAACTGACTGACAACGCACACCCTTAACCGCTGGGACTAGAAGATAAAAGTAAAAGTGGAGGGATGAAGGTAATGGGTAAAAGTGGTTTAAATGTGCCAGCCGCACTACGGCACTGTGTGCACAGTGAGACTCGCTAAGATTCTCTTACCTGTGGAGATGGTGCCTATGTAGAATTTTGAGAATTTACCCCTCATTGGGGTAAAATAGGGGAGGGGCCCGTGGCTAAATAATAACAGCCGCACAGGTCGATAGATCAGGTTAAGCTTCGCTTGCCGCGGTTGGTCTGTAGATGGGTGATCATCTTTACATACCGAGACCCCTCCGTGCCTCAGAAAGCACGTTAGGCTGTTAGTCCCGGCTGTCATTCGTGGATCTTTGACAGTCGTCACAGATAGTCAGAAGTCCGAATGTCTGACAACCAGTCTTAGCAAGGGGTTGTCAAGGTCAGATAGGCAGTCGCTCCATGTAAAATACTGGTATTCAGCTGCATCCGGTTAGACTGGAAGTTGACCCCAACATAGTTGGGAAAAGGCTAGGCAGATGATGAGGGGTAAAATAGGGGATGATACTTTATATGAAAGGTCATCATTTTTATTGATGGGAACTATCATCAGCCACATGGCTTGTTTCTAACAAGACCTACAAACATTACTTAAGTATTAAAAGAGGCCTTTCTTGTTTATGTTTTCATGGGATGTCGAAGATTAAATTAGTTTTTTTTTTTAATGTTTCATATTTCAGATTGTTAGGGTTTTATATATTATGTTTAATAAATAATACATGACAGTTACGGTTACAGTTCTGTTTTTTTACACTGTAACTATAACTACAAGCGCAAACATAATGTCAAAATGTTCGTGTTTGGGGCATTTGTTATAATTTAATCATAAGATTGCATAAAGCTGTACAGTAAACAGCATGATTGTCAGTAATTAATAAGAATAACAATTGCACTACGAAGACAACTCATACTACAAAAACTAAATTGTTACCATGTGTGGTTGACTGTACATGGAAATAAGAGACTGGTAAAATACTATTTTAATAAACATTTCTTTATTCATTATTGTTTTATTTACATGATTACAAACTGTACATTAGTTATTGCTGATTATAACATTATTGTGATTCATAATTCCCAATAAAGGCATATTTGTGAATTTGTTAAATTGTAAGTACAGTATTTTTTATCTCACGAAGCGGCGCGCGCTTTACTTGTGGTAACCAAGAGTACGGTCACGAGCATAAGTATGTCTACACTTTGCTTTATTCCAAGGCTATTTTCTCCTTTATTTTTGGATGAAATCGTATGTTATTACGAACATAGTATTTTCGAACCTATAGGTTTATGTAGTGTCGTATTTCAACTTTGCATTCGTTATTTCGTGAAAAAATCGCAATTGAAAGTTGCCAAGTGTTGACATATTAGTGCTCGTGACTGTACAAATACGCTGTGAAAGTGTGCGTGGAGACGAGTAGCGTCAGCACATATCACACACACCAGTGGCGTAACTATTCCGTTTGGGGCCCTCCCTCTGAAATTTCAATTTTATCTTCATACAATTAAGTTACATTTTTATTCGTCGCATAAAAATCCTGAGCCGTGCCGATGCCGATAGTGGGCGCCGGGCCTTACACACGTTCACAGCGTGTTTGAACACTTGCTAACCACAAGTAAAGCACGCCTCGCTTCGTGTGATCAAAATACTAATAACTATTATAATATCTTGATGGAAGACTTGAATTTGTAGGTATAAATATAATAATATCCACTTCTAGACAATGGTTGTTGTGATGGAGAGTCCTAAGGACTTAATATTTGGGACAGTTTGCCTAAACTTAATTGCTAAATGAGGTAAACGCTGCAACCATAACTAAGAGGCTTTTTCCTGTTACGCGGGTGTGGGCATGAGTGCGTGCTTCACCCGCATGCGTGAGCTTAGCGCGTGTGATGCACTCGCAAACTCCGAATTCCGCGTGCGTGTAAATGCATGACAAGAAAAGCATGTACGTAATGATAGGTTGCGGGCCAGACACGCACACTAGGCCAAATGCGTCATAGCCGAAACATATCCCTTATGTCTATCCATAGATCAAATGGCTATAGGATTACAGTATGCAGGGTAATAGGTATCGAAACAAAATGAGCACAAGCATAATCACTTCCCACTGCTGGGACACAGGGCTCCTCTCGGTGAGAGGGTGTGGGCCGTAATCCACCACGCGGCCGGGCCCAGTGCGGGCTGGTAGATATCCCATGTCTTCGAATTTTTGGTTCTAGGACATACCTACCGGTTTCACAAAAAGCACAAGTTTACAATTAATTAATTATTACCTATATTCACATTATTTTTGAAAATGTTTTTCAACTCCGGCGTTTCCCGTTGGTTGTTTCTTTGCGTGTCCAGAGACATATTATCATATTCATAATTATTACTTACTTAAATTAACTTTAAATTAATATTTTGTGAGAAATTGAGTAAAATACCTAAGGCTTGCAGCTTAAATATGTACAATAATTGGAATGACGCTATAAGCTAAACCTCGTGACTAGTAATCAATATGAATAATTGGAATCACTAGGAGAACTAACAATTATTTGTCTTCCATGGGTACTTTTTCAAAAATTTCAAAAGTTTTAATTAAATAGACGACCGCTATTCTTCCGACAGCTGTTTGCTGTGGAGGGCAAGGAAATTCAAGTTATCGAAATGTGTAATTTTCGATACGAAAGTCTGTCGTATGGTTGTGAATAACTATGCAGAGCTTTCCAAAAAATATGCAGAATAAAAGAAAAACATTTACAGTTCCAATATTCAGCCTGTATCTGTGCTACTATCATCACCAGAACTCGCGCTCTCAGTTTCCGAAGAACTACTATTCCTTTTCACTTTTCTACCAACGTTTTTTGAATTTTCCGCATTGGCAACACTAGGCTCTTTATTATTATTACTCTCATCACTAATCAGGTCTTTTTTCTTGGATTTCTTGCCAGTTTCACTTGTGGTAGGTTTTAGGGTTTCTGTGGAGACTGTGGCAACCATCTTGGATTCTGGTCGGGTGTCTGATGGTTTGAAGTCTTCGTCATCATCCTCTTCTGCTGGTCTTCTGTTTGCTATTGATGCTGCTACTGCTGTTTTATATGCTTCTGGGTACTGGGTGCTGAAATGAATAAAGAATTCATTAGTATACAAGCCGTGTGCCCATTGGGTTTTCCTATTGGCCATAATGACGAACTTCAATACAATGATGTTTAACTTGGTTGGGGAATTAATTTTCAAAAATCCTTCCTTAGTGAGTTATAAAAAAACTGCAAAACCTCATGCTTCTCTAAAGCCAGTAGTTTATTAGACTATGCATTATCTGTCAATGTATTTGTGAATTTAAGATTTTATTGGATTGGCACCAAGTAATTGCAATAGTAATGTTATTTTTTTTTCTTTGTTAATTTATTAAAATAGTAATGTTAATTTCTAATAATTATTAGAAATTAACATTACTATTTTTTTTTTTTGTCATAATTATGACACAATGTTAATAATTTGTATTGTATGCCCAAAAGGCGGGACATAGCTGATCTCATCACTCAATTCTTAACACCTGGATTTATTTCTGTACCTATGATCCACAATAAACATGATTGATTGATTGATAATTTTATGTTACTGATATCTGCAATATGATAAGTCATTTCAAAGGGCATAATTTAAGACACGGAGGAGTTAATAGTTTCACGGCCAAACATGATTGTGTTTCACATAGATTTTGAAATTAAATTAACACAATTAAAATCTTACAGATTTTTTTAAACTCAAGACACTGATGTAAACTTTGATTACCCACTAAAAAATAATTATTATAATAAAAAATCTTGAAAGTCCAGAGCCCAGACTTTGAAAGATTCAGGGATTACAAACACTTTAGAGATCTCTGTGGTATGAAAACAAAAGTAAATTTATTTTAAACTGTCTGCTAACCTTAGTTTAGTCTTGATGGCTCGTATCTTCTTGAATATAAATTCTAGATCCTTCCTCATTTCCAGAAGCAGTTGCGTGTGCTTCTTGAACTCTGTGGAGGCAGCTCGGAGACGGCTGGCAGACAGCTGGTTGCAGTTTGTGAGCATCTCGGTTGTCTTCTCAAAACGCTGTAGCCTGGAATTTACGGTATGGTTTAAAATAATAAATTGGGCTCCTTAATATATATTTTATTCATAAAATCTGATGCATAATGAAATAAGCTGACAAATCTAGGAAATAAGGAGTATTGTGGTAAATATGACTTAATATGCTCTATTCATAAACTCATCTGTACTCTGTATGTACTTACGTCAGGGGTGGTCGGTAGACAAAAATTAGTATTTTATTTGACAACAATACCTACAGTAACAATACCTACTGGGAAGTTTTATAGTTATGTTTTGTTTGAACAGTTAAAGTGGTGGTACCAAATAATAAGGCAGTAGAAAAATCTCCGTCTGCCGTGTGTTGCATCCAAAAGATACGTAGTAAAAGAATCCTAGTAAACTTACATATTTTTCTGTGCCCTTATAACTGTTTCCACATCGTTTTGATTCACCATTCCCGCTAAACCTTGGACGAACACCTCCGGGGCGGAATAGTTTTGGAAGCATTCTATGGAAAAGTCACTCTCTGGGGTGTCGTTTGCCATTTTATCACGCTTTTTTATTAATGTTTATGGCGAAAAATAAATCAATAATATTCGATCGTCATTAACGTCAAGGTAAGAAACGTCAACTTCAGTTTGGTTGGGTTGGCATTGGCACTTGACAGCTGGGGTGCGTTCAATTCACTGGTGAACGTAATAAGTCGACGACGAACGGAGAGTAGTGGTTGCATGATTGGGACTGGCCGGTAAATAAAAAGAAAAAACAAATTTCTGTCTCTGCTACACTGACCTCTATCTATCATAAATTTTTATTACTCTGCTACATTTGTGCTGCTACGGATACTTTGGGCCGCAAATATAAAGTGGTTTGCAGGCGTGGCGTAGCGTGGAACTGCTAATGTAACACCTCGCTTGAACTACATTTACATAATACACATTCTGTGAAAATGTTAAGGACGCGTTTACGAATCTGACAAAAATAAGTAGTTTTACGGTACACTTTGCAGCAAAATGAGACTAAACCAAATGTAACTAATAATTACCACAGATAGTTTACTCCTTCATCTTCAAATGGTAGCTATTTTTTATTAAAAAATGTTGGTTTTTAATATAGTAAAAAATAATTTCCGTTGCCTCTTCACACAAAATCGACGATATCGTGCTGACTTTGGGGATATTTTTCTTCTATTTAATAACATAAATTTATTTATTTAAAAATATTTTATGTAAGCAGACATGTTCAACTCAAAAAGGTACTAAAAAGAACTATCAAAATGTTACAAATAGGCTCAGAAAAAAATAAAAATCGGAGTCTATTTTTTCACATATTTAGCTGTAACGCGTGAATCTTATTGGATTGAAATAAGGGTTATTTTACTGGTCACTGTCTTGGTTTATTGCACAAAAATTTGTAATGAAATATTAGTCTGCGCTCGGCCGCCGTCGTGAGTGGACTCTGTGTCGCTTGTAAGCAGCAGCTTGTGCTGAAAAAGATCGCTGTACGGATACAAAATATTTGACATACCAAACATGATACTTCACGCATTCTATAATGTACCTACCTACTACCCAAGGAGAGATTTTATTCACAGTCTTATAATTTTTCTAGAAGTAAGTAGGGATTATAAATTCATAATATTATTATTTCGTTTCGGACTTGATGGAGTGACCTGCAGGTGTACTTCGAAGACTGCTACTGGAACTAATAGCCGAGCTGAGCTAGGTGTGCCGAGTTTGGGCTCATTTCGTTAGTTATGATGAGACCTTACCTCCGGACTTGATGGAGTGACCTGCAGGTGTACTTCGAAGACTGCTACTGGAACTAATAGCCGAGCTGAGCTAGGTGTGCCGAGTTTGGGCTCATTTCGTTAGTTATGTTGAGACCTTACCTCCGGACTTGATGGAGTGACCTGCAGGTGTAATTCGAAGACTGCTACTGGAACTAATAGCCGAGCTGAGCTAGGTGTGCCGAGTTTGGGCTCATTTCGTTGGTTATGTTGAGACCTTACCTCCGGACCTGATGGAGTGACCTGCAGGTGTACTTCGAAGACTGCTACTGGAACTAATAGCCGAGCTGAGCTAGGTGTGCCGAGTTTCGGCCCTTTTTGGTAGTTATGTTGAGACCTTACCTCCGGACTAGATCGCGTGACCTGCAGGTGTACTTCGAAGACTGCTACTGGAACTAATAGCCGAGCTGAGCTAGACGTGCCGAGTTTGGGCTCATTTCGTTAGTTATGTTGAGACCTTACCTCCGGACTTGATGGAGTGACCTGCAGGTGTAATTCAAAGACTACTACTGGAACTAATAGCCGAGCTGAGCCTGGTGTGCCGAGTTTCTGCTCATTTCGTTGGTTATATTGAGACCTTACCTCCGGACTTGAACGAGTGACCTGCAGGTGTAATTCGAAGACTGCTACTGGAACTAATAGCCGAGCTGAGCTAGGTGTGCCGAGTTTGGGCTCATTTCGTTGGTTATGTTGAGACCTTACCTCCGGACCTGATGGAGTGACCTGCAGGTGTACTTCGAAGACTGCTACTGGAACTAATAGCCGAGCTGAGCTAGATGTGCCGAGTTTGGGCTCATTTCGTTAGTTATGTTGAGACCTTACCTCCGGACTTGATGGAGTGACCTGCAGGTGTAATTCAAAGACTACTACTGGAACTAATAGCCGAGCTGAGCTAGGTGTGCCGAGTTTGGGCTCATTTTGTTGGTTATGTTGAGACCTTACCTCCGGACCTGATGGAGTGACCTGCAGGTGTACTTCGAAGACTGCTACTGGAACTAATAGCCAAGCTAAGCTAGGTGTGCCGAGTTTGGGCTCATTTCGTTGGTTATGTTGAGACCTTACCTCCGGACCTGATGGAGTGATCTGCAGGTGTACTTCGAAGACTGCTACTGGAACTAATAGCCGAGCTGAGCTAGGTGTGCCGAGTTTCGGCCCTTTTTGGTAGTTATGTTGAGACCTTACCTCCGGACTAGATCGCGTGACCTGCAGGTGTACATCGAAGACTGCTACTGGAACTAATAGCCGAGCTGTGCTAGGTATGCCGAGTTTGGGCTCATTTCGTTGGTTATGTTGAGACCTTACCTCCGGACTTGATGGAGTGACCTGCAGGTGTACTTCGAAGACTGCTACTGGAACTAATAGCCGAGCTGAGCTAGGTGTGCCGAGTTTGGGCTCATTTCGTTGGTTATGTTGAGACCTTACCTCCGGACCTGATGGAGCGACCTGCAGGTGTAATTCGAAGACTGCTACTGGAACTAATAGCCGAGCTGAGCTAGGTGTGCCGAGTTTGGGCTCATTTCGTTGGTTATGTTGAGACCTTACCTCCGGACCTGATGGAGTGACCTGCAGGTGTACTTCGAAGACTGCTACTGGAACTAATAGCCGAGCTGAGCTAGGAGTGCCGAGTTTCGGCCCTTTTTGGTAGTTATGTTGAGACCTTACCTCCGGACTAGATCGCGTGACCTGCAGGTGTACTTCGAAGACTGCTACTGGAACTAATAGCCGAGCTGAGCTAGACGTGCCGAGTTTGGGCTCATTTCGTTAGTTATGTTGAGACCTTACCTCCGGACTTGATGGAGTGATCTGCAGGTGTACTTGAAAGACTGCTACTGGAACTAATAGCCGAGCTGAGCTAGGTGTGCCGAGTTTCGGCCCTTTTTGGTAGTTATGTTGAGACCTTACCTCCGGACTGGATGGAGTGACCTGAAGGTGTACTTCATCAAGTCCGGAGGTAAGGTCTCAACATAACTAACGTAATGAGCCCAAACTCGGCACACCTAGCTCAGCTCGGCTATTAGTTCCAGTAGCAGTCTTCGAAGTACACCTGCAGGTCACTCCATCAAGTCCGGAGGTAAGGTCTCAACATAACCAACGAAATGAGCCCAAACTCGGCATACCTAGCTCAGCTCGGCTATTAGTTCCAGTAGCAGTCTTCGATGTACACCTGCAGGTCACGCGATCTAGTCCGGAGGTAAGGTCTCAACATAACTACCAAAAAGGGCCGAAACTCGGCACACCTAGCTCAGCTCGGCTATTAGTTCCAGTAGCAGTCTTCGAATTACACCTGCAGGTCGCTCCATCAGGTCCGGAGGTAAGGTCTCAACATAACCAACGAAATGAGCCCAAACTCGGCACACCTAGCTCAGCTCGGCTATTAGTTCCAGTAGCAGTCTTCGAAGTACACCTGCAGGTCACTCCATCAAGTCCGGAGGTAAGGTCTCAACATAACCAACGAAATGAGCCCAAACTCGGCATACCTAGCACAGCTCGGCTATTAGTTCCAGTAGCAGTCTTCGATGTACACCTGCAGGTCACGCGATCTAGTCCGGAGGTAAGGTCTCAACATAACTACCAAAAAGGGCCGAAACTCGGCACACCTAGCTCAGCTCGGCTATTAGTTCCAGTAGCAGTCTTCGAATTACACCTGCAGGTCACTCCATCAGGTCCGGAGGTAAGGTCTCAACATAACCAACGAAATGAGCCCAAACTCGGCACACCTAGCTCAGCTTGGCTATTAGTTCCAGTAGCAGTCTTCGAAGTACACCTGCAGGTCACTCCATCAAGTCCGGAGGTAAGGTCTCAACATTACCAACGAAATGAGCCCAAACTCGGCACACCTAGCTCAGCTCGGCTATTAGTTCCAGTAGCAGTCTTCGAATTACACCTGCAGGTCACTCCATCAAGTCCGGAGGTAAGGTCTCAAAATAACTAACGTAATGAGCCCAAACTCGGCACACCTAGCTCAGCTCGGCTATTCGTTCCAGTAGCAGTCTTCGAAGTACACCTGCAGGTCACTCCATCAAGTCCGGAGGTAAGGTCTCAACATAACCAACGAAATGAGCCCAAACTCGGCACACCTAGCTCAGCTCGGCTATTAGTTCCAGTAGCAGTCTTCGAAGTACACCTGCAGGTCACGCGATCTAGTCCGGAGGTAAGGTCTCAACATAACCAACAAAATGAGCCCAAACTCGGCACACCTAGCTCAGCTCGGCTATTAGTTCCAGTAGTAGTCTTTGAATTACACCTGCAGGTCACTCCATCAAGTCCGGAGGTAAGGTCTCAACATAACTAACGAAATGAGCCCAAACTCGGCACATCTAGCTCAGCTCGGCTATTAGTTCCAATTAATACATAGGTACGTACTTTGGCAAGTACTTGATTAATCACTGTCCAGTGAAATTAAGTAAATATTAAAAAAAAATACATGGCAAAAATTAAATAAAATTAGGCTCAAGTATCAAGTCGTGTCAGTTTACTCATAATTTCACCGCTTCGCGCATGTCGCTGTGTGTGTGAGCCGTGCACGTGTAGTAGTGAGACTCAATACCTAAAATTGAAGCGCGTCAATTCGTAAACGCGTCCTTAACTGGCTACTTAATAATGTTAACAGATAGACAGCCGGCGTAGGCTTAGTTATAGTACCGTTAGCAGCCTTTTGGGTACGAAACCTTAGCGGGTGAATAAAACACGAGGGAAAGGCATTTCATCATGGTTATTATTTGGCACTCTAACAATCGGCCTCATTTAAACTGAAACCCCGGACTTATGAAAGAAATAAGTAAAACAAATAATCATAATCAATATTTTAAATATTATCATGGATTAACTTGACCTAACCCTTGAACCTCCAGGTGGAATGGAACACCTATATCTTGTTGAAAGTTACGGCGATAAATTCGAGGCGTGTTTTGTTTTTTTTTTACTTCGAATCTTTCCTTCTGCTGCCGCGTTAGAGGAAACAAAGATGTACTCTCTTTAGCGGATTCTTTCTTTGCTACTCTTGCTATCACCTCATCGAGTAACCATTGAGGAACGTACACGTTATTATTGTTCTCTTTATGCGGCAAAATTCTAGCATTTTCTCCGTCTGCACCGACTTGTTTTTCAATATCATACACTCCTTGCTTTAGATGCTCTTCAACTCTGTTTCCATATTCTTCATACTCGTCATAGGAGCCCTCATTGGTTGGTTGTGAAAGCAACTGTTTGATTTGTCTTGCTACAGAATCACCATTTTCTACTTGTGTTAAATCGAAAACTACAGCTTCTACGTTGCCTTTTTTACCAATAGTGCTTTTACTGTTGAGAAGATTTTCTAATTCTACATTTTCGAGCAACTTTGCGCCTTTTAGTTTGTTTGTAAGTGGCTGTTTTTGCACATTCAACTTTGTCAGCAAATGTTCAACATCCGAACGGCCGAGTACAACAGCATCTAATTCATCGTTAAGTTTGACTTTCTGAGCTGAGAGCTTTGAGTTGTATTTTATATCGTCATCATCATTTCTAGTTCGTGCACAGTTCTTTCCATTACAACGTAGATTATCTCTGTCACTGTAGCCATCTGGAACAGAGACATAGTCCAGCTCATGATGTCGAGGTTTAGAGCCAAACATTTTTTCAAGCAATTTCATGACTCCATCTTTCGGCTGAACCACCACTGGTTTAACTTCATCCGAGACTCCTTGTTCATCAATTTCTCCAAGGACTAAATTTCCTCTTAAATTATCTCCACTAGCCTCATTAGAAACGTAGTCATTTCTATTATGCGTGTCGTCAGGGACTTTTTTCTGTAAATCGCCAAGGAAAGCTAAAACCTCGTCGACATTATCGGTTTCATCGTTCGGCTTTAACAATTTAAACTTGTTATTACGGTTCAGTGATAGTAAATCTTGAAGTAAATTTTGCCCATTATCATACCCTGGCTTGTTATCGTTGTTTTTCAATAATTGGCTGATTATCTGTAAGCTGTTGATGCTCGGCTGTTTTTCGTCTACATTTTCACGCGATTCGTAATATTGTGGAGAGTCAGCTTTGTCATTGTGGTAATATAATTGACTTGGTCTCTCATCGTAACGTGATGCACCAGCTCTGTTTTCATGATAGCCTTTAGGCCGGTCTTCATTGTGGTTTGATGCTACGTCGTATGTACCTTGGTTAGTCAGTGACTGCAATAACTTTTCAAGCTCATGTTCATTATTCACGTAAGAGAAATGAGTGTCTTCTGTGTCATCCCTTGCCGGTTTTCCTGTGGTAATAGTTATAATTCCAAATATAAAGTATGAGATCTTCACCACCATTTTTTATTTTAGAATTAGTTTCGCAGCATGCTAGGTTTCCTACTGACTAATAATTATAAAAACTTTATGGTGGGTTTGGGTAAAACAATTGATTGAGAAAGTAGTTAAAGGTAACGGTATCGACGTGCAATCGAGCGTGAGATTGAAAAACTATGATTAGTTACGTCATTCTAATGTGTGCAATGAGTTGCACACGATTAATTAACTTCTATATTAGCATTATATACCAGACATGCGTAACACCGACACATGACAATATTGCAGGTGCGGATCTTGTGGGACACAATTGTTTCTCTCTGAGGGAGCGGTGCCCCGGGTTGTATTTCTCAAGCCCTTTAAAAAGTCCCATGGGCACCTATTTTCCGCAAACTCGAGAATGTGTCCTCCTTTTCGAAGTCCAGGGGGGTTGGGGAGGGGGACAACTGCACCCGCTACCCTGTACCTGTACGCCTGCAATGTTGTATGAGGCATGGAAGACGGAAGAATGGCTGTCATCTGTACACAAGATAGCGCAGGCCTTTCTTAGCTGACTGATACCTGAGATGAAATGCCGAAACAAACTCAGAGGTCATGGTCTCTTTTAAAGTCCAGAAGGCATAGTATTGCGTTGTCATATTATTGCTCAGCTGGCTCATGTGTAGTAAGTAGGCTGAATGGTTTAAAAAGGCCTAAAACAACCTTGCATAATGTAACCCAGAATCGCTGTCACAAATTTACTGATTGATTGATTGATTTGTCGATGTATGAAGCGCTAACTTAGCAATGCGGTCTATGAATCTTGTCCAAAGAGTTGTAGGAAAGAAAGAAAAATTGTTTTTTTGCACAAACGAAACGGATAATTACCTACTTACAAAATGAAGCAGAATGAAGATGAAGAAATTAATGAATTTACCACGCACAATGAAGGGTTTCTTATTTGGGATTAACATTTTAGTTGAAAACCATGTTCTCCCAGACATCGATAGATATACCATACCATAATCAGCCTATAATGTTCCCACTGGGACACAGGCCTCCTCTCGGTGAGAGGGAGTGGGCCGTAATCCACCACGCGGGCCCAGTGCGGATTGACAGATGTCACATGTCTTCGAATTTTCGGTTCTAGGACATGCCGGTTTCCTCACGATGTTTTCCTTCACCGTTTTGAGAGCAGTGGTGATGAAATAATTTACACAAAGTAAAGCGCCTCCTGTCTGGGTTTGAACCTACGACCTACAACTCGTAAGTCGCGGCCGTAACCACTTGGCCACCTCTGCTCTTACTTGCTCGCTTGCTCGATAGGTATACGTCACGGTCACATTGAAAAGATTTTTTTTTATGTCTATTAAAACTACAAATGAACGATTTTCGGACTTCATTCCTTTACTTGTGCTGTGAGACCTTGCTTTTTGCCTTTCATGATTCTTAGAAGCATCTTAAATGTTTTGATTTTTTTGCGAGTATCCAAATATGTCGCATAAATGGCTGTACTTTTTTATTGCGTTGACTTAGGTAGAAGCTTGATTTTTTAGAGCTCCAAGGGTCCGTATTCCATATTAGTTTCAACTTGATACCTCCACGCGTTCCCAAGAAAAAGGGTCACGATCTTCTTTCATATATCTATGGTCACGACCAAAGAGAATATGGTTATATAGTCTTTGGTCACGACAGACAGACAACGAAGTGATCCTGCAAGGGTTCCGGTTTTTCCTTTTGAGGTACGGAACCCTAAAAATTACATTAAATACACACATACAAAGTAACCAAAAGGACCTGTCGCGAGATTCATAAGGACTTAACTCTAGAGGATATTTGGGGTACAAAATGACAAAATGCATCCAGTTGTATTTAACAAAATGTGTCTGTGTCTGCATCGGCACATGCGAACTACAATACAATTGTCGGGCAGTTGACCACCAAACACGACAGTACGACACCCGTCTGGTCTGAGGATCCTCCCTTTTCTATGGAGGGTGACTTAAGTTTACACCCTGTTCCTCATACCTCTAGAAATTTAATAAAATTCGCTGCGACCCTCCAACGGCTTCGCTCGAGCGATAAAATATCAATGTAACATAGGTCGCTCAGCGCGCAGTGCTCAAGTTTTTTTGAAGGATAAAATCAGAAAAGAAGTTTAGTTATGTGCCTAGCTGGATCGAAGGACCGACGACGTTGTGAATTGATTGATTGATATTTGTAAGCGTTCGTCGAGAATTGTTTTCAATGGTGCTATACCTAATCCAGCATTTAGCTTTTAAAGTTTTACAAAATATCATAATTTAACACAAAATCTCGATGTCATCTGCCTAGCCTTTCGCGGAATACAGGCGTTACGTAATCTTGTAGCAGCGCCCCGCGGTTTCACCCGCATAATTTTTCACACAAAAAAAACCGGTCAAAAGCGAGTCGGACTCGCGCACCGAGGGTTCAGCACCATCATATGTTTTTAAATTTTCATCGGCGAGGCCTATATTCGTCAGAGAATTTTTCCCACTGTGCACTGCGGTGTAGAATATTGCAGTTTTATGTCAGCGCCATCTCTTGACTGATAGTGGAACTAATGTAATTAATATAATTTCAGATATTTCTCATTGTAAACTTCGGAGATAAGGGAGGGGGGGGGGACGGTTTTTTTTTTAATTTTTCATCAAAAGTCGAAAACTATGCGGCCTAAAAAAACAAAAAATGTTTGAGAATGTGTAAACTGCGCTCTTTCATATGATCCCCACATGCCCTAGTAGCCCCACTTCGAAATTTTCAGATCCCCTTTCAGTCCCTGTTGCAAAAAATATACATATAAGTACTTTTATTTCTTTCTTATTTGAAAATAGTTGGGCAAACATCATCTAAAACTATTCCAAATTTCAAGTTCTCGAGATATCCTGCTGTGACAGACAGACCGACAGACAGACTGAGTCTCACCATAAGGGTTCCGTTTTACCATTTTGGTACGGAACCCTAATTATTCCTCTGATAAAGTTATCTGGCGTTGGAAAAATCAATCAAAGGGGCCGATTTTTGACTGAAAAAAATGTGATGTGTGACTGTAAAAAATCTAAAAATCGATGAAGACATCGGCATCGATGTCGATATTTTTCGGTTTTTTTATTTCAATTATTTTGGGGTTTATGTATGTATACATAATCAGCCATAATGTTCCCACTGCTGGGACTCGGTGAGAGGGAGTGGGCCGTAATCCATCACGCAGGCCCAGTGCGGGTTGGTAGATGTCACATGTCTTAGAATTTTTGGTTCTAGAACATGCCGGTTTCCTCACGATGTTTTCCTTCACCGTTTTGAGAGGTGATGAAATAATTTACACAAAGTAAAGCGCCTGTCTGGGTTCGAACTAGGGCTTGTAAATATTCGAACTGTTTGGATATTCGAATATTCGATGTTTTTACAGGCAGTATTCGAATTATTCGAATATTTATTCGAATATTAGCTTTTCCTTTGAAACCAAGTTGAAACCTTGAAGGGACAACTTGCATAAACAATTAATACACAAGTTTGAGTTGAGTATTTTATTATATAAAATTGAATCACCTTTAAGCTACATAGTTTGACATTATAATGAAAAAAAAAAAACAAATCAAAAATATTAAGGGGGAAGCGCTAAGGTAGCCTGTGAAATTCAAATTTTCTTACGTTTTTTGCAATATGCTGGTCAGTATTAAGTTGTACATTGATTAAAATATGATTCGCGGTCGTAACAAATATGTATGTATTTACAGAATTACAATAATTACAATCAATTTGTTCGACGACACTACTTTTCACCTTGCTGCTTCCCTACGTCTAGGCACTCCTTGCTGTTCTCCCCATCGCTGTCACTGTGGCGAAGATGTCAACACCCTCGGACACCAGGGCCTGTCTTGCAGCCGAAGTGCGGGTCGCTTAGCGCGGCACGCGAACATTAATGACATCATCCGACGAGCTCTTGTCACCGTCGGCGTTCCAGCTGTATTAGAACCCAATGGCTTGGCACGCGACGATGGCAAGAGACCGGACGGTATGTCTTTATTTCCATGGAAGGTGGGTAGGCCTTTAGTGTGGGACGCTACGTGTGTTGATACTCTTGCGCCATCCCATCTTCCTGGCTCGGCATGCTGTGCTGGCGCTGCTGCTGCGGCTGCGGAAAACCTCAAGCGGCGAAAATATAATAACCTCATCGGAAACTATATTTTCGAGCCGTTTGGGGTTGAAACTCTCGGACCGTGGGGTCCGAGTGCTCATGGTCTTTTTAAAGAAATTTCGAAACGGCTGGTTGACACTTCCCGTGACCCAAGGGCTGGCTTTTATCTTGGCCAGAGGCTAAGTATCGCCATACAACGTGGTAATGCCGCCAGTCTCTTGGGTACATTACCAGTCGACAGCGATGCGGATGAATTTTTCGACGCTATTTTTTAGTTTCTGTATAGTTTTAGTTAAGTTAGGATTTAATTTTGTTATTTTTAGTTTGTATAGCCAAATAAATATTTTCAAAGAAAAAAAAAATCAATCAGTAATACAACTGTTAAGTTAGTATAATCCCCAAATGTCAAGATTTCATGAAATAGTCATTCTTGGGGATTAAATGGTCTTAGAGAGTTGTGTTGATGACTTTATTGATTATAATTCTGTAAATACATATTTGTTACGGCTGCGAAACCTCGGAGTGGTGGCGCCGGCACTGTGTGTGTACGTGTAAAGCGCGGTCTGTAGGTAACAACTTGTAAGACAGACGTAGTTCGTATTTTCAAACTGAAATAAAAATTATTCGAATATTCGAATTTAACATCAGTCAATATTCGAATAGCAAAAATGATCGAATATTCGCATTATTCGAATATTCGAATTACAAGCCCTAGTCTACTCTAATCCCGTTGAATATTGTAATTTTAATGGTTTGTACATTGTCGGTGTCGCCTCTATTTCTTCTATGGTTAGCCGCATTTGCGACGTAGATTATTAATTCTTTAATATCTTCTTCTGACGTCGGTATCATCATCATCATCTCTACTTCTGCCACATCTGTCGCCTGTACAACCTAGGTGTTCTCTTTCTGCCTCTGCATTATTTCTATCTTCTTCATAACGGTCTCTATTGTCTCTCCTTCCACACATGTCCCCCACACAACCCAAGAAAACTTTGTAATTCCCATTCTTTGCCAAGAGACTCTCCAGATCGTCCAGTAATTTAGCGGTTCTATCAACAGTGTCGTCTTTTTTGTTATAACCAGCTCTGTAATAACGCTTTATTTCCTTTTTCTCATCACAATCACGTTCTTCTTTACTTTTCTTCTTCTCTTTTGACTCACACTTTCCTTTATTACATTTTAACTCTTTGGGAACTTTTCTACATATTCTAAGACTTTTCGTTCGTGCTATTTGATCACTGTGTCTGTCCTGCATTGAAGTTTCTTTAAATTTATTCATCGCCACCAAAATATGATCATTTTTAATTGAATACCCATTGTTCGGATTATTATCCTGTTTGTAACGTGGGTCGTTAGGTTCAATGTAATGCAAATTCGGATGGGATTCTTTGAATTTGTTCATCAAACTCCCAGTTCCTTCAATATTAACGAAGTTTAGACCATGCTTTTCTTTTAGGCTTGACAGTTTTTGTATCAAGCCCTCAAATCTTTGGTTATAGTAATTATTATTTCCATTTGTTAGTATTATTATTCCGAATAGAAGGAAACATGAGAGTGTAGACACCATAACTTAAGTTGTTGCCTTATAGATTTAGTTATTTGATTTAATTAAAACGGTTAAAAACCGATTATATATGCTAGTTTAATTTCATAGAAAATTTATAATCGCATTGACTGGATTGGAACTTTATTATTGAGAAATATAATTGGTTGTGCGCATAAAAGTGTATTTAACGTCTTTGATTGCGAAATTGAAAAGTATCGTAATGAATATCTGTAAGGAGAATAAGCGTTTTTTCAATAGCTGGCTCGGCAAGCAATGGACAGATGGAAGTAAAAGTGTAGGTATCTGTCGCTTAGTGAAAAAAGGCTAACATTTGACTCTATCTTTGCCGTGCCGTCGAGTGCCGACAATAGAAAAACACCCATTGCTTTCCTTGTAAGGCACGGAATTCTCGGTGTGTCAGTCTCACAAGCACTTTTAAGTTTTTTGTTACTTTGATCCTGTTTAACGAGTGCGATGGTCGAAGAGCGCTGGTACAATCTTTATGTGTACAATCTGAATAAGCAGGGGCAGTGATTCTGCTAAGCGCTTACCACCATATAATTTCCCAGTTTCGAAAATTACTCAAAATGAAAGACAATTTTGGATATATAGAATATAATAAAATAAAAACTACCTTAATAATATTTTAAAACTTTTATTGCACAATGGGAGCTATGCTTATGTATAATAAAAGTTACATTTAAAAGTCGCCCTCGTAATTCGACAATGTAAGTATTGGGTAATTCTAGAACTTTTCTGCAGAATTTACAGGTTTTCTGGTCTTGCTGAGGGTGATTTCAACCCAATAACACCATGAACTACCCGAATTAGTCCATTTTTTAGATTACCCAGTAATTCTTTAACTTGTTTCATCACATTTCTTTTCTCTGAACCTTCAAATGAAGAGTAATCATTTCCCCTTAAATTCGCGTAATTTGATAGGAGGTTATCCACAATCGCTTCCGCTTCATCATCATCTTGATCTTCGCGGTTTGTGTCCTGACTTTCATAATCAATTCTACTTCTACCACATCTATTCCCAATACAGCGTAAATTGTCTCTATCATCATCATCTCTATTTCTGCCGCATCTGTCGCCAACGCATCGCAAATCATTTCTGTCGTTATCATCATCCCTGTCATCATCTCTGTCTCTACTGCACCTGTCTCCTATGCAACGCAAGGTGTCTATGCCATAATCATCATTTCTGTTCCTACTGCAGCTTTTACCAATACAACGTAGAGTATCTATGTCGTCATCATCATCATCATCGTCATCTCTGTTTATACTACATAGGTTTCCAACGCAACGCAAGGTATCTGTACCATCTCTGTTGATGCCGCATCTGTCTCCAACACAACGGAAAGAATCTAAACTATCTCTGTCATCATCGTCATCATCATCATCATCATCTCTGTTAAGGCTGCATCTGTCTCCAACACAATGCAATGTATATATACCTTGTCTGTCATCATCATCATCATCATCGTCATCTCTGTTAATGCCGCATCTGTCTCCAATACAACGCAGATTGTTTAAAATATCTCTATCGTCATTGTCATCTCTGTCATTTGCACTTCTACTGCATCTGTTTCCAAGACATCGCAGATTATCTCTCCCATTCCTATCGCTATCAATGGCTATGCTGCATCTCTTACCATTGCAGCGCAGGTGTCTGTCATTGTCGTTGATAATGTTTAGATTGTCACTGTTGCCACCTTCACCTCTGCTTTCCCCACATCTGTTACCATAGCAACGGAGTTCCAAGTCGTTACCTCCGTTTACGTTTAAAGTGTTATCAAGATTATTAAGGAATGTCAGAACGTCTTCGGCGTTTTCGTTTGTGTTACCATTATTATTTTCTTCCACAGTTCTGAAGGATCTGGGCTTCTTCCTAAGAAATAAATTCAAATTTTGTATGCTTGTCCGGCTTGGTAGACTATTGTAATTTAAGTTTTTCCCACTTGAACTTTGGGACGACTCTGCATTACGGTAGTTGTCATTGTCATCGCGAGAATTTGGTTTTCCACTATTATAAGTTAGTTGGGTTATATCCTCATGATGAGTCCCCGGGCGATCTTCGTGGTGATTTAACATTACATCGTATTTACCTTGTTGTACAAGGTCCCCCATCAACTTCTTGAGGTCATATTGAGGTTCAGTATGAAGATAATCTTGTCTGTAAGCAGGGTTCCCATTTGTTAAGACTATTATTCCGAAAATAACAAAATATGAGATCTTAGATACCATTTTAAAGTTTGGTACCATACTGTTATCTACTCAAAATAATAATGACAGTAGCTTCATTGTATCGTTTGGTTATAGGGCAGGATAATTGATTGTGAAATTAGTTCGAAGATGGAAATATACACTGCATTACTGAGCGTGAGATTGGAAATTAAAAAAACATGTCATGTCATCTGATAATTCTTTATCTGCAAGTAACGTTGCGGGCGACATATTCGCATTTAATTTGCGACAGGCGGATGGACGAAAACGTGATCCGTTTTTCCTTTCGAGTTACGGAACCCTAAAAATATGCAATAATAGGCAATAGACAACAATTTATACCGTTCGATGATAGCATCTTTATGAAACTTTTTGCAAATCTCAGAAAACCCTACTGTAACGAAACAGTCCAAAACGAGCTCTTTTTTCAAGCAGTCTGATGCCGTTTTTGTCAGTTATTTTACTTCAATCTTAGATTTGAATGACCCCGTCTTTGCTGTCGCGCAGACGAATAAGGAAGACAAGTATACCGTCCACTGCTACGTAGGATGTGCACGGAGAGGTTTACCACGTTAGCTGTGGGGTTCATTTGTTTAAACATGACGCAGAGAAAGAACACAAACATAAAAAAATAGCAAGCTGGCGCATGGCGAATATATGCGCCACGTCCACGCTAAACGACCATCGCTAAGCATAATGCTACAACCCTGTGCGAGACAGCCACAGCGCTAGTTTTCAGTGGAAGCAAAAGTTGACGTGCTGACGTCAACCGGCGCAGCATACGAAGAGATATATACTAATACATACAAGCCACGCTGCGAGACATCGAGAGGAAGAAGATAGACGTTCTGGAAATGTGGTGCTGGAGAAGAATGCTTGGGGTGTCGTGGATTGAGTTTCGCAGCAACACCTCTATACGCCAAGAACTCAACATCAAAAAGCGTCTATCTGTTATGGTCCAAACGCGCATCCTCAAATACTTCGGACATGTCTCGAGGCGTGAGGGAGACTCTATTGAGCACCTTGTTGTGCAGGGTAGAGTGGAGGGTACTAGACCACGCGGACGCTCACCCATGAGATGGACTGACCAAATTCAATCCGCAGTGGGTGATCCATTGTATGAGTGCACAAAAAACACCCGAAATCGGAGTAGGTGGCGAGAAATCGTGAGGTGAATCACATCAGCCCCTAAACAAGAAACTACATGAGGACCACAACCGCTCTGACAAGAGTGCTACGAAGAAGAAGAAGAAGACAAGCCACGCTAGGCACGAAAGTGCGTAGCGTGGCTTGTAGTAGACGATTCCGTCTACATTTTCGTACAAAGCGTAGCTAAGATTACGTGCGTAGCTTAGCCGTGGGCTGCTGTGGAGCGGTGCCTCAATTGATTGGGAAACTAGTTATAAAGATGAAACTATCGACATATAATCCAGCGTGAGATTGGTTTCAGACATGACGTGTTATGTCACTGCGAGGCGTCTGTGATGAGTTTGGCAGAGTTGATTACTTATCAGGATTTAACTTGGATTATTATAGAATCCTCTTCATGTATTCGTATTATGTAGTTTTTAGCTCGTGCTAAATAATAACAGCCGCAGAGGTCGATCAAGGTTGAGCTACGCTGGCCGCGGGCGGATCGTGGATCGGTGACCATACATTACTTATCGAGACCTCTTCGTGCCTCGGAAAGCACACTAACCCGTTGGTCCCGGCTGCCATTTGTAGATCTTAGACAGTCGTGACAGTTAGTTAGAAGCCCAAATAAGTTAACAAGTTTGTACCGAGGGGTATTGTGTTACCCAGTAGGTACCTAACTGGGTTGTAGAGGTCAGATAGGCAGTCGCTCCATGTAAAATACTAGTATTCAGCTGCATCCGCATCCGGTTAGACTGGAAGCCGACCCCAACAAAGTTCGGAAAAGGCTAGGCAGATTTATTGATTTATATTATTTACGTGTATCGATATAAGTTTTGTATCCCCTACTACTTTACCATTACATATTGATATGTACTATTTGCAAGTCCAACTATGTACCTACTGTGTGTAGACATATTTGACATATCTCTTACCCACCACTATAAGTATTTTTTTATGATAATGGATGCCAAATGAACCAACGGTCCACCTGATTTGAAGCGGCTACTGCCGCCTATGCAACTACGGACACACCAGCGGCATCGTAAATGCGTTGTTATTTTAATTTTTTTATTTTATTTTATTTGGGAAACAAACAGATGCAATAACAAACTTATGTAGGTATACAAATAGTTTAAACACAATCCAGAAACAGTTTCCACAGATTATTATACAATTAAATAATATGTACCCAAGTGTAACAACAACCAGAAGTTCACACCGTTAAAATTTACAGAATTTACAATTTAATACTATATAACTTATATAACATTATTATTATTTAAATTTCGATGCCAAAATATTTCTTATATAAAATTTGAATTTGGGTAGAGAAAGGTGAAAAATATCTAAATCTTGATTTGCTTTTAATGAAATGGTGTCGTTGTACAGACGACAAGCTCTTTTAATAAAAGTATTCTTACCATATTGTTTCGGGAGAAACCAATTTGGAAGAGAGTTCTTTTGCGTGCATTTAAGCGTGGACATCCAAAACTTATTTTGCTGAGAAGATAAGGGGAGTCCAAGTGGCCTCTAATAATTTTATATGAATAAACTAGATCTCGCTCTGCACGACGTTCCTCCAATTTCTGAAGCCTAGTTGTATGATCAGTTCCAAAGTTAAATCGCCAGTTCAAGTGCGAAATGCCTTGTTGGTCATAGTGGTAATTTGAGAGTTAAAGATAAGTTTACTATCGAGTTGGACCCCAAGATCCCGCACCTCGGTCACTCTATTAATATGATCATTGTTGATCTTATAGTTATATTTTATCGAATTCGTCTTTCTAGAAAATGTTATAATGTTGCACTTTTTTACGTTAAGGAATAAACAATTTTTTTTACAGTAATCACACAGGCTGTTAATATCATTTTGTAGTTCTAGGCAATCTTCTGGTTTAGTAATAGTTTTATAAATTTTATTATCATCTGCATAAAGAATAAATTTAGAATGTTTAAATATATTGAATACGTCATTTATGTATAAATTAAATAATAGAGGTCCGAGGTGCGAGCCCTGGGGCACGCCAGACGTAACAGGCATAAAGGATGAGCAATACCCCTTTACCGTAACTGCTTGACTGCGTTCCCTTAAATAAGATTCTAGCCATCGAAGTAGATCGCCATATATACCGATATACTCAAGTTTTTTAATTAACAGATTATGAGAAATTTTATCAAATGCTTTTGAGTAATCGGTATACACGACGTCTACCTGGTGACCATTATCCATGGCCGTGGCTATGTAGTCAATATACTCGCAGAGGTTTGTTTCAGTTGATTTTTTAGAAACAAATCCATGTTGCTCTGATATTATAGATGGCTTTAATAAGGGTGTTATTAAGTCACAGACGATTCGCTCAAAGAGTTTAGGTATAACACTCAACTTAGAGATTGGCCGGTAATTTGTAATGTCATGCTTGTCCCCATTCTTAAATATAGGCACAACGTAAGAACGTTTCCAAGCCAAGGGCATAGTACCAGATCGCAGCATTATCCTAGGGACAAAACTGAAAAGTCTCCTTTACCTGTATTACTTTGGCAACAACCGTATACCTTTCAAACCAGAACAC
Source organism: Oligia latruncula (assembly GCA_948474745.1). Taxonomy (NCBI): domain Eukaryota; kingdom Metazoa; phylum Arthropoda; class Insecta; order Lepidoptera; family Noctuidae; genus Oligia; species Oligia latruncula. The sequence goes on from OX419706.1 coordinate 14,663,060, forward strand.
AGCACCTGTTAGCCCTGAGCCCATTGCCATCAACCGGGCACCAGATTATCATTTTCACATCTGTCGGTAGACCCCACGCACGACTCAATGTTTTTTTCCTCTCGCCTCACGCCTCAATGTTTTTTTATGTGCCCATCAGGGTCTCCGTAGCTCAACTACCTACAGTTATATGTTAGTAAGACAAGTAAATCATTCAGGGTCTCGTCAGCTTTAATTAATTTGGGGGTCATGATCGCCATGACCCCTCCTGGGACCGCGCCTGGTTTATGGTGCCCCCCGAGACGTGATGCCCTAAGCAATTGCTTAATTTGCTTAGGGGTTAATCCGGCACTGCCGGTCACAAATCCAGACTCCCGGCTGCTACTAAGAAGTTCCAGATAGAAAAACCCAATAACACTTTGTCCGACCTTGGAACCGAACTCAGGACCTCATGTTCAACAGTAGCGCTTGCGACCACTAGACCAATGAGGTAGTCAAAGTAACATTTATACTTATATTTTTTTGTATTCTCAACTGCAACGTATCTGCAACGGTTAAGAGGAAATGCGGGTGGTCGTTTCTCTATAGAAACGCTTTCGCCTGTTTTCTTTCTGGCATAAATAACCATAACCATAAAGCAATGATATTTTACAGAAAATAAATATTAACTACTTGTATGTCCCTATATTTTCCTTTTGATGATACATTATTTTTTTAAGCACTAGAACCCTCATAAAATGCCGATTTAAACCGCTGTCAACAGAGGTCTAGTGTACAAATTTGACAACTATTATTGAAAAAAGAAAAACATAGGGACACAGTATTTATCCTTCTTATTCAGTTTATGAAATATTGTTTTTTTAAATTGGTCCAATATTGGATGGAGGAGGAAATAGGCGAGAGCCAAACCTCGAATTACGATTTTAACTTAGGATTTTTCAAATATCTCTCCGATCGCATTTCCTCATAGTTGGAAAAACGAACACATAATACACAATTTAGGGTTTAATAGGAGTACTATTCTATAGCGGTGTGCAAAATTGTTACAGAATTAAATAATTTTTATTTCATACACTTTTATTTGGGCTTGCTGGCTTTCCTTTTGCTTTTTTTTTTGGCGATAAGAATAGGGGACCACCAAAGAAACAATGGGTAGACTGTGTGAATGATATGGTTAGAAAGGGGGTGACTACCGAGATGACGACTAATAGAGAAGTATGGAAGAAAAAGACATGTGGCGCCGAGCACAAATAAATTGGAATAAGGGCAGGAGAATGATGAAAATAACTTTCCCTTTATTCATAAACGTTGCTTAAAAAGTAGTGATTAGTGACTTTTTCACACTTGTAGGGTGAAAAAGTCAATTAACTTTAATCATCGTTTATAAATAAACTCCTCTGTGTTAAATACTACTTTTTTTGCCTTGGCTGGCATCAAGTAAAGTTATTTCTTGCAACGGAGCCTTCAAATAGCCATCAATCTTCAATACAATAGGAACAACGTTTTGCATAAGGACGTCATCTTCATGCTTGTGATCCTCATCAGGCGCATTCCTTCTGCTAGGTCTCGGGATATTCATTTTAAATTGATTCAAATTTTCTTGAAATTCTATGTCCAACATATCATCATTGCCAGCTCGTCCAATCGTCGGTAGGTTATCAGGGTCATATGCGAAATCAGGTTCCTCTCTCCGTGTCAAAGAGACATGAGTAGGATCTTTCGTCTTGGATGCATCTATGAGTATCCCTATAGCTTCATTCTGCATGTCTCGTCTGTAGTCAGCGTCGGATGCCACGCCCTCGTCCTCGTCATCGTCTGCTAGAGGAGTATCGCGGAACATCTTGTTCTGTGCTCTCATCATTCCCGACAAGTCGAACCTGTCATTGTTGCCTCCAAAACTTACATCTGGCCTGATTTCATTTATTTGCGCTAGTGCGGTGGAAGCCAGTAGGATGAGGCCGAGAATTCTCTGGAACTGGATGAATAAACATGTTTTACGTTTTTATTTTTAATTTTGGCGATCATTGCGCCGATTGTTGTAACAGCCAAATAGCCTGATAGCCAAAATAATCCCTTGTTCGCTTAAGAACAGATTCGCTTTACGACAGAACATCTTTGGAGGCTCTCGTTCATCAAAGACCTGCCGTATATTTGCGTAGCACACTATCAGTAGCAATAGCTGTTATTGTAACAGTTCAACAAAATTCATTGCGTTATTTACGTTGTTGCGCAGATAAATTGTTCGAACATACTCGTGTGGATTAGCAATATCCTTCAAAATGATTCACATTGTGATTGATAGTGTGTTACGCAATTAGAGTCCTGATTCAGAAGGTCTAAATATCCTCGATACAGATCGCATTGTGAGGAGGTTCCTATCTCTGAAGCCTTAACCACTTGTAGTTAGGTCCCTGTTCCCAACACCGTTAGGTCTACAAGGAAAAAAAATCTTACCATTTTTGTTTATGTCAATTCCAAACCATAATTTTCTCAAATGTTTCTCCATTACTTAACTCCAAGAGCTACAAGCTTATGAGCTTCAATTTTATGGTCTTGGTTTCAATTAATTTTAAGATAATTTTGTCAGGAACTTTATTATTTGCTGGTTCTTTAGTTTTTCATGATTTTTACTATATGAATTGTAGCAAGAGTTGAGAGCACACTTGTTTTATTCCATTGACTAAAAGAGGAGGAGAGGAGTCTATCTATATCATTTTTTACTTCATGAATGTTTTATGAAATATCTCAAAATTAGGAGAAACTATGACCATGAAATTGAAATGACAAAGTCATTTCCGTTATTTTATTAAAATTGAAATGAACAAAATGGTAAGTTATAATGTTTATTGTACACCTTACCTATCCCAGCCACGTTCTTTAGGTTGTCCGTCTATCTAGCTGGGGGGCGTCCCACACTACGCTTGCCGATACGCGGTCTCCACTCCGGGACTCGTCTGCTTCACCGGCCATCGGTCCTTTGACAAACATAGCCAGTTCATTGCCACTTCAGTTTGCTTACTCTGCAAGACTGACTGGGTGCGGAAGGCGGAGGACAGGGTGTTGTGGCGCAGCCTGGGAGAGGCCTATGTCCAGCAGTGGACTGCGATAGGCTGAGTTGATTGATTCATTGACTTTAATTATACTCGTATTAACACATTAACGTGCAATACTTAAAGTTCATAAAAGTAACAGATATAAGGATGAATTATTATAATATAATTAGGGCGAATGGGCTGCAGTCTTATCAAATAAAGCGATATCTTACAGTTATGTAATGTAGGGGACAGTGAGGGATAATAAAGAAGATAAAAGCCATAGTCTGTTGAAAGGCATTTGCGCTTTTTACATATCACAATATAAGTCAAAAAAGTTATGGAGTGTTCTTTTGTTTTAATCTTCTATACATATAATAAATCTGTAGACGAGGCGTTTCTGTACATTGAAAATAAAAATAAAAAAAATTGTTGGGCTGTTATAGGATAACCAACAGATGCCATTTCTTCAATTTTTGGAATTTTTGTCTGTTTGTCTGTTTGTCTGTTTGGATGTGACAGATTTTGAACAGGCTCAACGTAAAAAGTACCAAACCAATATGGTTCATATTTATACTCAAATATAGTGTAGAACTCGGAGCAGTGATTAGTCTTTGTTTCATCGCAATCACTTCAGTCTATCAAAAGATATAATCAATTTAAAGCATTCTATAACAATTTTTATTGCAATAAGTGGAAACATGTAACGACATCTATTGGCGCGATATAGTACTAACGAAATCATATTGTGATCTTTAAAACATTATTATGTGTTTAATCACGTCGTAAAGGCTTGCCTTTATGACGAAATAATTCTGGTCCTTATGTCTGTGTTATTTAAAAAAATAAATAATGATAATGTTTAAATAAATAATATAAACATATATAATAAAATCGTATATAATAAAATCGTAGGAAAGGCAAAACTGTACATAGAATATATAAAAAAATACTTGGGGCGTGATTTACAATCGATATCGAAGCCAAAAATATAGTTTTTAGAATTTTTGTCTGTTTGTCTGTATATATGTCCGGGCTAAACTCAAAAAGTACTGCATGGATTTACTTCAAATTTTGCATGAATATTACTAAGAGGTCGGGTCAACATATAGGCTACATATTATCACGCTATCACCTACGAGGAGGAGCTGTGAATCTTTATTTTTCTTACGCATTCTGTGACAGCGTGTAATCTAACGACGCATATTTAAATGTTGTTTTTGAGTAAGTCATGCTATTATCTAGCTTTACACTATAAAAACTTTTACGACACTTAAGTAACTTGGGCAGAGAAACATAGTTTAATGAATGTTAGTAGTATAAGACAATTTTGAAGCAGCGCCATCTATGAGATTTCATAAAAATCAAATCAAGTTACATGTCAACACTTTTTGGAAATTAATAATTTAAATTTGATCATGTTGGTGAGGTTAGTAGTTAGTTATTCTTAAAATTCATAGATGGTAATGTGATTTTCTTCATAAAAGTTGTATCGTATAATAGTTCGTTTTGACAAATTCAAGTTCCAACAAAACCCTCAAAATCTTGAGCAGAGTTGAGGAAGACAATTTAAAAAAAATGCGGTGTTAAGTATTACAAAAAAGTTATGTTCATTGATGATGATCATTTCTTCATCAATTTCATGTTGTTAGTACAAAATAAACATTGACTGTTAATACTTTTGTTCGGTATTTATCTGTGTGATTATTGCTTGGTAATTAATATATTTCATGTCGTATACCTAATTATAAACTTAAATTATACCGTGCATCCGAATAATGGCGAATGCGATTTTCTGCGGTTGTTACTTCACACTGTCCGAGGCAAAGTCTTTCGCCTTTCTGAGGACATTTGATGGCGTGGAGTTTCCCACTTACCGCGCAGCCTGCGTAGCACGTCACCTTCTCGACGGTGACCAAAATTGGGCTGACACCCTCGCGGAGGCGAGCGTCAGTGACAGTCCCAGCCGCATGCGTCATCTGTTTGCCGTCATCTTGGTGTTTTGTGGAGTCGCGAACCCGGTAGCTTTGTGGGAGAAGTATCGCCATCATCTGTCTGAAGATTTTCTACGACCTTTGAGGCGTGCTACTGGAGACGAAGTCGGAGACGGCGAAATGACCACCATACGAAATGACCATGTCGCTTTGTTCTCTTCAGAGCAAAAACAAATTTATGACACCGTCCTTGAAAGCGTTTGGCAAAACCAGGGTAAAATGTTTTTCTTGGATGCTCCTGGTGGTACAGGAAAAACATTTGTTACCACTGGCATACTTGCAGAGGTCAGGAGGCAAGGCAAAATTGCTATTGCTGTAGCGTCGTCGGGAATCGCTGCCACACTGCTTCCGGGACTGCAAGACAGCACATACCATGTTTAAAATTCCCATCGATTTAGAGAGCGCCGAAACGCCTGTTTGTGGTGTGTCACGTAACAGCGATAAGGGACACGTGCTCAAGGATTGCTCTCTGATCGTATGGGATGAGCGTACGATGGCCGAGGATCGAGGGCTGACGAGGTGAATGCTTCGTTGAAACGATCTTCGTTGTGGTCACGAGTTCGTACGCTGCGCTTGACCATTATTAAGAGAGCTCGGCTCGGCGGCAATGCACGCGCTCAAGAATTCTCCGATGTCCTTCTAAGTCTTGGCGAAGGCACTCTACCAGAAGAGAGAGGTAGACAGGTGGTGCTTCCAGAGTCTCTCGGTAGAGTGGTTTCCAGCTTAGAAGAACTCATTCGCTGTGTGTACGGGGACATTCAGTCGTATACCGCACCAGCAGAATTCTTGGGTGTGTGAGCGGGCCATTTTGACGCCCAAAAATGATCAGGCTGCAGCAATTAACGAATGCATTCTCTCGGAAATTGAGGGGAATGAAGTGGTCTACACCTCGATAAACACTGTTGTCAAGCAAGATGACGCCACACATTATCCCGTGGAATTTCTGAACTCCCTGTCAGCAAGTGGACTTCCAGCGCATACCATCAAGCTGAAGCGGTGTCCCGGTTATGCTTCTTCGGAACCTATCTCCTCCGAAGTTGTGTAACGGGACCCGCCTTAAAGTCATCTCGCTCCACAGACACACCATTGAGGCGGAAATTCTTACGGGTTATGGCGTCGGCGAGGCAGTATTTATACCACGCATTCCCCTCATACCTCATAACTTCCCGTTCCAGTTCAAGCGCGTACAGCTCCCCGTGAGTATTTGCTTCGCGATGACCATCAATAAGTCGCAGGGGCAGACACTGAGGGCAGTGGGTGTCGACGTCAGGACGAGTTGCTTCTCACACGGGCAACTGTACGTCGTCGCTTGCTCCCGCGTCATCACACATTTTGGCTCCTGGCAGCATAACTACCAACGTAGTTTATAGGGAAGTGTTGTAAGGTATATATGATACCTTTGAACGTATTTTTACTCTTTTGTGTCCTGGAATGTATTCCTGCATTATTTTCTCTATTTCCTTCAGTCACCTCTTATGACTGAACTCAGCAGGATTCCCATATAACTCTCTTCACTTGCTTCGCTTGCAAAAAAAAAACTTATATTTTAATGCTATTTTAAAAGTTGTTTACTTTATAATGCTATAGCGACACTGGCATCTTAGGTATTTTTGGTGCTGTAGAGCCTTCACGCAGACGACGTCGCGGGCAGCAGCTAGTCTTAAATAAACACGGTCGGTTACGAGATGAGAGGAAATACTCGGGTTGCTGTGTCCAGGAGTCGTGTAATGTACCAAAGTCAGCGCGGACATGGTATTTAAGTACTTAATTATATTATATTATATTATATTACACTAGCACCGCACGTATGTCGCTCTCGACTTGAGCAGAGGCGGTGGTCGTTGATTCCTTATCCTTCGTGCAGCGCGCTAACGTTTATACCGCATCCGACGTTCTGCCGGCAGTATACAGAAGCCTTGTGGTCTACTATACCCCTCCTCGCCGCACCTTTTCGCGGTACACTTGAATCTACGATGTTTATTTGGTAGGCATCGGAAACACACCGGATTCCTTTGCCCATTTCCATCTTTTCTAAATGGTCATAGAGATGAGCTTCTTGCCGCTTGGCGTGGCGTGCTCCTCGCCACAGCACAAGCACGTTTTCGTCTTATCTTCTTCGCTTGATCGTTCAGCTGCCGTATACGTAGCAGGTACGCGCCTTTTGTTGGCTTATTGCGCCCTGTGTTCTAGCGGGGCCTGTAGACGCACTGTTTCTATAGATGACGTAGTCGTGCTGGTAGAGTATGCGAATGTCACTGCCCGGTCCGCGTCCGGCTCTGTTCTGCTGCTATGTTCTTGTGCAAAGTCACACCATCTCGCGCGCATCACATAACACACATAATCAGCCTATAATGTTCCCACTGCTGGGACACAGGCCTCCTCTCTGTGAGAGGGAGTGGGCCGTAATCCACCACGCGGGCCCAGTGCGGGTTGGCAGATGTCACATGTCTTCGAATTTTTGGTTCTAGGACATGCCGGTTTCCTCACGATGTTTTCCTTCACCTTTTGAGACCAGTGGTGATGAAACAATTTACACAAAGTAAAGCGCCTGTCTGGGTTCGAACCTACGACCTACAACTCGTAAGTCGCGGCCGTTACCACTTGGCCACCACTGCTCTTCTCTCTCTCGCGCGCATATGTGGGCTTAATTTCTTTACAACGTGGCTCGCTAACATCGACTCGTCGCTCGGAGAACGCTGACTGCTCATAGAAGGTCCAACGTAGGGCTGTGTAAGAGCGTTTGCGCACTGCATTCGATCATTCCGATCCATAGCATAAAGCATAATCAGCCTATAATGTTTCTACTGCTGTGACACAGGCCTCTTGTCTTCGAGAGGGATTGGGCTATTATAATCTACCACGTGGACCCAGTGTGAGTTGGTAGATGTAACATGTATTCGAATTTTTCTTTCTATGACATGCCGGTTTCTTTACGATGTTTTCCTTTTTCGTTTTGAGAGCATTGGTGATGAAATTATTTACACAAATTATAGCGCGTCTGGGTTGGGACCTATAACTTGTAAACGGGGTCGTGACTATTGTGTCTCACAGGTTGATTTCTTAAAAAAAAATCTTCAGTCGTACGGGTCGTACAAACAAATGGATATTCTAGATGAGAAATAACAAAGTAAGTACTTACTTAATCTGTTTTTTTTTCTTCCAGATCCAGAGAATTATAGGCCTTATCCTACTGACTCCCACCGCACTAGCGCAAATAGATGCCGTCAGGCCAGATATAAGTTTTGCAGGCAACAATGACAGGTTCGACTTGTCGGGAATGATAAGCGCACAGAACAAGATGTTCGGCGATACTCCTCTAGCAGACGAGGACGAGGACGAGGTCGTGGCATCCGATGCTGACTACAGACGACAGCTGCACAACGAAAATGCAGGGATACTTTTAGATGCGCTCACGAAGAAACATCCAGCTCATGCATTTCTGACACGGAGAGGTGACGATAAAATCGTAGATGACAATAAATTCGCAGAAGACGATAGAATGAATAGTTTTGAAGGTGGAACCGTGTCGGACTTCGAGGACAATTTGAAACATTTTGAACTGAATAATATAAAACCTCCTAGCAGAAGGAAACTGCATGATGATGAACTTGCTAGGCATGAAATACTTCTGCAGAATGTTTTTCCTATTGTAATGAAAGTTGACGGCTATTTGAAGCCTCCGTTGCAATAATTAAAGTCAATTTGATTAAAAATGTTTTCACACATATTACATAGGTACATTTTCGTGTCTCTCTGTGTGACCGCGTTGTTCTAAACTCCGCGACGGATTTTGATGTGATTTACACTATCAAATTTAAACAATTTATTCCGGAAGGTTCATGTGTATACTTAATATGGAAATCTTGATGTTTGGTTAAGTCGTAAAATCCATGCGTAGTTGTGGTGGATCGGTAGTTCTCTAATAAGCAGCTGAGAACTTATACATTTTATTTGCCCATTTACAACAAAGAGTTTAATCCTTACATCGTATACATATTACATAAGTATTTGAATAATAAAATGTACGAACATACAACGCTTAACACTAACGCACCCCGCAAACGCGCGGTTGGCGGGAAAAAAATGCAAATGGCCGCGCTTCGTGACGTCACGTACGTAGGTGCCGGCTGGCGCGCGCGTGTGCCCGCTTGATGGCGTTTTAATTACACGACATTGGTGTTTTATTGGCGAGCTGTGCTGATTTCCATGCTGATCACAAAGAGAGAAAAATGTGAAGTGAAACTAGCGTTTGTAAGGCACGTTCGCCTCATAGCTCCTGAAAGTTACTGTCTTTTATTGTCACTTGAAGACTCGCTTTCTTTCAAAGCGTAATTTCTTAGTCCTTGATAAAGCAGAGTCAAAATTCAATCAGCACGTGTTAGCTGCATTGAAGAAGAAAAAGACAAGACATCTGTCTTTGTGAAGAAAGATGAACCATCAGGTCGTCCTGTACTTTTATACCTCAACAACCATCGTTTTTGCGAGCAATGTGTGCCTTGCCCGTTAAACCGCTGCCAATTAACTTTTGCAGTGGTCGGTTACCTTGGTTCTCCTTTGGATCTCTTTAATACCTACTGATTAAGTATAAAACGAAACTCCAAGCAAAGCCCTCTCCATTGCCTTTTGGGTGTTATCTATGTGTTTGGTCTTATGGAGGACGAATCAGGGTAAAAATCGCTTGACACGCTTTTTGCTGTCATAGGAAATACAGTGCAATCAACAACAACACACAACAATGAACTACAATCAACTTCTTTTTCATTTTATTATCAAGCTGAAACATCAAGTACCTACAAAGTCAACAAATCGAGCAAGCTTTAAAAGCAGTAATAACGCTTATTATCGATGTAAATTACAGACCAAAGAATTTGAATACATATTTGATGGCGACATAAAAAAGGTGGAGACTATAGACAATTGTAAACAGTGCTTATAGAGTTAATAGTTTATGAGCAACGATGAGTGATTTCTATCAGCCAGGGAGGGACACACCCCTTCTAGGTCTGCGTTTAAAAAACGTAGTTATTACTTTTTAAATTGCTATTGAGGACAGTGAAACATGATTAATTCAGATAAAATAGATGAAAGATGTTGCTATGAACCAACGCAAACTACAGAAGGGCCGCAAAGCACTTTTTTGTATGAAAATGCATTGTGCTGCGGCATATAGCCCCGGTTCGCATGGACGCGTTTTTCTCGCGGCGATTTTTTTTCGCGCACTGGATTTTCTACGCACTGCTTGGCGCCGAGAGTTGAAAATCCAACTGTTTGTTTTTTTTGACGCGTTTGAATGCTATCTGTTGGAGTCTCAATGTTGACAACATCATCATCATCTGCTGGCATGCTGCTTCTGTTACTAAAAACTTATGGGCTTAGGTCTGACTTAAAAATATTCTTTTTTTTTTATTGCTCGGCTCAGCCACCGGTAGTTGAAAATCCATTGCGCGATAAAATCCCGCTGCGATTGTTTTATATCGCGCAAACGTGGGCTTGGGTTATAACTGCAACAAGATACGCCACCCTACCACGCAGGATTAACTATAGAAACATACAAACTCATCTAGCAAAGACAAAGAACTAACTACTTGGTTTTGGGGTGTTAAGAATTACAACAACAGTGACTTGGACGTTGTTGAGAACAATGATTCTTTGTTAGTATTTCAACTCCCAGACAAGGTAAAGAAAAAACCAAAAACAGATCCTCATAAAAGTATCTAAGTATGGAAAATAATATTATATTACATAACTCATCTTGCCAACTGTGAAAACAGCGGAGCACGGCGTTCTGGCACGTGCGCCCCACCCGACGGCCGCCGTGCAACTGATCAAATAAAATTTGAAATAATGTTCGATTTGCGACGGAACAGGTGGATAGTAACTAAGCTGATGTCTGTGGTCTGTGTCTATTGTTATGCTGATAAGGTTAAGGCGAATATATTGTGGGTGTTGAGATAGGTGTGATGACAATAAATAATCAAAAAAATGTGTGTGTGGAAATTCGATGTTGAAGCACCCATTATTTCTGTAGATAGAACTTGGATGTTTTGAATGCACGCATGTGTGCCATGAGAGCAGTGGTGGCCCAGTGGCAACGGCCGTGACTTACGCATTGTAGGTTGTAGGTTCGAACCCAGACAGGCTCTTTACTTTGTGTAAATTATTTCATCACCACTGCTCTCAAAACGGTGAAGGAAAACATCGTGAGGAAACCGGCATGTCCTAGAACCAAAAATTCGAAGACATGTGATACATTATGATTGTGTTCTATGTACAGTTTCGGGTAGCTTTATGTGCAGACCTGGCGTTTGTACACCTATGCCTAACCCTTTAAAAACTCTAGTACTAAAGCTCTAAAAGCTATATCAATAAGCTATAGGTAGTAATTTTTAGGCGAGTGTTGTATCGTCTCGGAGCAGGTGTCGTATTAGCTTGCAAATAGCATTTAACAGCTTACCGCAGCGATGTGCCTAAACCTAAGTAGGTATACGATGCTTTAAGTTCGATCGTTGCATTTTATGAGTTTGTCTCGTAAGCTGTGCTGAGAGATAACTTTAAGTTTTTGATGTTTACATAACATCAAACTTGCATATTATCAAATAACGTCTCCCGCTCTGGGCGGACTAAAACTCACCCGTGTTCCTTCAGTTGCCTGTGCCAGGGGCCATGGCAACTCTTTCGAATAACCCGCGACCCTGGCTGGACCCGCGACCCTGCCTGGACCCGCGACCGTGGCAGGACTCGCGACCCTGGCAGGAGCCGCGACCCTAGCAGGACCAGCGACTCTGGCAGGGCAACCTATTACCATGGATTCAGTACATAATTCTGAATCAAAAAATTTCAACGCCGGGCATTGACATTTTTCGTCGATTATTATAAAAAAACTGGCCAAGTGCGAGTCGGACTAGCATACGAAGGGTTCCGTACCACAAGGCAAAAACGCCGAAAAAAACACGTTTGTTGTAGGTATGGGCTGCTCCCCTTTAATATTTATTTTATTCTGTTTTTAGTATTTGTTGTTATAGCGGCAACAGAAATACATAATTTGTGAAAATTTCAACTGTCTAGCTATCACGGTTCATGAGATACAGCCTGGTGACAGACGGGCAGACGGACAGTGGAGCCTTAGTAATAGGGTCCCGTTTTTACCCTTTGGGTACGGAACCCTAAAAAATTTGTTGTTCCATACGTTTTGTCCGCATAGATATTGCATTTTTCTGTGAAACAGTAGATTTTTTTTTATTACCGTCTAATAATTTCGACGTTAGGATGTCTAGAATCATGGTTTCATAGCCACCCTGTATTGATAATATTTGAATAGGTACAAAAACATCAACTGTGGGTGGCAGAAAGGGAGGCAAGAAAAATTCTAGGTCATATCAACATAAAGGGTGGAAGCTAAAGTTTGTTCAGTTTATTTCTATTACGTAGGTATTATTTATCTAGTGAATACCTAATGTGCAGAAAACACGCTATGATAAAATCCCGTTGTAAGTATGTTTCAGTCAGAGACAGAGAAAGACATAGTTTTCGTGGTTTTCGAGAGTGTTGAAGCCGATAGTGAGGTCAAAATGAAAATTCAAGATGGCGGCTACGAATATTTTTTTTTTTTTTTTAACTTCGTTCTTGCCGGGGCCGCGGGACCTCCCGACCCCACACGTTTTTTAAAATAATAAAACCCTGTACATACTTCTTTATTCATAAACGTTGATTAAAGTAAAGTAGTAATTAGCGACTGTTTAACCATACATTTTTGACGTTTTAACGTCACTTAACTTTAACCGTCGTTAATATACAGGGTGGTCAAAAAGTCGTGGATCAAACGAAATAAGGGGAAAAAAGAGGTCATTTCCAACAAAAAATCTTTTCACAGCATGGACATAATTCAAATGCCCTAAAAGTTATGAATATTTTTGTAAACCGAGTTCTTTTACAATAATTATCTACTATAAAAAAAAAATGTGATAAGAAACATTAAAACAAACGGTGTTGTGTTATTACTAGATGATGTATCAGCACTACAAAAGTACTATTGCGGCTCTGGGTACCAAATTTCAAGAGCAATTAATTTTTTTTCACTGTATAAGCGTTGGAAATGACCTCCATTATCTCCCTATTTCGTTTGATCCACGACTTTTTGACCACCCTTTATAAACCCCAAACTAAACAGACTTTGAGCGTAGGTACCTATCATATGGAGAGGTACCTATCATATGGAGAGGTACCTATCATATGGTGGTCTTAATTAGATAGATTGTACAGACGCCAGCACATCAAGCTGCCCGAAACTGTCAAATTTTCCCAATCAACCTTAGAATTTAGCGATGAAGTTGAAAATCTATTAAAGAAATTTGACAGATTGTAGTAGCTTGATGTGCTGGCGTCTGTACTATCTATAAGACCACCATATGATAGGTACCTCATCATCATAATTCTCGTGCCCCCATGCCAATTTATTTTGGGTCAGCGCACATGTTTTCTCTTCTATACTTCTCCATTGGTCGTCATCTCGAGAGTCACCCCCTTACCATATCATCTTTCAGACAGTCCACTTACCTAAATCGAAACTGCCATACCTAATTTTATTCATTAAAATTCATAACAATAACTTCAAAATAAATAACGCTACATAATTATTTGCATGTAATGCAATGCAATACTTCTAATGGTTCAAAATAGAACTAACAAAGATGCATTTTAATAAATAAAACAAAAGCGGCAAAAACTGCAATACAAAATATCCACTTTTCCATATTACCGAACGCCCAGCGAATTAGCAATACCCACTTTGAATGTGAAAAACAGACGCAGAATGTTTGGTGCCCAACAGCTGAACAATTTTCGTGAAAAAAAAACAAATTTCCAAGCGATTGGCGCTTGGACGCAGGCGTTCCCGCCCTCAGTGCTTATCCGAACGCCGACGGAAGTGCACGCACAATTTTCCCGCGCTCGACCCGTTCACAGATCGCGGCGGAAAAATCAGAAAAATTTTCATTCTCAAAGTTTATTTCATCCTAGTATTTGATCTATCTAGTTTCAATTTATTTACTTCGTGAACATTTCGTTTGAATGTACAGTGATTTATTACAATAGTGCGTGTCTGTGAGACTGCAATAAAAAGCGAGGGAAAGCTGTTTGCTGTCAGCTGTCAAAAAGGTTGAGGTGAGTGATGAAATTAATTTATTAACGAGTTGTAAATTAAAATAATAACGTACGTTTTTCTTTACTTGTAAATTTGATGTTACATTTATTACTATAGGATATACTCGTAGAATATAATAAAAACAGCATGCATGATGTTTTCCGGTGTCAAATTAATTATTATTTATGTTAAAGTTTCAGTGATAAAAAATATGAAATTCGTATTGTTTGGCAAAAAGCTCTGCGTTGAGCTTTCGCAACTGCAATACAATAATAATTACTTGATTCCAGTATTGTTTGTTTAGGTATAAGGAAGGTTTACATAAATACAATTTATGATACCTAATGCAGAGGAATGGTAATAGTGCATCTAGCTAACAACGTTATCGCTGTTGTGAGTTTTGAACTCAGTAGCTCTTTTCGTTACTGTATTGGTCAGTTTTGATCTACCCAAGTATCATTGAAAGATTACGCACAAATCCTATGATATAGGTATTACAATAAACTTTGTATACTTATGCAATTTCAATGTTTAAATAGCCTTTATTAAAATCTTAAACTAGTTTAACAATTTATTTAAATTAAAGGTTTAGACATTAGAAATCTCCAGATTGCTTTGCTCTTTAGCATAGGTCTCCCACAGGCTTTTCCATAGCTCACGATCGTGAGTTTTCCTCCTCCATGTCCCTACTTCAGTAGTTGTCAAGTCGTCTTCCCATTTTTGAAATGGTCTTCCTCTTTCCTTCTCTGGGATACCATTCTGTTACTTCTTTGGCCCATCTTCCGTAAGTACATTAGATATATTTTTTTACATTTCTACGGTACATTATGTAGGTACAAATATCTTACACTATGGAGGTCCACTAAAAGTTAAAGCATCAAAAGTTTATTTAGGGCCAAAATCTTTCTCTTGCCCTTGCCCCTATTACTGTGGAAGTAAACATAACTGGCGACATGGGGATTTCCTGCACACCTGTGCCAACACCTTCAGAGATACAGGTGTGATATAAATATCCCAAAACCTCATTTAACGTCTTAGATGAGGTACTAATCTTACAAACTCAATTATAGATGGTTTGGCGTTGTAACAAAATGAGAATTCATAAAACAACAATAATTAGCAATTTCACTACCTTCATTAATCTATTTTGCTTAGTATAGGCTGGTTGTTTATACAAAGATCTTTTCGTTTGATTTGGAAGCCCAGAAATGAAAAATAACAAAACCGCGGATTCTCCACGAAACCGCCAAAAAGTCCGGAACGTTAGGAGGATCTCAATGGTCGTCTTATAGTCTTGGTAACATGAAAAGCCATAACTATAACTTGTTTTCTCCCTTCTCAACTACAAATTATTTTTAACCACTCAATAGATTGCGTACCCAGGAATGCCGCTGCAAATACTTAAACAATAGAGAATTATAGACCCGTCCAACACCCAGTGTGAGTGCATTGACAGAATATGACCGCACTTGCTGCCGTTCAAAGAGTCCATACACCTGCAGTTTTGAAGTTCTAATGAACGCCAATGACATCTACTAGTCACAACTAATATAAAAACCGGTCAACTGCAAGTCAGACTACCACACGAAGGGTGCCTTACCACAAGGCAAATGACGTTGAACAAAACACGTTTCTTGTATGGAGAGGGAGACCCCATTTAATTTGTAACTTTATTTCTTTTTTATCATTTGTTGATAAAGCGGCAATAGAAATGGTTGATGAAATATACCCCGCTGACAGACAGACGGGCGGACAGCAGAGGGTAATAGGACCCCGAAGGCACCCTTTGAGTACGTAACTCTAAAAAAAAAAAACCGACTTCCAAAAAAAACACTACAAACTGAAAAATAACTTTAATTTCGGAAGTCGGTGTCTTAGGGATCAGTATTTTAGTTTTTGTCACCGACTTCCGAAATTAAAGTTATTTTTCAGTTTGTAGTGTTTTTTTTGGAAGTCGGTTTTTTTTTTGTTAAAAAGTTTTTATTTCTCGCTTTTTAGTGGGTCTATTTATAATTTATCTAAGTGACAATAGCCTAATGTCAACTTGCCCATCGCCTTTTTATAAAATATTCAATTTCTCGATGCAGGGACGTTAATTGTTGAGGAGTTCTCTTTTTAATAGTTTTTAGATTAGATGCTGATAATCCTGGCTGCAGCATCAGGCCAGACTTATGTCAACATTGCATTGAACTTAAAATTAGTCCTGTTTAAAATGAGCCCAAACACGACTACGGTGCTGTAATTTAAAGGTTTGTACTTTTTCTGATGCTCCTGGCTTCAGCATCAGGTCTTCGGTGTTCCTCAGTAACAGTACGTTTATCCACACATCGAGCCCTTTTCAATGAGCCTAAACACGATATATCTGCTGTTAGTTGTCGAGGAGTTAGGTACTCTGCAGACTATCCTGACTGCAGCATCAGGTCATGACTTGATGATCATGAGACCAAATGTGGCAAATGCCCTATCAAACATCAAAACAATTTACTAAAAAAACAGTCCTTGCCTGTTCGAGTAACTTCTTACTGTTAAAGAGTTGTACCTTCCATCATCAGCCCAGCTACCTGAGATGGTGACAACCATACACAAATACACAAGATACTTCATAAAATATGCGAAAAACAATAAGTGAGCCTATAAAATTTGAGGGTTGCCCTCGATTTCTCTAAGATCCCATCATCAGATCCTAACTTGGTGACAATGGGACCACCTCAGAACTATCTACTTTCTAACAAAAAAAGAATTTTGAAAATCCGTCGACAATTGGCGGCGTATTCGATGAACAAACATACAAAAAAAAAAAAAAAAAAAAAAAAAAAAAAAAAAAAAAAAAAAAAAAACATACAAACACCCGAACATAGTACCTCCTCCTTTTTGTAAAGTCGGTAAAAAGTACCATCGACTCGAAGAGATGAAGATTTTCGCAAAAAAGAACCTCGAAATACTTGACAGCTGTTGTCGATACAAACTGACTCTAGCAGTTAGCCCGGTTTAAAAAGCACAGAAAATAGCTCAATTCCACCAAAACCCGATCGATTCCCTTGGCAAACTCAATGGTCCGCATAAAAGTCTGCCATTACTCAAAGCGCACGTCCCTGGGAATAAATAAAACGTTATTAGTTTTCATAAAGAGAGGGGGCACCTGTGTACTGCATCAGCTGGTCCTTCCAATATGGCGATCATTAAGTGTGGCGCGGCTCGAAGGACCATACGCGCACAGGTTTCGGTACTCCAAAATCAGTTCCCTTACGACCAGAAACTGAATGAGAGAAAGCTTAACAGTACATTTTTCGTTTGGGTTGAATATTTTGCCGGAAACAGGGTTTTTGATGGCAAGCAATTCAAGCTAAACCTATTGCTTACAATCGGTTTTACTATAAGGTTTCAACAACTTTCTGGCTAGCTATTGTAAGTTTTCTTTATTTAGAACTTTTCTTAAAAAGTGAACAAAGAAAATGAAACTCCGTTCTAAAGAAGCAGTTTACGCCATAAGCATGGCATAATGAGTCTATAATGTTGCGACTGCTGGGTCTCAGGCCTCCTCTCTGCTGTAATCTACCACGTGGGCCCAGTGTGGGTTGGCACTAAGGACCAGGAGAATAATAAGAAATGGGTGATTTATGAACCTATTCTTTGTCATCTAGGCTAGATTAATTGACAAAGTTATGATTAGGTAATCAAAGCTCGTAAAATACCTTCAATTATTTTTGGCCTTTTGCTATTGTAACAAAAACCAGGAGTTTTTACTAGTGTTCTGCCTCAGCTGGTTCTTCCGATATGGCACATTTATGACTATGTTTAGATATCGATACCCATCACGAATCCAGAGTTTTGCTAGCTAATTTCATTTGACCCTCTGGAAAGGACTTTAATTAATCAAAGCTCGTTTTACTAAATATAAGTAGGTCTTTTACTATTGTAAGTAAAACCAGAGGTTTTTACTAGTGCTCAGCATCAGCTGGTCCTTCCAATATAGCGATCATTAAATGTGGCTCGGCGCCTCGTGCCATGTGCGTTGTTACTGTGGGCTGTGGGCTGTGGCACGCATAACTGGGTTGGATACCAAAATATAGAATTCATAGTAGATTTCGTCAGTCTGTTGCTGTCGTAGATAAAAGGGTTTCGGTCAGTAGTCTTTTAAATAGGCAAGAAGTAACCGCACCTTGTCTATGGAATGGTTTTTGTCTGTCATTGCATGATTTTTAATACTTTGTACCTATTGAGCCTAGTTATTTTTTCTAGGTTTGAGTCTTCACATTATAATATAGTATAGATTGTATAACTAGTGCATAAAAGAAGCCATTTTACTCCGAGACGTTTATATCGAGGCATAAAGTGTATATCAGTATTTTTTACCGACTTCACAAAAAGGAGGAGGTACTATGTTCGGGTGTTTGTATTTTTTTTTTTGTATGTTTGTTCATCGAATACTCCGTCAATTGTCGACGGATTTTCAAAATTCTTTTTTTGTTCGAAAGTAGATAGTTCTGAGGTGGTCCCATTGTCACCAAGTTAGGATCTGATGATGGGATCTTAGAGAAATCGAGGGCAACCCTCAAATTTTATAGGCTCACTTACTGTTTTTCGCATATTTTATGAAGTATCTTGTGTATTTGTGTACGGTTGTCACCATCTCAGGTAGCTGGGCTGATGATGGAAGGTACAACTCCTTAACAGTAAGAAGTTACTCGAACAGGCAAGGACTGTTTTAGTAAATTGTTTTGATGTTTGATAGGGCATTTGCCACATTTGGTCTCATGATCATCAGGTCATGACCTGATGCTGCAGTCAGGATAGTCTGCAGAGTACCTAACTCCTCGACAACTAAAAGCAGATATATCGTGTTTAGGCTCATTGAAAAGGGCTCGATGTGTGGATAAACGTACTGTTACTGAGGAACACCGAAGACTTGATGCTGAAGCCAGGGGCATCAGAAAAAGTACAAACCTTGAAATTACAGCACCGTAGTCGTGTTTGGGCTCATTTTATAAACAGGACTAATTTTAAGTTCAATGCAATGTTGACATAAGTCTGGCCTGATGCTGCAGCCAGGATTATCAGCATCTAATCTAAAAACTAATAAAAGGAGAACTCCTCAACAATTAACGTCCCTGCATCGAGAAAAGGAATATTTTATAAAAAGGCGATGGGCAAGTTGACATTAGGCTATTGTAACTTAGATAAATTATAAATAGACCCACTAAAAAGCGAGAAATAAAAACTTTTTAACAAAAAAAAAACCGACTTCCAAAAAAAACACTACAAACTGAAAAATAACTTTAATTTCGGAAGTCGGTGGCAAAAACTAAAATACTGATCCCTAAGACACCGACTTCCGAAATTAAAGTTATTTTTCAGTTTGTAGTGTTTTTTTTGGAAGTCGGTTTTTTTTTTGTTAAAAAGTTTTTACTGTTCAAAAATGTTGCAAAATTGAAGAAGAGAACAGCTAATTCCCGCCACGAAATTTTCAATTTTTTCATTTTAATTTTCAACATGTGTCATTCGACTTGGGTGCTTCATACTGCCAAGTCATTAAAACGTTTCTTTGCGTTTCTAAATAATAAATGACAACTATTTTATCTGGTTTTATTATATTAACGATAGAAAACACAGAAGACCACACGGAAGTGATATAAATTAAAGCATCAGCCACGCGCACAATAAAATTATTTTATTTCATTATAAAATAATTTTATTGTGCGCGTGGCTGTTGGGCCTGATTATCGTAGTCTTAGAAAAATAAAATTACTTTATGCACTAGAGCATAAAAAGCGACTTTATGTCGCCTACGCACAACTTACAGACGAACTTTTAGAGCATGAGAAGTGAAAATATGTTTACAAAATATAGTAAAATATTTTAAAAGAGTAACAGCCATGGAGTTTCTTGCCCATTCATGCATAGGAAACTACCTACTATACATAGATAGATTAGATTCCAGGCGCCCCTTGTTCCTAGAATCTGATCTGGTTTGTTGCAAATTTTGACGTTCAAAAGTGCCTTTAATTAGCATACCTACTTGAAATAAATTATTTGGCTTTGACTTTGAGGTATGCGGTATCACCAAAGAATACAAGTACCTATTACCGCATAACTTTGTTCAATAAGCACTGCACATTACATTACCGATTCCCTTGAAAACTATTTGGTAATGAACTGCATCCATTTCTCCCGTCTATTAATATCACAAAATACACAAGGAATTTATTTTTAAACACAAATGTTTACTAAACACCACGCCACACGCCGGTACCCTTGCTTCCTGTTTTAGAAAAAAAACAACAGCATTTTTTTGTATGGCAACTTTTGTTAAAAGAATTCTAAGCTTAAATATTTTCCGCCTGAAATCGACTGAAAACACCAATTTTCTTTTTACGTAGGTACCTACATCGAAAAAGCGATGTTGAAGGAATTTTGTGTTCTTACCAAGCGTTTGTATTATAATTAATATTCTTTGAACAGGCTTTAAATTAATGAAATAAACACAACGGTGAGTTTCCTCGCATTTTTGAATAAACGGAGTTGGAGTGTTGTTGAACGCTGTTGGAGGTTCAAAGTCAAATCATTTATTTCAAATAGGCACTTATAAGGCACTTTTGAAAAATTACAATAAAATAGAATTGATTCTATAGTCGCCCGTTCCAAAAAGTAGTGGAGAAGAATGGGCAAAACTACACCGTTCGTAATTATATGTGAAGACGATGCACCTAGAATAAAATTAGTCTACCACAAAAGGTAAAAATATTTAAAAATAAAGCAATGACAGGTAAATCAATTATGTGATAAAGTGGAAAGTGGTTTCAGGTACTTGTTATAATTGCTCGACGACTTTTTTCTGGCATTTTTTCTGAAATTCCAATTACGAACACTTCCCGTGACCCTTCTACCTTGGCCAGAGGCTAAGCATCGCCATACAACGTGGTAATGCCGCCAGTCTCTTGGGTACATTACCAGTCGACAGTGATGCGGAGGAATTTTTCGACGTCGTATTATATTTTTTATTTTAATAGTGTAGTGCAGTCGCTCCGTGTAAAATACTGGTATTCAGTTGCATCGTTAGACTGTATACCGACCTCAACACGTAGTAACTATTCAGTAATCTGTGCCTCAACATAGTTGTTAAAAGGCTAGGCAGATGATGATGGCCTACATTGTTTATGCACGCACCGTGAAGCCGGATTAATTAATTTTTATATTATTTAATAATATTTATTTATATAATTGGTTGTTTATTTAGTTGCTTTATGTTATAAATACTAGGTACTCTTTGTTTTATTTTGTTACTATTATATAATAAGTACGAATCATTTAACCTGACTTGGTTTCCGTACATCCTTTTCGGGTAACCACTGAAAATCAGCGTTGTACTGTGGGGGGCCCTTCTTGACACAGTCACGACGTGCAGCTGTTAACTATTTCTGCTTTGTGCTCGTGATTAAAGATCTATTTTGTGTTTATTATTTGAGTGAATTATATATTTTTTTGTTTGAACGTGTTTCTGCGACAAATAAACCTTTTTTCTTTAAACACATCCACGCTAGGGAGATAGTGAGAAACATTGATAAACAATTACTGTCGTGTCACCTCGACCACAACCCCGACCACCATACACACACACACACACACAGACAGATGTGTATCACATGAATCACTTGCCCGTATGCAACAGTCTCAATGCCGAGCCCTTATTGAGGTCACCTTAGACCCGCATCGCTGCCTACCCCTGTTTACTGGCTCATCCTATTAAAGTATACTGTTATAAATCAAGTACTTATTATAATCAGGGTTTGTATTGTAGCTGTAGCAACGGTTCTGATCAACAGCGGGTGTCGGGAATAGGCTATTTGACTGGTTTCTGATAAACATCTCAGATTATTTAATGGTGTCTAACGAGCCCACAAAAACCTATTACTTCAAATTGCATAATGTATTTCTTTTAGAAAATCTATACATATAATAAATCTGTAGACGAGGCGTTTCTGTACATTGAAAATAAAAAAATAAAAAATAGTTGGGCTGTTATAGGATAACCAACAGATGCCATTTCTTCAATTTTTGGAATTTTTGTCTGTTTGTCTGTTTGGATGTGACAGATTTTGAACAGGCTCAACGTAAAAAGTACCAAACCAATATGGTTCATATTTATACTCAAATATAGTGTAGAACTCGGAGCAGTGATTAGTCTTTGTTTCATCGCAATCGCTTCAGTCTATCAAAAGATAAAAACAAATTTTTATTGCAATAAGTGGAAACATGTAACGACATCTATTGGCGCGATATAGTACTAACGAAATCATATTGTTATCTTTAAAACATTATTATGTGTTTAATCACGTCGTAAAGGCTTGCCTTTATGACGAAATAATTCTGATCCTTATGTCTATGTTATTTAAAAAAAAAATAATGATAATGTTTAAATAAATAATATAAACATATATAATAAAATCGTATATAATAAAATCGTAGGAAAGGCAAAATTGTACATAGAATATACAAAAAAAAAATACTTGGGGCGTGATCTACAATCGATATCGAAGCCAAAAATATAGTTTTTAGAATTTTTGTCTGTTTGTCTGTATATATGTCCGGGCTAAACTCAAAAAGTACTGCATGGATTTACTTCAAATTTTGCATGAATATTATTAAGAGGTCGGGTCAACATATAGGCTACATATTATCACGCTATCACCTACGAGGAGGACCTGTGAATCTTTATTTTTCTTACGCATTCTGTGACAGCGTGTAATCTAACGACGCATATTTAAATGTTGTTTTTGAGTAAGTCATGCTATTATCTAGCTTTACACTATAAAAACTTTTAAGCCATTTAAGTAACTTGGGCAGAGAAACATAGTTTAATGAATGTTAGTAGTATAAGACAATTTTGAAGCAGCGCCATCTATGAGATTTCATAAAAATCAAATCAAGTTACATGTCAACACTTTTTGGAAATTAATAATTTAAAGATCATGTTGGTGAGGTTAGTAATTAGTTATTCTTAAAATTCATAGATGGTAATGTGCATTTTCTTCATAAAAGTTGTATCGTATAGTTCGTTTTGACAAATTCAAGTTCCAACAAAACCCTCAAAATCTTGAGCCGAGTTGAGGAAGACAATTTAAAAAAAATGCGGTGTTAAGTATTACAAAAAAGTTATGTTCATTGATGATGATCATTTCTTCATCAATTTCATGTTGTTAGTACAAAATAAACATTGACTGTTAATACTTTTGTTCGGTATTTATCTGTGTGATTATTGCTTGGTAATTAATATATTTTCATGTCGTATACCTAATTATAAACTTAAATTATACCGTGCATCCGAATAATGGCGAATGCGATTTTCTGCGGTTGTTACTTCACACTGTTCGAAGCAAAGTCTTTCGCCTTTCTGAGGACATTTGATGGCGTGGAGTTTCCCACTTACCGCGCAGCCTGCGTAGCACGTCACCTTCTCGACGGTGACCAAAATTGGGCTGACACCCTCGCGGAGGCGAGCGTCAGTGACAGTCCCAGTCACTGTTTGCCGTCATCTTGGTGTTTTGTGGAGTCGCGAACCCGGTAGCTTTGTGGGAGAAGTATCGCCATCATCTGTCTAAAGATTTTCTACGAGCTTTGAGGCGTGCTACTGGAGACGAAGTCGGAGACGGCGAAATGACCACCATACGAAATGACCATGTCGCTTTGTTCTCTTCAGAGCAAAAACAAATTTATGACACCGTCCTTGAAAGCGTTTGGCAAAACCAGGGTAAAATGTTTTTCTTGGATGCTCCTGGTGGTACAGGAAAAACATTTGTTACCACTGGCATACTTGCAGAGGTCAGGAGGCAAGGCAAAATTGCTATTGCTGTAGCGTCGTCGGGAATCGCTGCCACACTGCTTCCGGGACTGCAAGACAGCACATGCCAAGTTTAAAATTCCCATCGATTTAGAGAGCGCCGAAACGCCTGTTTGTGGTGTGTCACGTAACAGCGATAAGGGACACGTGCTCAAGGATTGCTCTCTGATCGTATGGGATGAGTGTACGATGGCCGAGGATCGAGGGCTGACGAGGTGAATGCTTCGTTGAAACGATCTTCGTTGTGGTCACGAGTTCGTACGCTGCGCTTGACCATTAATATGAGAGCTCGGCTTGGCGGCAATGCACGCGCTCAAGAATTCTCCGATGTCCTTCTAAGTCTTGGCGAAGGCACTCTACCAGAAGAGAGAGGTAGACAGGTGGTGCTTCCAGAGTCTCTCGGTAGAGTGGTTTCCAGCTTAGAAGAACTCATTCGCTGTGTGTACGGGGACATTCAGTCGTATACCGCACCAGCAGAATTCTTGGGTGTGTGAGCGGGCCATTTTGACGCCCAAAAATGATCAGGCTGCAGCAATTAACGAATGCATTCTCTCGGAAATTGAAGGGAATGAAGTGGTCTACACCTCGATAAACACTGTTGTCAAGCAAGATGACGCCACACATTATCCCGTGGAATTTCTGAACTCCCTGTCAGCAAGTGGACTTCCAGCGCATTCAAGCTGAAGCGGTGTCCCGGTTATGCTTCTTCGGAACCTATCTCCTCCGAAGTTGTGTAACGGGACCCGCCTTAAAGTCATCTCGCTCCACAGACACACCATTGAGGCGGAAATTCTTACGGGTTGTGACGTCGGCGAGGCAGTATTTATACCACGCATTCCCCTCATACCTCATAACTTCCCGTTCCAGTTCAAGCGCGTACAGCTCCCCGTGAGTGTTTGCTTCGCGATGACCATCAATAAGTCGCAGGGGCAGACACTGAGGGCAGTGGGTGTCGACGTCAGGACGAGTTGCTTCTCACTCGGGCAACTGTACGTCGTCGCTTGCTCCCGCGTCATCACACATTTTGGCTCCTGGCAGCATAACTACCAACGTAGTTTATAGGGAAGTGTTGTAAGGTATATATGATACCTTTGAACGTATTTTTACTCTTTTGTGTCCTAGAATGTATTCCTGCATTATTTTCTCTATTTCCTTCAGTCACCTCTTATGACTGAACTCAGCAGGATTCCCATATAACTCTTTTCACTTGCTTCGCTTGCAAAAAAAAACTTATATTTTAATTCTATTTTAAAAGTTGTTTACTTTATAATGCTATAGCGACACTGGCATCTTAGGTGTTTTTGGTGCTGTAGAGCCTTCACGCAGACGACGTCGCGGGCAGCAGCTAGTAGTAAATAAAAATGTACTGTTTAAATAAGCCGCCAAAACGCTATCTTTAACAATATGGCGTCGTGACGTCAAAATACACGTAAACAAACGTTGAAACTGTCTAGATACTAGACAAAAGTCATCTGTTCTGTCAACGTTAGACAGAAATTGACTATATCATGACGTCATCATAAGTTCAGCCAATCCAGACCAATTTCGATTACGTGGCGCCAGATTTAAAAAGATGAAGTTTTTTCGGGATTTTTTTAATAAATAATACATTGTTTTGTAGTAAAATTAATGCAAATCGATTTTAAAAGCGATAATCTATACGAGTGTCTTTGATTATGACCTTATTTTTTACATTGTCAAATAGCCTATTGTGGCGATTCAAATTGGTTATTATGTAGTATGGACTTATGAAGACATAATCAAGCTAACCATCTCCAGTTTGACTGATCTTTTCGTACAATGAGAAGTCAGCTTATACTGGAAATGTATGGCTTTGATATTATGTTGTTGTTTGTACTTAATAAATATAGTAGAGTGTAGAGGAAAAGTTTTGTGTAAATTATTTCATCACCACTGCTCTCAAAACGGTGAAGGAAAACATCGTGAGGAAACCGGCATGTCCTAGAACCAAAAATTCGAAGACATGTGACATCGCGTAGTAGAATTCGGCCCACTTCCTATAACAGAGAGGAGACCTGTGTCCCAGCAGTGGGAACATTAGGTATATGCTATGTCGAGCAGTGGACAAATGATGATAAATTATTAATTTTCTGTAAGTAGGTTTGTACAAACACTTGTACCTACACGTCAATCACATTTTTTTAAACTAGATGAGGTCGGCGTTTTTTATCTGACTATTCTGAGAAGAAAGGCCGAAACAAACTCAGAGGTCACATTCACTTTTAAAGTCCAGACAAAATCTTGGTCAGATCATGTGAATGATAAATGATGGCATATGACTTATGGACTGCGATGACCAGTCAGCCACAGATTTTGGGTGCCACTAAAAGTAAAGTAACCACTTTCTATTACCTACATTACATATACTAACAAATAGCGCTGATAACGTATGAGCACCAAGAGGCAACGATGATGGAGG
Organism: Oligia latruncula; assembly: GCA_948474745.1. Lineage (NCBI taxonomy): Eukaryota > Metazoa > Arthropoda > Insecta > Lepidoptera > Noctuidae > Oligia > Oligia latruncula. The sequence goes on from OX419706.1 coordinate 14,689,479, forward strand.
CAACTCACGCTAACGTTCGTGTTCCCAGGCTAGACAAGAATTCCAAGCTAAACATTCAATAGCTTATAAGCAAACGAAAAGATACGAGCGCTTACTAAGTAGTTTTGCAAAAGCATGAGCTGATCTTCTAAATGCATTTTCAACTTTTGCCAGCCCCCTAGTTTAGTTGCGTAACACACTTTCTAATATTAAAATCCATTGCATGTTGGAAAAAATTGTTTTCTCAACAACGTAAATAACGCAATGAATGTTCTTGAACTGTCAAAATGAAAGCCATTGCTACTGATAGTATGTTACGCGATTACCGCGCTGCGCGCTGGTTTGTTGCGCATTTTTTATATCTGCTTCCATTAAACTTTTTCGGATCTCTTAGATAATACCCACATATAAATTCTATAAAAAAAACAGACATGTATGACAACTTAATTTTTATTAAGGGGCTTACAGGACCTAAACACAAAAAACGCAAGTTTTAGAAACAATAATAGTTATGATCGACTACAGTAGACAAAATCAGAAAAAGATTATGATATTCTTCAGAATAATTTTATGCAAGATAGATAGTGGCGCCGATTCTGTTGTTCACAAACTAAACTAAATTTAAGTTCAGGCCTCTTTTTCTTTCTATTTCATTAAGACTAGGACAGAAGATAAATATTAGTTTAGTCCTGTCAAATTAGTCAACGCCTGGCGTAAATTGACGTATTTTTAGTAGCCAATTTTTTAATCTCGTCTAAAGTTGTCTATGGAGTATCTTAGTTTGACAGAACTAAACTAATATTTATCTTCTGTCCTTTTCTTAATGAAATAGAAAGAAAAAGATGCATGAACTTAAATTTAGTTTAGTTTGTGAACAACAGAATCGGCGCCAGTGTGTTGAAACATAATAGGTACCTACAACTAATTTGATACGACAGAAAAAAATCATGAAGATACCTCTAAAACTTTCTTTTTACAATAAAAACCATATTAATAAAATGTACAAACTACAATCATTCTGGTTTTTTGTCAGATTATTCTACAAGCAACATACTGAAACACTAGTGTTTTATTTTTTTAGTCCCAACAATAGATTTTTGATTTTTTGTAATTAAATAATTGCTTCATATTTTGCAATAAATTACCAGCGTTGTGTCATCGCGCTTCTCTGTCTTTTCTATGCAATCCAACAGTGACTGCGCTTTAGGTCATGTAAGCCTCTTAATGTAAAAATAACTTTAAATCCTACACCATAAAGTTCAGCTTACGCTACCACTTCAAACATTTATAAAACTTTTTCAAGAGTGCTAGTCACTCTGAAATCAACTTAAGGGGCTACTATACTACCGAACGATTTCCGACTGTCCATCCATAAACTTCGATCTAATCTCCTAAACTGCTAAGTGGATTTTGGTGCAATTTTCACCACCACTCACGAGTTTTTCGAGCGATGTTCGAGCTCCGGCATTAATTCTAGGTGCGGGGCCGCCATTGAAAGATAAACATCACATCAGCTGTGTCGGTTCCCGCGCTAAACCTGACGCGAGTTTGGCTATGACCCGTTTGACGTATCGCAGGAAAGAGACAGAAGATCTTCTCTTAATGATATGTGAAAAGAACACCTGACAACTGGGGCCAATCTCATACATTTAAGATCGTTCACAGTCTGATCTCAGTTTCAATCTGTCAAAAATACCTCCCTGTCTTAAAATTTTTTATTTGACATGCCGGTTTCCTCACGCTGTTTTCCTTCACCGTTTTGAGAGCAGTGGTGATGGAGTTAAATACACAAAGTAAAGTATAGCCTGTCTGGGTTCGAACTCATGACCACTACTCATGACTGCCACCACGGGCAGGCGGCGGGCGGGGTGGTGGTCGGGGCAACCACACTCAGTTCTCAAACAAACTAATAAAGCCAACAGAATTGACGCAGGATCTGGTAAATAAACCTACTGTCCTCACTCACCCACCATAGCAATATGGTGAGGGGTTGCTGTTTTTTTTTTCAACAACGAGTCATTTTCATAAAAATAAAATAGAACCACCTCACGCCTTGTATTATTAGCTAGTTTTGGGAACTAGCTACGATGACAGCGCCATTTTGACAGTTGCCTCCCCCATTTCCCGCACTGCGTTTTCGATAGCAAGCTCCATTAGTTGTCTTTCTGATATTATCTTCCTTCCTTTTTTTACTTCTTTCCTTTTTTAATTTATTTTCTTCTTTTAGCGATAAGATCGCCCATTGTTGCCCAGTCACCTTAAGTAAAAGTTCTACATTCAAGTTTTTATCATCTCATTTATTATCTGTAATAAAAGCCACGAACACAACGCATAGTGCGTTGTGTTCGTGCCTTCCCATGAATACAAAGAAGAGGGGAAGACGAAGACCTCAAACACATAGAAAAAGCCTAACCTATCCATGGATGACGAAGGTCCAAAAGGACATGAGTGAGATGGGAGTTACAGAAGATGACGACCGAAATAAATGGCGTCACATCGCATGATTGGGTAAGCCAACCCCGCGTAACGGGAAAAGGAGAGGTCAAAAAAGAAGATCTGTAATTCGTATGCTGTGCCTACATAATAATGAGTATTCTATTCTATTCTTTTATATTTTGAAGTGCAACTTCTGTGTCATCTTTTGTATTAAACTCGTTGCCATGGTTACTTCCGACAGGATAGCAAGTTATGACGTAATACAATGAAATATTGTTCTAATGCGTGACCAGCTGAATTACCGATTACAGTTCTATTGAGTATATAGTTTCAGGTATTTGAAAATTCATGTTTGAATTTTTGATTCATTGTTGATTTTGACAATTTTGATTCATGGTTGATTTTGACAATTTTGATTCATGGTTGATTTCGACAATTTTGATTCATGGTTGATTTTGACATTTTTGATTCATTGTGGATTTTGACTTTTTGTTACTATCTGACTTTATTTTGAGAACAGTGGAAACTAGTACTGTGTAAATGAACCATTTCGTTGACTAAACAAATAAATAGTTTATTTCGACCAACAATATTGATGAACCAAAGTAGGCACAAAAGCATACAATTTAAAAGACTTCATATACGAGACGTCTGCCTAGCCTTTTCCCAACTATGTTGGGGTCGGCTACCAGTCTAACCGGATGCAGCTGAATACCAGTATTTTACATGAAGCGGCTGCCTATCTGACCTCCACAACCCAGTTACTGGGTAATACGATACCCCTTGGTAAGACTGGTTGTTAGACTTTCGGGCTTCTGACTACCCATAACGACTGTCAAAGATCCACGAATGACAGCCGGGACCAACTTCCGAGGCACGGCTCCTCCGTGCTTCGGTAGTTGGTTGGAAATCTAACTTAGAAAGATGTATTCTCTAAATATGTACCTGTTATTGTCGCGAATCATATTTTGATCAAGATACAACCTGACACTGACCTGCAAATTGCAAAAAACGTAAGAAAATTTGAATTTCGCGGTCTCAACTACCCATTCACCTTAATATAGAATGCGTAGAATAGTACTACACTAATTAAATGCAGAACCGTGTGTTCTGGTGAAATTTAGAGGCCTATTGCAAGTTAATTCACTCTGTAAAAGCACAGTCTATACATCATACAGACGTTCGACGAAGCCGTCTAGACAGAGCAATCGTGCGGGGTGTGAGGGGCGAGACGCGGGAGGTGCGAGCCCGAACTGCATACTGCCACCGTGTTAGTAGTTCGGGACATAACTTTCAGGGTTGATGATTTCGACTTTTCGGTATTGATTTTATTATTGGGATACTATTTTCAAAAATGTAATGGTACACATTTTATTTCATTTTTAGTTTATGAAGACAAATACAGAGATACGACATGTAACATTTGAGTGCTTGCTTATTTGTTTAGTTTTTCTAATTATTTTACTTTTCTTTTCAACTTAATTTTTTTTACTTGACATTTCCATGGCTTTTGAGGACGCTAAAGCCGATAGTGCAGTCAAAACGAAAATCCAAAATGGCGGCTGCAAAAATTTTCAAATTTTTCAACATGGGTGTCGTTTCCAAGAATTTCAAGGGTGCTGACAACGAATATGAGGTCATAATCAAAATTCAAGATGGCGGCTGCGAAAATTTTCAAATTTTTCATCATGGGTGTCGTTTCCAAGGATTTCGAGGGTGCTGACAACGAATATGAGGTCATAATCAAAATTCAAGATGGCGGCTTCGAAAATTTTCAAATTTCATCATGGGTGTCGTTTCCAAGGATTTCAGGGGTGCTGACAACGAATATGAGGTCATAATCAAAATTCAAGATGGCGGCTGCGAAAATTATAAATTTTTTCATCATGGGTGTCGCTTCCAAGGATTTCGAGGGTGCTGACATCGAATATGAGGTCATAATCAAAATTCAAGATGGCGGCTGCGAAAATTTTCAAATTTCGTCATGGGTGTCGTTTCCAAAGATTTCGAGGGTGCTGACAGCGAATATGAGGTCAAAATCAAAATTCAAGATGGCGGCTGCGAAACAATGTAATTTTTCATCATAGATGTCGTTTGGCCAATTGTTTGAAAATGGGACTGCGACACTATCTGATGTAGAAAAACGTATGTTAAGTAGAATAATTCCATTCGTAAAAATGGTCAAACTCAGCGGTCGTAGGTACCAGTCATCACTCCAGTTTCCTCATCAATCTAGGAAAAAAATAATTTTCAAGTTTTACTTAATATTCCTCATTCCCTTTCAATATAGTGTACATTATTCTACTTGTCAAGCCCTTGCATTTGATACTTACCTATATTGAAGGAGTTGTGAAAAAAAAAATGTAATTCGTCCTTTTGTGGTGGCGGTCATCTTGGATTTGAAATTTATCATAGTGTATAGTATTCCACTAGTCAAGCCCTTTCATTTGATACCCATATTGAGGGAGTTGTGAAAAATTATGTAATCCGCCATTTTGTGGTGGGGGCCATCCTGAACCGATTTTCATCAAACATAGCTAAGAACACTTCTGACTAATTCACCATCGGTTCAAAATCGGTTCATCCGTTCGGGAGCTACGATGCCACAGACAGACACACAACACACAGACACGTCAAACTTGTAACACCCCGTCGTTTTTGCGTGGGGGGTTAAAAAGACGATATTTTGATAATTGTTAATTATTGTTTATGATAATAGTAATGTTGAGGACGATGTTGATCTCAAATAAATAAATTAATATTGTTTACTTGAGACAAGTGACAACCCTAGCTGTCACGACAATGTCTAGACGTTGTCGGCATTTACCACGAGATCAAAGGCGTCGACCTACTGTATGGTTTTTATACTGTGGTAAAAGTATTTATTTCATATAAACCATTTACAGTCACTTTAGAATTGTCAAGGAGTTGGTCAGTCAGAAAAACGAAGCTAGTTGCACATTCGAAAGTTTAGTAGGTACCTATGGAGAGAATGGGCAAGCAACTACATGGGAAACTTTAATCTGACAGAATCAAATCTAATTATAATAATATATTTTACACAACACCGATCTAAACTAAACCCCCCCCCCACACGAAAAGACAACCCCTCTAACATTCCCCCCCCCCTTCAAAACTAAAGCCTCCAACACGGAATTAAAAGTGGAATTCAGAACAAAGCTCTGGGACATCCAGTAGTGCACATCTGTGTCAACAATAAGGCGGCATCTGGGCGACGCAGGTGTGTACCTCGCTTTACGTATAAATTGTAACAGGGAAATTCCAATAACGGAGGGTTCCTTTGAGATTTAGTGGGTACGACACGGTGGCGTGATGGATCGGGACTGTGACTGTGGAACCTTGTGGTGAAATTGGTGTTGTTATTGAAATTCTCGGTAGCTGCCTGTGTGACCTGTGTCGTCTGTGTTTGGCAATAGGCTCGTTTGTATGAACAACTCTGTTTATTCCTTTGGGGAATATAGATTTGCTGCTAGCGGTTATGTGTTGGACAAATTGCTATTGTTATTATTAACTTGCTACGCAATGAACATCTGCAGTGAATATACCCATTACGATTTAAAAAAAAAGTCTGGGTCTTTCGTATTTCTTTGGTCTGCGGATGGTACCTATTGTTGATCGAGGGGTCTGGGTATTTATTCTGTATAATTATTTAATGTTGCTATTAGTACCTAATATTATATTAATTAGCACACCATTAGGATTATTTGTTATTATTAGCACACCTCAGTATGTTATAAACTTACAATGTACGGTCACCAAGAGAGATAAGTAACCAGGGTCGTCGGATATAGTTGAAGTTTAGTAAGAAACCCAATGATTTCAAAAGTAAGGATACGCCCATCTGAACATTTTACATAGACGTTCTCCATACAAGCAAAAGTAACGCCATCTGCCATAAATCATACGAACTACGTGAGTGCAGCGTTGCATAGGTCGACGACGTAACCTTGTACGTGCGTACTTACTTAAATGTTTTTTTATCACATTATGTCGTCAGTCAATATAAGTCAGTTGCATGCCGATATCCTTTAAACTCAGAATACCAGATTCTCAAAATACCAGATTCTGAAAATAAAAGATTCTCAATATATCAGATTTCAGACAGTCGAAATCAAAATTTAGTAATATTACAAAAAAAAAAACCTAGCTAGTTTTTGCAGCAAATAGACTGCATATTGCACATTTTGCAATAAAATACTGTTTGGTTTTCTTATATTATTACCTATTTTGATTCATTGACATTGTTGTCATGAAGATAAAAAGCTCTCCTTCTCCTTAGTTTGGAAATCTGTAATTTAAATATTATTTGTATCGTATTCGCTATCGCATATTGTATAAAAATCGTTTATACCTGTCTTCTCCTAATTTGGTACCAAAATTCAAAATTACTTACACTACGTTCATGAGACAAAAATAAAACAGAAATAAAAAAAATTACGTCCGTACAAGGTTACTTTGTTCACTTCGAGGAGCCATTGTCAGCCATTGGCCACACAATGGCCGCCATTGTAAAATAATTGTCGCTGTAGATAAAAATGTGTTTATTTAATCATTTAATTGCAACAAAAATAATGTAAGGTTACATTCCGATGATACGATATCCCATGTTTCTTTTTAATTTTTGCAGCCTTTTACCACGCAACTAGGCATTTTTATGACAGGCAAATACACGTTCTCTCCTTCGCGCGCACCACTGTCAACTGAGTCACGTTGGCCCTAAAACCGTCATTTTAGGGCCAGCGCGTTGGTGCCATTTAGTCGCGCGGTTAGCCCGGTCCTTACGCTAGTAAATAATATGTCAATGAAGAAACCGATCGATGTTTTCGAATAAAAATTAATTTAGTTAATAGAAAACAAACAGTTCATTTATCAAATTATATTTCATTCGGAAACATCCATCGGTTTCTTACTAAATATCTTGATCAGATCATGAACTACATAATATTAGTTTATTCCCTTTTGATTTCCATCGCGTTTCTTTACGTCTACAAGTCGAGTCGCAGTCGTCCCGGACAGCTAAAGAGCTCTCAATAACATAAAGGGTTAGATTTCGTGAATAGACTGCCGAGTTATTAGATTTTTTTGTCCAGAAGTTATGGTGATCGTATTTTCTTCACTTCAATTATACTGATCTAGGTCTATCGAATTGTCCCTTCATGTGATTTAATATTTCTTCTTTGTTTCCATCCGGATAACTTCTAGGGTTTTATTATCACTCGATATTACTGACAAAATGTCTGTCATTTTGCTAGATATGGTCCCAAAAATTAGCAAATGAATGAAGTGTGTAACTAGCTTTATTGATTAAGTAGCTTCTGCCCGCGACTTCGTCCGCGTGAAATTTCACCCTTCACCCTCTTAGGGGTGGAATTTCGAAAAACCCTTTCTTATTGGATACCTACTCTTCACAAAGAACACACGTTCCAAATTTCATGTCATTAGGACCAGTGGTTTAGGCTGTGCGTTGATATATCAGTCAGTCAGGACTTTGAATTTTATATACAAGATTATTGGTAAAATATTAACAACCTCTTTAGAGGTCACTGTACTCATCATTATGACCAACTTTTACTATGGGACCAAACCTGAAATCGCAAAAAAAATCCGCTGTTCCCTACATTTTGACGAGTTATACGAACATAAATGTAGGGAACAGCTGATTTTTTTTTCGCGATGGGCAAAATATTACCAAAATGTTGATAACCCAATCTCTCGATCCTCAGCTCCTATAAATAGTTGACATAGGACCTAGCAACAGTGTTACCAGCACCATTCGTGTGTGACGTCAAAAGGCGTTCGGTTACATTGTTTTTGGCAACACCTGTGTCAACCATGGCGCGTGCGCTCCGGCGCCGGCGCAGGGGCCCGGGTGTGCGACTGACGAATACTGACGATCTTTAGTGTTTTATGTGTATTTTAATGGCGCTTTAACAATATGTTCTTAATGACAGATCTTTTTGAAGTTTTTGCAGCCGCCATATTGGTTTATTATTTTGACCTCACTATCAGCTTTAGCACCTTCGAAAACCATGAAACTAGCTCAAAAAGTCAAGACTCGAGTCGTATGAGGTTTCGCAAGCCGCGTTAAAGAGCTTCCTTCCAAAAACCTCTAATTTGACTACATATCTCGCTGAGATTTTCGCTGAGATGAGATTGCGTTCTGAATATGAACGTTTCTTATGTATTTACGGGAATTGGTCTTTTGGTCCTTTGATACTACCTAAGTCTCTAAAAACGGTTAAATGGCAGAGGAAAAGAAAAGGACCTTGATTCTTTCTTTATAAATTCTTTCTTATTTTGGCCGTGAACTGTGATAGAGTGTTCTCGACAACAGACGTTTGGTTTAAATATTGTTTTTGGCGGAAACAACTGTGCAAACACTCAGCGCATGTGGCGGCTGCGTCTGCGCACTGTCGCGACTTTTTGATGATTTCTCTTATTTGCTCTTGTTGCATGTTAATTTTGTAGTTGACATGGCAAAAATAATGTATCTCTAATTAATAAAAATCTTGAATTCATTCACTGACAGCAACGAAGCATGAAACTTTGCACAAAAGTTACTTAAGGGGCTTACATGACCTAAAGCGCGGTCACTGTCAGACTACATACTCGTAGAAAAGAAAGAGAAGCGTGATGACACAACGCTGGTAATTTATTGCAAAATATGAAGCAATTATTTAATTACAAAAAATCTATTGTTTGGACAAAAAAATTAAAACACTAGTATTTTAGTATGTTTCTTGTAGAATAATCTGACAAAAAATCTATAATTATAATTGTATCTTAGTATGGTTTTTATTGTAAAAATAAAGTTTTTAGAGGTATCTTCATGATTTTTTTTATCGTATCAAATTAGTTGTATTATGTTTTCAACACACTATCTACCATACTACTTAGCATTATCCTGAAGAATATCATATATTTTTCTAATTTTGTTACTGTAATCGATCATATACTTTTATTGTTTCTAAAACTTGCGTTTTTGGTGTTTAGGTCCTGTAAGCCCTCTTAAATAACGATAGTGAGCACTAAGGAAGGATTTTTGAAAATTCATCCCCTAAAGAGGTTAAAAGGGGGATAAACTGGTGACACGAAGTTGGAAACTCCCGTAACTTCGACTGAAACTATGTATTTCGTGGCGAGAGAGTAAACCCCTTGGCCCGAAACTGCAGTGCAGGAAAATGTCACCAAAATATTGTTATCAATACTCAAACAATTACACACATATGTACATAATGAATGTCGAGGTAATTCAGCTGCTAGACAACATGGACAAAGAGCTTAGGCTAAAGAGAACTAAACCATTTGAGTTAGTGTAGTATTTATATAGTGAATGAATAATAGTGCGGTGATAATGGTGCTTTATCATGTACCACATGAACAAAGTGTTTTATCAATTATCAGACACAAAGAAAGTGCTACGAAACTGTGCAAAAGTGCAAATTGACACTATTCTTAGGTATAACATAATCTATGTCGTAAAATATTAAGTTAGACTTAAATTGCTTATTAGTCTATTAGGCTAATAAATTACTAAGAACATTCGTTTTATTTTTATTTGTAATGGGTTTGCTCTTGACTCTAGTCTAGGTCAGAGGTGACAGAGACAAAGTCGGAGCTTACCCAGAAGAGGCCTGTTCACTCATACTTTGAAGAGATTTGGGTTGTATGCGTTCGGAAACACAGACGCAGGTAGAGAGTTCCACTCTTTTGCTGTTAAAAAAGAAGAAAAAATACTCACATTACACAGTTGCGTCCACAATACCAAAGGATTACTTACAAAACACATTACAAACTGCACTTTTGAACAGTCCAAGATCTGGTCACAAGTTAAACTTAGCTTCCGTCCCTGCCTCGTACAGATAACTCTTGCCAGGCAAACGCTTAAATCATAGTATAATTAGTGTGTCCCCAGGTGCTGTGCTCAGCTGTGAGCTCCTAATCGCACCATTACGCGCACCATAACGAGAGCACCTAATGATGCTGATGCGGAACACTGGTGCCTGTGACCAGCGGGGTAATTGGGTAACACACTAACTATAGAAGGCTTTCATTTTGACAGTTCAACAATATTCATTGCGTTATTTACGTTGTTGAGCAGACTAATTTTTCGAACATATGAAGCAATAGATTAGCTATAGGTATATCCTTCAAAATGATTCAGATTGTTGTAAGGTTTTAGGTAGAAGTGTTAGTGGGAAAAAAGGTTAGGAAGATTATGAAGATACTAGCTTCTGCCCGTGACACTGTCCGCCTGAAATTTCTAGCTCCCCTAAGCCACCGTCGTCGCGTTGCATCGCATCGTCTGCCCGCAAAAAACAAAATCGGTCCAGCTGTTTCGGAGATTAGCCGGAACAGACAGACACTAATAATTTTAAGCATTGTTTTTTGTGATAATTACCCTATATACTTTCATATACATTTAGTAACAAGCTGTTATTTTGACATTACAAAAAATCAATATTAAAATAATTTATTTGCTTAAGTATTAGGTACAGAAACTTAAATGTCGGAGTGCAAATTTTACATAATTAATTCATTACTAGCTGCGCCCCGCGGTTTCACCCGCGAATGTCGATCCCGTGGGAATATCGGGATAAAAAGTAGCCTTTATTTTAATCCAGGGTGTCAGCTACCTCCATACAAAACTTTATCAAAATTGGTCCAGCCGTTTGAGCGTGAAGAAGTAACAAACATATAAACACGTCACCCCCACACACACTCAAACTTTCGCCTTTATAATATTAGTGTGATTTATAAATGACTTATTAAAACTTTAGCATAATTAGCCTATAATGTTCCCACTGCTGGGACACAGGCTTCCTCTAGGCGAGAGGGAAAAACTTTATGCACTTTAGGTACCTACCTAACCGTTCGGCGCGGAGATTGGATAACCCTACTTAGTGTCGCTAGTTTTTAAATATTTTTGGGACAAAATTTAACATGGGGTAAAAATTATGCCATCAAAAACATACCTTGTAAAAAAAGCCAAGTCTCGCAACTCAGTTCTTCTACCGTAAAAAGTTGTGAGATCCATGAAATACCAAGTCGGTTAATTTATTCACTCCCTACTTAAGGAACCTTCTGTCTTAAGTTATTACATAATTAGCTAACCTAACAACATCTTGTAGTGACCATCAATATTAAAAATCTTTTGTGTTTTAAATAAACAGATTGACTTGGCAATCGCACTGTGAGATACATTGTGTTTTCATGCGATGGCGATAGCCAAGTCAATTTATTTATTTAAAACATAGAAGATTTTTAATATTGATGGTCACTACAAGATGTTGTTAGGTTAGCTAATTATGTAATAACTTAAGACAGAAGGTTCCTTAAGTAGGGAGTGAATAAATTAACCGACTTGGTATTTCATGGATCTCACAACTTTTTACGGTAGAAGAACTGAGTTGCGAGACTTGGCTTTTTTTACAAGGTATGTTTTTGATGGCATCTCACTTCTTTTTGTAGATAGTCCTACTTTTTTTCCTTTCCGGTACCTTTTTAACTTTTTATTTTTAACATAATCCTTTGACCATTTTACAAGTTACCTTTGAACATAATTATATCTAGGTACCTATCTACACCTATTATTCCATTATATTATATACTAGCTTCCGCCCGCTTCTTCGCTCGATAAAAAAACTACCGCAAGTCCTTCCCCGGGATGCAATCTATCTCTCTGCCAAATTTTATCGAAATCCGTTCAGTGGTTTAGGCGTGAAAAGGTAACATACAGACAGACAGACAGACAGAGTTACTTTCGAATTTATAACATTAATATGGATAATTGTTATTTTCCTCGCTAGAGAGCTCCGATAAACGCGTGCGATCGCTGCTAATCTTAAAGTGCTAATAGGGCGAAGCGCGTTTTTGTTTTTTGACTATGGCATCTCGTAGTTGACCTTATTCTTCTTCTTAGCGTGTCGATAGCAATCTAAATGGACTTGGCCCAGAATTCGGCTACTTGTTTGGCGACTTCACCAGCGTCCATCAGTTCCTGTAACGTGCAGCTGACAGGACACGCAGGACACGATATTAAGTACCAGCTTTGCATGGGCAGAACGGCTCCACACGGGGCACGCGAATTCTCCCGCAGAAAAAGATAGCGCCAGTCCAGTAGTCTGCATAACTTCAGGCGAAGCACCCCATTTCGATGAGACCAGTCGACGTAGAAGACTGTTGCGAGTGTGCACCTTCTGCTTGATATTTTTGCAGTTTTTGCTGAATGTTAAAGACCTATCAAGGGTAATACCAAGATATTTAGGGGAGTTGCTGAGCTCGAGGTACACCCCACCCCAAACGATGAGAGGTCGTGACTACTTAACCGTATTATCCTGTCGTTGCCTAAGGTAAACTCACCAGCGCAACCGCAATTTCCTTACTTTTTAAATCTGTAATATCTTCAAAAATATTCATTTAAATTACATGCTTCAAAGGGCCAAATTGATCTATAGTAAATGCACAATGTATTTAAGGTACCTAATTGGATATAGATTAATGCTGTATTGCTTAAAATCGCTTCGTAAACAAGCCACTATTTCTCGTAAAAAGTAAAGGATAAAAAATGGTTATTGTGGGTTATCCCTAACAGATAGACATATACCATCGCGGACTTTTTTGTAGACCTTTTTAAGGTGTGCAATACTGTAGTACATTATTTTGATCTATCTCGTAGGGTTCAGCTAGCTTTTGCAATATAAGCGCAAGAAAATCTGTTTATTTACGACATCACATTAGAAACCTCGAAAATTATCAGTGTTTCTCTACTATATTATGCATGTATTATACAAATAAACCTTCCTTTTGAATCATTCTATCTATTAAAAAAACTGCATCAAAATCCGTTGCGCAATCATCCATAGGGACAGACAGACAGCGGGAAGCGACTTTGTTCAGGTACACTGATTCATTAACTGCAAATGTAACTTTGTAATTCTATATATTTATATGGGATTACAAAGTTATTTATGCAGTTGGTGTATCTAGAAAAGTGGAACGAAATTGCAAAATATTTTAGTTTTTCCTTGATTTATACACTAAACGCTAATTGTGTTCTAAATTTGAAGCTTCTATGTCTGCTAGAAGTGCCTTAGAGTTTTGATGATCGGTCAGTCAGTCAGTGAGTGACAAAATTAAGAAACTTTGACTAGTTATAATTCTTAAACTACTGGTTCAAGTTGAATGAAATTTGAAATATACCGTGTTTATACAATACCTGCTTGATTACTGAAAATTCAGGTCTCTAGTTTTATCCACAACGAAGTTATAGGGGGTCGAAAATGTCCTGAACTGCTTCGAGAAAAGGATGGTACGGCCGTGCCGCTTTTTGCTCGAATTGGCGGGGGCACTGCCGTGCCCCCAGATATCTAGGTACCTATCTACACCTATTATTCCATTAGATTGTACATAATTATACAGGTACACTGATTCATTAACTGCAAATGTAACTTTGTAATCCTATATATTTATATGGGATTACAAAGTTATTTGTGCAGTTTGTGTATCTAGAAAAGCGGACCGAAATTGCAAAATATTTTAGTTTTTCCTTGATTTATACACTAAACACTAATTGTATTCTAAATTTGAAGCTTCTATGTCTGCTAGAAGTGCCTTAGAATTTTGATGATCGGTCAGTCAGAACGTCCAAATCGTTGGCAAGGTAATCCAAACTTACCTTTGAACATAATCCGTTGATTAACTATTTTACAAGTTACCTTTGAACATAATTATATCTAGGTACCTATCTACACCTATTATTCCATTAGATTGTACATAATTATACAGGTACACTGATTCATTAACTGCAAATATAACTTTGTAATCCTATATATTTATATGGGATTACAAAGTTATTTGTGCAGTTTGTGTATCTAGAAAAGCGGACCGAAATTGCAAAATATTTTAGTTTTTCCTTGATTTATACACTAAACACTAATTGTATTCTAAATTTGAAGCTTCTATGTCTGCTAGAAGTGCCTTAGAATTTTGATGATCGGTCAGTCAGTCAGTGAGTGACAAAATTAAGAAACTTTGACTAGTTATAATTCTTAAACTACTGGTTCAAATTGAATGAAATTTGAAATATACCGTGTTTATACAATACCTGCTTGATTACTGAAAATTCAGGTCTCTAGTTTTATCCACAACGAAGTTATAGGGGGTCGAAAATGGCTTGAACTGCTTCGAGAAAAGGATGGTACGGCCGTGCCGCTTTTTGCTCGACTTGGCGGGGGCACTGCCGTGCCCCCCGATTGAAATCGATTCAGTTACTTATTCTGAACAAACTATATTCAGGTTTCGCATATACTAAAAATAACGTAGTTTATATCCAACCCACAAGTCTGTGATCCAACCGCTCCCGCCACAATCCGCGCGCTTCTGGCGTAAACGCCTCTCGTTCCTGCTCGGGCAAATGTGTTAAAAAACGCTTAAATTTAGAAATTGGTAGTATTTTTATTGTACTCGGAATTATATAATACAATTTGATGCACAAGATAATATCTGTTGTTCGATGTGAGTGTGAGATTCGTGTTGGGTTGATATACATAATCACTAATCAGCCTATAATGTTCCCACTGCTGGGACACACGCCTCCTCTTCGTGAGAGGGAGTGGGTAATCCACCACGCGAGCCCATTGTGAGTAGGTAGATGTCACATGTCTTCGAATTTTTGGTTCTAGGACATGCCGGTTTCCTCACGATGTTTTCCTTCACCGTTTTGAGAGCAGTGGTGATGACACAAAGTAAAGCGCCTGTCTGGGTTCGAACCTACGACCTACAACTCGTAAGATAGGTATGATACAGCTTGCTAGTATTATAAGATCGAAGGGCATAGTAGGTACCTATCTTGTCGCTTGCTGAAAAAGAAACTTATGTTTGAAAATAAATATACATGATTCGAAGATGTAGATGCACGGTAAGGTACGTATCTTATATTTTCTTAAGAAAAAGGCGACAAACAGAAACTTCAATTTTATTTATAGACAAAACATTAAAAAAAAATTGCGGGCTGATTCATTCTTAAGCTACTATTAAAAAGCTGTTATTTTGACATTTCAAACACACATTATAATTTTATTTATCGATGTAGATGTATAGACAATAATATTTATGTAGGTTTAATAATGTATATTTTATTAAGAAAATGCCATACGCTTGCAATTTGGTGTCATGATTATTTGGTATTTTTAACCGACTTCAAAAAAGAAGGAGGTTTCTCAATTCGACCGTATATTTTTTTTTTTTTTTTTTTTTTTATGTGTGTTCGCGGATTACTTCGTCGTTTATGAACCGATTTTGATTATTCTTTTTTTGTTGGAAAGGAGATATGCCAAGGGTGGTCCCATGATAAGAAAACCAGGATCTGATGATGGCATCCCAGTGAAATCGAGGGGAACTTTCGCAAATCGTAGGAGCGACTAGTGCGTTTGTTAATTTTTTCATTAGGTATTTTAAAGCACTACAATTTAATGAAGGCCTGGAGTCGATCTGATGATGAAGCCGAAAGACAGTCGAGGGAACTCCTCAACGGTTTACAGCAGTTACCTTGTGTTTGGGCTTGATTAATTTGTATTGATGAGAACTTTACACCTACATGGTTGTGACTGTCATTCGGGGTCTGATGATGAAGACGAAGGACAGTTAAGGGAACTCCTCAACAGTTTACAGTAGCTACCTTGTGTTTGGACGATTTACAGCAGTTTTTGTTGGGCTTACTTCATACGGTTCAATATGCCAAAATGTTCAGTTCGTACAATAATAATACCTAATTAAGATTGTAGTTTTACATAGGACGACCACTACCTACTAGTCATGCTGATGCGTCAATTTGAAACCGAATTTAAGTTGAGTAATCGCGTCATTTCTAGCAATGCTCTTTCGTCGTGTGGCCTACTCAATAATTAAAGTAACTTGAGCATTTGCTCTCGGAAATCATCATTTGGTAAAGTGGAGCTGATGATGAAGACCACAGATAGCCATCGGAACTACTCAATGACAAATATTTCACGGGTTGCGATTCGGTTACTTTAATATGGTTGCTAAGCAATTTATGCTCGTTACAATGCGTATGGTGAGTGGTTGTTGAGGAGTTCTCCTGGCTCTTACCAGGAGAACTCCTCAACAATAAACGTCCCAGCATCGGGAAAAGCAATATTTTGTAACATGTGATGAGCAGTTGACATTAGGCTATTGTAACTTAGATAAAAAAGCTTGTAATTACAAACTGACCCACTAAAAAGTGAAAAATAAAAACTTTTTACAAAAAAAAAACAACCGACTTCCAAAAAATACACTACAAATTGAAAAATAACTTTAATTTCGGAAGTCGGTGTCATTAAACGAAAATGCGGAACCAAAGACACCGACTTCCGAAATTAAAGTTATTTTTCAATTTGTAGTGTATTTTTTGGAAGTCGGTTGTTTTTTTTTTGTAAAAAGTTTTTTTAAGGACAACGATCTCATTGTTTTGTAAACTTAGTTTGTAGTGTAATACTAACATAGTTTTAAGATCTTTGTAACTAACAATTATTATGGATGTACTAACACTAGTGTATAAGTTGTGTGTATGTATATCTACTAACAAATTGGATTTTATGATCAGAAAAATAAATGAATTGAATTGAATAACGGTCGAAAATGAGATTTCAAACAATAATTCTTAATTGTACCTACACCAAACAGTGTATATTAAAAAAATAAAGTTCATGAAACCTTTTCGAGATAGAGAGAGATCACAATATATGGTTTATTAATGTTCATCTTGACATGATCCATTAATACCATTACACTCAGCTCCCAAGACCGCACCAGGCGTCCCGTCCTTCATATCTTCTTCATCTCCAGACACAATCCCTTTGTCTTTCGGAAACTTGACTTGAATATCATTTTCAAACTCTTCTTCTTTTTCAAAATCTGGATTTCTCACTTCAGTAATTTTCCTTTTCACTGTTTGTTTGGCATTCACGATTTGTGTATCATTATCGTCAATGAATTCACAGATCCAATCATCATAGCTTAGCGCACTTGGATAAACGAAGTTAGATGATATTGTCAATATGTTAAGTGAACATATTATAAAACAAAACAAATGGAGTTTCATGATTGTTTCACTAAAGATTGTGTCCTCGAATGACTGAAATTCTGATCCCGTGGTCACGAGCTACACGCTCAAGCGAAGCGTCCTGCGCAGTCGACTGCGGGGGAAACAAATGAAAGAAGTTGTTTGGAGAAACAGGTAATAGGTGATGTGACTAGAGATGTGCCGTTGCCGGAAATATTGCCCGAAGTGGGAATATTGGTGGAAATATTGCCGGCAATATTGCCGGGAGTGGAAATATTTGGGAATATTGCTTAATTATAAGTCTGATTAACTACGGAAACTTTTTACAATACTTAAAATTAGCATTTAAAGGCCATAATCTACATTGTGTACAATAAAATATTTTTTTGGGTAAAATTGCCAATAATGCCCGGCATTTTTGACAATATTCCCGGTATTTTACCGGCAATATTGCCTATATTGCCATACACGGTAGTGACTATTAGAAATAACACATAAATATTGAGATTAGAATTGAAAATCGTTGTGTATTGAATAAAACTGGCCAAGTGCGAGTTGGACTCGCACACGAAGGGTTCCGTACCACAAGGCGAAAACACCGAAAAAAAAAACACATTTGTTGTATGGGAACCCCCCTTAAATATTTGTTTTATTTTGTTTTTAGTATTTGTTGTTATAGCGGCAACAGAAATACATAATTTGTAAAAATTTCAACTGTCTAGCTATCGCGGTTCTTGAGATACAGCCTGGTGACAGACAGACGGACGGACGGACAAACGGACAGACAGCGAATTCTTACTAATAGGGTCCCGTTTTTAGGGTTCCGTAGCCAAATGGCAAAAAACGGAACCCTTATGGATTCGTCATGTCTGTCCGTCCGTATGTAACAGCCACTTTTTTCCGAAATTATAAGAACTATACTGTTGAAACTTGGTCAGTAGATGTATTCTGTGAACCGCATTAAGATTTTCACATAAAAATAGAAAAAAACAATAAATTTTGGGGGTTCCCCATACTTAGAACTGAAACTCAAAAATTTTTTTTTCATGAAACCCATTCCTGTGGGGTATCTATGGATAGCTCTTTAAAAATGATATTGAGGTTTCTAATATAATTTTTTTCTAAAATGAATAGTTTGCGTGAGAGACACTTCCAAAGTGGTAAAATGTGTGTCCCCCCACCTGTAACTTCTAAAATAAGAGAATGATAAAACTAATAAAAATATATGATGTACATTACCATGTAAACTTCCACCGAAAATTGGTTTGAACGAGATCTAATAAGTAGCTCGCCTGTGAAAATTTAAAAACATATGATGGTACGGAACCCTCGGTGCGTGAGTCCGACTCGCTCTTGCCCGGTTTTTTAACCCTTTGGGTACGGAACCCTAAAAAGGCATAAATTCGAAACATTTCTTTTAATGTTGTACTTGTTTTTCATATACATATAAAATACAGGTATAAGTATATGTATAATATTGGAAATAACAAAGTGTCAATCTTTACAAATATTTTATGATCGATATACTACACTAAATATAACTAAACGATGATTACAATTGCAGTAATAATAAAATATATTGGTATTATTTGACAGGCAACTTTGGCAATATTGCCAATGTTGCCGGCAATATTGGTATTTTACCGGTAGCGGCAACATTGGGAATATTGCCGGCAGTGGCAATATTGCCACCAGGCACATCACTAGATGTGACTTTTAACGTGTAGGTATTGCTTTACATGAAATTTAAAGATGCTATTCTACATCGGGCATCGAGGTCACTTTGAAAGACTAAGTTCCGTATTTTATGAAAACTGCGTGGCTGACATCGACACGAAACTTATTACCATGGTTCAGTACATGATTCTGACCTCTCCTGCGTTGAAAACTTTCATCGGTTGCTATGCCATGCGCCGCGCCGTGGTGGTTCGGGGAACAAGAAATTTCACGCGGACGAAGTCTAGATATTATATCGCAATACAATACATGTCTTTACATCATTTCCGTAATATGGTCACGCACTGAGATACGAATGCCGCGTCTAGTCTCTTCTTTAATCTTTGTTCAAGGTTCAAACTTGTTCAACTTTGGTATTTCTTTATGCATATCTAAGACAATAATTTACCTATATGGAGATCGAAACACTTTTGAACGAAAATGTGCGATTATATAGAATTTAAGTGGTCAACCTTGGAGATGAGTCTAAAAGGATATACATATTTAAGATAACTGTTATCGCAGTATTTCGACATATTAATAAATATTTACGTCTCTGACATTTCTCGGGACCCAGTGATCCGTAACACACTATCAATCACAATCTGAATCATTTTGAAGGATATTGTTAATCCATTGCTTCTTAAGTTTGAAAAATTTCTCCAAACAAAAGCCATTGCTACTGTTAGTGTTTAAAAAAAAAATGTACTAACATTTTTGACATGTTTTTGACATTGATTGTTGCTGAGATGAGATTGCGACTAGATTTTGAACGTTTTTACGGGAATTACGGGAATTGACCTTCAGGTCCCTGGACCTTTGCAAGGTGTACGAGGGCCCGAAGTCAACTCACAGAGGTCCGTTCGGTGCTTTTAATGAAATGAGGCACCAAACGACGATTATCCCTGTACGCACTATGCAAGTGTACCCAAGGACCCCCGGAACCCCCGGATAGTGTCAACATATACTATTATGCACAAGGCATCCACTAAGTATAATTTGTTAAAACACTCGTTTTACTGGTTATGCCTAAATCAAAACTCAGAAAATAAAAAAATCATAATCAAGTCATTTATTCAAATTATGGAAAGAATCAGCACTTTTCGAACGTCAAAATTACATAAGGCAGTCCTTCAAAGCAGCCGACCTTCACCACTCCTAGTGCTTCAGCTGGAAACAAGAAGTGGCGGAACAAATTCCCCAGCAGCACAGCTGTCTGTTCAGTAGGATGAAACTCTTGGTTGTCGACAATATAAGTAGTATGCACATGGATGCTTAGCGCGCTATGGAGCGGGGTATGCTCGGAGTCTCTTTGAAGGATAAAATCAGGAATGAAATAAGTAAGCAAACTAAAGTGGCGGTGGGCTGGCCATGTTTGTCGAACGACCGATAGCCGGTGGAGCAGACGAGTCCTGGAGTGGAGACCGAGTATCGGCAAGCGTAGTGTGGGACGCCCCCCAGCTAGATGGGCGGACGACCGGAAGGTGGCTACCGGAAGGTGGCTGGGACAGACTAGACGGAAGGCGGAAGTCAAGGTGTTGTGGAGCAGCTTGGAAAAGACCTATGTCCAGCTGTGGACTGCAATAGGCTGAGTTGAAAGCAATTCACATTACGAGTTACATTTATTGTATTTTTTCATCATAGTATAGCTACTAGTGTAAATAAATAGTTAGTTGTTTAATAACTTACTATTGTATAATAAACAAATCAATCACTCTGCGTTTTTCCAACTATGTTATGGTCGGCTTCCAGTCTAAGCGGATACAGATGAATACCAGGAATTTACATGAAGTGATTTCCTATCTGACCTCCACAACCCAGTTACTAGGTAACACGATACCTTTTGGTAAGACTGGTTATCAGACTTTTGGGCTTCTGTACTGCGCTGTCAAATATCCACGAATGACAGCCGGGGACCAAGATTAGGTACTTGTAAATAAAACAGTTAACAAATTGCATTCACTTTTATTAATGTTCTAGACAACATTGATACCATCACAATAAACCCAGAGAAGCACGAAGAGACTCATAAGAAAACAATTTGCTTGTCGTGTCACTATCAGCTGTAGACACAGTCACTGTATGTTTCGGAACTTCGATAAGAGTATCAATGTATCTGCCCTCTGTTTTATACGTATATACTATTGGAAAATTTACTTTGAGAGCATTATCTTCATCTTTCCTGTGGACAGGGTTTTGTGGCGCAGCCGTGGAGATGCCTATGTCCAGCAGTGGACTGCTATAGGCTGAGTTGATTGGTTGATCTTCATCTTTATCATTTCTCGTAATGTTTTTCATGTCTTTGGTATCACTGTCCTTGATATCATTGTCCTTGATATCACTGTCTTTCATATCATTGTGTTTCACTGTATCTTCTATATTGTAGTATTCTTCAACACTGTCGCTCTCGTATTCACACACCATGTCTTCGTCACCCGGATAAATGAAATTGGACGTTGTTGTCAACGTGTTTAGAGATAATATTAGAACACACACGAAAAACAGCTGCATGACTGCTTAAAATGAGGATCTATCAATGAATGATTAATTTGTGGTTATGAATATAATATATATTTAACACTTCAAACAGCATAATATAATTTTTAGAGGCCGACCGAATTTCGTTTTCGGTTTTCGGCAGTTTTCGGCTGAAATTACCATTTTCGGCAAAATTCGCTATCGGTCGAAAAAAATTCTGCATTTTTTCGGATTTAGCCGAAAAATATAAGTACCAGCAAATATATAAGTACTAATACTTTCAATTAATTTACTTACTTATTTAGACGAAAAACTAATAGGTGTGAAAATTATGAAAAAAATATTTTTCTCGTATTTAAGAACAAATTGATGATTGAATTATTAATATTTAAGTATGTCTTAAAAGGTTTAAACCTTCGAGTGATTTAAGTTTTAAACGATTCAAAATACTAATAGTAAAAAGTTAAACACTGCATATATAAAAAAAAAAACTTTAAAAAAACAATCGCAAAAAAAACCGTATTCGTTTTCGGCCGAAAAAAAAATCGGTTAAACCTACTCTAATAATTTTTGACTGACGATCTAGTCATCAAATATGCAATTTTTTAAATATATAATTTCCTGTCAAGTCATTATTCGTTATTATTTACTCTGCTTCTGTCCGCGACTTTGTCCGCGTCAAATTTCTTGTTCCCGCGAACCACCCCGTCGCATCGCATCGTAGCACCCGCTGTCACTTCGTTTTCGCTGAGCGATCTCTCTGACTTTTTTTCTATTTGCTCAGACCTTAAGGGACATAAAGTGATATTAAATAGCCTTCCTCGAGAGAATTGGGCTATAAAATGCAAAAATATTTTTTCAAATCCGTCCGGCAGTTTCAGAGACAAGCGCATTCAAACAAACATTTGTCTCTGTCAACTCTGACCTAGACTAGAGTCAAGAGCAAACCCATTTCCAATAAAAAAAAAAAAAAAAAAACATACAAACAAACTCTTCAGCTTTATTATTAGTATAGATAAGTAGTTTATATGCAAATAATATATAGTTGTGTTGTCTACGAATCTTAGGCACATGCGTTATGTGGTTCACACATCAGCTTATAAAAAAAAAGTTAGTTATCTGAATATACTTAGTCGGGCCATAAGCTCTGTCACATAGGTAAAATTTCGAATTTAGAATGCAAACCGAGGAAAATATTATGGACATTCGAAATTTGAATATTTAAACAAAATAAAAACAAAGGGTTTCTGGAATTTTGTTCATTTTCTAAAATGGAGTGGACGCGCAAAGAAGACAGAGTCGCAGTAATTGCATTGCATCGTTACGGTCACGCGCCAACTGAGATTTTCAAACTGCTGAAAAATTTGAAAATTTCACTGAGATTCATTTATCGTACTATCAAACGATTCAGGGAAGATTCAGGATTACAAGATAAACAAAGGAGCGGTCGACCTCGTACTGTTCGGACTCCAGCGGTCATCAAAGCAATGAAGGCGCGAATCCTACGAAATCCTGTCCGCAAGCAAAAAATGTTGGCTTTGCAGATGGGACTAAGCAGAACTACTGTTAAAAGGGTGTTGAATGAAGACCTAGGACTGCGTGCTTATAGAAAAAAAACAGCACATCTTCTTAACGCACGGCTGAAGAAAATCAGACTCGAAAGAAGCCAGGTTTTGTTAAGGCAGTACGCGGGAAAAAAATACCGCGAAATACTTTTCTCGGACGAAAAAATTTTTAATGTTGAGGAGAGTTTCAACAAACAAAATGATAAAGTGTATGCACACTCTAGTGAAGAAGCGAGCAGACGTGTGCCACGTGTTCAGCGTGGTCATCACCCTTCGGCATTCATGGTTTGGCTTGGGGTGTCCTATTTGGGTCCAACGGAGTTGTTTTTTTGTGAAAAAGGAGTGAAAACCAGTGCCCTCGTATATCAAAACACAGTCCTAACAAACATTGTGGAACCTCTTTCACAAACAATGTTCGAAAACAGGCACTGGGTATTCCAGCAGGATTCTGCGCCGGCTCATAAGGCGAAAAGTACCCAAAACTGGCTCACGACCCGTGGAATCGACTTTATCAGGCATGAGGATTGGCCCTCATCTAGTCCAGACTTGAATCCCTTGGATTACAAAATATGGCAGCACTTAGAGGAGAAGGTCTGCTCTAAACCCCATCGCAACTTGGAGTCACTTAAAGCATCCCTGATTAAAGCAGTCGCCGATATTGACATGAATATCGTGCGTGCTTCGATTGATGACTGGCCTTGCAGATTGAAGGCTTGTATCGAAGCAAGAGGAGGACATTTCGAATAATTTTAATGTGGTTTAAATCTGTATTTTATACCCTTTCATTTGATATATAAATGGTTGTAATGCGTAACTCATTGTGTCATTTATTTAACTTTCCATATGTGTCAAAACTTATGACCAGACCCATGTACAATGCGGAGTTCGAACCCAGACAGGCACTTTACTTTGCGTATTTAATTTTGTCGCCACTGCTCTTAAAAAATTGGCCAAGTGCGAGTCGAACTCGTACACAAAGGGTAGGTACCACAAGGCAAAAACGCCGTAAAAAACACGTTTGTTGTATGGGAGCTCCCCTTCTGTTTTTAATATTTGCTGATAAAGCGGCAACAGAAATACATCATTTCGCACCTTTAAAGGTGGTTGGTGGTGGTTGGTGGTGGGTGGTGGTTTGGAGGTGGTGGTGGTTGGTGGGGGTGGTTTTTAGGTGCGATACATACTTAGGTCCTTTGTACACACAATTCGCACCTTTAAAGTAAAACCGTTACTAAACGAAATTATAAAATTTTACCTGTAAATTTTTTCCTGTAAAATTTTATAATTTCGTTTAGTAACGGTTTTACTTTAAAGATGTGATTTCAACTGTCTAGCTATCACCGAACACGGTCCATGAGATACAGCCTGTTTACAGATGGACAGTGGAGTCTTAGTAGGGTCCCATTTTTACCCTTTGGGTACGGAACCTTAAAAAGGGTAAAGGAAAACATCGTGAGGAAACTGGCATGTCCTAGAACCAAAAATTCGAAGACATGTGACATCTACCAACCCGCACTGGACCCGCTTGGTAGATTACGGCCCACTCCCTCCCACAGAGAGGAAGCCTGTGTCCCAGCAGTGTGAACGTTATAAGTAGGCTGATTATGAAAATGTGGAGACGAAAATAAATGAAAACACTGACAATACCTACTGATGAATAGGATTGTTTTGGAACGATCTAATGAATTCCTAACATCGAAATTGAAAGCATGATTTTTTTAAACAAACTAAATGTCAAAGCTATTCAAAGATTATCAAAACCCATATCTACTGCACAGTGGTGCGATTCCGTAACACATTATCAATCGGAATCGGTTTCATTTTGACAGTTCAACAACATTCATTGCGTTATTTACGTGTTGAGCAGACACATTTTTCGAACATAAGTAGCAATGGATTAGCAATTTGCTTCAAAATGATTCAGATTCCAATTGATAGTGTTACGCAATTAAGGTGCCGGATAAAATTAAATTAGCTAGAGAAACTGCAGACGTGATGGGTATATCTAGGTAAACACGATAATAAAAATATAAAATACTAGCTGCGGCCCGCGGTTTCACCCGCATAAGTGTCGATCCCGTGGGAATATCGGGATAAAAAGTACCCTATATGTTAATCCAAGGTGTCAAGTACCTCCATACAAAATTTTATCAAAATTAGTCCAGCCGTTTGAGCGTTAAGAAGTTACAAACATATAAACACACCCGCACACCCCCTCACACACTCACAAACTTTCGCCTTTATAATATTAGTGTGATTTAATGTTTTTTTTTGCGGGGTCAACGACCGCTGGAAGTGTTGTTACTTGAAGTATGAGTTGAGAAAATCTATTTTCTTTTGTTTAATCGTGTTTAGATAACGATACTTCTGTAAAGTATACCTACACCAAAAAAGAACAGATTTTTAAACTGATGATTCAAGTGACTACACTAACTGCGGTCGATGACCCCACAAAAGTCATCAAATTTATTTATTTTTTGATCATGTTTATAAATCGATACCCATCTCGTCTGAGGAGTTTCGCTAGCTAATTTCATTTGACATTGAAAATTGAAATATTGGAAATATTTTTGGTAGAATTTTTGTAGTAGTAAACTGGGAACGTTATTAGATATTAGGTATACTCGTTTTGTCGTCTCCACCTTGTAGAACTTATGGTTTTATCCTTGACATTATGTCATTTAGACGTACCTATAGTTTAGGAGCTAGCGCACGTTTATTAAGGGGCATACAGGACCTAAACACAAAAAACGCAAGTTTTAGAAACAATAAAAGTATATGATCGACTACAGTAAACAAAATCAGGAAACTATATATGATATTCTTCAGGATATATGCTAGGTAGATAGTGTGTTGAACACATAATACTTACAACTAATTTGATACGATAGAAAAAAAATCATGAAAATACCTTTAAAAACTTTCTTTTTACGATAAAAACCATACTAATATACATACAATCATTCTGATTTTTGTCAGATTATTATTTATACAAGCTAAAACTAAAACACTACTGTTTTATTTTTTTAATTTAATTAATTGCTTCATATTTTGCAATAAATTACCATCGTTGTGTCATCGCGCTTCTCTTTCTTTTCTATGCAGTCCGACAGTGACCGCGCTTTAGGTGATGTAAGCCCCTTAATTACTTATGGCAGACCAGCGCGCGTTCCATCGACTGGTCAGTTTAGTTTGGTTCGGAACCCAAATATTGTGAGCCCGACTCGTTCTTGGCCGGATTTTTTATTCAACAATGAATATTTTTGGCGCCCAACGAGGGCCTTGAACTTTACCACTTTATTAATTGAATTTGACATACAAACAACTCGTTTATAAATTGTTTTATCATTTACTAGCTTCCGCCCGCGGCTTCGCCCGCGAGGTATGTCGATAAAAACTATCCTATTTCCTTCCCCGGGATGCAATCTATCTCTCTGCCAAATTTTATCGAAATCCGTTCAGTGGTTTAGGCGTGAAAAGGTAACAAACAGACAGAGCGACGGACAGACATAGTTACTTTCGAATTTATAATATTAGTATGGATGAGAACAATATACACCAGAATTTAGCGTTAACCACAACTGCAATTGAACAATGGAATATATTTAAATGATCCTCCAAAAACTATTCGGTCTTCTAATGACGCACAAGCACTGAGCTACACGATGACTGATGCATGCATGGCGTCTGTTGGGACAGGTCAACTCAAAGCTGATATGGCTCCTTCTTAACCTTTTGACCGCCACACGTGACGTCACTCTTTCTGCGATCTCTTCCAGGCAACTTTGGATTGGACACTGATTTGCCTGAACATAAGACGGGGTTGTCGTTGGCGCAATATTATGGTATATGGTATAGTATTTAGGACACCAAAATAGGATTTATTTAAAAATCACAAAAGAGGCGTATTTGTTATAGTAGAGTGCCAATTCATATGTTTAAATTCTCAACTTGATGAAATACATGCAAAGAATTACCTTCTTTCTTATATCTATGCCTATTACTCTCGTATGGTACCACCACCAACAGCCATAGGCTATAGTACATCCACGTCAGAACCCATTACATCTTCCATCGGTGCGGTGGTAACAGCGCAATCCGCCATTGTATAAATAACGCTAAGAGGCCAGCTGCGCGCAGCCGTGTTGTCGACGCGGCTAAATGCATCTCTTTCGCGCCACTCTCAACGACCAGCGGGTTTTAAATAAAGAGCCAGGTGGAGTTCTGATAGGTAACAGATAACAAATATGATAGATTAGATTAGGAGATGATTTTTTTGTAAGGAAACAAAATTGCAAGGATATGAGACTTAGAAAAAGCCGCTCTTCGAGTGGAAGCTCAACTTAAATTTTGGTCACGACTTGCTTGTCGTATAGCTGAGTTCTTTTGCTGTTTTAATTTCTGATGGGGAACAAGCTTGCGATAACAAGCTTGCGAGATAAATGCGTAGGAAAAAGAGATTTGGACAGGTGCTTTGTTTCGCCTTTCTATGTGTTTTTTTTGCGAAACTTTGATTACTCATATTTAGGATGGCCCACAGCTGGGAATACCTAATACAAGATTTATGCCCATACGTAATCGTGGAGCAAAATCTCGCAGTTCACGAAACCACTTGGTTACTTAATTGCGCTGAATCTAACGATCCATTATGTAAATGTCTCACCGTGGAAACTTAGGTGAAGTGAACTGTCAATCCCTAGCATTAGATGGGACGGCATCACGGCAGTCTACGTCTAGCTCTCTTCACCTAGAACAGACTGGCTGGTGTCGTTATGTTTTTGTTATAAGCCTGTGTTGTCCCACTGCAGGGCAAAAGCCTCCCATTCCTTCTTCCCACTTTTCCCCGTCTACTGCGATTGTGGGCCAATCCTTTAAGAAGTAGTCCACCTCATCCCGCCATCTCTTTCTGGGCCTGCCGCGCTGTCCTTTCGCAGCCTTTGGGGATCCACTGAGTGGTGGCTTTTGCGTATTGCTGCTCCAACATGCGACAGATATGGCCAGCCCAGTTCCACTTTAGTTCAGCTGCGTGATAGATTTCATAAGGTGTTGTTAAGGAATAGACCCGGCTAGTGCGGTTATAATAATGACAAAAAGTGTTGTTGAGATTAGGAGATGAATGGGTATCCCAAGGTTGCGAGGACAGGTGTTTAGTTTCGTCTCTCTATAGCTAATTGATATACTGATAATGGATTGCCAATATCAGAGTAAGTATGGAGATAACATAATGTTGGAACGCCCACAGCTGGGTATAAGCCGCCTGTACGCCTGCAAATTCATATTCATGGAGCATAATCTCGCATTAGCTAGTTTACGGACACCTTTTATTACTTTGTAGTTGATTGCGTCGGATCTGACACGTCACTATCATAAAAAAATGTGTAACCGAGCAAGCGTTGTTCCTATAAGAAAGAAAGAAAATTTTATTTGCGGTAAACATGGCGCAATAAAGAACATAAAAACAAAAAAAAGAAGAAAGGGTTGGGGGAAACATGCGTCACATCCACGCAAAACGGCGATCGCTCAGCATTATGCTGCGATCCTATCCAAGACGGAGCCCCAGCGCTGGTTTTCAGCGACAGCCGGCGCCGACGTATTGACGTCGCACAGTGTTTTATGAAGCCCGATTTTCGGACATCCCATTTTTATTGACAAACCTGACAGAAATAATCATTTAAATGCAAGATTTCGTATTCCCATTTAGCTGCCAAGTCTAGTTTCGGAGTTATAATTTTTTGAAAATCGTAATTTTTCCATCCGGATATTAAGAAAAAAATTAATTAAGCTTAAACTAAGCGTGATACGAAAAAAATATGTGAAGTACATTGATGGCGTATCTTATGCAGAGTATTTTAGTCCATAAATGAACCTCGCACCATTGTTAGATCCAGATTTATGCGAGTATTTCGGTTTTTAGTTTTTCTTAATTTTCTCGGAAATTCCGCCCTTTCGGGAAAAGTTATTTATACAGAAATAATTCTATTTACGTCCCCAATACACCACATAATTATTACATCCCGAATCCATGGAACTCAGAAGTTATTCCAATTTAACTATTTTTGTTAGGGTTGTCAATTTTTTTATCCTTATTTTGTGAATCAAATTTTTCGCAAAAGTAAAAGTTTCGTAGTAAGAATGAGAAAAAGAACGTGCACCAGTTTACTAGTATCCTACCAAGGCCTTTCGAAAATATTTATTTATTTACTAAAAACTCTATGCACAAGTAAAAAACATTGTACATAGGCGGACTTAATGCATTAGGCATTTTCTAACAGTTGACCTTAGGGTGGTCCAGAAACAACATGGCGGATGCAATTTTTATGAGAGAAACGGAAAGGAATTCGTATATAATACAGGCTGAATTTTCCAAGTGGGCGTGGATGGCCAAATCCGAACCTTTGAGGAATAGCGAAAAGTACTCAAAGGAGCGGGCTCGATTTTCATGAAAACTAAAACTGCATCATTGGATTTTTGAAAAATCAACATTTCTAGCCAGGAATCGTACCCGTTGATTTTGAAAAAAAAAACCACTCTGTATTATTACCCCATTCGATAGTGTCGCTGATGAGGATCGCATTCTGGGAAATAATGATATACGGGAAACTAAAGAAAAGAGCTCATTTTTAACAAAATACTTTTTTATTTATCTTATGTTACCTACCTATTAAACCTTAACTGTTTAATTGTTCAAAATGTGATGACCATTGTTTTCAATACATAGCTGGATTCAACGTCTCAAGGATTGTACTGCATTTAACATTTGAATTTAGATCATAATGTTGTGAAGGTGACTGCGCTGCGGGTGTATTGAGCATCATTTCGAACAAGGTACAGGTAATGTCGGTATGAATACCTACTCTAAAATAAGAAGCAGTTTATTAAAATCCAAAATTTTCCTTAAGTTTGCCTTATGTCATTACTTCCCAGAATTTGATCCTTATTAGGGACACTATCGAGTGGCGTATTAATACAGTGTGTTTTTTAAATTAAAATCAACGGGTTCGATTCCTGGCTAAAAATATTGATTTTTCAAAAATCCAATGATGCAGTTTTAGTTTTCATCAAAATCGATCCCGCGACTCCTTTAAGCACTTTTCGCTATTCCTCATAGTTTCGGATTTGGCAATCCACGCCCACTTGAAAAAATCACCCTGTGTATACATATATTGATAAATACATAGATACATATGAACAATATTGTTAAGAAAAAAGTATTTGGTACGTACTACAAAAATACTTAAATAACACAAAATGCCTGAATCTGCCTTTTAACATACATCGGTAAACAATATTGTATTTAGGTACCAAGCTGGTATCCTGGCGTCTTCACGTCAGATAATCCAAACCACCGATTTTACTACAAGGTAGATATATTTTTTGACAAAGTTAAATAAAATCCGGATATAAATAATTATCTGAGATTTTGACAACCCTGACGACGTAAAATCCGGATAAAACTTAAAATCGTTGTGGTTTCTAAGTTCCATGGAATTGGGATGTGAAATTTATGTGGTGTGTAGAAAAAGTTATTTAGATCATTTCAGTATAAATAACTTTTCCCGAAATGGCGGAATTTTCGAGAAAATTAAGAAAAACTAAAAACCGAAAAAGTCGTATATTTCTGGATCTAGCAAAGTTACGAGGTTCATTTGTGCACTAAAATACTCGGCATAAAATACACCATCAATGTACTTAGCATCAATATTTCTATCATGCGTAGTTTAAATGTAATAATTTTTGTTCTGAATATCGAGATAGAATTTGGTCGATTTTCAAAAAATTATAACTCCGAAACTAGACTTGGTAGCTAAATGGGGATACGAAATCTTGCATTCAAATGATTATTTCTGTCAAGTTTTTCAATAAAAATGGGATGTCCGAAAATCGGGCTTCATAAAACACTGTGCGTCGTCCGGTGCAGCAAACAATTATTAGGACGCTGTACTGGTACAGCCTACACAAAGAAAAATAATAGTATAATTGAAACTAAATGTGATAAAATACTAAACAGGAATATAAAAACGAAAAGGATAATAGATAATACATGCTATGAGAATATCATCCTCAATAAACGTTGTCACATGTGACATCTACCAACCCCCACTGGGCCCACATGGTGGATTACGGCACGCTCCCTCTCACAGAGAGGAGGCCTGTGTCCCAGCAGTGGGAACGTAAGAAGTAGGCTGATTATGCTTATGCTAAGAGTTGTTCACTGCTTGTTGAAGAAGAGTCTTGCTTTGCCTTTCAGGGAGCCTAAAAAGGCCACTTTGGCAGAATCATAAAAGGATAACATTATGAATCATAATATGGCGAAGACAGTCCATGTTTTTCTTTTTTTCGCTGCACTACGTAGGTATACCTAATCAAAGAGATTGTGATTGGATTGATTGGTATTTTAGCACAGACAAAAAAAATAACCGAAAAATCCTCCACCGATTTTGATACGATTAATCCATTTATAATTCTGCCAAAGTAGCCTTTTTAGGCCCCCAGTACTTATGAGCGCTTTAAAAGAGTTGGTACCTACCTATATGATTTAAACAATCTTATCATTTGTTCGTCAGACTCTACCTCCTTACACATCATTTAAAGTTAAGTAATGATTAGCGACTGTTTAACCATACGTTTTTGACGTTTAAATGTCTCGCAACATTTATACATACCCTACATCAGGGGTGGCCAACCGGTCGACTGGTCGATCGCGACTATTAGTCCAGTCGATCGTGGCAAGGCAAAAAATATTTCCAACTACAAACCTGATTTTGCTAATCTAGCGAAAGATGCTCAAACGCAATGCTCACATTAATATAAATAAGTAGTTACTAAGAATAATTTTCAGTTTTATATTTTCCCTCATAATAAAATAAAAAATACTACATAATTGTGTATTGAACTATGCTGTTTCATATAAGATTTTAAGAAGTATGTAATTGGTAGATCGCACAGGGTGTCGTCAGTGAACAGTAGTAGATCTTGGGTCTAACCAAGTTGGCCACCCCTGCCCTACATTGTGTTGTTGCCAATTTTCAACACCTGCATACCTTATCTCTCGTTCTTTCTGTACCTACACAATCAACCTACACCCCTGTACCCTGAGCCCTGAGCCCCGTCCCACAGCATGCCAAGCAATTAAATGTAGATTAGTGTAAACAGTCCCGGCTGCGAGATAAACTGTCCCCCATGATCGAGAGTTGTGCGCCTATCACCGACATGCGGGCCGCTAGGAGCGTCGGCATACAAAGTGGTGAAGGAGTATAATTTATATTTTGTGTGTTTTGTTTCTGGATAAAACTTGAAAAAAATTAGGAATAATAATTCTTAGGTAGGATTATGTAAGGATCGTAGCATAATAATAATAAAATCTTTATTTTCCAGTTTAACAATTTAAATTTACCATTTGATTTATTATACGGATCATACCCTTGTAATGTCTTATAAATTGTAGGTTTAAACAGAGTTATACTGACTTGAAGTTCGTGTTGTGACGCGACTCCAACTCCTCGACCCTCAAAGTCCAGTTGGTCTTCACAGGCATGTACTCCACGGTCTCCTCAACCTTCGTGGAGTGTTGCAGTCTGGACACGTACAGCTGCGTCGTCGGGATTGCTGGACGCAGCAGCATGTTCGGTTCTGCCAGCGCGGTGCCGCACTGGTTCCGACAAGGAGGCTTCTTCTTCTTCACCAAATAACATGTTAATGTCAAATGTGCTGTTAATTTAATGTTTATAAGCGTGCAAAATTACCACAAACCTTCACCGGGAACTTCGATCCTTTGATCCATCATTAGGACTTATTTTAAGTTGAGACAGCGATAATAACTAAACTGACTTACTTACCTACCATTTACTCTCGGAATTTTTTGAAAATTTTCTTTAAAAAAGTATTCTCCCAAAATATAATACCTACTTTGCTAACGCTACCGTCTGCGTCCCGCATACGGGCCCGATTTGAGTCCGTTTGCACTGGCGAGTTAGGCGCGAGCGTGATAAATTGTCACCAGCGTGCAGCGCGGCCGTGAGGAGCAGCCTGTGGGCCCAGCAGATAAGTAACGATGACTTGTAATCTTATGACCCTTGGTGTTTCGCAGCCTCCTGCTTTACAGAATGCCAGTAGGCTACTCGTACTTTAGTTGCCGTGATCAGTAAGAGCGTGGCAAATTGTCACCAGCGCGGCCGTGAGGACCAGCCTATGGGCCAGATAGGACGCCCTCAGGCTAGGTGGGGCGACGATCTTCGCAGGGTAAGTAACTGGTAACAGTTGGATGAAAGTGGTCGAAAAGCGAGTTGAGTGGCGCGCAATAGGAGAGTCCTATGTCCAGCAGTGGACTGCTGTAGGCTGATGATGATGATGAGTATTTGTTATTTGGGGATTTCATAATAGAGCTCATCATCATCTGCCAAGCTTTTACCCAACTATGTTGGCGTCGGCTCCCAGTCTAACCGGATGCAGATGAATACCAGTATTTTACCTACATGGAGCGACTGCCTATCTGACCTAAAAAACGAAAAACAAAAAAAAACGATTACGAATGTTAAACGTATTTTCTTTCTTCTTTCAAAACCCAGTTACTGGGTAATACTATATCCCTGGTTGTCAGACTTTCGAGCTTCTGACTACCCGTAACGACTGTCAAAGATCCACGAATGACAGCCGGGACCAACGGCTTAACGTGCTTTCTGAGGCACGGAGGTGTCTCGGTATGTAAAGATGGTCCACCTACCCACAGAGGCAACCGCGGCAAGCGTAGCTTAACCTGATCGATCGACCTGGGCCCCTCTATTTCATAATAAAACTCAATGGAGTATTATCGAGTGTGCTACATAGCTATACATGAGGGTATACCCGCAGCATTAAGTCTGATAACCGACTTGATGTAATACGTCACACATTCTATAATTATTACCTACGATGTACTTTAAACTTTTTCTAACTAAACAAAGCATGAAAGGCTCGCCTCCTAATAAGTGCACTGTCAAAATGGGGGGTACACCCCTATTAAGTAAAAAGTAAGGGGGGGGGGTAAGTATTAGGTACCTAACGCTTCGGGAATTACAGTCGGGATGTGTTATGTCAGAAGTTGAATGGTTCATATCGTGGTGAAAGAACTAGCCACTCCTCACGTTTGTCACACTGTAGTACAGTGTCTTTTAAAAGGGGTGCAATTATTCCTACTATAATAATTATTCCGTATTCCTATATGAACGTTCTTGAGTTAACCGGGGGTTCGATACCTGGGCGTAATCACAAGGTTGTCTATATGGACTGGTTATATTCAAGTCAATAATACAAGTAGGTAACGCAAATCATAACTTGCGTGTTGCGCCTATCATTATCTGCCTAGCCTTTTCGTAACAAAGTGGGGGTTGGCTTCCAGTCTTATCGGGTGCAGTTGAATAATAGCATTTTACATGGAGCCACGAAATAAACGAACCAATTCCAACTTTGCGTCCAAGAAACGGAATAAAGTATTTATAAAACTGCTGACTACGTTTGAAAGTAATTAAAAATAGTATATTCGTGTCGACTCCGTCACTAACAAGCATGCGGGTATCGACACACGCCATTGCGCTATATTACTACAAATAAAAGTCGTTCCGAAACGACCTTCCATTCAGTATCGACCAATAGGAACCGCTCGCACCGCGCGAGCGTCCCCCCGCAGACGCCAGTCGCCAGTCACCCCAGTTACTGCGCAGACCGCGCACAGCCCGCACGCCATGAAGAGAGAAAGAGTATCCGAACGTCTGTCGGAATCACAAGTGTTTCAATTAGTTAAAATATACAAAGAATATGATTGTTTATGGGATGTTTCGCACGCGAATTATAAGAACAGAGAAGTAAGGGACCATGCGTATAAGAAGATTTTAGAGAGACTCAAAATTCCGGGCTTGAAAGTCGCCCACATTCCGCAGAAAATTAAGAATCTAAGGTCGTCGTATTATACGGAGTTGAGGAAGATGGAAAACAGTACTAAGGGAGGCGGGAAGCCGTATAAACCTAAGGTAGCGTGGTTCTCGATCGCTGATGAAATGTTAAGGACTAAGAACCAACGCGTGTGGAGCCAGAATGTTGAATCTACAGAAACTGTGAGTAGAACTAATCGATTTTTTTTTAATAATTAAAATATATTTGTGAATGTAAGACGGCGTTGCTTTTAAAAGGAAGATGGAAGCTCTGTATTTTATGACCTGGAGTTTTTTATAGTAGCATTTTTTTGGGTAGAATAGACCCTTTGTTAGGTATTTTTAAAAACCCTAAAGCCAGAAAAACCATAAGTGCTGAGAAAAAAATCGCCAACGTTTCCTTCTGGATTAATGGGAGTATTAAGGGTGAGGAAGATCCCGTAGCGGGTTTGTTTCGAAGCAATAATAATAACCCCTTCGAACTTAACAGACAGAGTCGGGGTGCTCCAAGTCCCGAGCTAGCTTCGCTCGCTCTTGCGAAGTTTTCATTGCCTTTTTACAAAGTCGAGATGTGTCGGATCGGGGGGACAAGACGCACCTCGGCTCGGACAGCTAGGTTAGGTTCAAACCCCGTCATAAGTCACTGTCAAGTTACACACTCTCAATCAAAAACTTCGATCAAACAAAAAAAAGAAGAAGAAAGACAAAAGAAAGAAGAAAGAAAAAAACAAAAACTCTTTCATTTTTTTATATTATTCAACTACTTATATTGTTTTACGTTGTCGAGCAGTTTTTTAAAACATATTCCCTTTTAAAGAAGGAATGAGGGGATTGGGGACAAGTGCTGCTACTATTGGGACCGATACCTGACGTAGTACCTGTAGACCCTGTTGTATTGGTATTTCGAATCAGTATCGGTACTGTGCCGGTACCAAACAAATATTTCCATAAGTTAGAGTAAGGAGATAGATATAAAAAGTAAAAAGGAAAGCTAATACAGGTAGGTATTAGAAAAATAACTTCAAGGTATAAATACGAGATTTTTGGTACGCGGCGGGTACCTGAAATTGGTACCAGTACTTATTAGGTGGAGTACCGTTACCTATCTGGAACTGGTACCGTCTGGAACCGATACCCAGGTATCAAAATGGCAAGAACCGCTAAGTACCGGTATATAACCTGTACTTTTGGTACCGGTTCCAAGCCCTGGCTGCAGGTCGCGTGTTCGATTTCCGTATAAGAACGATTTTGTGCGTTATTTTAGTGAGGAATTTTTTTATGACATTATTTTTGAATGCATGTATGTGTTTTTATGCGTTTTAATAAATGGTTACACGAACTGATAAAAAAACGTAGAACTGGGTGTAATGTTCACTCATCCTGCATAGAAAATGGAGGATCTTCCTCCCAGACGGGTGTTGTGTCTGGTAGACAACTGCCCGATGATTAATTATTTGTCTCTATTTTAGGAGTCTGAAGAATCAAGTGACGCAAAAACAAAAAAGGACGATACAGAACAAATAACAACAATTTTAGATAAAAGAAACAAAAACGTTACAGTTTCACTGACTACCTCTACCGCTACCCAAAGTAGTGAACCAGAAACTAAGAAGAAGAACTATGAAGAAGACGAATTTGACGTTTATGGAAAATATATAGCGATGAGTCTACGATCTATGCCAGAAGAAATGTCAATTATTGCGAGAATGGAGCTGCAAAAAACAATGGCTAATATGCAATTAAGGGCGTTAAGGCAAGAGAAACGGGCTACAAACCCAGAACATTGTCGTCCTTCCACCTCTAAGATGGAAGAGAGTCTTTTAGAAGACCCGCCAGATGATGAAGTGGAGATGGAGGACGATTTTTACTCATCTACTGTCAAAATAGAAAGAGGAGAAGAAGATTGATGTGTGATATAATTGCAGATCGCTTTAGCCAACCTATATTTTTTAAATCTCACCGTGAAAACTTAGGTGAAGAGAGCTTGAAGTGAGCTGTCAATAGTGTTAATCCCTAGCATCAAATGGAATGACAGCACTTCTCATGTGTTTTCACAGTGACATTTTTACAGAATAGCTTTACTGATTTTATAAAGGTTCGCCTGTAATGTAGATGATCGGTTATTTTATAAAGGTTCGCCTGTAATGTAGATGATCGGTTATTTTATAAAGGTTCGCCTGTAATGTAGATGATCGGTTATTTTATAAAGGTTCGCCTGTAATGTAGATGATCGGTTATTTTATAAAGGTTCGCCTGTAATGTAGATGATCGGTTATTTTATAAAGGTTCGCCTGTAATGTAGATGATCGGTTATTTTATAAAGGTTCGCCTGTAATGTAGATGATCGGTTATTTTATAAAGGTTCGCCTGTAATGTAGATGATCGGTTATTTTATAAAGGTTCGCCTGTAATGTAGATGATCGGTTATTTTATAAAGGTTCGCCTGTAATGTAGATGATCGGTTATTTTTTCGGACGCGCGAGGCAATTAAACAGTTGATCAAAAGTGTTTAAAATAAAGATGACTTTCAATTTTTTTGACGTTCACAAAAAGAGCAATCATTATAATTACCTATGTAAAGTGTTTTTTAATATTTTTTTTATTTTTTTATTATTATTAGATGTTCGATAAATACGCATATGTATCACCGTATCAATGTGACTTTTAAGTCTTAATAAAAAAAAAGAACTATTTCAAGTGCTGTAAAAAATAAATCTTGTGTTGCTTACTGAACTAAGCTTAAATGATTTGTGCGCAAATTGTGCTATCTTTAAGCTACCTACCAATTTGTTAAAATTGAAAATAAATTATTAAGATTTTTTTTATGGATATTATTTTACTACTTACCCACTTTATTTTCCGTGACTACAATATTGATGAATGAATGAAAATAAAGACCCAATTAGCAATGGGCTGGAGTGATTGTTTTCCACAGCTGCAGGTCGGGACTTTGATTCCCAGCAACAGAACCAATCATGATACTATGCTAAAAATTTGCGTCTCTATATACAGAGGGCCATTTCCCGTAATAAAAAATCTAAATCTAGTCGCAATTTCATGTCAGCGACAATAAATGTAAAAATAATATAATATTAATCATAATATTTCTTTATTTTTCTCTCTTCACAAAGGTTCACATAGTGAATTTATACATAAAGACAAGAATTATAGCGTTCTGACAAAATGCAAAAAATGTGATCCGTTGTGAGATACTGGCGTCCATACTAGGAAGTTAGGATACCCTGTGTGACGGATCACCAGGCTCCCAGGACCCCGAATTAAATCGAATTAATATTACAGTGGTTTTTCAAATTCCAGACAAAAATATGTAGTGTTTTTATTGTCTCAATCTGTCAAAAATTTGACAGATTGACACAAATAAAGAGCACGTTCTTAAAAATAGCGGGACTTGAACCTAAGGATCATTTTAAAGAAAGAAAAAGTAAGCCTACGTCGATCCCTGCCTACCCTTCAAACGACACAGTCGTGAAGCATCTCAGGTGTATCAGTATTGTCATTGAATTAGTGAGTACATACGGGGCCCGCATCTCGTCGCCAGGCGCCATTGCAGTGTGTCGCTGATAAACTAGCTGCGAGAGATATGAGGGTGCTGTGCCCCTGTGCGGCTGTGCTATTGTATCTTTAACCTTGTTGTGGGTGGTGTGATGAGCAGAGTTTGAAGGATTCCCATACGAAAACTTTCTTTTTGAATATTGCATTTATTGTGAACTAGCATTCGTCGTTCATTTATTACGTATTTGTAGATAAACGGATGTCGGTCATAATTCTGTTGAAATTATAGAAAACAGTGCTAAGATAAACGACTCCTAGCTAACTCTGTTTTCTCGGACATACTACCTTCTGCCCAGCCTGCGGAAATAATCCCACGTTGCCCAGGATTCCATCTATCTCCTTGACAAGTTTTATCGAAATCCGTTCAGTGGTTTAGGCGTAAAGAGGTAACATACTGACAGTTACTTTCGAATAATATTAGTTTGGAAAAGCAATCATTCAAGTACCTACTCGTGTAAGAGGCATTGGAGAGGTCTATGTTGATCTAGCGTTACTGGATTCAAACAGGATTGAAATACTGGATCAATGTAAATCAGTCCTTAGTGGATGCTCTATTCAAATTCTGCGCTGTACACGGAATGGTGGACTGGTTTGAAGTGTTTGGACGTGGTTCATAGATGAGAGAGGAAGCAGTGGTGGCCCAGTGGTTACAGCCGCGACTTACGATTTGTAGGTCGTAGGTTCGAACCCAAGCAAGCACTTTACTTTGTTATTTCATCACCACTGCTCTCAAATCGGCAAAGGAAAACGTCAGGAAACCGGCATGTCCTAGAACCAAAAATTCGAAGACATGTGATGTGACACCTACCAACCCGCACTAGGCCCGCGTGGTGGATCACGACCCACTCCCTCTCACAGAGAGGATACTTGTGTCCCAGCAGTGGGAACATTAAAGGCTAATTATGCCATGTAATTTTGGGAATATGTGTCATTCTAAAAGCTATAAAAAACTTGTTCGAATCAACAGCATCACTTTGGTTGGGGCTTCATTGTAGTCTATTGAATTTATTTCTGAATCAAATAAGTAGATACAACTCTATTGATTCCTCCGTACTTAAGTTGAATATCTTATTTAGTTTTAGACGTATCTTTTAGCCCAGAAGCTGTCACAAAAATATAATTAAGTAAGTACCTATTTATATTTTTGTGACAGCTGAATTTTATAATTTGTGTGGTCGAGAGAGTATCTAGCTCTCAATCTCAATATTTACCATAAATGTTTAAAATTCAGATTTAACTTTATCTATTTAATTCCATGAATATCGATCAAGAAATATCTAAACACGAACACAAACATGTTTGCCGATATTGAGGGTAGGTAATCCGCGCTGAGTGGGCGCGGTGGTGGGGGTACAATTAATCGCTGACAGACATTAATCATGCGGCGCACCTGCTGACGGACGGACGCGTCGGTGGAGATGAGAAAAATTGCATTCGGACTGAATCAGGTCATTGTTAGATTGTTGCGTAGATTGTACTTGATGAAGGATTGAAACAATGATGGTAGGTTTTCGGGTGATGGAGACCGGCATGGCCTAGAACGAAAATTTTAAGACATGTGTCATCTACCAACCCGCACTGGGCCCGCGTGATGGATGACGGCCCACTCCGTCTCACTGAGAGGAGGCCTGTGTCCCAGCAGTGGGAAAATGAACAGGCTGATTGTGTATCGGTATGTAAAGTCACAATGAAAATATTCACGAGAAAATTTCATTTCAGAAGAAAAAAATGTTACATTTGGCAAGTTATTACCTCACTCTGGTTTATAGCGTTTTTTTTTTGCCTTCATTGTTTCCGACTGCTGCGCTAAGGCCTACATTACATTAAATTTTCCTACCTCTCTATTTTGTGCGATCTTTGGCTATATGCAGAAAGAAAAACTACGGACCAATATCATCAAACTGCTTTCACAAATCTGTTTTCCATTTCCAATCGGGTAAGTTCTCATTTTTCGAGTCTCATGTTAGCCAGTTGACGTTTACACAAACAAAAAAAGAACCTCTTATTTTGTTTCCATTTACAAAAATACTTCCCATTTAATTGCCAGTTACAAAACTCCCAAAACAACACGGCAACGACACTTTAACCACAACAAACCAATTCGAAATTTGAAAATCAAAACACCTGAGTTTGCTATCTAGCCTCCGCTTAGCTGATTGGTTCGGTTTTAATCAAACTTTTGCGCGCGCTCGGCTGCCGCTGACAGCTCGATTATGGCGGGTTTGTGCTTAACATACTCGATTATGAGTAAAAACTGTGTCGGTCGTGTCACTGGCATGCTTTCTTTGTTCTCTGTGGTTTGTTTTTTATTTTTCTTGTGGGTTTAAACTGGCTGTTTCTTTGTAGCGTCTTTATTTTTGGGTTAGGTATTGTTGTCTATTTTGTTTTTTTACTAGCGACCCGCCCTTTCGCACGGTTTTTGCGACTTGATAAAACATCGAGATTTCTTTGATAAAAATCATCTGCCTAGCCTTTTTCCAACTATGCTGGAGTCGGCTTCCAGTCTAACCGGATGCGGCTGAATACCAGTATTTTACATGGAGCGACTGCCGTTCTGACCTCCTCAACCCAGTAACTGGGTAATACCCCTTGGTAAGACTGCTTGTCAGACTTTCGGGCTTCTGACTACCCGTAACGACTGTCGGCTTAGCGTGCCTTCCGAGGCACGGAGGGTCTGGGTATGTAAAGATGGCCACCCATCCACAGACCAACCGCGGCAAGCGTACCTTAACCTGATCGTTCGACCTGTGCGGCTGTTATTATTTAGCCACGGGCCCCTCTTCTTTGTTACATATAAAAATATGAATGAATTAGACACATATCTCATCATCATCTGTCTAGCCTTTTCCCAACTATGTTGAGGTCGGCTTCCAGTCTAACCGGATGCAGCTGAATACCAGTATTAAACACATATCTTAACCTTCCGAAACAAATTCTCTAAATTATAGTGAAAACCGCATCAAAATTTGTTGCGCAGTTTAGGAGGACAAAGCGGTCACACAGATAGACACGAAAAGCGACTTTAATTTACGATAATTGTTTAGGATTGTGTTATGTAGAATTACCACCAATCTTTGTCCTAATCAAAGGTCCTAATAGACATCTCTATATCTTATCTACGTATCACAAGGTTTCTGGAAAGATTGATCTACAGTCCACCGTCGACAGAATAGGTACGTTCCTGACAGCTGTCAGTGTGACAATTATAGTAGCTTATAGAGGTATGAGGAACAGGGTGTAAATTTCACATAAACTCTATAGAAAAGGGAGGATCCTCCGAGCAGACGGGTGTTGTGTCTGGCGGGCCATTGCCCGCTGATTCATGTCGGGTCGTTGTATCTATGCTAGTTGCACCGTAAACTCTGCTTGCGAGATGCAGGATTTTCCGTGACGTCAGTATGACGCGTTGTTCGCATGTGGCGTTACCGCTACAAGCTAATAAAGATCAAATTCCCAAACACGTATTCGTTTATATGAAACTGACAGGTGTCAACGCATTCTATCGTCGGTCTCAAACAGGTGAAGGTATAATCTCATGTTGGCTCGTGTAACTGCTGAGTCCAAACAATACACAATTCCTTGACGGATTTGACAACAGATCATGACATTGAAAACAGGTTTTTCAACAGTGACGGTTATTTTTTTAAGGTTTCGTACCCAAAGGGTGCCAACGAAACCCTATTACTAAGAGCGGTTCCGCACTGCATCCGATCCGAATCCGAATTAAAGATCTACTTCAATCCGAATTGGGAATGTTCTAAATTTGAACGGATAGAGTTCGGATCTAGTGCGTAACCCCAGCCCTTCATACAAATAGGAGTATGGTCACTTCGGACCGGCATTTCTCGGATTCGGATCGGATGTAGTGCAGAACCGCTCTCAGACTCAGCTGTCCGTCCGTCCGGCTATCACAGAGCTGTATCTTTTGAGCCATAATAGATAGACACTTGAAATTTTCACAGAGTGTGTACTACTATTGCCGCTATAACAACAAATAAAAAAAAAAGTTGAAAATTACCGTGCAAGAAACGTGTTTAAAAAAAATGTACTTACTGTTAAATATTGGTCGGTGGTACGGAACCATGCGTGTGCGAGTCCGACTAGCACTTAGCCGGTTGTTTTTAATAGAGCACCTACTACGTTTGCACCAATATTCAGATGATTTCAAGGTTTTTTTGTGAAAGTTACTTTGATATTCAAATTATGGTCGAGGGTTAAGGGCGCTCCAAGATTCGCAAAGACATGATAAGTAGGTACCTGGTCTTTACAGGTTCAAACCCTGCATATACTTATATATTTGTCAAGAACCATAGCGCCATATTTGGCCTTAGGCTATTTTTCGAACCAGTTAACAATAACTACAAAGGTTTGTCAAAGAGTTTAATAAAAGACGCAAGCAAAACAATCTTGGCTTCGTTATTTGAAAATTAAAATGGTGGATGTATTTCCTTTATTGAAACTGTCAAGCCGCCATGTTTATTTCTCGGCTTTCTATGCGTTAGAGGGGCTCGTGGCTACATAATAACAGCCGCACGGGTTGATTACCGAGAGGCCGGTCCGTAGATGGGTGGCATATCCATTACATATCGAACTCTACCGCTATCCGCGCCTCGGAAAACACGTTTTGAACTATTCGCCCCAGCTGTCATTTGCTGATCTTTTACAGTCGTTACGGGTAGTCAGAAGCCCGAAAGTCTGACAACCAGTTTTACAAGGGGTATCGTATTACCCAGTAACTGGGTTGTGGAGGTCAGATAGGCAGTCGCTCCATGTAAAATACTGGTATTCAGCTGCATCTGGTTAGACTTGTCAGTTGGGGTCGGCCTCAACAAAGTTGGGATTTATTTAATTATTTATTTATAAAGGTACACCAACAGCTTCTGTATAAAAAATAATTATCAGATAACAGTAGGTAACAGTTAA
Source organism: Oligia latruncula (assembly GCA_948474745.1). Classification (NCBI taxonomy): domain Eukaryota; kingdom Metazoa; phylum Arthropoda; class Insecta; order Lepidoptera; family Noctuidae; genus Oligia; species Oligia latruncula. The sequence continues at coordinate 14,733,134 of OX419706.1, forward strand.
GTGCTTATACAGTTTCCAATAACAGGTGAACCAACATTCTCAAATACAGTGATAACCTAAGGTAAAAACGAAATGTATAAAAATTTAGTGAAAAAAAACTAAGTATGTAAACAGAAATATAAAATGATGTAAGATATAGGTTACAGAGGTTGCATGAAAAACCTACATACTAATACAATAAATCTTTAAATTGTGTGGGTTGCATGATTTGGGGCCTAAACAGACCCTAATTTATTTAAAAAAAATATTTCCATGGAAGTAGTACGTTCCCAGTGCCTGCTTTCACAACATTAACATTTTTATTCAGCGTAGTTAATTATCATAACATATCTGGTGGATGTTGATTTGAAAATGGAAGAATAACAGACAGCTGATAATTTTCCCGCGCTCCGGAGCCGTTGCTATGGCAACGTTAAACAGTTCGTTATTGTCGGGATTAATTTTTGTGATGATCTAGTTTTCTGGGTTGTTAAAATATTTTAACTTAAACTGTAGAATAACGTGGTTTATGAGGGTAACTAATAATGTTACTAACGGGAAAAATACTGCAATGGTTTTGGAGATTACTATTTAATTTTTTATTTTCCTCTAGCGCAAAAGCAATCAATTAAACTGCCTAACAATGATCCAGTCTCATATTTTTCCTTTTAAAAAGTATGGCAAATGAATCACTTCCACAACATAGGTAGGTAAACGCGGGGAAATTAACTGTTTAGCAAATTGATTACGAACAAAATCACAGCTGGCATTCTTTTATAGTTGTATGAAATGGCTAAAACACGGCAAATTAGTGTGACCATTTGACAAACAATTCATTTCCCTGACTGCACCTACTTACAACAAAAACAAAACCCATACACAAAGCCACACTTTTTCTCAAACAAAAAAGTATGGCAAAGAGAACCTTTCATAGAGCCATTCTCACTTTTAACAAAGAGGTATAGTACGAAACAGGTACGATGTATAAGCTATAATCCTTGCTTAGGCCGCTCCAAGTGTTGAGCCGATGGTCTGCCAGTGACAGCTCGATTACGCCTCCCCGCCCTCACCCTGTGCCGCCACCCGCAACCGCACCACTCCGCAACTTCAGGCTGAATGTTTGCATTCTGTGTTTTGGGTTGAAAAAAAAAACTAAAATATGGGGTGGAATAGGTCATGCTGGGTAGTGAAGGGTGTGTGGTTTTGGGATAATACGTACAATGATATATTGTTTTTGATCTTTCATCTATAGTAGTATAATAATATAAAATATTTATGTAAATAAAACAATAACTTTTTAAAATAATGGTATGTTTTTTAAATTATAACGTCTTGTAAAATAAACTGGAATAAAATCGCTCCAATTAGATTTCAATTAGAATGAATAATAAATACATTACACTGCATTATATTTTTAATGTTAGCTTGTTTCATCGATTCCAACGACATTTAACTTTTATAGGTATACAGCTCCCATACAAAACTTTTGAGATTTCGTCATTTTAATCACACGCGCCGATACCGGAAGTACCACCCGGAAGTACCCCCACAAAGAAGACGATTCGCGCCAAAATGGCCGCCACAGAGTAGAAAATGAAGAATTTGATAGAAGTAAATTTTTTGAGTTGAAGAAGATTGTTTTTGTGTTTTGTTGTTGATTGGTTGGTATGTTGGTATGTATCTTTGAAACTGCTGACCCGATTCCGAAAATTCTTTCACTAATGGGAAGCTATAGTATTACCACAGTATAAAAATCATATGTATAGACTGTGGTATTACCGAGTGTCTTAATACATACCGTATTTTATGATAAATAATTATATTTCAGAATAAATTTACATTCCATACCATTTTATATTTTTCCCTTTCATTGTATATTTGTTTATGTACGCCGACGAAGTCGCGGGCAGAAGCCAGTATTAAGTGTTTTCGCACCTATTTAAAAATGTATTAAAAAAATCAATAAACGAAAATCCTGTGAACATACTTCATGAAACCGCAGCGTAATTGCGTAACACACAATAAATCACAATCTAAATCAATAAAGGATATTGCTAATCCATTGCTTCATATGTTCGAAAAATATGTCTGCTCAACAACGTAATGAATGTTGTTGAACTGTCAAAATGAATGCCATTCCTACTGTAAGTTCTTGGCCAGACTGGCAGCGCGGGCGCGGCGCGGCGTGGCGTACTCAAACATAAACTTCATTTGAGTGTCCATAGTGGGCAACGCGCGCGCAGTGAGCGGCGCGGACTGCTCGGCGCGGGGAGCGCAAGGGGATCGCGCGGGCAACTCACGCCATAGCTCGTTCATACAAGTAGCCGCAGTGGGCGCGGGCGGCCCGCGCGAGGACCGGGTTCTCAAACTAGTTCAAGCTATTTTCTAGTAAAAATAAGTCTTCTTCATCCATATTATATTTTGACGAACACTGAACATGACAACACGCAGAACGCTCAGAGCTCGACTGCGGGCGGACAGCCTGATCCCCGCGCCAGGTACCCGCGCCGCTCCCCGCCCTCGCTCCCAGTCTGGCCAAGCAATTAGTGTGTTACGCAATTACTCCACCGTTTGTTATAAGAAGCAATTGAGAGCTACTAAATATACTGTTGAAAAAGAGTTTCTGGAAGGACTTGGGGAGGCCTTTGTCCAATAGTGGGACAGTACAGGCTAAGTAAAAAAAAAAAAGTACACTGTGATTATATTCCCAAATCTGTTTTCTTTCTGATACCCGACTGATTTTTTAAATTGATATTTCAAGTGACTACACTAACTGCGGTCAATGAACCCACAAAAAAAAACATCAATTTATAATTTCTTTTTTGTTTTATCGTGTTTAGATATCGATACCCATTGCCTAAGCGGATATTCGCCAGAGTTTACGGTAAAATAACTTTAAACCCTACACCATAAAGTTCAGTTTACGCTACAACTTCAAACATTTTTACAACTTTTTCAATATTGATAGTCACTCTGAAATCAACTTAATTAACATTAAAATAAAGTTGATATTTGTTTAACTTGAAATAATATTAATTTGAAACAAGTTTGAATGTGACCCCGTATTAGCAAATACTCTTTTAAAATGCTTGTGGGGGCTAATTTTCACATAGTGGGCTGCTAAAGACTGGCTTCATTTCTGATTGGACGGGTCCGCTCAATCTGTGTGGTTCTTTCCTCAAAAGACCATTGCAGACACCAATCTACATGGTCTTCACACGATCTGACCAAGATTTTGTCTGGACTTTAAAAGAGACTGTGACTTCTGAGTTTGTGGCTTTCTTCTCAGAATAGTCAGTTAGGAAACGCCGACCTCATCTAGTTTAAAAAAAAATATGATTGACGTGTAAAAGTGTTTACTTGTACAAACCTACTTACAGAAATAAATCATTTATAATTTATCATTTTTAAGCACTATCCGGCCTGTAGGCTCTAAAAACTGTTTAGAATATGTCACTACAAACTGTTCCGTCAATGGAGAAAAAGTCGTTGTTTATTTTAATAATAATTGTGGTGTTAATAAATGTGTTCGATCCAAGTAGCCTCTTGATTTCAATACCCCTTTGCACCTATGACACAAATCAACTACAGAAGCAACCATGGTCAAAGGCAAATTGATATCCAATGCGGCAATGCTGTCTTGTGCCTTTTGGGTACACTACCAGTAAACAGCGATGCGGAGGAATATTTCTATACCATCGTTTAGTTTGTAGTTTCTACCTTTCTAGCTTCTACCTGCGACTTCGTCCGCGTGAAATTTCTTGTTCGGCCCACTCTATTACTTCGTTTTCACTTAGTTTTTTTCTTCTTCTTTTTTCTCGGCTCCTAAGGGTCCTACCGTGATGTTAAATAGCCTATAGCCTTCCTCAAGAATTGGGCTATCAAATGTAATAATAATTTTTCAAATCTGTCTGGTAGTTCCTGAGATTAGCGCGTTCAAACAAACTCTTTAGCTTTATTATTAGTATAGATTTACCTGTTTTTATGTGTTTAAGTAAATAATGTCAAGTACCTACTACACAACAAGCAGATAGTTCTACCATTTCTTCAATCTAAGAATTTAATCTTACCGTTTCTAATCTTTCCATTCGCAAATTCATCAATGGTTCAACGTAGCATCTCCCGGACGATTAAAAACCGTGCCAAACTGACAAGAACCCTCATCATTTGCAATTCCAACCATCAAAAACAATGGCGACACCTGAATCTTCGACTGTAGTTAATCAAACGTGTTGTAGGGGGCGCAAATTAGGCGGCACGAGGGGGCGAGGGGGGCGAGACGTCAGCTGTCGCCGTCAGAGGCACCCGGTACCGCACTCTTAAACTTTTACATACACCCGCGATGCTAAGCTTCATATCTTGGGAGGTTCAATGATGTTGAAGAAATTGTTGAGTTTGCAGCTAAAAATTTTGTAATGTCGCTTTAACTGTAGGTACAAGGTTTTGCAATAATCCTCTGACTCTTTTGCGTAAGGGGAACTAATGACGTCAGGAAAATGTACTACCAACTTATATTAATCAAATCACAACTGTCATTCTCTGACAGTTGAATGAAATGGCACACGGCTTATTGACGTAATGTGTCAATTTGCTATATAATTAAATTCCCTGATTGTACAACAGTTGATGGTCGAGGCGTTGTGCTTATAAATTGCCCATTGCTTATTATCACTATCGGTTCGATTATCGCAATTCCCACAAGCATGTGATTTTAATATTATTTTGGTCTCATAATATTTAAAGTTTGTTTCTATTAATACATGTAGATCACTTATCACTTTCGCTTTACTGTGGTGCTCTTCTTTTATAATTTACTAGCTAGATCCCGTGGGAATATCGGGATGAAAGCTATCCTATGGCCTTCTCCGGGATGCAATCTATTTCTCTGCCAAATTTTATCGAAATCCTTTCAGTGGTTTAGGCTTGAAAAGGTAACATACAGACAAACAGACAGAGTTACTTTCGAATTTTTAATATTAAGTAGGTATGGACTTTCGATAACTTAGGTATACAAATGCAGAAATTCCCATATGTGAACAGCATTTCGAAAATAAAGTAATTTTAAACAAAATATGTAATAAAATCATCTCAACGGAGCTCTACAAAAAAAGTACCATTGCAATTAATATACCATAAACATTTTGCAAAAAAAAAAAGAAACTCCTTTAAACGCGAGACTTTAAAAGTCAATCGCACGCTTTAGTCCATTACAACCGAACAGTCGCAGTCTATACTCTGTGCTATAACTTTAACTTATTTTAATAACCGAGCCAGCTGTTACGGCCGCGCCAGCCTTCCCCTTAGTTTGCATGGAGCCATAAATCATTGTTTACTTTGACTTAAGAATTATTGATAACTGATAAAAAATATTGTGACTGTACTGGGTCAAATTAAATTAGTTAGCGAAACTCCGCAGACCTGATGGATAAGTACCGATAACTAAACATGAAAAAACCAATTTTTTTTTGTGGGAGTCATCGACTCATACTTCAAATTACAACGCTTAAAACGGTCGTCGAGACCCCAAAAAAAAAACAACAAATATTTTTTATTTAATCGTGGTAGGTATTATTTGTTTAGTTTAATAGTACCTAATTGTCGAAAAATAGCTTGATAAAGTCATCCTGAATCCTAATTGCGTAACACACTATTAATTACAATCTGAATCATTTTGAAGAATACTGCTAATCCATTGCTTCATACATTGCTCGAAACATTTGTCTGCTCAACAACGTAATTTTAAATAACGCAATGAATGTTGTGTGTTACGCACCCCGCAGTTTGTTATATTCACACAATTTTAGATTTTTCTCCTTGTTAATTCAACTTTACAAACAGTAAAAAGTAGAAAACAATTTTTCTATTAAACGTAAAATTACACTTTACCAAGACACCGTGCTATCCTGAACACACATTGCATTAATTAATTAAATTCTATGTTAGCCCAGGTACGTAAAAAAAAAGGTACGCATGGGCCCGTTTTTCCCGCAGTAAAATGATTTGAATTTTTGTATGTTTGTTTGTTATGCGTTCATGCTAAAACGGCTGTACGGGTTTGGATGAAATTTGACACATAGGTAGTCCATGACCTGGATTAGGACATCAGGTACTTTTTATCACCCATGGGATCGAGACGGAGAAACCGCGGGGCGCAGCTAACTTTAAAAATATACTTATATCATCTAATTCAAGCCCTCTGCTTCTCTCCTACTTTGCGCCCGACAGGACCCAACAGGGTCTACAAATGATCATGTCTTTCTAAAACTTTCCACCTAAGTTCACATTGTGGAATATAAATAAAAATCGTGAGGAAAATTCGAAGACATAATGACATCTACCAACCCGCTGGGCCCACGTGGTGGATTACGGCCCACTCCCTCTCACAGAGAGGAGGCCTGTGTCCCAGCAGTGGGAACATTATGATTACAGGATGATTAGATTATGTTATGTTATTTATTGAGTATTGTATCATTTATCATTACATCCCGCATTAAGCTAATCAACCAAATACAAAAGATATTAAAATAATATCAAAAAACTCGCCCCCATTTTTTCCGTAACATCGATAATTGTAATCCTTTCCCCCGGGGCGGATGGGGGCGAGTGGGGGGGATGTGGGGGTGGCAACATCTGTGCCGCCATCCCTCGCAGGCGGCTGTCAACCGCAGTGGGGCCAAACCGTTTATTTATTTGAAGACCCCTAAATTGATTCGTTGATACGAGTATGTTCTGTCCAAAATACTGGAGTTTGGGATGCTGTTGTGGCTGTCGCAGCAGATAGTTTAATAACGTAGATACAAGATGGTGTCTTAAAGCGAAATCTGAATTATAAATATTGCATACTAGCAGCGCTCCGCGGTTTCACCCGCATAAGTGGCATTCCCGTGGGAATATCGGGATAAAAACTATCCTATGTCCTTTCCCGGGACTCAAACTATCTCTATACCAAATTTCATTTAAATCGGTTCAGCGGTTTAAGCGTGAAGAGGTAACCGACAGACACACTTTCGCATTTATAATATTATAGTATGGATTTTGAAATTGTTGTAGGTCGTAGGTTCGAACCCAGACAGGCGCTTTGCGATGTGTAAATTATTACATTACCACTGCTCTCAAAACGGTGAAGGAAAACATCGTGAGGAAACCGGCATGTCCTAGAACCAAAAATTCGAAGACATGTGACATCTACCAACCTGCACTGGGCCCGCGTGGTGGATTACCTACAGCCCACTCCCTGTCACCGACAGGAGGCCTGTGTTCCAGCAGCACGAACATTATAGGCTGATTATGTATGAAATTGTTTTAATTTTAATCAAGGTAATCTTGCATAGCATTATACGGGAATTAGAACGTTTAAAATAATCAACGACATGCGTTTGGTGAGAAGTGGAAGAGGAGGCGAGACGACCTGGACGCGTACTGCAAGGGTCGGATCGAGGTGGTGCTAGGAAGGGATGCCTGGAAGGCTTTGGGGGAGGCGTTCGCTCAGCAGTAGAACAGTGTAGGCTAAGTAAAACAAAAAAAAAGGGTTTCGTATTTAACAGATACTATGGGCCTACTATATGTACATAGAACCTATTATCTTGCTTAATTAAAATCGTTTCCTACGTCAATCATGATTTTTTCTTATGTGCGTGTGGTGTGAGGGTCACTTTTTGGTCACTCTTTGAAAATGTGCTTAGGATTTAGTGAACATTCCCAAAGAATTGTGAAAGTTGGAATCAGATTTTGTGAAAGTCAAATAACCGAGTTATGGACTGTAAAGTTGGGCCCTCAGTTCTCACAAAGAGGATTGAGGGCCCACCTGAACCTGATAAACTATGGACACTACAGAAAAAGTCTTTATGCCAAAATCTAAGCTAATCATCATCTGTTAATGCCAAACAAAATTTGTGAAAACAAGATATTATCACAAAACACTGTCCTACTTTGTGTATCTTCGTCAATCATGAATTTCTCTTATATTAGAAGTTTTCAGCTACGAAAATGTTGCTGGCGCAACAGTAATGTACATTTTCGCCATGCTATTATCGAATTCACAACCAATACTGTCAAAAGCCAACTAATTTTATTCACCCACTTTCTTCAAAGACCAAAAGGGACCTTAGAGAAACTCTCGATCGCCATCTTTCACCCCTCTTCACCCCCCTTCACCCCCAAGAACTCTCCTGTAAACTTATTCTCAATAAGCGAGCAACATGTCGCAGTGGGCAGCGATATATTTTAAAGTCGCGCATAAAAATTCGCATTAGCGTTAAGCCTGACGATGTTATACGGTTTCCTAAATGAAATTCCGTATAACACGCCACTCGGAGGCACATGGCGGCCTACACGGATGTAGGGTGCTGCTGGATAAGGTAGGGCGCGTGGTATTATGCGTGAGATGAGCGTAGTTGATGCTTGGAGACGTTAAACAAATTGTTGACACCAGAACAAAGATAAAGAAACTGATTGTTCTAGCAACAGATGTGTGATACCTATTTCACCTAATCACTTCACTTTTTGGGTCCCACTTCAATCTAGAATTAATACACTTGTGCACTTAAGCACACACACTGCACTTATGCACTTATGCTTATGGTCATACTCTTTCTTTCTTACTTGTTTTAAGTAGCATATATATATATGGACATAATCCAATTTGGTTTGCATACAATATCGCCATTTAAATAGTTCAAAAATAAACGTTTATTTAGGCTGAGAATCCGCACTTTTTGAAGGTAAAAATTACATAAGACAGCCCCAAAAACACACTCACTTGCTTCATAAATACCAGGCCATGTACACCATTGCTCTTCAAAATTACAACAAACCCATCTACGCCAACAAAGCCTCATCCAGCACCACAAATTCAATGTCGACATTCATTAAAATTTGCCAAACCCGCGCGCCGTCGGCCGCACCTGACGTAGCCGACCCGCACCGCTCTGCCGCTGCCATATACATCGCCGCTTTTGCTAACACCAGCCAACAGGCGCAGTGTGCCAGCCAGCAATGTATGGCGTGTACCGCAATATTTTGCAACGTAAATATCGATAGCGATAAGGAGGTGAAATTTTCGATACATTTCCATTGAATTCTTTTTAGTTAAGGTCTTGGGAATTGCAAGTTATTTTGGAAGTTGTAAACTAGTGTGTTGGCGGGGGGAAAAGTGTAGTGTGCAGTAAACGTGAAAATTTCAAGTGTTTACCTAGTACGGTTCAAAAGATACAACCCTGTCACAGACGGACGGAACCTTTAGGAGTTTGTGAGAAATAATTAAGTACCTATCTTTTATCCTTTCATCTCATCCATTTCTAAAATAATGTTTATGGTTTTTTTGCTTGACCCTGATCCCCACACTCGGCAGTCTCGCTTGCAACTATTAGACCCACAAGGAAGTTCATAGATGATAATCAGCCTATAATGTCCCCACTGCTGGGACACAGGCCTCCTCTCTGTGAGAGGGAGTGGGTCGTAAGTCGTAATCCGCCACGCGGGCCCAGTGCGGGTTGGTAGATGTCACATATCTTCGAATGTTTGGTTCTAGGACACTGTTCGACGATGTTAATTAACAATTACTAAGCTTTATTTACGTCATTACCAAGTATCCTGTCTATTTTAAAAACATTCTCAAGAACTGTGTTGCTTCGTTAGGGTTCTGTGGCGCGGGAAACACCAGCTGACTGTCCGTGTTGATGTTACATTATACATCATAATGAACGCGGTTCCGTACTTAGATAGGTATTATTATTTTATTTATCAAGCTTGTTAGTTAGCGAGGGTAATAGTGGCCCAGTAATTACAGTCGCGACTTACGAATTGTAGGTCGTAGGTTCGAACCCAGACAGGCGCTTTACTTTGTGTAAATTATTTCATCACCACTGCTCTCAAAACGTTGAAGGAAAACATCGTGAGGAAACCGGCATGTCCTAGAACCAAAGATCCGAAGACATGTGACATCTAACAACCCGCACTGGGCCCGCGTGGTAGATTACGGCCCACTCCCTGTCACAGAGAGGAAGCCTGTGTCCAACAGTGGGAACGCTTTAGATAGGCTGATTATGCTATGCCAAGCTTGTTAGGTATTATACCTAACCTCATTTTAAACTTCACCTAAAGCTTTTAAAAATAATTAAATAGTTCTAGCTTCTGTCCGCGACTTCGTTCGCATGAAGTATATCGGTTTAACATATCCTATAACGCTCCAGGGATAATGTAGCTTACCATTGGTGTCAGAATTTTCGGAATCGGATCAGTAAGTAGTTCCGAAGATTACCCCCTACATACATACTCTTCATCTCTGCCCCGTTGGTCCCGTGGTTGCAAGCGCGACTGCTGTGCTGTGGTCCTGGGTTCGATTCCCAGGTCGGGCGCTATTATTTGGGTTTTTCCATTAGGAATTTCTTAATAACAGCCCGGAGTTTGGAAGTTGGCGGTGTGCTACCCCCTGCCTTTGTCCTGCACCTGATCCCTCTCGTCTCTCGGTCGTGTCGGATTGCCGTCCCATCGGACTATGAGAGTGAGGGAAGAGAGAGTGCACCTGTGTCTGTGAACACACTTGTGCACTATAATATCTCCCGTGCAGAAAGATAGTTTCTGTTGAGATTGCCCCCCGTGGCCGAAATACGGTGTGAAGGACTATTATTATAATAGGCACCTCTTTATAATATTTGTACAGATTAGTGCCAGGCAGTTGAGCTTTCAGCTTATAAGCATTTTTGTGTAAAATAAAAGCGATAGTTTAGAATCTCTGATATTTCGTGGGTGTATTTGCAAAGATTACTTTTACATGCATAAACAATCTAAAAAAAAAAACTATGCATCTGTTCATACAAATATTTCTATCGCATGGGATTTAAAACCGCGATCCGTAGCGCAACGCAACGGCGTCAATCAACAATGCAATCACTAGCCGTGGTATTTTGTTGAATAAATATATCGAAGTTTTTTTTCATAAAACATTTCACTTACATGAGAACATATTTAAACATAAATTAAAAACTAATAATGGTCCTTCGACACTCAGACTTACAATGTACCTGACGTATTTGACTTTAAATTAACATTAGTATTAAGTATAGATTATGTAGGTTCGCGGGTACTCCCAAAAATCCAACACTGTGCCACTATGCGAAACTACGCTGCCTTGAGATAAAGAGTGCGGTCCAGCTGTTACAATGCAGATAAATACTGATTTATCTGTAGTAGTACAACTTTTGTATACAGCTGCTATTTTAAAGTTTTTTTTTTTTTCGTATTGGTTTTATGTTAAGATGGTAGCAAAACTAAAGAACGCCACCTTGACACATCCTTACATATTCGTTCTGCTTCGTTACGAAGGATGGATGTTATACGCAACCGGCGTGCGTGTCACACACGCACGCACGCCGGTTGCGAGCACTACGCACATGACCTTTCTGAAGAACGTCACCATTATGGTCACTATATCCTTTCAAGGGCGTCCTCTCCCGGCGTTTCCACTCATATCTACCTTGTAAATAATTTTTGTTAGTCGCCTTTCACTCATCCTTTCAACATGACCAAACCATCTAAGCATACTCTTTGAATTTTTTGTCACTACGTCTTTAAAACCTCACCGTTGCTTATCACATCGTTCATGTTTTTTTAATGTACCTATTTCAATTTAACAGGCACTTTGGAATTGTCAAAGGAGTCGGTCATTCAGAAAGATGAAGATATTTGCCGAATCCAAAGTGTAGTAGGTTCCTATGGAGAAGAACGGGCAAGAAACTCCATGGACAGTTTTAAATTATAGTGTTACATCAATACTACAAATCATTGATGAAATCCCTGACTATTTCCATTATCATATAGCTTTAGCTACTTTCAAAAGATTCCTCTTAAACTCCAATATACACACACTGTACTCCTTGTAATATCTCCTACACGTATATTATAAACAACATGCCCCCAGCACACAATGCGTGCGTGTGACGGAAGCAGCTGAGCTGTATTTTTCATCCCCTTTCGCCCCCTCACCCCCTCGAACAGCATCCCTAGTTCTCACCCCTTTATCAATGTGGGAACACAATGTTTTAAAATGGGTTGACCGAAGGTGTTATAATGATGTATTGTTTGTGGTTTTAGATTTTATGGTAGTTCTTGATGGAGTCTGGGAATAGTTCAAAGTATTATCACCTGTTGGGACGTGGCTACCACCCACCGCTCCTGCATTCTGCAATATCAATGATAGTGCCGTTGCATTGTTAGCTTTGAGGAATTTTGTTGCCATGGTGTCAGTTTCAGAATTTCAACTAAAAAAGTAAATTGTTATTTTGTTTTAACTGCATTTATAACTTACGTATAGAAATTTCCAGTCGGTTATCAAAAAAAAAAACAGTTTTTCCACCTATTTTGTGACCCCGACGTTCGATTTAAAGTAGTCGTTCAATTAATATTCGATTATTTGGCATTCGATTTGGCATAGTACAGTCACGAGCATAAGTATGTATATATACTTAACTTTATTCAAAGATTTTCTCCTTTAGTTTTCAATGAAATATGCTATTGCGAACAAAGTATTTTCGAACCCATACGTTTGTGTAAAGTGTCGTATTTCAACGTTTCATTCGTTATTTCACGTAAAAATCGCAATTGAAAGTTGCCAAGTCTTGACATATTAGTGCTCGTGACTGTACACCCGTAGGAATTGCAGTTTTCTATGAAACTGTTAATTTTTTCTTATATAACATAGGATGAATTTCTACGCTACGATGTTTATAATCAACTAGCTGCGCCCCGCGGTTTTACCCGCGTAAATGTCAATCTCGTGAGAATATCGGGATAAAAATATCCTATATGTTAATCCAGGGTGTCAGCTACCTCCATACCAAATTTTAGCAAAATTGGTCCAGCCGTTTGAGCGTAAAGAAGTAACAAACATATAAACACTCACACACACTCACAAACTTTCGCCTTTATAATATTAGTGTGATATTATTTATAGTGTGATAGTGTGATGTGCTTGTTGAATGTCATGGTCACAGTTTACGCGTCGATCTCCCAGCCATCATGTATGTAAGTTATCGTCAAGTAAGTTAAATGTATCAATACTTGCTGCGCCCTAACAGGGTCATGTACTCTTAAGTTTGGCTCCTAGTCATGGCCTGTAACTGTGTGTACAGTTGTACACTGTGCAAATCACACTAATATTATAAAGGCGAAAGTTTGTGAGTTTGTGTGTGTGTTTATACAGCATGTAACAAAAACCCTGTCCGATCCAATAAAGGCGTATTCCTGGTTCAACATACGTACTAGAAAAAATTGTTATAAAAATGTAACTCATAAAAACCAAAAGTTATTAATTTTTTATTTTTATAATCCATGCGAAATTTAACACTGAATATGGCAAATTTTCATAAGTTGACAACACTCCACTCGCCGGCAAAATCTTTTTATTTTTACCTATTTTTTATTTCAAAGAACACCGCCCTACACAACCGCGTTGTAGGCACTGTTTCAACTCGCCGCTCGAGTCGCCGACTCTTTGATGTCGCCGACAGCCGCCGACTGGTTGCCTACCAGCGCGTTACTTGTTGCCAGCCTAAGCGTAGGCATAAGGTATGACGTAGCGTAGGTTTCTTTCGTTATATGTTTGTTTGGTGGCGCGCGACAAAGCAGGTTCATGACAAAGGATCATACAAAGCGTCAGCGCTCAGGCGGCTTCTTTGACACGAAACTGTAGGTAGTACACGTGAACTTTGTCGAGCGATCAGTGTTGCCTTTGATCAGTTTTTATTTTTTATTGTAATTTAATTATATTCACTGGGGAAAATTAATAATCTCAAATCCATTAAATGGTTACGTATATGTGTACGCAGTACGATGCCGAATAATACTCTTAAGGATCGGACAGGGTTTTTGTTACATGCTGTATGTTTGTTACTTCTTCACGCTCAAACGGCTAGACCAATTTTGATACAATTTTGTATGGAGGTAGCTGACACCCTGGATTAACATATAGGATTAACATTTATCCCGATATTCCCACGTGATCGACATTTACGCGGGTGAAACCGCGGGGCGCAGCTAAATAAATAATAATTAAAACTGCCGGGAACATTTTTTGGACAAATTAACACACATTAAAATCAAAATTTATTCTGTATTCCTTTTCTCACAAACTACATTCTTCTTACTCTCTCTCACCCGTACATGTATGTTCAATCTCCAATAACAGAGGGTCGGGCAGACGCCCAGCCGCCAGTTCCCATGCCGCATGCTAATGGGTTCGTCCTAAGTGGCCGCCCTAAGGCTGTTGTCTTAGGACCAAGGGTAGGGCTACGGGCAGAACATGGGAGATTACATGGTGTTATACGTGTGTGTTATATATGTGGGTAGTTTGAGAAAAAGAAAAGGAGGAAATTTAATTATCAAATCCTTAGTAATATTGTAAATTCAAGAATGTGTTTGTTGGTTACTTAAGTCTTTAAGCCTGGTTGTCAGCTAGTTTTGTAGTAATTGAATACATAAATACAGAAAAGTCTTCCTTTGGCTCAAGTAGTAAAAGCAACAAACGTGTTAAGAATATCCAATTAACCCTGCGATCACCAATTTATCATTCAAAGTGGTGATAATTTAGTATTTCTGTCACGAACTGTTTTAGTTCTGCTAACGCACTGCAATGAGAAACAACGGACTTCCTTTATAATATTACTAATTGGACCTCATAAACAAAGCTTGTAAAGAAATATTACAATATTTATAAGTTACGAGATTCGTAGCACATGCGTAGCGGTGTAGCGGTGTAGCCTGCAACACTCCGTAGCATTGCTACGATTCCTCTACGCACGTAGGCCTACGGCTACGCAATAACTTTTTTCGTAAAATTTACTTTTGTATGTTTTATTCGCATGTAAAGGGACGTACCAACCCGCACTGGGCCCGCGTGGTGGATTACGGCCCACTCCCTCTCACCGAGAGGAGGCCTGTGTCCCAGCAGTGGGAACATTATAGTCTGAATTGAAATAAATCATTAGTTCAGCGCATTTTGTGATACTTGATGAAAGTTTAAATAATGATATTAATGTACGCCGTGGAGTGAATTGTGACTAAAATGTTAGTTTGATGATTCTTATGAAGTCGTGGGAAGTCTAGTTGTAATAAACTCCATACTTATCTCATAGATCGCTACAAGTTTACGGATTTTAAATTTTCTCTAACTTGCCCCGTGAAAAAATTAAAAATAATTTGTTTGTTTTTACTTATAATAGGCACTTTTTAGGGTTCTGTACCCACAGGGTAAAAACGGGACCCAATTACTAAGGCTCCACTGTCCGTCAGTCCGTCTATCACCAGGCTGTATCTCATGAACCGTGATAGCTAGACAGTTGAAATTTTCACAGATGATGTATTTCTGTTGCCGCTTTAACAACAAATTAATACTAAAATCAGAATAGTATAAATATTTAAGGGGGGCTCCCATACAACAAACGTGTTTTTTTTCGACGTTTTTGCCTTGTGGTACGGAACCCTTCGTGTGCGAGTCCGACTCGCACTTGGCCAGTTTTATTTAATGATATGCGCTGGCGGTACCAATCTTAACAATTTAATCAAATTCAAAGAATGATAAAGTTTTACGAGTTACAATCGTTATTTACAAAGCCGATTCGTTTTCACACAGAAAACTGACCTGTTTTTTTGGACACATAACGCTATTAGGTTTTATAATCTAACTACAATCCCACACACACCTAAACCCAGCATAGATCACCAAAACCGTACAAACGTTAGCGCTGCAGTGAAAATCCAAAATTATCCTGACACATACATATATAAATGTTTGTTTGTCCGTTCGTGTGTTTGGACAACGGGCGGCGAGCGAGGCGCGCAGATGGTGCGCGAAATTTATATGTTTGCACTTTTCAATCCTATGTTGTGGGGCTGTTAAAGAGTTGCGTATTAGGGGGCTAATGGCTAAATGGTTTTGGCTAGGAAAATGTGGCTACTGGACCATGACGACCTGTTTCAGTGGGTCCTAAACTAGGTTTCTACCAATGTGTGTTTTTTTTCAATTTGGGGGTCGAAACGCTTGCATCATTGGGTCCGAGTGCGCGTCTCCATTTTAACGAAATTTCTCGCCGGCTCGTTGACACTTCACGTGACCAAAGGGCTGGCTCGTTTTTTGGCCAAAGAATTAGCATTCCATTCAACGTGGCAATGTTGCCAGTCTTCTGGGCACGTTTCCGGATGACAGCGATGCAGACGAATACTTCGACGACTAAGTGTCCTTTTGTTTTTGTGTTTATTTGTATAGTTAGTCATTTAATTTCGTAACTAGTGAAAAAAGTTAGTTGTAATAAATAATGTAAAAGTTATGTAACTAAATGGTAGAAAAGGCCTCACGGATTAAGTCCGTCTTTGTACAGTATTTCATTTACTTGTGCATAAAGTTTTAATAAATAAATAGATAAATAAATTATGTGTGTTTTTCGTTATCCTAACAGGAACTTTTCTAAATTCATGTACGGGGAATGTGTTATGTAATTTGGATGACAAAAAAGTGCTGATTTTTAGCCTAGATTAAATAAATTACTTTTGAATGTTTGCATTGGCCAATAATCTCAATTTCTAGGTATTCAATGACAAATAATGTAGGTATTTATCAAAACAGTAGCTTACCACTAACTCTCCTACCCTCTGGACTAAACATGGCGGATTACCGTACAGATTGAAAGCAGTGCTGCCATCTGGCCGCGCTGAATCTTTTTGATATTAATGTCGGCGACAGCTGCTTTCCGCGCATATTGTGTTGGACGATAATTGTTAAGTTAGGGGACAAATAGACGTCTGATTGTTGAAGGAATAGTTGATTGGTGTGTGGATTTTAAGCAAATAATTACCAGTTCTTCTATACTTTGTGTAAATTATTTCACCACCACTGCTCTCAAAACGGCGAAGGAAAACATCGTGAGGACACCGGCATGTCCTAGAACCAAAAACTCGAAGACATGTGACATCTGCCAACCCGCACTGGGCCCGCGTGGTGGATTATGGCCTACTCCCTCTCACAGAGAGGAAGCCTGTGTCCCAGCAGTGGGAATTATAGGTTGATTATTATGATTTATGTTTTATACTTGTAAATTTCGTAAACAAATTCCTTAAGATGGGCAGTAACGTTCTTCTAAATGCTAATTGCTAACAGGATTCTGCTTCCTGCCAATGTAACACTGCCATTGCCAACTCCTCACAACTCCATTCATTTTGAAAATTCAACAATATCCATTATATTATTTACATTGTCGAGCAGATATTTTTTTTAAACTTTTGAAGCAATGGCCTGTGAATTTCCTCCGAAAACTTTCGGATTGTGATAGAAACTGGGTTACGCAATAAGGGTGATTGAACTCAGGACCAGCAGTCGCCCTTGCGTCCACTTGACCAACCGTATACTTGATCAACGTCCTAGCTAGTCAAATTCAATTATGAAGTGTCTACCGTAAATGTAAACAATTATGAATTAATGGAAAATAACTTTAATTCCTACACACTAAAGTTCAGTTTACGCTACAAATCCAAACATTTTTATAACTCTGTCAATAGTGCTAGTCACTCTACAATGGACTTAATTATCATTGAAATAAAGTTGATATTTGTTTAACTTGAAATAGGTTAGGGGTGTGCAGCACTGCCCACTTTTACTTTACATTATAGTTCTTATTCATCATAATAATATTTATTATTATTATCCATTTATTTCAGGCATCAAGGCCCATATAAAACACATACAATACAATATGAATATAACTTAAAAATACTATAAATACATACAACATTATAATTACACTAAACAACTAACAAAACTAACGCACACGAAGTGTCTGCGTCGTGTTTCGCTGACTGGTGTCATGTAGCCGGCCACGAAACCGGCGGTACACAACACCCTTCGGCCAGAACTCTTCCTTGAGGAACTTCTCGAGATGATGTGTCGGAACGCGTACCACGAACGACTTGAAGTTCGTGTTGTGACGCGACTCCAACTTCTCGACCCTCAAAGTCCAGTTGGTCTTCACACGGATGTACTCCACGATCTCCTCAACCTTCGTGGAGTGGTGAAGTCTGGACACGTACAGCTGCGTCGTCGGGATTGCTGGACGCAGCAGCATGTTGGGTCCCGCCAGCGCGGTGCCGCACTGGTTCCGACGAAGAGGCTTCTTCTTCTTCTTCTTCTCCACCTTGATGAAACCATCCTTGTCGCACGTGTCCTTCTCTGGATCCTGCCTTTTCAAAACCTTGTTGGGTTTCGAGTGGCTCCGTTTACCCCCTTTTTGTTTTTCCGCTAGTTTTACCTGCGATTATTATCATCCACAACCCAACTTCCCCCACTGCTGGGCATAGGGATTGTCTTATGTTCCTGTGCCAGCCTCATTAAGGTCCCCCAAGTTGTTACACTCAACATTTTATCATAAAGGTACTACAGGACCTAAACGCATAAAACATAAGTTTTATAGGTAATGCCCAAAAAACGTAAGTTTTATAATGCCTAAAAGTATACGATCGACTGCAGTAAACAAAATCAGAAAAATACATGATATTCTTCAGGATATAATACTGGTTAGATAGTGTGTTGAAAACGTATTACAACTAATTTGATACGATAGAAAAAAATCATGAAGATACCTCTAATAACTATCTTTTTACAATAAAAACCATACATACATTCATTCTGTTTTTTTTTTTGTCAGATTATTCTACAAGCAACATACTAAAGCACTAGTGTTTTAATTTTTTAGGTAACTAGCATATATCCTGAAGAATATCATATATATTATTCCAATATTGTTTACTGGAGTCGATCATACACTTTTAGGCATTATAAACCTTGCGTTTTTGCGTTTAGGTCCTGTAGTCCCCTCAACAGCGAAGAGTCTAGAATAAAAGAAAGAAAGAAAGAAATAAGTGTCTAGTGTCTTCTTTATTATCATTATTATCCACAGTCCCATATTTAGCCATTTTTTTGAGCCATTACTAGTTATAGGCCTCTCTCTGCTTATGCAAATCCCCACGCTCCTATGCCAGATTCTACCTACATTCCTAACATTCAACTATATCTTCTAACAATCAAGAGAAATAGCATGTAGAGTGTCAGTAAAACTATTCATCAAATGCATCTGTGAGTCGCGGAAATTGCTCCGAGTGCGCGAGCAATCCGAATCTAGACACAAGGCTATGTAAGAAGAAATGTCTAGATAGATAACTACGTATGTGTTACAGCTGGTAGCTGTGTGCAGGGTGTAAAATATTTTGTAACAGTGTTAATGATGTAACTAATATTTTGTAACAATATATTTTTGTGAAATCGCTGTCTTTGGCAGCACGCAAAACATTGTACTTTTGGGTGCAAGCAACAGTACAGGATTAGTGGGGGTGTTTAAAGTTAACTTAGAACCTATAGCTTGTATTCGTGAAAAAAAGTTGGAACTTTGACGTTCAATATCTTCATAACCAGAAGGTTAGTAAAAGCCAACTTTTTATATTGAATAAAGTATGTTCGAAGCCGTTGCCTGTTACAAAAACAAAGAGGGCAAAAAAAATTTGGTAGCTGTATGTTGAGAAAAATAATTTATTTTTTAAATGCATATTTTTTGCTACTTTGAACCAATAATAATAACTTTTTTTTCTAATAGCACATATTAGTTACACTTTAAATTAAGGTTTAAGGTTCAGCTTTTATGAGATTTTTACGGGCCATATTACTTTCATATCGCCATTTTGTATTGAAATGAAAATATATAGTAGTTTCGCGTACAACATATTTTTTTTAAATATAGTATTTAGGCCTCTAACATAGCAGGGTTGGCAACCTAAGTACAAGTGACATTCGCCTTCATTCAGCGTCTTTTTAGACCCGATATAATCGGAAGGGAATTGTACAGGAACATAATTGCATCGTGTTATCTTATTATCCTTTTTCAATCCCTCTTTTATTTTATAGACGAAGGATAATTACATTCTTCGTTGGTCATTTGTTATGTACTACCTACTCGTAGTAGGGAACTATAAACTAGGCTAGTGGAAGTGCTCAGGTGCCGTTCGTCCAAGTGCGGTTGAAATCAGTGCTCTGAGTGGAATACCTCGTTCAAAAGTCCAAACTAAGTGCTTAGCCAGACTGGCTGCGCGGGCGCGCAAACGCAAGACAGCCCAACGGGAAAGCGGCACCCCCTCCCTCCTACTCCAAAACCGATCACCATGTTTGGCAAGCCGATCCCTTGGGACAAGCAAGCCAAATACTTGGGGGTCATCCTTGACCAACGCCTGACCTTTGGGGAGCACATAAAGACGGTGCGCTCGCGTGCCGCTTTCGCTCTCGGCAGGCTCCATTCCGTCCTGAATGCACGCAGCAAATTGTCACTTAAGTGCAAATTGCGTATCTACACCGCGTGCATTCGGTTAATCCTGACATACGCGTGCCCTGTGTTCGCGCATGCCATGCCACACCACCTCCATAGGATGCAGACCCTCCAAAACCGATTTCTCCAAAGGGCCACGGGGGCCCCGTGGTTCATTAGGAATAACCAACTCCATGTTGATCTCAAGATCCCAACCATCCAACAGTTCATGAAACGCCTAACTAGGAGTTTCTTTGACAGGGCTGAGAAACACCCCAACCCACTGGTTTCTTCAGCCACTCAATATACCCCTTCAAACATCTCCAAGATTCGCCGTCCTAGGCATACCCTCCTCGCACCCGACGATCTCATCACCATTCTCCAGGAAAGATGTAGGGAAACAAGCACTAGACGCAAAAACAGATACAAACCGCGAATCCGGCCCCGCCGCCGAGGCCCTCCGCGACTCCCCTGTAACATCACCGCCCGACCCTTGCTCGACGAGCCAGCCCGCGTAGCTGAGCAAGTAGCTTTAAATTCCCAAAATAATAACCAGACCCAGCCTGACCATTGCTGCCCTCCCCCCAATGACACACTAAGCCGAGGCCCGAACCCCTCAGGGGGTGCCCTTAGTGTCGGTTCATTTAATTGAAATCCATAGTTTGTAAGCCCTGGCTGGGGCCTTAAAGTAATTTTTGGCCACCACAGGATAGTCCGGTTAAGCAGAAAGGCAACCTTCTAGAGTTGCATCTGCGAGTGGTCATATAAAAAAAAAACACACAAATAATGTCTTAACATTAAAGATTTGAACTAAAATCGACACTTATGATTCCTAAAAAAATAATAATCATCTATTGAATCGATACTTGTAACATAAACCATCTCTCACTCATCAAACCCAATTAATCCAATGCCACTGACCTTTCTTCCTCCGCCACTATAAATCAGTGGCATGGTTTCAGGCGTGCACACAGTGGCGGGCGCTGGCCACACATCCGCCCAGCTGTGCGTTACGTCACAGCCATCTGGTAGTGCAAGCACCGCTCGGAGGTAACACCACACTACTTTTAGTAGATCGCAAGGAGCAAGATAATGTTTAGAATACCTGTATTTCAAGCATGTAAATCATTGCAAATTAAACCTTATTTCAATCACATGACACAGCGCTTTCGTGACTTATATCGACTGTATTATTAGGACTTTGGGTACTTTATGAAGAAGCTTGTCCAGGAAAGTACTACCGCTATACCTAGGTATTTCTGCCGTCAAGCAGCCTTCCTATATTCAGGTTTGAAGGGTGCTCGTGTCAGCGGGATTGTCCGAAAGGGTTACCGCTGCCCCGGAATATAAAGGGCTAAGGAAGAAAAAAAATCAGAATATGGCGAAGACAGTCCGTGTTTTTCTTAAAAAAAATAACTGTAAAATCCTTCACCAATGGGATTTGATACGATTAACATTATGATTCATAATGTTATCCTTTTATGATTCTGCCAATGTTGCCTTTTTAGGCCACCTGGTTACAGGAAAGGCTTTTTCCTTCATGAATGTGAGTTCTCCATGTATACTGTATATTTAGTTTTCGTAGCTCGGTGTCGTTCACAGATGTTTGTGACGCAACCACCTCACTCGTATCTCAATAACGAATTCACTTCCATCGCTTTGCAGAGACAAATTAGCTCCTCTACATATATTTCTGTGCCACATAACTTACATACAGGTAATTTATATATAACCATAATGTGTTACTGTGTACCTAATATCTACAATATTATGAACATCTACCAAGATATGTAACCCTCAAAGTTGGAAAAAGTCTATAAAAAACTAGAAAAACGTTTAAACGCTAGAAATATCAACTACAATATAGCTTCTTATACGAGATCGGATGGAAACATTCTTGGAATAGGTAGTGCTGTACACATGAGGTTGTAGATAGTTTTTAGTATACGGTCCGCAACAAAATGCTATTTTTTCATATCTATATTGACACAAAATCATACGATATAACGATAATAATCTGCTTTTTAGCATTACTTTTATAAGCAATAGTAGATAATAGCTAAGAGTTAATTTTAATTTTTACTTACGTACCGATTTTAAAGAAAATGTTTGCTCCCAATTCAGATTTAGAAAACGGAAGTGTTAATCGACTCTTGTTGCTGACTGCACCACAAATTTTCCCAAGTTTTCAGATTCCCCGTGAAGCCAAAGAATCACTAAAGGCATATACTACATTCTTTTTAAATCAACATAGATGGCCAACCTCTCATGCTCTCAGTATCGCGCGGTAGACCAGCGGGGCAATTGCGTAACACATTATCAATCGGAATCGGTTTCATTTTGACAGTTCAACAACATTCATTGCGTTATTTACGTGTTGAGCAGACAAATTTTTCGAACTTCTGAAGCAATGGATTAGCAATTTGCTTCAAAATGATTCAGATTCCGATTGATATGCTGGTCCCTCAGGCTTCTTCGGCAACTATATTGCCACCTCAAATCTCTCGTAGCTCGTGACTTCCAGATGGTCGTGACGCGCTCCTGTAAACACGGGGCACGTGCGAGGGATACGGCACGCATATGTTCCGGGGGCGAGCGCGCTATTCCTGCGCTCTGGCGACACCGACGAATGTATGGTACAGAGACTGAGGGTCAATCGCGGTGGACATGTTTGACCGCCGCGCGCCGACGCGACGTTTAGCGTTGGCGTTAAAAACATTGTTTTTAACAGGACAAGGATTAGATTTGCATTGTTTTACCTAATTTTACATAATATAAAATGTGTAAAACCTAGTTGGAGCACATTACCTATGTATGAACAAAATATAAATCATGTAGTTAACTCGAATAATTGTGATTCTTGAGTTTATAACACCGTTTTTTATAATACGTAAGGATGTTACGTAAGATAAAAGTTACTAAGCAAATATTCAAGTATTTTATATTAGGCGGACAATAAAAAGGCTCTGCGGTTACTTATTTAATTATATGTGGAGTAAAAGTGACGTCACGCACAAAATAGTTGTTAAATGGACATCTACCAATCGCAGCACTCTTCTATGAAGTAGAATAGAATATAATTTTTCTTTATTAAAGTGACCAAGACTCAATCTCAAACAAGATTGTTAGTAAAACTTACGACTATGTTAATGAGCACAGACACTAAACAAAAACATGAGAAATAACGGTTGGTCACCGTTGCGACATCCCATGAGAGACGGCACAACAGTGACCCACGTAAACACAGTCAAGGCGACTCGCAACCATGTTTAAGAGTGAGATCTCTGTCGCATTATCTACTCCCGAACTAGCTGCGCATCGCGGCGCCGCCTGCGATATGCAGCCATTACACTGGACAGCCTGTAATAACAGTTTGTGTTACCATCAATCTAGTTTTTATGTGGCCTAAATAGTGCGCCTGAGTTCTTGCGTTTGGTGGTCACTGGTCAGGTTTCACGAATCGATTCGATCCTTGAATATGTTTGGTAAACAATCAGTTTCCAATCTCGTGGAAAGTGTTGGTAAACCTTAAAATAATAAATTAATAAAATCTATAGGTACTAATAAATAAAATTAAAGTGTCTGTTTGTAATGTTAAAATAACAGTTTTTTTCCTGTATGTGGAATAACTCGAACTTATAGCAAAAACTTTTTAACAATTAAGGTTCGTGTGTATTTTTTTAATCGTCTTATAAAAAAAAAAACACCCGCGGTGTCGGTTACGGTAACAGTGTCGCGAGTTCAATGGTTTTTTCACATCTCAAAAAATGCCCAACGCGCCTAAAGAAGTTTTCACTTCAAAAAACAAAAATAATAGAGTCTAATTAGGGCACTTTGACCCATCTCCTCTTTTTATTTACCCTATTTGACAAGGGTTAGGCAAACAAATCAATGAAGTCAATAAATAAATTGGGCACCTAACATGGCCAGGCTAATTGATCACACTAGTTTCAAACCTAATCCAATACCCGAACTATTTTGGAATCGATCCGAGCCTCACCAGATGCGACCGAACGATACAAAAAATATTGTTGTATTGGGAAAAGTGTCGGCAATCAATAATTTAATAAATACTTGTGTAAATCACGCCTGTAAGCCGCTGGTGTGCTCAACAGTTGTGAAGGGGAGGAATATGATATTTTTCAACACCACGCACCTGAGTGACGTCCCCTACGATGTGTTTTTTCGAGAGCGTGAGAATTTGGTGAGGTTATTTCACTATAAGCTGTGTCGACGGAAAAAATTACGAACTTACGTACAAACCATACCACCATACCTCATACTATCATACCTGTAGGGGATGAACTTTAAAAAATCCTTCCCTAGTGCTTTGCCTTTGTGAGAGTTTAAAGCATTTCAAAAGAAGAAATGTGAATCAAAACTATTGGAAAATTAAAAGTTCGCGTACCTACTTAATTTTAAGGTATTATTCAGTTAACTTTATTGTTTTGAAGTAGAAGTTCAAAAGTGCCATTTAATGGCCTAATTGAAATAAATACTTAATTTAACTTTGAGTACTTATTCTAATTTTAAAAAATAACCAACGAATGTTGTTTTTTTCTAGCTTGAACTTCTATAGACCACCTTTAGAAAAACATCCTTATTTATTTATTTTATTTAACCATTTATGTACACATATATAAACAGACAAGAAAAAAAACAGAACAGAAAAATAGGTACAAAGATGATGCTTATTTCATAAGAAATCTCTTCCAGCATACCTGCGATAGGACAATAAATAGAGATGTAGAAAGAGTAAAGGAGACCAAAAATAATAGGTACATAAAATCTAAAAACAATTCACTTAATAAAACTAAACAAGTATTGTGAGAATATACTTACATACATACAAACAAACAAAATCCTTTCGTTAATTAATTTTTAAAACTTCAGCCTTTCCCCTTAAAAAACGCAGTCTTATAATCCGCGATAAAGCCGCCCATTGTATGTTTTTGTTATGTATTTTCTGGTGTACAATAAAGTATATATACCTAAATAAATAAATCCTCCTCTTTCGAACTCATAGTAGGTCCCGGGGGGTGGGTAATGCCACCCCTGCCTCCCTTGCACAGGTGCGCTGCCAGCGCAGGTGTCGCCAAATCCAATACAATCTTTACTTTCGCACATAATTGGAATACTACCACATTAACTGTTTTACTGAGAAGCTTGAGAATGGCGTGGTCATCAGTATAGTGCTGATAAGGCAGCAGTCCAAGAAGGGGTAGGCGGAGGCTTATAATACTCACATCATCTGCCTACCCTTTTCCCAACTATGTTGAGGTCGGCTTCCAGTCTAACCGGATGCAACTGAGTACCAATATTTTACATGGAGCGACTGCCTAACTAACCTCCACAACCCAGTTACTGGGTAATAGGAAACCCTTTGGTAAGACTGGTTGTCAGACTTTCGGGCTTCTCCGTAACGACTGTCAAAGATCCACGATTGACAGCCGAACCAACGGCTTAACGTGCTTTCCGAGGCACGGCGGAGGGGTCTTGGTATGTGAAGATGGTCACCCATCCACGGACCAACCACGGCAAGAGTAGCTTAACTTGATCGATCGATCAGTGCGGCTGTTATTACTTAGCCAAAAGCGCCTCTTTTATAATACTCATACGAACCAGTTATTTCAAAAGTTCCTATTGTCATATTGGGCGGGCCTAGTAGAGCCGTGTGAGCACATTACAGGGGCACAAATCTAGGCATTCGGCTCTGGCAATTTGTGAGTATATGCTCTGGGCCTTGAGTGATTATTCACTCAAATCCAACGAAGATGCAGGCCCGTCCGCAAGTAGATCATTTAACTCTACTCCAGCACCCTTATTGTGTAACACACTATCAGTAGGAATCTGTATAATTTTGGAGCAAATTGCTAATCCATTGCTTCATAAGTTCGAAAAATTTGTCTGCTCAACACGTAAATAGCGCAGTGAATGTTGTTGAACTGTCAAAATGAAACCGATTCCGATTGATAATGTCGACGGTCCCTACGTATATAAAGACATGTCGAAAATGGCATTTTTTTTATTGTATCATTGGCTTTAGATTATCCATGCGACATACGATTTTTTTTTAAATTTTATTTATTTACTTGTTTTAAAATATTTATTATTGGTCATAGAATTATTTCAAGGGCGTGTTGAACACAAATTACGCTCTCCTGTAAACCTCGGTTTTTGACTTGACCTTATCTACGTAGTTAGGAATCGTCGATGTGTTACGCAATTGCCCCGCCGACTAATTAACTTTTTCGAACGGGTAAAAGCACTTCGGGGGTAAGGACAACTGTCAAATGGTGTTGTCATTCGTTCTTAGTTCGGGCCCTGAACTAATTTTTTGGTCTTAAGTGTTACGGCGTAGGTAATGCCCGTAACTTCGGCTGAAACTACGGATTCGAGCTCAGAGAGTAGACCCCTAGTACTACTAGTAGAATGAGTGGAAAGCCTCTATAGTTCTTGTTTACCACTGGACCAGTGAAGACAGTCTCCGCAATCATCTACATAATAATAAATGCGATGATCGTTTCGCGTGGATGTGACACATGTTTTCCCCCAACTAGTGGTTTTTTTTTGGGTTCCGTACCCAAAGGGTAAAAACGGGACCCTATTACTAAGACTTCGCTGTCTGTCCGTCCGTCTGTCTGTCACCAGGCTGTATCTCAAGAACCGCGATAGCTACACCGTTGAATTTTTACAAATTATGTATTTCTGTTGCCGCTGTAACAACAAATACTAAAAACAAAATAAAATAAATATTTAAGCTCCCATACAACAAACGCGATTTTTTTTGCTCTTTTTTGCTCGATATCAATAATGGCAACAGGTAGGCACTTGAAATATTCACAAAATACTCAGTTGTATTTTTACTTTAATAATAAATAATAAAATTAAAATAAAATAAACATTTAAGGGGGGTTCCCATACAAAAAACGTGTTTTTTTTTTGGTGTTTTTGCCTTGTGGTACGGAACCCTTCGTGTGCGAGTCCGACTCGCACTTGGCCAGTTTTTGAATGGCATCTCGTAGTTGACCTTGAGAGGTCGTGCGTGACTGCTTAACCGGACCATATTATTTTGTTTGTGTTTGTTTTCTTACGCTTCTTTCTTTTTCTTTCTCTTCTTTCTAAATTATTTTTTAATGAAGCTCTAATTAAAGGTCAAGCTCGTATTTTCGTCACGACAATGTCACAATGACACTTTTGCCATTCGCTTGTCTAATTTTATCGTTGCTTGAAGTTAAAACATTTTGGTTGTTTTTTTTTTTCTTTCTTATTTTAAGTTTTTTTTTTTTGGTATTTATCTATGGGCCAAAATAGCCTGAAAATAAAGGTCTTATTTTTTTTTTATAACCACGAAGTAAAAACTCAGTAGGCCTGTATCTAATTAATAACTAGTTTACGTTAACCTAGACCATGGTTCCTAGGTTCCTAACTAATAAAATGCTCGTTAAAAAATCTTAGGCATTTTTTACCTAAACATTAGACGGGAAACGCCGCTCTATATCAATGCGCCACACAACACATAAACACACACACACACACATCAGTGGCAGTAACACTAGTTCTGCAGCAGTGACGCACGGACGCGTCATCATCATCTCTATGTAGGAAGGAAAGACGAAGGTTGGAGTAGGTCCACTCAGAACTAACACCGAGAAAAAACTGTGGGAAAAGGTAAATCATCGCAACAGTGTTCGTATTACCCTTATTGCGCCCACTACTAAAAATAAATAGGCAATGTAGCTAACATCAGAGATAGGTAGTGGCTTGGAAGACAAATTGGTGAATGCACCTTTTTACACTTATAATATCATTGGGTGAATGGTGATTGTAAATGAGCAAGGTAAACTAATTATTTCAAAGTCATGTCTTTAATAGGTCAGTACTAGTATGGGGTACCTTACCACGTATTAATACTAGTAAACGGGTTAGTAGTAAGACCATACTGCAGTGTTACAAGAATGGACTACAAATCTACCTTGCTGATGAGCATACAAAAAAAATACTTTCAAGGCACTGTGTTAATTACCATCGAGGAAACTTACATCTATACACCGTAAGGGCTATGAAGTCTGTGCCAGAAAAGGCACCAAATAGGGCTGATGATGAAGGTTTCGTGACGGTGCAAAGGAGGAAGCGCAGATCACGACCGAACAAGAACCGCTGCGGCAAAGCTTCTACGAAATCCGAAGTCAGCTTGCGTGCCGCAAAGCCGAACACACCGGTGTACATCTAAGTAACCACTAAGGCGGAGGATATTGTGGAGTACGTGCGCCAGAAGACGAGGTACATGCCGAGGGTGCAGTTACTGGAGTCGTACCGCAACGTCAATTTCAAGGCGTACCGAATTGTTATCTGCCTGTCGTCATGGAAGAAGACTTCTGACCGTAGGACGTGGTGTTCCGTCGCTTCCGCGGACAAGTACCACAGAATAGCACAAGAACAAGCTAGTGAAGTACTATTTTATAATAAAAATATGTATGTTTATAAAAATATATAAATGTAGGTTAAGGCTATCTATGGGCCTGCGTCGCCTGAAATTAATAAATAAGTAAATAAATATTCTTGCTTGCAGCGCTCGGCCGCTATATGAACGCTTGCTAACAGATGTGGTCATCGTGTGCAAGGGATTTTGTATTCAAATTGGGCAGATGTAAGTTTCCTCGATGGTACCTACTCCTCCTAGAGCAGGAGGATGCTGAACCTTCTGAACCTTCTGCAGCCCATCTCTTCGATTGTAGTACAGTGTAAGGCCGCTAGATGGTGTTAAACTACATTCTTCAGGCGGATGTAGTGAGTATGGTTGACGCGGGAACATTGTGCAGACCGACAGACGGGCGTTGTGAAGCGTGCACACTGCTCGACCGGTATAAAAATGTCATAACGATGGTTATTTTGTTGGATAACTGCAATTATCTCGTAGTAGAGCTAGCAATGGTCACAATAGATAACACCGCAATACTTTTTTCAATCCGTCTAAAGGCTAGGCTTCACTCTGTACAGAAGTTAACTCAAACTCAAAGCATTTATTTCAAACTAGCATCCGCCCGCGGCTTCGCCCGCGAGGTGTGTCGATAAAAACTATCCTATGTCTTTCCCCGGGATGCAATCTATCTCTCTACCAAATTTTATCGAAATCCGTTCAGTGGTTTAGGCGTGAAAAGGTAACATACAGACAGACATACAGTTTTTTTTGTTTTTTTTTTTTTGAATTGGATTTGCTCTTGACTCTAGTCTAGGTTAATTTCGAATTTATAATATTAGTATGGATATACCAATTATAGGCACTTTTGAATTGTGAAGGGGTCGGTCAGTCAGAAAGACGAAGCTAGTTGCACATTCCAAAGCGTAATATGTTCCTATGAGGAAGAACGGGCAAGAAACTACGGTAATTGACAAGTTACTACCCAGAAGCAGTGTACACGTCTCCTAACCAACAGTAAGCAGGTGTAGCAATGGAATCCAGCGCCGCTGGGCTGCGTCAGTGAGACACAGACCAGGCGCTCGAGTGCGACACTGGGTTATATACAATAACCAACTATTATAGCAGGAGTTTGATGGTATAGACCTAGATATTGAAGAGTTTATTTGCTGTTGCGAAATATTCGGTGTTCTATTTGCAATTGAATCGCAATCATCCACCTACTATAGAAGTTTGTTGAGCGATGGCGATTTTCACAGACAATATGACGCACGTACCTTTTCACGTTTTGACAGACAATATGAGGCATGTACCTTTTCACGTTTTGACAGACAATATGACGCACGTATTCACGTTTGAGAGCAGTGGTGGCTGAGTGGTACCGGCCCCGACTTACGAGTTGTACGTCGTTCGAACCCAGACAGGCGTTTTTTTTTTTGTTAGCCTATTTTGTGTCCCACTGCTGGGCAAAGGCCTCCCCATTTTTCTTCCAAACCACCCTGTCTTGTGCGATCTCTGGCCATGTTGGCCCTGCAAATGATATTAGATCGTCACGCCACCTTCGCCTTGGTCTACCTCGACGGCGATGTCCTGCCTCAGGCGTCCAGTGAGTGATGATCTTTGCCCATCTCTCCGGGTGCATTCGCGCGTCGTGTCCGGCCCACTCCCACTTCAGGCTGGCTGTTTTTTCTCCAACATCCGCTACTTGAGTTATAGAGCGCAGCGTGGTGTTTCTAACTCGATCTGTACGCTTTACACTTAATATGCTGCGCTCCATTGCCCGTTGGCAAATCTTGAGTTTGTACTTGTGTTTCAGCAGTGGGAACCCCACGTTTGACCACCACAACCCCATTACTGTGTGATACCCTTTAGTAGGTAAGAGTGGTTGTCAGACTTTCGGGTTTCTGACTACCTGTAACGACTGTCCATGATCTACAAATGTCAGCCGGGACCAACGGTTCAACGCGCTTTCCGAGGCATGGAGGGGTCTCTATATGTCACCCATCCACAGACCGACCACGGCAAGCGGAGTTTAAAAGCCCCGCGGTTTTTCGTGAGAATATCGGGATAAAAAGTAGCCTAAGTATTATGTTAATCCAGGGTGTCAGCTACCTCCGTACATAAATTTTATCAAAATTGGTACAGCCGTTTGAGCGTGAAGAAGTAACAAACATATAAACACACACACTCACAAACTTTCGCCTTTATGATATTAGTGATGGAGGGCTCTTTTGATGCATTGTATAAATAGATGCATAAATAAACTTTAGTTAGCAGCAAATAATTAAGATTATCTTTGAATTGTTTCAGATGGAGGCGAAAGTGAAGGAGGAGGTACCCGACAAAGACTACACTCAGCCGACAAGCACAGAGAGGAGGAAATGTAAGTCAAGAGTTCAACAACTACTTGTTTAACTACATAGATGTGCTCTTGTTTAGGGTTCTTCGGCGTTCTTCGACGTTCTTAGGGTTTGCTGGTTCGTTTATTGCAGTGCCAGTTCCAACCTAAACAAAATGTTCTTTTTAGGGTTCCGTACCCAAAGGGTAGAAACGGGACCCTATTACTAAGACTCCACTGTCCGTCTGTCTGTCACCAGGCTGTATCTCATGAACCGTGATAGCTAGACAGTTTTCACAGATGATGTATTTCTGTTGTCGCTATAACAACAAATACTAATAAATAACAAATAAAAAATAACAACAAATTATAATAAAAATAAAATAAAGTTAAAATTTAAAGGGGTATACCGTGCCCAGAAGACTGGCAGCATTGCCACGTAGAATGGCAATGCTAATTCTTTGGCTAAAGAACAACTCAGCCCTCTGGTCACGTGAAGTGTCGACCAGCCGAGCCGACGAGAACACGCGCACTCGGGCCCCATGACCCGAGCGTTTCGACCCCAAATGGCTTAAAGCTGTAGTTGCCCATAAGGTTACAGTAGTTGCGCCGCTCAGCAGCCGCAGCAGCGGCGCCAGCACAGCCTTCAAAATTATTCAGAAAGTGTGGTACCCAATTACTGTGCTGGTCATACATGCACGCCGGAAAATGTATCTGAATGAAATAGACCAATGATATTATACGTGTAAAAAGGTGAAATAGACCGAACCAAATTACATAACCTACAAATTACCCATATATAAAAGCTGTAAGTACAACACATTTACAGTAATATAGGTCCTACATGTACAACAAAAACGCATTATTCTATCAGCACGTGGTGGGAGAGCGCGCAACTGTTCCCGATCATAATCTACCGACAGTGGCGCGGAGCACGGACCGAATCCAGAGCACAGTGATGTGTGGTGGCTAGAGGTGGCAGGGGCTGGTGAGCGTACTTGCAAGGAAGGGCCGAGCGTACTTGCAAGAGCTATAGGTACGACAGCTGAGAAACGATCATGCTGTGGTAAAATGAGCCATTTAGCAATAGTTTGACTGCGGGACTGAGAACTGTTGTCTGGGATTCGTCAGACGCCATAAGTAAGCTCTTGTAATTAACTCTAGCCTAAAAATTACAACAAATATTCATATTATGCATATTCATTTATTGCATTCCTTAATGTAAAGACGATGTTACAACAGTCTTAAAGGTAAGCTAAGAACCCTGTAAGGGCACACCAAAAGCAAAAGATAAATATATATAAAAAGTAAAATACAAAAAACAAAATTAAAACAACTACTATAGAAAAACAAAAAAAGAGAGCTATATACCCGTATATATTGTCGTCCTTCAGGCTCAGCAATAGGAAGCGATATTGAGAACTTTAAGACTTAACACGTGGAGGCGTGTTGGACAACTTCGTCTATAATATCTTGCCTATGTAAAAGAAAAGTGGGAGCTAGACGCATACGTATTAAACCACATAGGTAATTAAACTGTAATTCACTTCAAATACATAAAATATTACCCGTACTAAAGTAATACCTGTAATATTTTCAAACAACAATCACGGAACGCGGCCGGCAACAAATGAGAGTAGTTCTGGTACCGTGGGAGAGTGGCACCTGCGCAGTGATCATAATCTGGCGATGGAAGCTCGCGGCACGAACCGAATACACTGATGGATGCAAGGATGTGGGGAGACTAGATAGAACCAACTACTTCAAACTAAATACATTGGGAATGCATATTGAAATAATTACATTCTGCTGGATTTAAACATAAATGGGGAAACGTGGATGAACTATAGATACACCTGTGTTTTACCCTAAGGGTATTACAGGCGTTGATATTTTGCTTTCAGTAACTGGTTTGTAAAGGTCAGTTATGCAGTCGCTCCCTGCAAAATACTGGTATTCTGCTAATGGTAAGGATAAAGCCGCATGAGTATACCGGTGACAGTCGAGCTCTACAAGTTTTTCGCCTTGGATGACTATGTTCTTCACATAATCAGCTGTAATTTTAATTCTACACATAATTGCAAGTGTTTCAATTCTAAGTAATACTGCTGATTTAATCAAACTTTTAAAGGCGATCATGCTATTTCTTTACATTCAAATTCAAAATATTTTATTCCACCTACTGCCAGGGTGGCGGGTTGTTCCTGCCAGGGTCGCGGGTTGTTCGAAAGAGTTTCCGTGGCCCTGGCACAGGCAACTGAAGGAAGACGGGTGGGTTTTAGTAAAAATCTGACACGCCCTACCACTCCTCTCTGCCCAGAGCGGGAGAAGTTATTTGATAATCTCCCACCCTAAAAAATTAAAAACTTACATGGTACTTATTACGTCAGGAGCTAGGTGCTCGTTTCAAATAAGTCGTTTCTTATGGAGAAGAACTGCATCCCAATTGCGTAACACCATTTCAATCATAATCCAACAAATTTTGAAGGATATTTGCTAAATCATTGCTTCATATGTTGGAAAAATTCGTCTGCTCGACAACGTAAATAACGCAATACGCTCTTGAATTGTCGTAATGAAAGGCACTGTCATTTGTTAGTGTGTTTCACACAGAAACTCCCGGTTACTCATTTAAAAACGTAGCCATTTCTAGTATCCTCTCTATATCGTCGTCAGTAACGGCTGGTATAAAAGCATTGTATTTGCCGAGTCCTAACGTTTAAATTCGAACATTTGCGCCATCGCTTGTGATTCCTAAGTATTTTTCACAGAACGGTTTGCCCTGTTCTTGCTTAGATGTTTATGTTTTTAAACTGTTTGCTGAAGAGATCGATAAAAGGATTTATATTGAAAGGGGATCGGTGGTTACCATGGATAAAGCACGATCTACACGCTTTAAAACGGTGGTGTCAAACCTAAGTTTAAAACAGTGTAGACAGTGGTTTGAAACCAATTTCGTATGACCTTTAAACGTCCTTGGTAGAAAGGCCTGCGTTGCAAACCAGTAGCAGAAGAAAATGTTGGTTTTAAACCGTGTAGCAGGCATATCGCAGCAACAACAACTTCAAGGTTACCTTGGTTTGTAGACTGGTTTCAAACCGTGTAGATCGTGTTTTAGGTTTTGTACAAATAGAGCTTCTTGTGACAAAGGACTTGTCCGGGGAAATATTTATACCTAGAACTAATTTCTGCAGTTCAGCAAAATTGCTATGTTTTGTAAGGTTTGAGTGCTGAATAAACTACAAGCTCATGAAACGTTTTAACTTCTCTGAGAACTCACAGGTACAGAGACATCTGCAACTTGGCCTCTAGAACTGGCAATTCGACTGCCCTTGCTTTGTCCAGCCCCATTTTATGTCGGTTGACTTCTTTGCCAAACATTCACGTTCAAAACCAATTTTTGTAAGTAGTAGGTCTGTATCTAAGTAAACTATCATCTTGCTATCTAAAATCTGACTTCAACAACCCAGTTACTGTTCTGTGTAATACGATAAGTAAGACTGGTTGTCAGACTTTTTTGGCGTCTGACTACCAACCTGTAACGACTGTCAAAGATCTACGAATGACGAGTCTTCGGTCAGCCGGACCCGTTCGCTTCTGGACCCGTGGGTCCAGTTGACCACATCATTTATTTTCAGCCAGGCACATTGGCTTGACGAGATTTCCGAGGCACGGAGGGGTCTTGATATGTAATGGATGATCATCCATCCACGAACCATCCGCGGCAAGCGTATCTTAACTTTCGATCGACCCGTGTGGCTGGTATCATTCAGCCATGAGCTTCCGTTATCTTTTTATGGCTCCTATTTTTTTACCGCGCCATTAACTAATTCGTTTAAAAAAAAACTTGCCAAGTGCGAGTCGGACTCGCACACGAAGGGTTACGTACCAGAAGGCAAAAACACCGAAAGAAAAAACACGTTTGTTGTATGGGAGCCCCCCTTAAATATTTATTTTATTTTGTTTTTAGTATTTGTTGTTATAGCGGCAACAGAAATACATAATTTGTGAACATTTCAACTGTCTAGCTATCGCGGTTCTTTGGTGACAGACAGACGGACGGGCGGACAGACGGACAGACAGCGAAGTCTTCGTAATAGGGTCCCGTTCTGTACGGAACCCTAAAAAGAATAAAAGAACAATGTCGTGACATAAGAATAGGTCAAACTATTTCCACAAAACTAGTCTACTTAGTTACGACATTTCAGTAAAACCGCCACCGATGCCCCATGACAGCCGCCCGCGCACCTGCCGGCTCCCACATTACTCATTCATAGTGTTTACCGAGCCGCCCACTCCTGGTCATCGGTTACCTCCAAGTGATTGTCCTAGTATTATGGCGGCAGAGATGGACTGGCTTATAAGTAGGTGATAATTTTTACGTCATGGAAAATTATTTTCTAAAACACTAACCACTTTTTACTTTTCATGTTGATATTACCCTCCTCGTCCACCTTGTGTCGTTTTTCCAATGCTGGGGGTCATGTTACCACGTCATGACGTCACTCCTTGTCTTACTTTATTGTCTCTTTTCCTTTCATACAATCCATTCATCTTTTCTTTCGTCTTCCTCTCCCTTTCCATCCAACAACATTTATAAGTTATCACTCTTTCAATGTGCGTTTGAGCTCTCATGTTGAGTTTACTTACAGATAAATAAAATACATTCAATCTTAAATTTTTATATTTAAACTGAAAGTCTTCAACTTAAATATAAGCTTTAAAATTATAGTGAAGTCCGGTCACCATATTGTCAATCGGTGTCAGTAATAAATGATGAAGAGGCCGTCTCGCCCGCCCCTCACCCTCCTCCTGTCTAGGACTGAAAAATAGGGCTCCACCACCGCGTCTATTATTATCGCCAACAAGTCTCAATCACTGTAATTTTTCAGCATATTTCATAACATAGCGTTTAGTTTTGTTTTAACAGTATCGATATCTAAAGTATTATTTTTTCACATAACATTTGTTTATAGGATCCCAAACTCTGTATTATTTCTTTTCTCACAACTCTCTAGTTACTCTTCAATATGTGATTACATAGCTTCTGCTAAAAAGCATTTCTGTTTCATCATTCATTTGTTTCGTTTAAGTGCAACCAGCAGGCTTGATTACATTGCTTTTCTGTCAAAAATCGTCCTTGTATATCGTCATTCATTTGTTTCTTTATCTTTATTATCATGCTGCTCATCAAAGTCAGTCCCAAAGCCTTCCACTCTTTCCTGAGAGCTACCTTTTCTAGACTATCTCCCATTAACGTTTCGAAGAAATCATCGGTAGCCGTTATGAAAATGACGGTACCGGGTTTTGACTCTACGGTGTCAAACACGCTTTCTAGTAAAACAAACCAACTTCCATTCATAAATAACGTTTCAGTGATGTCATTCGACGGCAAATTGCGGACGCTATGTGGCGGTTACCGCAGTCTTAGGCCTTGCCTTTGCCTTGGCTTTTTTACGACGCGACTTCCGTCTTACGAAAGCCTTAATTTCTGTTACAACCTCCAATTTTAAGGATATCTTAAAGATTACGATGATCAGCAGCAATCCCCAGTCTTCTACCAAGTTCATACACAACCAGAATATACCCCCGTATAGGCAGATCATCCCAATAGCCAGTGACGGCATGATCGGTGGCCCTCAGCGCTGAGTCGAGGGCTCTTCTCTCGAGTGACGTGCTGTGGAGCCCTAACGATGATTTGTGGACTACGGATTTATTGGGGTCTCGTTGAGCGTAGCTTACTTACGTTTATAAACATGGTACCAATTGGCTATCTGATGTGGAGGTATTAGAATACAAGGGTTTAAAAGTACAAAAGCGGCCTTATATAATAAATAAATAGGATACAAAAGTTTTTTCCTTGCAATCACTTTATTCTTGTACTAGCTGCATAATACCTAACCAGATATTAAGAAACAGACCCCAAACGTCTGAATTTGAAATGTTTTCAGATATTCTTAACGAAAAAAAACTTAAACCCTTTTTTTCCCAGTCCCAGGCTCACAAAACCACCAACTCTTTTTACGAAAATCCTAACTACAAAATAATGAGTTAGTTGTGGCACTACTGTCCGCAGTCCGCGCACAATGTTGTAATAGTACATACTGTCGCATCTGATATTAGACGTAATTGCGTGGCAGCGGCGAGATGAAAGCCGCGCCCCGGGCGAGGTGTCGCCTGTCACTACCAACACGAGCTGCTAGGGATGGGACGCTGTCGATTAGAAAAAGTTCTGAAATATCGACATTTTCTTTCAAATATTTTATCTTCAAACAAGACAATACTTACGTAATAATTATAAGCCAATAGACTTATAATAATATTAATAATTATGTACATACATTGTACATGTTTATAAAAAAAGGAAGGAAAATAATCATTGGGGATCAAAAAGTTCGTGCGCATCGCATGTCAATAATATTAAACGAATGATCATAACTTTATTTCTGCAAGTTGGTTTGTACAAACACTTTTACACGTCAATATTTTTTTGTAAACTAGATGAGGTTGGTGTTCCTATCCGACTGCTCTGATAAGAAACGCCAAAACAAACTCAAAAGTGAATTCCTCCGAACCTCCGAATTTCATATGGTGTCTTTTTAAAGTCCAGACATAATCTTGGTCAGATGAGCATTGTTGGTAGAAAAATATTTTCTTTTATTATTTTTTTTTAATTTATTATTATTATTATTTATTCTTTTATTTTTATTTTATTTTCTTTTATTCAATTATTTTATTTTTTATTAGAATTATGTAGCAACAGTGGCAAGTAGAATAGTTGAAGACAGCGGGGTAATTGCGTAACACACTATCAGTAGTAATTGGTTTCATTTTGACAGTCCAACAACATTCATTGCGTTGTATAAGTTGTTGAGCAGACACGTTTTTCGAACTTATGAAGCAATTACCTTCGTGTTACGCAATTAGGGTGCTGGTTTCTTTTAGCACGAGGCAAAAGAAGGTGTTCAATTGTTCATGTACGACTACAAACATCCTGTAACAGTACAATTAAAATTCAGATTCAAAATATTTTATTTCACATAAACATTTAAACATACAAAACATACGAAACGTCAAACAGTTCCAGTTGGTCGTTTCCTATGGAGAGGAGCCGGTAAGAAACTGCACGGTTACTCTTTTAATTATAGCAAGATAGTATTGCCATGTTTGAAAAAAAGGTATCAGACCACTGTAAACATTATAGTTGAGTCGCTGAAACCTCGAAGAATGAGCGTGGGACTAAAGATAAATTGAAGTAGTATCGACATCTCATCAGCAGCAGCGTGCAGCATCCCTAGCCGTGCACTGAGGGCGCGTGTCCGTGGCACGCGGGCCGCACTTGGCACACCACTAGCTTTTCACTAAACTTTTATTTATTCTGTCAGCCGCACACAGCCGCCATTTTTATATTTCTATATTACTTACGGATTCGTTTGTAATATAACGAAGTATTTTCAGTATTTTGATACTGTTTATACCCAATTATAGTGTGTTACTTGGCCCTATTTAAAATAAGTATGATAAAGAAGAGTCAAAGTCAGAATCAAAATATTTTATTTCACATAAGCCTACATGGGCCCGTGGGCCCGTGGTTAAATAATACCAGCCGCACAGGTCGATCGATCAGGTTAAGCTACGCTTGCCGCGGTTGTTCTGTGGATGGGTGACTATCTTTACATACCGTGACCCCTCCGTGCCTCGGAAAGCACGTTAAGCCGTTGGTCCCGGCTGTCATTCATGGATCTTTGACAGTCGTTACGGGTAGTCAGAAGCCCGAAAGCCTGACAACCAGTCTTACCAAGGGGTATCGTATTACCCAGTAACTGGGTTGTGGAGGTCAGATAGGCAAGCGTATTTCCCTTTCCGTGTCCAACTGGCGACATCGGTCTCGCGAAATGTTTTGTAACTTTTTTTGAATACCTAATAAACAATTTAAAAAAAAAAAATCCACACGCTTTTGTATTAGTACGGAATTCTACTAGCCCATGTTCAATTCGCGTCAACTGAGCACGCCTTTGTGATAACGTAAAAAATAAAGTAACCTAACAAAACCGAACCTCGGGGTGCCCTTCGCTCGCTCTTGCATTCTATGTCGACGGTGCCTATCTGGGCAGTCGCTCCATGTAAAACACTGGTATTCAGCTGCAT
This sequence comes from Oligia latruncula, assembly GCA_948474745.1. Lineage (NCBI taxonomy): Eukaryota > Metazoa > Arthropoda > Insecta > Lepidoptera > Noctuidae > Oligia > Oligia latruncula. The sequence continues at coordinate 14,772,348 of OX419706.1, forward strand.
CCGGTTAGACTGGAAGCCGACCCCAACATAGTTGGGAAAAGGCTAGGCAGATGATGACATAAGCCTACATGGGCACTTATGAAACGTCAGAAGCTAGGTGCACGGTTCCAATTGTTCGTTTCTTATGGAGAAGAGCCGGCAAGAAACTCCACGGTTACTCTTTTTCAAAATAGAGTAGTGAAAATAGAGTACAGTGTAATGCTATCCTGGTTTGTCCTTTATCGGAACAATCTAGGATACTGTACAAACTGGCATTCTCTGTTTTAAAGTAAGTGTTAGGTATATGTTTTTTAAAGAACAAAAAAATTGGGTGTATTGGGATTTGTCAAAACAATACCGAATTATAAGAATACTTCAGCACAGTGCAATTACTCGTATCAATCCGTATGATTAGGGTATGTTCTGAACCCTATTAATGAATATTCATTGTAATGTGAGAGCAGTGGCGGCGGTGGTAACGGCCGCGACTTACCTGATCGTAGGTTCGTACCCAGCCAGGCGCTTTACTTTATGTAAAGTATATGTCACCACCGCTCTCAAAACGGTGAAGGAAAACATTGCGAGGAAACCAACATGTCCTAGAACCAAAAATTCGAAGACATGTGCACATCAACCAACCCGCTCTACATCCGCGTGGTGGATTACGGCCCACTCCCTCTCACCGAGAGGAGGCCTGTGGTTGTGGTGTGAGGTTTTCGAGAATGCTAAAACCAATAGTGAGGTCAAAATGAAAATTCTTTTTTTTCTGTTGTTATGGCAATACTCTAGCAGGGTGCTCAGAAAAGTTATAGGATATCATGCCAGCAGTGCGATTCTGTAACTACCTCACCGTGAAAACTTAGGCGAAGTGATCGTAGAGTGTGCTGTCAGTGTCATTCCATCTGATACTAGGGATTGACCAAGCATAAATGTATAGATTTTAACTATATATTTTTTATGCTAGGTAATTCTATTAAGAATTTTATATACATTTCAAAGCTAGTAATAGTACCTCCTTTTAGGGTAGTAGGGTAAAAAGAAAAACAAACTTTCCGTAACTAGCTTGAACTGTGTAAAATAATGGTGACTATTTGCGCCGTAAGTAAAGCCCACGGCACTTTCAACTAGTAACGACTAATAGGCTGCATGCTGGGCCATATTTAAAAGATCGATAGTGTCGGGCCATTAAAACCAAGCTTATATGACTTGCACTAACTTGAGGTAGGTACTAAATAATATGCCGTCATAAAATCTAGTACGAAATGTGGTAGAAGCTCGCGTGCTAAGCTGAAAACAATCCTAAACTAAATCCTCCCTATAGGTAGGTATTCGTAATGCAAAAGTTAACCGTTAATTCTAGGCGTCAAATTGAAAGATAATGATGATTATTCGCAACACCACACTGCGCTCCAAAACACAGATTGCTGACGTTGCTCAAAAAGCCGCTAAGCTGAAGTGGGACTGGGCTGGCCACGTCTGCCGTGTTCCCAATGATCTGTAGGCCAAAATAAGCCACACGTGGAGCCCTGACGCAGCTAGAAGGCGTCGCGGCAGACCCCGTAGAAGATGGCGGGACGAGCTGGACAAAACCAACGACCGGTGGTCCACTTTAGCTCTGGATCGAAAGAGCTGGAAGTCATGGAGAGAGGCCTTTGCCCAGCAGTTGGATGATGCAGGCTGAAAGTAACAGTAAAATTAACCTGAAAAAAGATACAGGATCAAAAATAAAAAAAATATTGGTTCGATTTCGGTATAATTAATTTTGATAGACCTAGTTACAGATTTCCTTTAAAACAGGATTTTCCTTAAATTCAGGATCTACTTTGATATTGTCATGAGCAGTTGGTGTTCTTAAAATAGAAATGTTTTAGGTAGTTACCAACTTATACCTATTTATTTATACTGAAAGTAATAAAGCTGAAGAGTTTGTTTGTTTAAACGCGCTAATCTCTGAAACTACCAGTAGGATTTGAAAAAATAATTTTGCATTATTCTTAAGGATGGCTTTATTGGGAGCCGAGCAAAAAGAAAAACAGTCAGAAAGACCGCTGAGCGAAAACCAAGTGATAGCGCGGGCACGCGACGCGATGCTAAAGACTGAGTCGGGGGGACAAGAATATCCCGCGGACGCAGTCGCGGGCAGAAGATAGTCATAAAAATAAAATTGGTTCATAATATTTACAAAAACTTTAACTAAGTACATAGGTATCTTATTCTACAACTTACAAAAACTAATTAAAATAACATAAATGATGTCAAAGATGACAGAGCAAAGGCCTGCAAAAAAATTCCATTACGAAGAATATCGCCCTCACAACATTTTCGCGCCACAATTTTGGCGCGCTCCGCTATGTTGATGGCCGCGCGCTTACCATAGAGTATTGACGCCTGTGCAAACTCTGTGATGAGCTACGTGTGCGGGCATAGAGCAGCGCTGTTTATTCCGATATTGGTTGTAAAGTTGAATAAGGTTAGTAAGCTTAAATTACACCTGGTTTGTTTTGTCAATATTTTGAGTTTCAGTTGGCGATAATTAATTGGAAAGTCGTGGGATTAAAAAGTGTCTTTATATACAAACAAAAGCAATAATGTAAATAGGAGGTGCGTAATAAAAACCTAATAAAAAGTTTGATATTACACTTTAACAGACTATGGTCACTATGGTCATGCATGACTTACATGACTATCATAGAAAAATCTGAGGACATTATTATTTTTTTTTTGTGTGTAGTTGCGGGTAGTCATACATGACAGCTTGCATTTTGAAGATTATGCCGATCTAGATGTAAGGCACAAGTCGTGTGCCCAATAGGATTTCCCATCAGTAAAAATGACGATCTTCCACAAACTTTCATCCCTTAATTAACCCCTTTAGGGGACGAATTTTCAAAAATCCTTCCTTAGTGCTCACTTTCGGTAAATAAGCAAATCTTGTGGAAAATTTGAAGCCTCTAGACCTAGCGGATTAGGCTGTGTGTTGTCTGTCAATGAATGAATTTTTCACCATAAGTGTGACACCATAAGTGTGGTTCGATCACCAGACAAAGAACCAAGGTAACCGACATAGCCCGAAGAGTTGCCAAACTTAAGTGGCAGTGGGCAGGGCACATTGCTCACAGAACAGATGGCCGATGGGGCCGAAAGGTTCTGGAGTGGCGACCGCGTACCGGAAGACGTAGCGTTGGAAGGCATCCCACAAGGTGGTCCGACGACCTTGTGAAGGCCGCAGGAACCCGTTGGATGCGAGAAGCATAGAACCGGTCGAAGTGAGGTGCTTGGGGGAGGCCTATGTCCAGCAGTGGACGACTTTCGGCTGAAATGATGTGCATACACACGAGAGACATACGTCGACAATAGTGGCAACTGCAACCGTCGACGCGTGTCGGCGACAGCCGTTTTGAGCACCGTAGGTACTCAAATATACTAGCGACACGTTTTCGATGGCAGCCGCCGACACGCGTTAACGCCGACGCGTGTCGCTCTTGCGTACACCCTCTTACTAATAAACGTATTATATCAGATGAATAGTTACACACCGATTTCTCTCTTTCAGTCGTCAGTAATTTGACTTTCGAAAGAAGAAGACAGGCGGGGATACTTCCCACTATACTACCGAAGAACTGAGCAGTGGTTGTCCAGTGGTATCGCTCCCAACTTAAGAGTTGTGTGTCGTAAGTTCGAACCCTGACAGGCGCTTTACTTTGTGTAACTTATTTCATCACCACTGCTCTCAAAACGGTGAAAGAAACTGGATGTACTAAACCAAAAATTCGAAGACATGTGACATCCGCCAACCCGCACTGGGCCCACGTGGTGGATTACGGCCCACTCCGTCTCACCGAGAGGAGGCCTGTGTCCCAGCAGTGGGAACATTATAGGCTGATTATGTTACGTAAGAAGAAGAGAAAGCGTTGTGTAACTAACTATACAGAATCAGACGTTATACTATGTCTTTATTAGTAACCGTAAGTAGAGAGCCATTAACAATCGAAGAGGTCAGAAATTACTTTAATATTTTAAGCTATTAAGTGTTAACCGCTAAATGTCACATAACTGACAGATCTAACTTTGCTTTGTAGTCACGGCTAAGCTCAAACTTAATTGGAAGTCCTGTCGCCTCGTCGCGGCTATTCTATCAACTTGTATTGCCCGACGTTGTCCGATCAGCTATAAAGTGGGCAACTGTTCAAACTGCGACGGGCCCTGCCCGTGACGACGCATACCATTACGTACACGTCATGCGCTGTGGCTGTGTGCAGGCAGAAGTGATTGGGTTTTCTATTTATGGTGAATAGTTATAGGCTGACTGAAACAAGTTTTACGTAAAGTATACCTACTATATTTTCAGGAGCGTCCTTTCACTGAGAAAGTTCGTTTTTTTTTTAACCTTATGCTAAATACCATCTAATTCATGCCCATCTCGATCTAACAGCTGTAGGTAAGCACATAAAACTGAAGCCTTGTTCATGCACGATGAATAATTATTTAGGTGCAGGTATTCATACTGTATAATAATATTGATTGTTGTATTGAATCACAGTGACCGCTACTACACCGAAGAACTGTAAAGTCCTTCGCCTACTACCTTCTTGACCGAAGCTACCAGTATAAAACGACTGTCTGTTGTCATAGTTAAAAACATTTTTCTCTTGTTACAGCTACTACAACCGCCAAAGAACACAGATCTCCCGAGCAAGAGGAGCAGCGCTCGTCTCCGACTCCTGGACCACCCAGCCCGCTCAACAACGGCACTGCTGGTAGGTAACTGAACCTATTGATACATAGAATAAAGGTTTTAATTGGTAAAAAAGGACTAAGTACTCAGTCGTCAACTTGCAGGAATCATCAACAAAATGTAATGTTACTGTTAATTAATGCTGCTTAAGAGAAACGAGTTTGTTATTTACATGGATAGTTTGTGTATACTGAGGGGCCCGTGGCTAAAATAATAACAGCCGCACAGGTCGATCGATCAGGTTAAGCTACGCTTGCCGCGGTTGGTCAGTGGATGGGTTCTGGGATCTTTACATACCGAAACCCTCCGTGCCTCGGAAAGCACGTTAAGCCGTTGGTCCCGGCTGTCATTCGTGGATCTTTAACAGTCGTTACGGGTCGTCAGGCGCCTGAAAGTCTGAAAGCCAGTCTTACCAAGGGGTATACAGGCAGTCGCTCCATGTAAAATACTGATGCTCAGCTCCATCCGGTTAGACTGGAAGCTGACCCCAAAAATAGTTGGGAAGCCAGGCAGAAGACTTTATTTTCTTAAATCTGACGCCAACACACCTACTATGGAAAAAAGATAGGTTTTTAAGTACTAACCCTTTTTTTCCCATCCAGCAGCCCTATCATCAACGGAGTCACTATCACCACCCCTAGCTGAAGGTTCCCGCTCCGCACCAGCGCTGCAGCGCTTGCGAAAGTTCCTGTCAGCTCTGCAGCAGTTCGCTACCGATGTGGGATCTGATACGGGAGACAGGGTGCGCCAACTGATTCACAACCTTGTAGTAAGTAGAACAGAGTTTAAAATATACATTGTATAAGGCATTATTTTCCTTTTGAAGGTTTTTAAAGTCTACTGCCCCAAATAATGCTAGAAAACTAGTGATTCATTTCTTCGTGATGAAGAAAAATCTCTGAAATATAAAATCTTTGATCTCATTTTGTGGATGACTGCTGTTCTGCTCATGTATATTACATTATGAGACAAATAAAAAAATAAATCATGCAGAAAAAAAAAATTATAAGGTAACACAATGACTCCGTAAGTCGGTTATAGAAAACAGAATATTTACATTTTCAAGATTCTTCCCTAGTTCATTTGCCCATTTACCTTGGAAAATACTTCACTGTTCTATAATCTATTCTCTTTCTCCCTACAGTCTGGCACACTGAACATCGAGGAGTTCCAGGCTGGAGTCCAGGAGTGCACCAACTATCCCCTGCGCGCCTCCGTGCCCGGATTCCTGAGGGCGCTGCTACCGCTTGCTCAGAGGGATCTGCATGCCAGGGCCAGGAGGGCCAAACAGGTAACGAAATGGATTTTGAAACAAATAGGAATATTAGGTTCGTTTTCCTTTTAACGTAATACGATAATCTTGGAAGTTACAAAGAGAAAAAGAAGCAGCCTCTATCTGTCTCTTCAGCATTCTTATCGGCTTACAAAGTTAACACGGGAGATTACTTTGATTGGCAAGTAATTATATTGGCGGATTCGCCTTATCTGATGATGTTAAACTTGGGGACAAGTTCTTGATGAAGAAAGTCTCATGTGTATTTATTGTTCGTAGCCATGCCCCCTAAACTAGACTGCAGAAATGTGATCTGTGTGATCTAAACCCGAGTAAAGAATATTTTTAAAAAGAGTAACCGTGGAGTTTCTTGCCGGTTCTTCTCCATAGGAAACGACCAATTGGAACCGTGCACCTAGCTTCTGACGTTTCATAAGTGCCCATGTAGGTTTATGTGAAATAAAATATTTTGATTTTGAAAAAGTACTATTATTATTTTGGTAGCACTTTCCCACTGAAACTCATATCAAACTCTAAGAATGGATTACCAAGAGAACGAGAAAAAAGTACAACTTCCTATGGTCACTTGAGGTCCAAACTTGCCTAACTCAGGATCCTCTCTGACAGACACCACTACAGTACATCAGATCACACGAGCACTTAATCCTGGAGTCAGGAGGCGACAGCAGCGATATCTTCGCGCCTCATCCACCCGGAGCTGCGGCAGAGACCGGCGTCAAACGACGAGCTAGTGATCCGTAAGTATTTTTTTAAACGCGACTAAGAATGTTTTTTTTTTAAAGCCTTTCTTCGTTCATCAACAAACATATATGTACTAAATACCCATGTTTGCAAATCAATTAAATGATTTGGTTTAATTTCGTTACTTCGGTTCATATTCATATTCATATTCATTTATTTGCTTTCTACAGGGGGTTTGTTTGTTTGTGTCTTGCGGTCAACTGGCAGGGCTTATTTTAAATCTGATATTTTGAATTGTTTCTTCATTTTACTTTTTACATTGTTCTCAATTTTTAAATACCTTGATTTAAAAGAGTGTCCTTGGAGTTTCTTGGCCGCCGTTCTTCTCCATAGAGATCTACGTTTTAGAATGGGCAACTAGTTTCAACTTTCTGATTAACTGACCGACTCTTTGACAATTCAAAAGTGCTTGTAAATGGTTTAATTGAAATAAATGCTTTGAGTTTGAGTTTGCTCATAGTCCTGTCGCGACGTAAAAATAAGTAAAGGTGGGCTTTAGGTCAAGGTGGACTGATGATAATGTCGTGGTGATATTGTTGACTGCGAGGCTTTCTTCCTAGGACACACTCCACTAATATACTTACCTACTTAGATTTTGTTAATCGTGAAAGTTCTTAAAATGCAACTTCAGTAAATAAGTAAAGCAATAGGCAGCAACAAGCCAGCTAGCCTTTCAATTAATACGTTATCTAAACATCCCACAGCCATAGCATCGAAATCCAAATATTAATCTAACATCACCTGTCATCCATCATCAAAAACTACCAACAATTAATTACTGACAAAATGTATTCCACAATTCTGACCAAAAATTGATTAACTAGTGAAAACCGAAACAATATGAATGGGACTATCAATAATGTCCGTCAGATCCAGGTGAATGGTCCGGACAGGTAATTTGTACCCCCCTTCCCCCCCACTCCGGTTTGCAGGGTTGCTACACTTGCTGCTTCATAGTGTTGCTATTGTGAATTGTGGGAACGTGGGATGTAGGGCTGTGGGATTTTTGGTTCGATGAATTTTGATAGCGGTGTGAAAAATAGGTTTGTAGTTTTTTACTCGACTGCGACTGAACCCTACCTAGGAGGACAATGTTTAATAAGCAGGTTCTCTGTGTTTTGTATTTAATTTGCTTCAGTTCTCATGTTAAAGATTTCTGACGTCGATCGTCCGTTCTGTCACTCGATCCTTCTTGGGGGAAAATTCTCGTAATTTTATGAATGTTCACAGTCTAATCTCTGTTTCAATCTGTATAATACCTCTAATTTCGCTACGATTGACAAGCTTTTAACATTGATTGTCGCTGAGCTAAGATTGCGACTAGATTTTGAACGTTTTTATTTCTGCCTAGCTTCCGCCCGCGGCTTCGCCAGCGAGGTATGTCGATAAAAACTATCCTATGTCCTTCCCCGGTATGTAATCTATCTCTCCGCCAAATTTTATCGCAATCCGTTCTGTGGTTTAGGCGTGAAAAGGTAACATACAGACAGAGTTACTTTCGAGTAATAATTGCTTGAAATGAAAATTGAATTGAATTGAATTACTTTCTCTACTATACCATAACTACAGAATGAACAAGTAAGGTAAGTGAGGTATGGTAAGTGAACAGCTACTGTTTACTCTTGTCTTCCAAATACTTCTAATCCTCCCTTATTACCCCGGGGTGATGACTCATAAAAAGTAATTATTTTTATCGTCACTTTATAGAAAAAACAAAACGGAAAACCTGCCACGTCTAACCACGACTACCACGGTTGCCATGGTTACGTTGAATTATTATTATTGGACAATTTGGCAGGGTGCTGCGACCGCCAGCTTTAAATACTGCCTACCCCAATTCGTTAGAGCCACGTATGAGCTTTATTTATCGCAACAGGCCGCGCTTCGTGCGTTTGCCAAGTTATAAAGTAAATTTTTAGCATATGCAGCATTGTTTATTACGCGTGTAGCTTAGGCTGTGGCGCTGGCATTACTTAGGAGGCAAATAACAGCACTGGAGTGTAATTTTAAGCTAGAAGTTATTTAGCTTAACAAGATGTTAACACTAGTTATATTTGTAGCTGTTAGCAAAATGTTTCACTGTTGCGTTCAGCTTTACAATACACAAGCAAATACTAATACACTTAGTGTCAAAAACGTGTATTTGAAGCTCGAATTTTAGGAAAATAGTTTCAATAATATAATTCGCTTTTTCAATCCAACGTTAATACGTAAAAATCATAATTACATTAACGAGGTAAAACGCCTGCCAGATTAGTGTTAGCAATTTGTGTGATTAGGAGTTTGCTATTACGTTACCAGCAGGCGCCTGACGGTTAATAGCGCGCGCAGATGTCTCTGATCGGCTGTTTCATTATCACAGGTTGTGTGTTATGGAACGGTATTGCTAACGAGGTTTAAGAAGTTTGGTAAAGGGGTGAGCAGTATTGTAAGACTGTATGGGTACATGGGTAGCATAGTTTTCTTGAATTATATGCCAATCAGACTTGAGGCATCGGGTAATAACTGGGGTGTGTCTGTAACAAATGTAAACTAAAATAATGAGTGGTCAACTTATACTTAGCTTCATACTATTGAAGTGAAAAATCATACCGTATTTCCAAAACATTGCAACTAGCCATTTAAATTCTAAAGTAGAAGAAAACAGCTAGAATGTTACGACAATACGAAAAAAACTTAAAAGCACCAAACACAATTAACTTATTCTCACAACTGTGCACCAGCGACAAATTATAGCCAACAATAAACAATAACTTGCAAGAAAAAGTATTAAATTTATTCCATATTTATTAATAGCTTGAATAAACAGTTTCAAGTTCAAGCTGGCGCCTGCCATAGTGGCGTTAGCAGCAGCTGGCATAAGTTTGATTGTCGACTAATTGCTAGCAGTAAACAGTCAGGCGTTAGTTCGAGCCGCGGGAACACATGTTGCGTACAAAATTACTGTTTGTTGAACTTTTGATATATGGCTAGCTGGTAATTGTAGCTTGGAAAGATGTGCTAGCTGGGTTAGTCGTTGATTTGATTAGGGTAATTGACAAGTAATGGATTTCAGAATGATCTTTAAAGACGTGCGGTCGAGGGACCCCCTTACGCGATACTCGCAAGCACACACACATAATCAGCCTATAATGTTCCCACTGTTGGGACACAGGCGTCCTTTCTGTGAGAGGAAGTGGGCCATAATCCAACACGCGGGCCCAGCGCGGGGTGTCGGATGTCACCCGTCGAATTTTTGGTTCTAGGACATGCCGGTTGCCACAAGATATATTCCTTCACAGTTTTGAGAGCAGTGGTGATGAAATAATTTACACAAAGTAAAGCGCCTACTTGGGTTCGAACCCACGACCTACAACTCGTAAGTCGCGACCGTTACCACTGGGCCACCACTACTCCCGTACACATTACTTGTTGTACATAATAGAAGGAGACAGAGAGAAAGTCACTTAGAGTGGACATAACGCTTTTTCCTTACGTAACGTGGCGATTTCTACCAGTCAACTTTCGTTACAAAAAGAAATGCGACTTCAAAGTATTTTTCGCTCGTTTCAATAAAATCCCCTAGCCAAGCCCCCCAGGGGACAGCACTCCATGTTCCACTACGATGCCCTAGACCCGCCCTAGGGGATCATATAAAACTCTAATTTCCTTTTGAATCCCATAATTGTTTGTGAACTTTATTCGGTCAAATAGTTGTAGTATCTGCCGCATGCCAGATGATCAAACTTACGACCCCGGTCCCGCTAAATGGTAAACGACATCGCGGGCAGGCCAAGACGGAGATGGTGGGATAAGCTGGACTCCTTTAATAAAGATTGGTCCTTGGCAGCTCTGGACAGGGAGAGATGGAAAGAGAATGGATGGCCTTTGCCCAGCCGTGGAACATCCATGGCTCATAACAAATAAATAAAATTGTAATAATGTGGTTGGTATGTCAATCACACTGGCGAAAGTTTGTGTGTGTGTTTAGTTTATAATGTGTTACTTCTTCACGCTCAAACGGCTGGACCAACCAATTTTGATAAAATTTTGTACGGAGTTAGCTGACACCCTGGATTAACATATAGGCTACTTTTTATCCCGATATTCCCACGGGATCGACACTTATGCGGGTGAAACCGCGGGGCGCACCTAATGCTTGAATAAAGAAGAGTCGCAAGACAAAACACAAACATAAGTATTAATCAAAAGTAAAGAACTAACATTCAAAAATCTATTTCTCTTCTACGTCTGCCTTCCATTATTACCGAATCAATTCACCCTCCTATTTTAATTAGCTCCTGCCAATTCCGCATAATTAATATTGCTTATCAGTGCATTCAATAAAGCCAAAAACTGGTAGGCGTGGGGTATAGATCACTAGGTAGTGTGCGCGGGACAGTGCTGCGACACGGTCGTGCGAATCAAACGCTATTGCGACCCTGGATGTGAGGCATAAGCGGTAGCGGATTTGTGGAGAGCGCAGTTTTATTTATTTGCAAAATGAATTAAAAAGTACAAATTATGATTAGAAAATGGCTATGAGCTTTTGTAATGCCAATTATCATATTAGCTAATGTGACACAATTAATTCTGAGATTGTTTCGGGAGCCTTGCGTCACTTTGTGAATTCATTTTGTAAACGTCGTATCATGAAAACAAAACTTCAGGAAAACATTGAAATAAATTAAAATATAGGTTAGCAATATAATAGCATGGACACTTCGATATTCAATTTGAAACCAAGAAAAATATATGAGATCGTCGTCTTACTTCTGTTAAGTACAAAAAATATTTTTCATTGTGTTGACGAGTATTTTGTTTTGTACTTTGATATTTTTTTTTTTACTCATCTTCTACCTCCAATAATTTCCAAAAAGCTTACGTAAGTAGAACGAAAGTTCGGTTTAAAACTTTCTCGCTCCCGCTTCCTACCCTTCCATACAACAGGGTGTCACCGGGCGGGGTGTCTCTTGTTCCGATTATTATTTATTGCATCGATTGCATTGCGCGCCTAGTTCGCTTGTTTGCCGTCCGGCCGGAGCACGCGCGGCCCATGTTATGGAGCAATGGTGTTAGGATATCGGAAAATAACGAGCGAATTTGTGTGTTTAATCATTTTAATTTAGCTTTGAACTTGAAGCATAGAATTGGGAAGATCTCTAGATTACGTACAATATTACTATTCGTGTTATTTTGTTTCCTAATTTATTTTGTAGGTATTTTGTACCGACCTTTTTGTTGTCTTTTTGTTTCAAGTGTTTATCAGTAACTGACCTCTATAATAAAACTTGCATTATAGAGGTCAGTGTTATCAGTGTAAACTTGTCAATGACCTTCAAATACATATTGTTTTTAAATTAGCTGTAAGTTTCCCCGAATAGAACCAAATAAAATAGAATCCTTATCATGTATTTTTTTATTATATATGAAGTTTTTTAGTTTAAAGATTTATTTGTTAAACCATGAGTGTACAGATTACCTAGGTTAAAATAATTTTACCCGTACCTCCTTTCTGTGGGATGTTGAATGTTGTGGGAGTATGTCGGGCTCTCATCGACTAAAACCACACGCAATCGACCGAAGCTCACATGAAGGTGTAGATATAATAAAATATCTTTGGAGGAAAGTACATAAATTACCAAACAGGCCTTGGAAGATCAACGATTCAAAATCAAAAGTCATTTATTCAAATTAGGATGCGGAACAGCACTTTTCCAACTGCAAAATTACATAAGACAGTCCCAAAAAAAACGCCCGCCCTTCACCACTTCCCAGTGCTTTCGCTGGGAAGAAGTGCCGCAACAAACTCCTCGACAGCACAGCTGTCTGTTTAGTTAGAAAAACTTGCTTCTGTGCAATACTTAATAGGTATGCAAAAATAAGTAATATTAAGTCTAGTCTTCAAGTCAATCGTGGTACGAGTTCCAACCCAACATCTACAGACCTGTCTGAAAGAGGACTTTTGGCTGAAAGGTGTCTTATATCGACGTTTCCGAGGACGGTTACGCGACGCCACGCAGCGAAACATGACGCCGACAACGTTACGTTTTCAACGTTTTGACGTGACAACGTCTTAAATTAGGTTGCGGCTGGGAGTCACTTATGAAAAAGTGTAACGCTCGGTAACGTTACGATGAGTCACCGAACGAGAGAGAGGCCCGCCGAATGCCTTGCGTCTCTCTCCCACTCAACTATTCTACCGAGAAAAAGACGTTGTCACGTAAAATCTTCGCCCGTAAAACCGACTTTACAGGCAACCATTTTTTTAATATGTATTAGTTTATTATTGTAGGATTATTTTGTGTATTATCTATGGGCCTTAGTTACCTGATAATAAAATGATTATTTATTTATATATCTCGGTACCATAGGGTCCCGGTCCTTTGGAAGGCATACGAGGGGCCGAAACCAACTCGCAGAGGCCCCTTAAGTAATTTTAATGAAATGCGGCACCAACCGACGATTATCCCTGTATGCCCTATGCAAGTGAACCCAAGGATAACCCCCGGTTGGTGTAGGACTATTGCAGGATATGGAAAAATAAAATGCTGGACTATGGGTTTGGGTGGCTAAAGTGGACTGGTAACCAAGAACTATGGAACAACTATGACCCCTTCCTGATCAATGTACATACTATGACCCCTGCCTAATCAATGTAAAAAATTAAAATGATTATTATTATTATGAGACACAAAGAGAACTTGCAGTTTGATGTAGTCAGAATATCTGCTCTGCTGACCATACAAGAGGAGAGGGCAGATTATCTGTCACGAATTAAACATTGCGATCTTAGCCGTTGAGAGACTAATTATAGTTACCAAATAAGTATTTGTATAAAGTCACGTAAATTGCACACCTGCAGAATGTAATAAGTCGCGTCCGCTCATAACTTGCACTACGAGCTAATTTATGAAAGGCCGCTCGTTTGTTCCAAGTTTTGTATTGTCTTTATTTTCTAGTTCATTCGCTCGAATTATTAATAATAGTCCGCGATGATAGTATTGTTCGCTTGCTGGCTCATAGCGGCTCCGATACCGACTGCTCTGATTACTTTTATAATTAATTTGGTTAAAACAAAGGGCTCGTTGTTCTCGATTTCCTGGAAGTGGCTTTCAATTAATGCGACGTAAGGAAAGAAAGAACTTCGTTCGCGTACATGTTGGATTTCATGGGTTTTAATTTTTTTGCGCGGAACCCTAATACTTTTTCTAAAATAAAATAAAAATAAAATAGCCTAAGACCTACCTATGGAAGCGGCTCACATCTCGTTTAAGTCACCTTTCAAAAAAACAAAAAAAATCTAAATCGGTTCAGCCGTTTGGGAGCTACAATGGCGCAGACACACACGTTACACTTATAACACCCCTCTATTTCCGTCGGGGGTTAACAAAGAAGAAAATAAAAAACTACAATTCAACTAAACATACATTTCCCCCCAGGTTCTACGACCCCCCTCAGACGAACGGCTCGCACGAGGAGTACCCCCCACAGGCCAAGCGGGCAGCATCTAGTCTGTTCCTGAATCCCTCGCCGTTCCTCTACCCGTTGCCTAGCAACGCCAGTCTGTTTGACTACGGACACCCGTATCATGCCTTCCATGGGAACCAGGAGGGCGGGTATGAGAGGAGAGATGGTGAGTTTGACTTGAATTTTCTGTTTTTTTTAATTGCAGCTAGGATTTCGCCTGTTTTAAGACTGCAGGCACAAAATTTCGCATGTAAAATTGATTTGCCATCAGAACGACTATAAATCTTAAACTGTTATTTGACTAAACGATTTATTCCGGTCTGATCTTCTCCCCCCTCCCCCCGTGGATCCCCTGCTAGTTATTCTTCTATTTTAATCACTGTCTTATTCACTTTTCTTTCAAACTTTTGGTATGGAAGACAGGAAAGCTAAAATTATGATACTTTCGGGCCTAATAATTTTAATTCTACCTGAAGCTTCCTGCAGTTTTACTTCTTGCTAACGTGTTTGTTAAAATTAACTAGCTATGTATATACTAGCCCCCTTAGTAACAAACGTATTTTATCAGATGAATAGTTACACACTGATTTCTCTCTTTCAGTCGTCAGTAATTTGACTTTCGAAAGAAGAAGAAAAACGTTGTGTAACTATACAGACGCTATACAACGTTTATTAGTAAGGGGGTAGGTATATAGGTACTCAAAAAGTCATCATAGTCTATAACAAGAGCAGTACTACTAGCCCCGAAAATATATAACTCGCCAATGGCGCCGATTCCCTTGTTCCACAAATTAAACTAAATTTAAGTTCAGTGCATCTTTTTGTTTCTAATTTCATTAAGAAAAGGACAGAAGATAATATTAGTTTAGTCCTGTCAAATTAAGATACTCCATAGACAAGTTTAGACGAGATTAAAAAATGGCTACTAAAAATACGTCAATTTACGTCAGGCGCTGACTAATTTGACAGGACTAAACTAATATTTATCTTCTGTCCTTTTCTTAATGAAATAGAAAGAAAAAGATGAACTGAACTTAAATTGAGTTTAGTTTGTGAACAACAGAATCGGCACCAATGTTAAACTTTGAAAATCCCTTTTTTTTTTCTCAAATCTTATCCGGAAACCACTTTTCTCTAAAACAGGAGGCATAACAGTTCGTGACGTGTCATCAATGAACGCGCCGTTCTCGGAGCCCCGCGGCCTGGGGGCTGCGCCCTCCGGCCTGCTGAAGACGGACGACGAGTGGAAGAACATCAACACCATGCTGAACTGCATCCTTAGCATGGTGGAGAAGACGAAAAGGGCGCTGGCGATATTGCAGCAGAGAGGTATGAAAAAAAAGAACGTTGAAATTAATCGATGAAAATTTGTGAGGTGCACGGTAGTGTATCCAGCCAAGTTCATGCAAGCATTTAGCCCAGCTCAAGATCCAAGACAAAACAAGTTCTGTAGTTTTGTGACAAAGTGGAATTTTAATCACGAAATACAATGGATTACTAACCCATTAACCTACAGTTTAATTTATTTAGATTTTTTATAGAGTGTGTTTTAGAGTTTAAATGAATATTTTTATTCCCCAACTTTAAAAAAAACCATTAATGGTTTTCTTGAGGTTAGGGTGGGATCGTGTCTTTAAAAAAAAAAACTTTATTTGGCATAATGCTCGGAGAAAGACACAACATACTTCCATCTCGCTCTATTCTAGTAAAAAGTCTCCTACCCTCTAACGATAAAAAAGATCACTGTGAATTTGACAGTGATTTCATTTTCTTCGAGATCATAAATTTACACGTACTCTATTGTTCTAGGTGTGGAACCTACAGAGAGTAATGATATCAAGCGTGCTGCGAGTGAGATCATGGCGACCGCGGTCAGACAGACTGAAGAGAGAGTGGCTGAGGTGCGGAGACGAGCTGAGGATGCTGTCAACCAGGTAAGCATGTAGAAACAGTTTAGCAGTTGATATTCATTGAGATAGGTTCCTCTTACCACCAATATCTTTTATTTTTGTCCGGACTTTTTGACTTAAAGTTACAGTTTCCTAGAAGAGCGTTTCCGTCACATTTATAACGGACGTCATGAAAATCTGTAATTTCGACCAGTATTTGATAATAAGGTGTGAGGGACTTTTAGTTAAGTAATAACAGCCGCACGGATGAGGGGCTTGTGGCTAAGTAATAATAGCCTCACGGATCGATCGATCGAAGCTACGCTTGCCGCGGTTGGTCCATGATGAGTGAACTTTACATACCGAGACCCCTCCGTGACTCAGAAAGCACGTTAAGCCGTTGGTCCCGGCTGTCATTCGTGGATTTTGACAGTCGTTACGGGTCGTCAGGAGCCCGAAAATCGGACAACCAGTCTCACTAAGGGGTATCGTACTACCCAATAACTGGGTTGTGGAGATCAGATAGTCGCTCCATGTAAAATACTGGTTATCTGCATCCTGTTAGACTGGAAGCCGACCCCAATATAGTTGGGAAAAGGCTAGGCAGATGATGATATGATATTAAGGTGTCAAAAACGCTCTTTAAATGGACATTACGGGTGTAGGGAATGCAATCCGGATTATCCGTAATCCGAAATATCCGGATATCCGCACATTTTTACTAGACTTCCAAATCCGGATTTGAAAATCGAATCCGGATTTTTTGAACAATGAAATTTTTAAGAAATTGTAAAAAAAAAAATCGAAACGAGCGAGTTCGCTGTTCGCGCGTCGCGTCTCGCGAGTGTTGAGTCTATCGGCTAGGCGAGCAGGGCGCGGGACGCGGGTCGAGAAAGTGTGTGAGGCGTCCTTGATCGTTCCGTTCATGTCGCTTACAAGTGTCTTCAGTGCCGCCTACAAGCGTCGAATAAGAGCGTGCTTTTTCGTGCAACCGAATTCGCAGCAGGTTAAACGACAGCACTTTATATGCCTTATTATTTTTGAGGACACATTGAATGTCCCAAAAAATTACAGCTTTTTACGTTGTCGTTGTCCTAGGTAAACATACTCGTCCACGACTTCGAGTGTAGCGTCTTCGATCTTCATGAGAGTGGGTGTTACATGGGCATTTGACAATACCTTCATTTTGTCCATGTTCATTTTAAGACCCACTCCATCGGAGGCTCTACTGAGGTCATCGAGCATTGTACCGAGGTCCTCCATGGTATCAGCCATGACTACGATATCGGTGGTAAACCAAAGGTGAGTTATGTACTCGCCATTGATGTTAATGCCAGCCCCTTTCCAGTACAGAACCTTGAAGACATCCTCCACTGCACCGGTGAACAGTTTAGGAGAAATAACGTCTCCCTGTCTCAGACCTCGCTGCAGGATAGGTTTCGAGGTCTGATCCTGGAGTCGGACTGACATAGTAGCGTTTTCGTACAGACACTTCAGCACCTCGATGTACCAATAGTCGATCTGGCACCGTTGAAGAGACTGCAGTACAGCCCATGTCTCGATCGAATCAAAGGCTTTCTCGTAGTCCACAAACGCTAAGCAGAGAGGTATTTTATATTCTTCGGTCTTCTGTAAAACCTGTCGCAGCGTATATGTGGTCTACGGTGCTAAAGCCTTTACGGAATACAGCTGGTTCGGGAGGCTGAAAGTCGTCAAACCTGCGCGCGAGACGGTTAGTGATGACTCTCGAAAACAGCTTGTGCACATGGCTCAGAAGTGAGATGGACCTATAATTATTAAGAAGGGCATTGTCGCCCTTCTTAAAGAAAAGTATCACCACACCACTGTTCTATGCCTGTGGTGATTTACCCTCGAGGATGACGGAACCAAACAGCTTCTGAAGGGCCTTAAGAACGGGGTTTCCGCCGGCCTTCAGGAGCTCGGCCGTAATTCCGTCATCACCGCCGGAACAAACAAACAAACAAAAACAACAAGGCGCCGGCCTTGTTGTTTTTGAGCTGCGTCAGAGCCATCCTAACCTCGTACAGGCTGACGTCCGGGATGTCTTCGGTATAGTGTCGGGTCAATCTAGCTCTTGGGTAGTTTGCCAGATTCGTAAGGGGGTACTTGTTGATTTGTATAACTGACCATAGAACCTCTCGATCTCTCTCAACCACACAGGTTTAGCGGATTCGATCCTGTCATAAGCTGGCTCTGCCCATTAACTTTAATTTTGTACGCGAAAATCACAGAACAGGTCGAAGTGGAGGTGATTGGGGAGGCCTATGTCCAGCAGTGGACGTCTTTCGGCTGAAATGATGATGATGATGATGATGAATAATTTTATCGTCGTTACTTAGCACGCGGGTCACAGACTGATTATTTTAATAAGAATAAGTACAGACGCCAGCACATCAAGTTACTACAATCTGTCAGATTTCTTTAATAGATTTTCGACTTTATTACTAAAGCATAAGGTTCAAGGTTGATTAGGAAAATCTGACAGTTTCGGTTAGGTTGACCTGCTGGCATCTGTACATAATTATTATAGCAATAACATCTTGGTATTTAATGATGATAGTTTGAATAATTCCAAATAACAAAAAAATTTAAAAATCGTTTGTTGTGATTTTTGTGTCCTTTATTTTAATCCATTTACACAAATATAGGAAACATCATATTAACAAACTAATATGGGTAGATTTGTTTATTTTAATGAAAAATCCGTAATATCCGGATAATCCGGATTGGACCAAAAATCCGTTCATAAAAATCCGGATTTTAAAACAGAACGGATTTGCATTCCCTATACGGGTGGCCACCGCTCATAAAGGAAACTTAAAAGATAAAAAAGCCGTTTCCATCACCGTTTTTGCCTCTAGTCTGACCATTCTAAACCTCTAACTAGGTGGTTTTGATTGAATTGTGTATCTTTCTGCTTTTCTTGCGTCCACCTTTGTACCTTTTTGTGCGAAAAGTTTAAATAAATTACTCGTGACTCCTCGTTTTTCTTCAGTCCACTTTGTTATCCTACCTTACTTCGTCCCTTAGGTGAAGCGCCAAGCCCTGCTGGAGCTGCAGCGCGCGGTGGGCGCGGCGGAGTGCAAGGCGCTGGAGCTGGCGGCGGCCGAGCGCGGCAAGCTGCGGCCCTCGCCGCCGCCGCCGCCCGGCGCGCCGCCCGGCCGCGAGCTCAGCCCCGGCGCCAGCACGCAGCAGAATGTGAGTCCACTATTTTTGTGTAAGGCTATTGGTCGGGATAGGTGACGTTATTTTAATGAAGTGACAAAAAACATGAAGAGGGCGATATAACCAGGCAATCTAGTCCAGGCTTTCAAATAATAGTTTTTATTGCTTTTGATCTCGATCACGTCTGATGGAAAGCGATAGATGACGTCTATGATGAAATGAGCATGCCAAGAAGATACCTGTTCATTCTTGCTTTGATGGCTGACAGGTTAAATGTGGGAGAGAACACATTTAACTCGTCCGAATACACATTTTAAATAATAGAAAATCTTGTAGTTGGATAATCATGGTTATTTTACTAGGCATATAGTGTAGAGGTTTACCGGCAAATTGGACTCTCTAAACCAGGTTTTTGCAAGCACGACTGCTGTGGGTCTTGCAGAGTTCAATCGCTTTGTTAGGCGAACAGTGGTTGGCTCTTGAGTAAAAGACCGAAATCTGGTTTTTGTCCAATACCAAACTCAAAATTGTCAAAATCCGTGGAAAGAGGCCAAGATCACATACAGTAAACAGTTTCTAAAACCCTAACACCTTTCAGTTCAAGAAGGCGATATGACCATACCGTTGTATGTGCAGTGTTGCTGGAACTGCGGGCGCAAGGCGCAGGAGACGTGCTCCGGCTGCAACGCGGCGCGCTACTGCGGCGCCTTCTGCCAGCACAAGGACTGGGAGAACCATCACCAGGTACGCTTACGTACGGTACGGATTGCGTAACACACTCTCAGTCACAATCTGACGGATTTTGAAGGAAAAATTCGTCAGCTCAACAACGTACCTAAATAACGCGACGAAAGTTGTTGAATTGTCAAAATAATACCTTTCTAAGCCTGTGGTAAAACTTGAGGGCAACACGGACAATCCCACTTGGAAAAGATGTTCCGACGATGCATGTTTTATGTTGTCTTACGAGTATGTGCATAATTACATTCAAAATACTAACCCTCTTTCTACTTACAGGTCTGCAGCGGCCGCGACCAAAAGCCCACATCCCTCCGAACCTCCCCCCCCGCCACGCAGCCCTCCCTCCCCAAGCCCCTCCCGCGCGCCAGCACCCCCCTGGCCCCCGCAGCGCCCCCTCCTGCTCCCCTGCCAGACACGCGGCTCTCTCTGAACACACTCAACTCAGCCGAGAGGCTACTGAACCCAGCGGAGCGCCTTCTCAACCCTGACAGGCCGGAGAGGATAACCCTGGCGTCGCTGTCCACGGCGCAGGGGATGATCGGCATCGGGAAGAAATGACGCCTGAGCAAGGAACCCTTTGGTGGCAGTGTGAGGTTCCCGAGGAAGGTTCGGCGGTAGACTGCCAGTGGCTACGACGATTTTCAATGGGTTCAAGTTATGCTAAAATAAATTAAACGACAATCTCATAATACTGTTAAAAAAATTGTTTTTTGCCATAACTTGGCCCAATTGGTTTTTCTGTAAATTAATTCTTGTCAAACTTTTTTATATGACTTGGCTGTGCTCTGCCGTGTGTATAAATAATTTTCTGTATAAAAAATGGTTTTTGGTTACTACTTAGTTCCTCGTAATTTTTAATAATTATTGTTATTCAATAGACAATTTTAATATTAGTTATTTTTTTATTTATCTTAATATAATAAAAATACCAAAGAATAATAATAAGTATGTTTATGAATGTAACAATATCGAAAATAAATTTGGTTTTAATTAGGAACGAGTCCACCAGCAATGAATGACGAAATATAGGAAAAATACGATTAATTGTAGGATTTTATATGTCTATCACTTTTCTAGCTGATTGTGGCAAGTTTTTTTTAGTAAAGATGGCTTGCGTAGCGCCTAAAGCCTAGCGAGTCACCTTGCGAGTAGCGAAGTGAAACGAACGCTCTAGAATTCGGCCGCACTGCGGGTTGGGTTGGGTTTGTTGGTCGCCTACCGTGGCGTGTTTCGAAAGATGTTAAGTCACTAGGCTTTAGGCGCTAAGCAAGTCAGTGCGTACGTAGCCTTATTCACCCAATCTTATTTACAATTTTATTCACACTGTAAATAATGTCAATACCAATAAATAAAAAACTGTGTCTAATGGAAACGTAAATATTATTAACGAAATATTTATTATTAAAATAATTCAATTAAAAATTTTGAGAACAATATTTTTTTTTTTTTTTTTAATACTGTATCTAAATATTTTTACTGTTAATTACAACTCGATATTTATTAAGTAACTTTTTCACTGTAATTAAATGCAATTTAATTTTTAAATGTAAGAGAGTTGTGACATTTTTGTATAATTATTTTTTATTATGATTTTAATAGTAATTATTGTAAAAAAATTATTACGTAGTAAGTACCTAATTTATTTATTCTGTTAACAAAAAATATTTGTAATTTTAATTTTCAGTGAGACATAATTATTAATAATCGACTGTTAAAAGTACAGTCAGCATCATAAATACATGGTCACTTATTAATACATTATTAAATCTTCTAATCTAAATGTAAAATAAAATAATATTATTATAATAATATTAAGTAACAGTTAAGTATACGATGACATATGATCATGTATTTATTATGTTGATAGAACAATTATACTTAATAATAAAGTATTTACCTAGTTAGACGCTTTTCAAAGATATTTTAATAGGAAATAACTGCTTGAATTAACGTCTGTTCACGTTGAAGTTTGTACATGTAGAAAGTAAATAAATCAGCACTTATCAATATTTCAGCACAAGTGTGGCAAATTGCTTGACTCTCACAGTTATGTCCTCTGCAACTTAATTAGGTAAACATACTTTCAATCACAACCCGAGGGTTTTTAACCAAATTCCTAATCCATTACTGCATGGGTTGAAAATAATCGACTGGTCAACAATGTAAATAACGCAATGAACGTGGCTGAACTGTCAAAATAAAAGGCATTGCCATCAATTGTCATTGTATGTTACGCAATTACCCAGTTTATGGCATATTTTTCACACTGGTTGTACAAGTCTGTTTTTCTAATACATTATTAAAGATACTTCTAGTAACCATTCATAGCTTGTACCTAGCCCATGAAGACGTGTATAATTACCTACCTCTTTATTTATAAACGTTACTTAATTTTAAATAACGATTAGCGACTGTTTAACCAAACATTTTTGACGTTTAAACGCCTCTTAACTAAGCAACGTTTATAAATAAACCCATCATTAACGTTAATTATAATGACGTAATAACTATTATTTCCTTGTGTAATAAAGTGCAATATTAATAATAATCGGTGTATAAAATTTCGAATTTAATAATTACTAAGATTTAGCAAAGTAATGTTTTAGTTCAGAATAAATAATTGCGTATTTGCGTCGGATTGATGAAATAAAAAAGTGTTAGAAATATTTTATGGAGTTTCCATTTTAATTACCTACCCTTTTTTATGCAGGATCGTCGGATATAGTTGAAGTTTAGTAAGAACCCGATGGATGTTCTCGAAAAACATTTTATTTTATTAATAGAAAACAAACAGCTCATTTATCAAATTAAATTTCAGTACATCCCAACAAAACTGAACAAAGGACTATTTTCTCAGTAAACCTCATTGAAGTATATACGCTGCTAAAACCGCAAACAAGGTCAAATGACAATGAACCTGCGAATGGCAATGAAGTACCTAGTCTAAAAGTTCAAACAGTGTTAATAAACCACAACAATTATATTATTCATTAAACATAATAAAACCTTTAGGTCCTCTGTGTATACAGGAAGATTTTTTTTATCACCATCAGATGATTATTTTCAGTTTGTCCCATTGTGAAAGTTGTTCATATTCATGGGTAGAACATCCTGTAAAAATTTGGATGGTGATAAAAAAATCTTCCTGTATGACAGTTTTTTACGGTACCTACGGGCGACGTATAAACCGCGTCGTAGAAAAAACGTGTCCATCAACAAGCTTCCATAGTGATCCATACAACACTGACGACCGTGCCACACGGCGAATAAACCGTAGTTTTTCACGTCAAGAAAGACGTGTGTGTAGAAAGGGCCTCAGGCAACGGCGCGGTGGTATTTACAAAGATGTACTTAGTGACAAAAATTGATAAGAGTATAATTAATGCTCCTATGGTTTGGCGACTGGCGACTATAGTCCGCGCGGAACTAGTTGGCCGCGCCTTAGGTGGGGACGGGGGTGAGGGCGGCCGGGGTTGCCTAGTGTTCGCAAATCGCAACGCATGTACTGAGTAATGACAAAGCGCCCCCGCCCCTCCGTCCCACCGCTCACATACCTAGGCGCGGCCAACTATAGTCCGACTTTTAATTAGAGCTGCAGTAAATTTACACTTCTTAATAACTCATTTCGGACCGAGTTTACAGATATGCATGTCAAATAAGTTTCGTTTGTTACACTATTCTGTACTAGAAAAACAAGATTTGGTTGATGGCCGCGAAAAAACAAAAAGACGCCAATTTCAGTCATCTAAGTAACACATTACCTGTCATTTTACTGCAGCTAATTAAAAGTCCGACTATAGTTCCGCGCGGACAATAACAAAACGTATTTACAAGACAGATGTGAGTGGAAAAGCCCTAGAAGAACATTATAGTGACTTGTTGGTGAAGTTCTTCAAAAAGGTCATGTGCGCACAGTAGTGCTACCTAATATTATAAAGGCGAAAGTTTGTGAGTGTGTGTGTGTTTATATGTTTGTTATTTCTTCTCGCTCAAACGGCTGGACGAATTTTGGTAAAATTTTGTATGGAGGTAGCTGACACCCTGGATTAACATAATATAGGCTACTTTTTATCCCGATATTACCACGGGATCGACATTTACACGGGTGAAACCGCGGGGCGCAGCTAGTCAGTTTATAAATCATATTTTTATTGTGTAAACTTCACAGACGTGGCTGGTATCAATGTCTCAATACGACAAAACTATTGAAAATTAGATTTTCTCAACTCATACTTCCAGTAACAAAACATCCAGCGGTCGTTGAACCCCAATAAGATACCTATCGATAGTTCGATAGATACCCATCACGTTTGCAAGGTTTTTCTAGCTAATTTAATTTAACCCTGTATAGGCTAACAAAAAAAAACAAGTGAAGCATGTTGTTGGAACCTAGGCCTCAAAAAAAACTATGACAACAACATCTGTGTAAATTATTACTCAGAGAACATCTTCAAATTCATTGACACAACAATAATCATTAATTTTATAAATACTACATGAACTAATATGTTCATGCAAAATTATTGTTTATTACTATAAAATGGTAGTTAGTAGCGTTTGTGTATATCATTTGGGAAATACCTAAGTGGATTCCTCGTAACAAAATTATAATATCAGATAATGGCTCAGCAGGTAGAACCTCTATAATTAATTGATAGTACCTATTAGAATTAGTAATTCTATAGCACTGAATGCGTCTATAGACCTAGACATTTATTCTGAACACAGGCCTGCTACAAGCATCGCTTTATCGACTGCGTTAACAGTGGCACCCTAATATTAGGTACGTAACACATTATCAGTATTTATCAGTCACCGTCGTGTCACTGACTCTGGCAGAGCCACCATCAGGGATTTTAATTTTGATAACACAAAAAAAATGTCGCTAATTAGTCGAAATTTGTCGCCAAATATCAGAATTTGTCGGTCACTGGTTCAAAAGATATAAGGGTTTATAGGTGGCCGATCTGGAGAGTCTCCCCAGCAGGGCCACATTTATATCTCAAAAAGTAGGGCACCTAGCGAAGATCTGTTTTCTCCCATATTTTGTCGCCAATTATAGTCGGAATCAGTCGTCAAGTCACAGATTTAATCGGGTCTTAGTTTAGGAGATATAATGAGTTCAATTAGTAAGGTATAGTCCAAGAGCTAATCGAAGAGTTTTTTCGTGAACTCTTCGATCTAGCTCTATAAACCCTACACCTATAAACCCTTATATCATTTGAATCAGTGATCGACAAATTCTGATATTTGGCGACTGATTCCGACTTCAATAAAAACAAATCAGTTTTCAAACTAAAAACAAAGTCAAAACCTTATTTCTTAATTTTATATCTAAAGTAGCAGCTGCGCCCCGCGGTTTCACCCGCGTATATGTAGATATCGGGATAAAAGGTAGCCTATATGTTAACCCAGGGTGTCAGCTACCTCCATACAAAATTTTATCAAAATTGGTCCAGCCGTTTGAGCGTGAAGAAGTAACAAACATATAAACACACACACTCACAAACTTTTGCCTTTAAAATATTAGTGTGATTCATTGCTTCATAATTATGTTCGAAAAAATCGTCTCCTCAACTACATAAAAACGCAATAAATGTTGTTGAACTGTCAAAAATTGCTACTGTTAATGTGTGACGCATCTACCCTACAGGATCATGAGGTCATCAGCATGAGCTCAGCAGTAGCGCTTCCGGCCACGAGACCAACGAGACAGGTCGCGACTTAATCTTCTAAATTCGTATCAAAATAAGTAGGTAGGTACTTGTTTCAAATTACTCTTCTCCAAAATAAGGATGAAAAGCACTGTACGAGTTGTAACACTGACAGGCCCTCAGGCTCCCTCTACCAAAGAAACATCACATCTTAAATATTCCTGAAAACTGACAACTCTTTGATAAACATTACAAAGCTTGCCTTCGCCATTATGACATTTGACGCATCTTTGTTGTGTTCACAAAGCGATGGCCAGAAGCAATTCGAGCTCTTTCAGAGACGTCCGCTCGTCACGACGGCTGACAACGTTGTGGCGGTTTTGTTCGCAATTTGAAATACGTCGCTCGCCCGCGGCCAATCAGCTTTGAGAACGTTATGACTTCATGTCGTACTGACTCGTACTGTTTCTTTGCAAAGATAAATCAAAGTCATTTAATCATTTTCCTACGGGTATCAATCAAACCTTCGACAAAGGCGTATTAAATTATAACAAAAAATAGTTTTGATTGGGGAGAAAATTGAAACATTCAACACCTTTTGCTGTGCCCTAACAGGGTCTACAATGATTCCTTAGCTCTAAGCCTTTTGTTAACAACATCTTTTTAAACATTGTGGAATGCAAATAAATGATATGATATGATATGATCACTTTATTTTAACGCTGACTGTACTTATTAAAAATACAGCCTTTTTTGGACATTTTTTATGTGTTCTTGTGTGTATCATGTCTGTTCTATGCTTGTGATTATAGATCAGCGGGGCAATTCTCGTAATTTTAAGAACGTTCACAGTCTGATCTCAGTCTCAATCTGTCAAAAATACATCTAATTTCCTTACATTTTGACAAGTTTTTGACATTTGTCTGTCGCCAAGATGAGACTGCGACTAGATTTTGTACGTTTTAAATTACGAGAATTGGCCTTCTGGTTTTGTGTGTTTTTTTATTCAAGCTAAGCTATCTATTTTGTATGTTGTATGATAAATAAACCCTTTTTTTTTCACGATTTCAGGTTTGGTCCCCTAGTAAAAGTTGTTCATAATGAGTACAATGACCTCTTAGGAGGTTGTTAATATTTTACCAATAACCCTGTATTATCTACAGCCGTGACCTCAAATCACTATCTCATTTAGCACTCGCGAATTAAATCATCTTCCTATTTCTGTCAATAGTTTGAAGATTACAAAATAATACCTAAATAATTTTTGTTGCACAGCATCCTAGTTGCGTAACACACTATCCAACTCAGTCTGAATCATTTTGAAGGATATTGCTTATCCATTGCTTTAAATGTTCGAACAATTTTTCTGCTCAACAATGTATAAATAACGCAATGAATGTTGCTGAACTGTCAAAAGAAAGCCATGTGTTTCGCAATACCCCGGTGGTCCTTAGTGCCCAATTTTCGCCGATTGACACAAAAAATAAAGGAGTTCCCTCCCCTCATAGGCTCTGCATCTAGACTGAACTTTTGAGCCTTGCCCATCACTTTCATGAAGTGAAGCGCGGTAATTAAAGGTTGTCATGGCAACGCGTCCGTCCGTCATGCAACAAGCACCATTCGCAAAGCGATGGAGTTCCATTTATGATGAGTGGTCGCCATGGTTTCAGTGTAATAGTAGGACTTTTATTTAATTTCTTTTTGCGGTAAAATTACATGTATGGTCCACGCGGAACTAGTTGGCCGCGCCTTAGGACAGGGGTGAGGGGCGGGTTGCCTAGTGTTCGCAGCGCACATGAGATTAATGACAGCAAGCGCCCCCGCCCCTCCGTCCCACCCCTCACATACCTAAGGCGCGGCCAACTAGTTACGCACGGACTATAGATATAGTAAGCACCGGACGATGAGGGTCACCGCCGGGCGCTACTTGGTCTGTGGCTGGGCGCCACCTATCCAATGGACATTCATTAATACCAGAGGCACAGGTTTTCTGTGACCAGTCGGCCCAGTACGAAACCGGGGAGTAAGCGTTACGTGAATTCGAAGGAATTTAAAATTTAAATTACATACTCGTTTCGCAAATAATTGATTAAATATTTTATTTATATCTATGAGAAGTGGTGGCCCAGTGGTAACGGCCGCGACTTATGAGTTGGTAGTAGGTTCGAACCCAGACAGGCTCTTTACTTAAATTATTTCATCACCACGGTTTCCAAAACTAAGGACAGTTGCATTTTTTTATTTAAATAATCGTCCGTATTTACGTAACAATTTACGTCGCGCATTTGTGCCTCAGCCTCAGAGATATCGCAAACGTGAAATCCCAGATATCAAGATGAAATTATGTCTCATAAGCCGGTAATTTCCTCTTAAAATTATCAATTCAACATTGTCCACAAAATTTCTCTCTCACAGTCACCCCACTCGTCCGTCGTGTCCACACACGGTCCGACAAAAGTACTCGACGTAAAGCGGCCCACTCACAGCCGGATTTAATCATCGCACGTCACTCCACAAGTCCGCATCGTGCGCACGATACGTCGACGACTTTCGCTTGTCGCACGGAAAAGAGTCGTCCATTGATGTCAGTCGCAGATTATTAGAGACGTGTTCGATTGAAATGTTTGGTCATGTATGACTACAGTTTATATTGTACTAGTTTCAGCCCGTGGCGTCGCCTGCGTGGATGTCGGTAATTATGACACGGGAATCAAACCCCTATGTCCATCCCCAGGGTATATCCTACGGGCTACGGGGATATGCCCCTATCTCCTTGCCAAATTTTATCGAAATCTGTTCAGTGGTTTAGGCGTGAAAAGGACAACATACAGACAGTCATTTTCGAATTTATCATTTTAGTACTTATGGGTTTTCTTTAAACAGACAATATTGATGCTGGATGCTGCCTAACATTATGGATTTATAGCGTAAATATTGGTTGATCTTTCGAAACATGTGGGATGCCTCTTCTCAAAAGGGAGGAAAGGTAGGTAGGTCGACCGTGAAATCCGAATTTGCTTAGGTACGCATTTTGCAACTTGCATGTCAGTGTCAGGTTGTATGCTGATTAAAATATGATTCGCGAGCGTAACAAATGTGACTTTACAGAATTATAATAATTAAAATTGTCAATACAACCCTTTAAGTTCATTTATTATAATCCTATGTCCTTCCCCGGGATGCAATCTATCTCTCTGCCAAAATTTATCGAAATCCGTTCAGTGGTTTAGGCGTGAAAAGGTAACATACAGACAGACAGAGAATTACTTTCGAATTTATAATTTTTTAGTCCTCCAGACCGTACTCTGGCCACGGCGGCCAATCTCAACGGAGACTAGCCTTCGGCGCGGGTATTTCCTCATTTTTAGGGTTCCGTACCCAAAGGGTAAAAACGGGACCCTATTACTAACACTCCACTGTCCGTCTGTCTGTCACCAGGCTGTATCTCATGAACCGTGATAGCTAGACAGTTGAAATTTTTACAGATAATGTATTTCTGTTGCTGCTATAACAACTAATAATATAAATAGAATAAAGTTAAAATTTAAAGGGTATAAAAGAAACATTTTTTTCGGCGTTTTATGCCTTGTGAATTCGAATTTTTGGTTCTAAGACATGCCGGTTTCCTCACGATGTTTTCCTTCACCGTTTTGAGAGCAGTGGTGATGAAAATATTTTCACTAAGTGCCTGGCTGGGTTCGAACCCACGACCTACAACTCGGCCCCACTGTTCATAAAATAATAAATTAAATGCTGATGATGATCATGGTATGAATGGATTTCCCTTGCAATGTTAAGTACAAAGTCTGTGACATAGGTAATTCCCTACTGCGCAAAAAGTACAGGAAATTCTGTGCACCAATTAATTCTCTGGATACTCATACTTGCTTACATGAAGTACTATTTAATTATATATTTTAGTTTTACCTTGTCTTATTAGTGCAGTGGTTTAAAACCACAGCTGCAAGGTCTTAGGTTCAATGGCAGAGAATATATCGAAATTGTGGAGTCAATATAAATGATAAATTATTTATTTTCTGTAAGTAGGTTTGTACAAACACTTTTACACGTCAATTATATTTTTTTAAACTAGATGAGGTCGGCGTTTCCTATCTGACTATTCTGAGAAGAAAGGCCAAAACAAACTCAGAGGTCACAGTGTCTTTTAAAGTCCAAACAAAATCTTGGTCAGATAGTGTGAAGACCATGTAGATTGGTGTCTGAAATTGTTTTTTGAGGAAAAACCACAGACACAGATTGAGCGGACCTGTCCAATCAGTGCACGCATTTGTCGAAAATCGTGCAGCTCAACTCAGAACTTGAGGAGCTAGCTCAACGATTCGACGAACAATACCAAAGAAAGGACATTTGGGTAGGCCGCGCAAATTACTCAATCTGTTATCAATACTGGTAACTCAAACAAACATCACACAAACCATTATCAATATACTTAAGTAAAATTTACTAATAATTCCGTAATTGTTTATTTTACAAATATGAATAATAATACAAATACTTATCATCAAAAATTACAAATTATTGATGTCATCGACAAATTGAGGCATTCGTTTAGGATTGTTTACATCATCCAGTGACTGAGATTTTCTTATCGCCCTGACAAAGAACAGCCGATGTATTCTGTAAAAATCTCATCGGGAAAACGTAGGTGAAGTAAGCTTAAAGTGAGCTGTCACTGCTGTTAATCCCTAGCATCAAGTGGAATTACTTATATCAGCTCACTTTAAGCTCAGCCGATATCATCATCTGCCTAGCCTTTTCCCAACTTTAGGTATTGGGGTTGCCCTCCAGTCTAACCGGATGCAGCTGAATACCAGTAAACCCCTTATTAAGACTGGTTGCCAGGCTTTCAGGCTTCTGACGACCCGTAATGACTGCCAAAGATCCACGAATGACAGCTGGCACCAACGCGCAACGGCTTAACGTGCTTTCCGAAACACCGAGTGGTCTTGATATGTAAAGATGTTCATACATCCACAGACCAACCGCGGCAAGCGTAGCTTAATCTGATCGATCGACCCATGCGGCTGTTAGTACTTAGCCACAAGCCCCTCTAAACTCAGCCGATGTATTCTGTAAAATTCTCACCATGAAAACTTAGATGAAGGAAGCTTGAAGCGAGCTGTCATTCCACATGATGAATTGATGACATTATTGATAGCTCACTTCACATAAGTACCTATTCCCGATGAAATTTTTACAGAATACATCGTCATATCACTTCTGGGGTGTCATAAAAGATCAAGGGCCAGGCCAGGGACACACCGGTTCTATACTATGCAAATATATGAACTAAAACAAACATTTTAAATGTTGCTTACTATATATGCGTGATGTCGGTATATGTCTACTTACTATCCACCTTGTGGGATTTTTAAGGATTCGATGGACCGATGACGAAGATCGAAGCGTCGGCGGCGCCGCGGGCGGCCGCGCGACCCTTCAAGTTTCTCAAGCGATACTATGTAAGTAATGAAGATAAAGTTTAAAATTGTAAGTATGACACTGAACCTGCTCGCCGCTTTGCTTCCATCTCGGTGTGATTTGAGCCTTAGAGCCGATCAACAGACAAACGGCGGCGGCGTGTCATTACATGTGCAGAGAGCCAGTGATTCATGCTCAAATTAAAGTGAGTCAGGATACTCTACTTCCCCTCCAGCTGGACATAGAGTAGAAATATACAGTAGCGTCTTATTTTAAAAGGAACCTGAGTATCTAGTAATTACCTATAAGTGTTTGTGATCATCCTTAATTTACATTTACAGGGGTACAAGGATGTTTTAACGCTTGAACGACATTGAAAGGCTGTTGAAACACATTTGTGAAATGTACCTATTGAAAAAACAAGATGACGACGTTAGTTCCGCTTCTGGCCACGCAATTGTACAACTATAAGTAATAGGTAGGTATCGCAGAATAAGTCTCGTAAACATAGGCTTTTTTTGGTTTCTTCCCTCCTTGGCAAACCTTCGCTAGATCTCATAAGTGGACTAGTCTTTGGGTTTAGCACACAATAGTGACAAACTATTTACTTGACTCTCATAACTAGACCGAGACTCAAAATCCCAAGTAACGTTATCCCCAACGTACCTACGCTATCCCTGAACCGATATTTAACCCTCAATTAAAGATACCTATGCAGAAAATAATAGGTGTGTGAATTATATCCTAGTGATGATAATTATATCACCGGGGTTATCTTTATTTAGGCATTGGAGTAAAGCTGTGTCCGAATGGTGGCCAAAGTTAGGCCAAAGAAACCAGGGCCGTCCAAAAGCGTGCTGAGTTGACGATCTCGTCAAAGTCGCGGGAAACACCTGGAACAGCACCAGAAGCACGGAACCGAGAAGTTGGGCAAAAAAAAGGGGCGCTTATACTTAGCAGTGGGCAATTCCGGACTGAAATAATGATGATGACCTATCATCATCGAACACACAGACACACACAGTATTACACACACACTAATTCGACTCGACTCGAGACTTCTAATTTCGGTCTAACGTATAAGAATTCAACTACTTAGCCGTACCTAAGAGCTAGGCTGCTAAGTAGGTACCTATATTATGCATAGAGGGCAGTTAGATCAGCCGTACATTAGGTATACAAATAGGTATTAATCCAAGGATTCAACGAAATTCGTGAGAGACTTGAGCTTGAGTCATGGACCACTCATAACTATCTTAAATCGTGATCTAGTCAGAATAATGTATTCCGCGCGAACACCACGCCTAGTTCCGTCTAGACTAGTTTTTTTTCAAATGTGTGTTAAATAGGTACCTATGTCCCGTTTCCGACCACATTAAGTACGGTCTACCTTAATTTTTTATTTCATTAATTTGTCATTAGTCTACTTACTGCAATAACGTATTCTGTGGTCGGTTTGAACTTAGTAAACATATGAAATAAAAGCCAATAACCAGTCTAGAAACGAGGTTCTTTATATACAGACGTGTCTTTATATACAGACGTGTCTTTTTTTGTCACAGATTTTAAAAAATGAAGTTCACGGTAAGCATTTTTATACGTTTTTGTTTTTATTAGTGAAGTTTATGTTGACCAGGAAAGTATTAAATTAAAGTGTGTGGACAATATTAAATTTGTGGTTTGTTGTTGTGTTTAAAACAGGTTTACGTGGCTATTCAAGGCAGTTTGTTTTAACTTTTATTTCAATGCTATCTACATGGTACTAAATTTGTTGGAATAGGATTGACATATATTTTTATACATAGAAATATATCTATAAATTTCCAGTTACGACTAAGTGAATACTTGCCTAGGTAAACACTACCTGACAACCTAGGTGTTATAATATTTTGTTGTTTTGTCTTTGTTTTGTAGATAATAAAGCCTGCACTGGGTAGCCAAATACTCAAGCAATATTCACCGATAAAATAATAATTATTTAGTTAACTTAATCACAAAATAAGACTTGAAATAGCATTTCTGCGCCAAGAAGCACGCCACAGGGAACTATCTCTTGCACGTTATTTTCAACTTTATTTCAGTTGTGATCAAGGAATATACTACTCAAGAGTTGTAATGTAACACTGTATACACATTATAAATATATCAATGAAAATTACCCTATTACTGCTCGTGTGCGCTGAGCAAAGACAATCATCTCTTTGGCGCTGACTATTAGTCGTAAGATGGGCTTACGTACCTACCCACCTATTATTTGTCAATGAAGATTCTATAAACCTTCTTCCACTTTATTTATTTATTAAAACGTTATGCACAAGTAAAAATTAATAGGTAGGTACTTACTCTGAGCTAGCCCGCGAAATTGGTGACTTTACAGAATTATAATCATAGAATCTTGAGTTACAATTGGCCTCAAATATCACGATTTCATGAAATAGTCATTCAATAAAGTAAGTACCTAGGTACCTAATTAATACTGATTTTTGTGGTTATAATTCTCTAGATAAATATTTGTTACGGCTGCGAATTATATTAATTAGCAAGATAGGTACTGACATAGAAATTGCATACAAAGTCCGTAAAAAAAAATCGAGGGACTACCCTGACGCTTTCGCCATAATGCCTGGGGCATTTCCTACCATTCAACCTTAGGGTGATGCAGAGACAAAATATGGCGGGTGCAACATACCTATGGGATAGAGAGAGATCGAAAATAATTTGTTTCTTCATACTTCTTAACATGAAACGAAATGTTTTCCTCTTCCAGCTATTGCTCGTAGCTCTGTGCCTGGCTATCGGCCTGGTGTCTGCCGTAAGAAACCACTCGGACAAGCGACACGTGCTGATCAACCGGCCCAAGATCGACGTGTTCGGGCCCCGGGAGAAGCGGCACGTGCTGTTCGGGCCCCGGGGTAAGCGGGCCCCCTGGCCGTTGGCAAGAGCAGAAGGAGTCAAAGGAGGTGTTAAAGGACAGAGACCAGAACAAGGTACCTAAATACAATTATTTTTTACAAGCCGTTGAACAGTGGTGGTTCAGTGGTAACGACCCCGACTCACGACTGACAGTGAATGAATGAATTTAAGATTCTTTTTATCTTATATATGCCGAGCCTATTTACCGGGCATTCAATAAAAAAGAACAGAATAACACATAATTATATTAAAGAAATTCATGTTGTAAAAACCCAATAACCCAGTTTAAGCTCAACAAACTGCTGCGCTTGAGACCACTAGACAAACAGTGGTGTAACTATACCGTTTGGGACCCGTGGCAAATTCAAGGGATGGGGCCCTCCGTCAATGTAAATAAGCTCAACCAACGTTATAGTTTTTTTTTTACTAGCACTTTTGCGCGACTTCTTCCGCGTAGATTTCATATTTTCCCCTACATTTAATACCTGACTGCTTCGTTGGTCTAGATAGTGGTCGCAAACGCTACTGCTGAGCACGAGGTCCTGTCCAAAAAATTTGACAAACAATGGGAAAAAGGTACAAAATATTCGAAACTTGAATGATGCCTTCAGTTGCACATTTTCAAAAAAAAAGCTTACATTTTATAAACTTATGTTAGGATCCTCCTGTGCTCATGGCCCTCTCGGGCCAGGGGCCCCCTGTGGCTGGGGGCCCGTGGCATTTTGCCCCAATGCCACTCTATAGTTACGCCACTGTAGACAAACCAAACCCAAGTAGCCAACCACTTGGTTGGTCTACTTGTGTTTGGTTTGTCTTAATACGATCACTACTAATGAGGGATTTTCCTTTTTTTTTCAACCCTTCCCTAGTCGCTGGATAGATGGCGCTGACCTTGGTAAGTTACTGCAAGGAACGGAACTCCACATCATTTTTTGATTATTTCACTTGGATGTAATTTTGAGATCGTAAAACGAAGGCAAACGAAAGTGTCAGTCAATGAGCGTATGTGACGTGACGCAACGTTTTTTTTCCAAGCGTTTTGGCTTTGGCATCTAGTAACGTAGTCGGTACAACGCCATCTACAGAGTTCTCAGAAACTATTTTTTTTTTTAATACTCAAAAAGAAAATTAGAAAATATCTCATTTCAACAAAACTTACTTACGTTTTGTTGAAATTAGTAGTGATCATACTAATAAACAGGAGAATCCTGCTCATTCTCTTGAATTAACCAACCATTGTAGTAATGTTGTTTTTATTGATTACAGCGCTACCTAGTTCCTTAGAAATGAACTTACGGAAGGGAGAGTACATCTGCGACAATAAGGTCTGCAAATTAGTGCCAGGAGTGGTGCCGAAAGGATGCAATGGTGTCTGTCAATATCCTATTAATTAGATAAATTATTATAGTCTAAGCTTTTTATTTTTATCCTGAAATTACACTAAAGTGAGAACAAACGGCGCTCGTTATAGCATTTGATCAATAGATGTCGCTAGTAAAAGATTATCGAAAACCACGATAGATGGCAATGTTATTAGGAGTGCTGATGTATTCGTCTGAGCATTTACCGGGTAATATGTCTTTCATTGACTTGAATGTGCCCTGGCGGCTGATAGTATGTCATGCTCACACAAATGTCTCGCTGACGGTGGCGTGTATGTTGGATCATTTAGCTCCCTTCAAAATGGTTGAGCTGAATGGTGCTGATCTATGCGTCATGTTCGTGAACGGGCGCCGTCAGTTGGGGCTGGTCATCACTTAGCTGCCTCGGCATATTTTTAATTATTTTATTTTTATTTTTGGATTGTTGTTTTAGTACTATTTGTTGTACTCTGGACGCTTTTAACGCATACGTCTTGTTTATTTTTACATCGTTCTCACATTATTTAATTATAAATTCAAAAGTAATGATGTAACTAATATTTTTGTAAAATATAATTTAAAAAGAGTGTCCATGGAGTTTCTTGTCCGTTCTTCTCCATAGGTACCTACGCTTTGGAATGGGCAACTAGCTTCACATTTTTCTGACTGACCTACTTCTTGACAATTCAAAAGTGCCTGTAAAATGGTTTAATTGAAATAAATGCTTTGAGTTTGAGTTTGATTTAAAAAAAGATTTAGTAAGCGATCGTTTTGAACTCCTCCTCCTCGTTTGGTCCTACAAATGAGCTGTTTATAATAAATCAGAAATGAGTTTTTCGTTGCCCTATCATGTTATAACATGAGTTGCCAAGTTGTGTTATGAACAGTGAAAAAAAATGCAAAAATTGGTACTTTTATAAAAAAAAGACATTGAATTCGTTAAAATCATTTATTACTCTCCTCTTTCTTCTTCCACATCTGCTCCCACTTCTTCTGGGACAGTTTAAACGTCTCCACTTCAAGCTTGCTGGCCACCAGGCGCCCGTACGCGGTGCTGTTCAGAAGGTTGCTCTTCTCTGACAGCTCTGTCATTATCTTGACCTTCTGTTCTGCAGAAGCCACGCTAAAGACCTGCTCGAAGGCGCGGGAACCGTACTGGGAGAGGGCTAGTTGTTGGAAGTAGCCCTGGAAAGAGAAATGAAGCCGTTAGTAAATGCTCTGTCGACTGTTGAGGATTTTCTCTTTCGATTAGTTCAGAATTACATTTCGTGTACAGTCACGAGCAAAAGTATGTATACACGTGGCTTTATTCAAATACGATTTTCTCCTTTAGTTTTGAATGAAATTTTATGTTATTACAAACAAAGTATTTACGAACCTATAGGTCTGTGTAAAGTGTCGTATTTCAACGTTGCATTCGTTATTTCACGAAAAAATCGCAATTGTAAGTTGCCAAGTGTTGACATATTAGTGCTCGTGACTGTACCTATGTATAATTTTTTGGGCTTAAATTGCCAAAAAAATGTTTGTTTCAACTTTTCAACTTTTGTTTCAAAACTGGTGTGTTTTAAAACAAAAGTGTGCAAGTATTTTCGCATGTTTTTAAAATACATTTTCCCCCACACGTTTTCTAACTGAATTCACAATTTCGGCAGTAAATAGATGAAGAATATCATTCTCAAGTACTGTGCCCGTTTAAATTGACCATAAAGTTAATATCTTTTCATTATTGAGAGAAAGTACTCCTGTTATGAAAATGCACATCTCTAGCCCCCAAACCAGCACTGGGCCCGCGTGTTGGATTACGGCCCACTCTCTCCCACAGAGAGGAGGCCGGTGTCCAGCAGTGGGAACATTATAGGCTATACCTATAGTGCACATACCTTGAGCCTCCACATAAGCTTGTCCCGCGCCTTCACCCCGACGTACTGCCCCTTGCACAGCGCGTCAGCCACGTGGCATCCCTTAGCGTCACAGAACACCACCATCAGCTGGTCAGGAGTCAGCTCTAGGAGCCCGTTCACTGCTTTTGCTGGACGCTGTAAAAGAAAGAATTTTTTTTTTAGAATTGTATCCCTATATGATTAACATGCACATTTGAGTAAGCAAGCTCAAGTGGCAGTGGGCTGGCCATATTTGTCGAAGGACTGATGGCCGTTGGAGTCCAACTAGATGGACATATGACCTCAAAAAGGTGGCTTGGAAAGACTGAATGCGGAAGGCGGAGGACAGTAGTTTTGAAAATAATTTTTGCAGTTTTAATTAGATTAAAAAATAAATGCACGGCACAGTGGAATAATTTTTAGGTATTTTTTAGTTGATTTAATTTCCCAATATTATCATTACATAAAAAGTTATAGTGAACGTTCAAAATTTTAAGAATTATGTGACGATAAAAAATGTTTTACTCTGTTTTACGAGTTTTATCATGATACTATTTAAATTTTTAAGATATAAGTACATACTTTTGAATAAGTAAGTCTAAAAACTGAACGTTTTACTGTGTCCTACGGTTGGGCAGCGCCTTAATAATAACTTCAGGAAGTTACGGACCGAATTTCGATTATACCAAACACCAAAAACGACCGATTATATAATTCGAGTGCGCCAAAGTCAAAGTTGAACTTGTGAACTAAAATTAGCATAGAAGGTGGCGACGACAATACAACAATAAATTAAACTTCGTATACCTAATGACGTTCCCAGTCTGCACACAAAAATACAATCAAATATATCCAATAGTTTACTCACTGGACATTATTTTTAATTTTTAACCGACTTCAAAAAAGGAGGAGGTTCTCAATTCGACGGTGTGTGTTTTTTTTTTGTGTGTTTGTTACGCGATTACTCCGCCAATTGTGGACCGATTTTCAAAATTATTTTTTTGTTCGAAAGGAGATACTTCTGAAGTGGTCCCATTATCATCAAGTTGAAATCTGATGAGAGGATCCCATGGAAATAGAGGGAAACCCTCAAATTTTATAGGCAAACCTATAGCGATTTGGGTATTTTTTAAAGTAACTTGAGCATTTGCTGTCGGAAATCGTCATTTGGTAAAGTGGAGCTGATGATGAAGACCACAAATGGCCATCGGAACTACTCAATGACAAATATTTCACGGGTTGCAATTCGATTACTTTAATATGGTTGCTAAGCAATTTATGCTCGTCACAATGCGTATGGTGAGTGGTTGTTGAGGAGTTCTCCTGGTTCTTACCAGGAGAACTCCTCAACAATTAACATCCCAGCATCGGGAAAAGCAATATTTTTTTAACATGTGATGAGCAGCTGACATTAGGCTATTGTAACTTAGATAAATTACAAACTGACCCACTAAAAAGTGAAAAATAAAAACTTTTTACAAAAAAAAAACCGACTTCCAAAAAAGACACTACAAATTGCAAAATAACTTTAATTTCGGAAGTCGGTATCAATAAACGAAAATGCGGAACCAACGACACCGACTTCCGAAATTAAAGTTATTTTGCAATTTGTAGTGTCTTTTTTGGAAATCGGTTTTTTTTTTGTACAAAGTTTTTTTAACATTTTCTACATGATCACACATGATGTATCTGTTAACGAGTACTTTGTCCAGAGTGTTCAGGTCTACTCGGTCTACTGGGAGTAGACGTCGGTCTACTCGCAGTAGACATGTGTACGTGTGTTAGTTACCTGAAAGTCAAGTATACACTGCAGTATGACGGAGCCGTGCACGTTGATGAAATAGTCTTTGTCCAGTGCTTAGGTCTACTGGGAGTATACGTGTGTATGTCCGTATATACCTATGTGTGTTACTCACCTGAAAGTCAAGTATACACTGCAGTATGACGGAGCCGTGCACGTTGATGAAGTACTCTTTGTCCAGAGTGTTAAGGTCTACTCGGTCTGCTGGGAGTAGACGCAAGCATAAAACAGAGAAGTATTTCTGTTGCTCAGGGGTGGTGCACTTTAGGGCTGCTTCTAAGCTCTGAAAGAAAAAGTAAAGTTTGTATGTAAAATGTATAAGGCTCAATTGGCAGCATGGTATAGTGATCAATTGGCGATTTAGTCGCCAATTCGCACGTTTTTTACATCGTTCTATACAGGATGGTATCCATCGACGCGCAAACAGACTGTAACCATGCATTCAACATGATTCTAGAACCCCTAAGCGTAGAAAAATGTTAACGCCGGGGAGTGCAGAATCATGTACTGAACCCATGGTAACTGCCGGTCGATTCTGTAAAAATCTCACCGTGTAAACTTAGGTGTGTGGGTGTGTTAACTTTTTTCACGTGAGGTTTTTACAGAATAGCACCACAGGTTGCGCGTCGAGATCCCTGCCACCCTGTATAATTATAAATTCACAATATAATTTAAAATTGACCAAGGAGTTCTTTCTCGACCATAGAAACGCTTTGGAATGGGCTGCTAGCGTCATCTTTCTGACTGACCGACTCCTTTGACAATTCAAAAGTGCCTGTAAATGGTTTAATTGTTTTTTTTTTTATTAGCTTTAATACTTGCCTATGTAAATAATATACTAGATACTTACGTTTAAATACTGCGCCTGCTTAGCCTTCAACCTGAGACAGGCCTTAGCGAGCGCGACCAGCACTCCGGTGTTCCCGCACGCGAGGAGAGCCGGCAGCTTGTCTGACAACTCCTCAAACATTGGCTCGAACTGGAATGTAAATATAATAAGTAATAATATTGAATTAAAGAAGCGTCAATAGTTACGCTCTAGTAGGTCGGTAACCGACTTTTCTGCAGGTATTGTAAATGGTAATTTAAGGTTTACATCATAAGGATGGACATTGCCGCAGCTTTATTCTCGCCGCTAGTAATAAAACTAGATGTGATCTATGGGGGAGCCTAGTGCCTTCGACTGAGAATTGCAAATTGCAACTGAACTGTGTATAAACGTCATACAGTGTCTTGTTGTACACCGAGTCAAGATGCTTGCCATAGAAACATACTGATGTGTTCTCTTTAAAGCGCTCTCTCCAGGTTAAAAATAGTGGCACGTTGCTGCAGGCTAAAATATGTCAAAATAAAACAAGTAGAAACTCACCTCTTCCTTAACATCACAGTTATCGATGAGTCGCTGTACTGTATAGTTGAGCATAGGCATGCTCGCTAGCTGTCCCAGTCGGTTGATGAAACAGCGTGCGTATATCTGAGTGTATGTCTTCTTTTTTGAGACGAAGAGGGCTGCTTCTAGGAGTCTGTGGAAAATAATAGTAAAAATTATATTGTGACAAGAACAAAACGGTATCACGACTGTATTCCCAGAATAGGCAGAGGTGTAACTTTAAAAAAAATCTGTGCAATTATTTGTACATTTTAGGAACATGTTCGCAAAGAAAAAATCCAAAAAAAAGGAAAAGGATTTTTAGTAAGTTTCAATATACTGTTTGAAGTTTGCAGTAATTTTTTGGGGCAGAAAAAAAATTTTGTAAGTAATAAGTGTAAAATTAAAATATCCGCTTTTTTTTTTTGTTTGTTTGTAAACAAACAAAAAAATTCATAATAAAAAAAGGATACTGTGCTTACCTCACAGATGCTTCAGAACCAAACACAGGTGGTAGGTCACTTCCCTGTATCCTACCTTTTTCACCATCACCATCCTTAACCTCTTTCTTGTCATCATCCCCATTCGCCACCCAGTCCTCAGGCGCAAAGCTGTCATCCAACAACTTACGTAACAAGTCCTTAGTAGCATTCTTATCTACATTCTTAATAGCGTACAACATTACTTGAAGCAAACCTGAGGTTATATTCTGGTACGGTAGGTCCTTTAACTGTGGCCATGTGGACAAACGGGATACAAAATCTTTTACTATAGCTTTGAACTCTTCTGGAACAGTTTTATAAGACATTTTTGTTGTGTGCGGTGGTATCCCTTTTCGGTCATCAACTGTTTGTTTAAATATGTTGACTTTAGGTTTTTCACCCGGCAGTAATGTGATGCCACTGAGGCATTTTAATGCACTACGTAGGATATGGTTTGCATATTGATCCCATACAAATTCTTCTAAATTATTTAAAGCATATTTTGATAATTTTATGGTAAATTCGTGACATTTTTGTACATGGTCTTCTGTGTATTTTGATTCCGTTTTCGGTTCTAGTTTTGCCTTTTTCTTTGGCACTTCTTCCTCTGTATCAGAAGAGTTATCTTCTCCTGTTTGTAAGTGTTCCGTAGCTCGTTCACAAGCTACTCTGAGTAAAGTCTCTACTACGTGACTGGTAAAGTTATCAGCACAGAGTCTACGTAGATCTGGTGACAGTACTTCTATGTACCGTTCTAAATCTTCAGCTGAGGCGAAGGGTAGCAGCAGTTCTATTACTCGACAACCTAGCTGGTTGCCTACTACGTTATGTTCTTCTCCTTTTGTGCGTTCTAGCACATTGTTTACTAAGGCATCTGGAAATATCAAGATAATGCTATTTTAATAGAGCAGGACAGCTAACCACGAATTGTACTTCTAAAAATTTCGCATAATGAGTTTTTAACACCCATCTGTTTGGGATGGTTTTAATTGGTTTTCTTAATACCAGGACAGTCCATGACGTGCTTATTCTACGAACTGCTATGTCTTCTAAAAGATCACGAAAACGACTCTACAAGTACAACTAATACAAGAACTGATGACTAGGCTAGGCAGCATAGTCCCTGACCCTAGCATGTTCCACAAGGAACAAAAAAAATCAAGTGCACAATATTTTCTCAGCAATACTTAATGTTTACAAATCACACAAACAATTATTTAGACCAATCTAAGGGACATAGTAACTATTTATATGAATAACTTACGTCTCTCCTCCTTGTCCTCAATCCCCTGTTTCATAGCATCCAGGATACCCACGAAGTATTGATATAATTCTTCAGGAATCTTCGTTCCTCGACCCATTTGACCCTTCTTGGCATATTTCTTAGCGTTCGCGAGAAAGTTCTTGCGTTTCTTACGCGACCTCTTCTTGTTTGGATCCTTATCCACGTTTTCTTCACTCATTTTAGATGATTTTGACCACACGAGTTACACGACACGATCACGCACGATAAACAAAAACACAGGTGGATTTTGAGGTTATGTAAACGTCAAAGTCAAACTCATGCGGTTTTGACTTTTTACGCGTTTCGTTATAGTTTTTTTGGGAGAAATAGCATAAAAATGCGTCTTCTTTTATCTTAGCAAGCTTTTATATATCCGTCTCGTATTGAAATTGATTTTCAGAGCCATCTGAAAGTCAAAAACAACAAACACAAAATTCCAAATTAGGTTTAATTTTTTTTTTATCCAATCAATGTTTGTGTTAAAGATTTTAAAAACCATTTATTTTGAGGACAAAAAAAATAAGAAATAGGAACTTAGCTTCACGGGTTATTATGCGGGTTGCAGACCAAGAGCTAGGCTAAGTTAGTTTAGCTTAGCTTGCATGGCTCACGCAGTTTTTCATACTTGCGTGCAGACCGCAAACTATGTAGAAGTATGAAATATAATCTTAGCTATGCGAGCTAAGCTAGACTAACTTAGCTTAGCTCTTGGTCTGCACTCAAAAGTAACTGTTAGACACTTCCTGGCGTTTATTGCATTTTGCAGCGGTCATGGACGCTAGCTAGACTTAAAACTAAAAACAGATAAGTAAGGCTAACTTAACTTCTAAAGGTTCTCACGAATCATAGAATAGGTTTGTAATTACAATTTTTTTTTGGTACGGTTTCAGAATTTCCTGAACGTTAAATTAGGTAGGTATAGGAACCAGCAAACAATTCTTCAATAGTAGGTATTTATTTATTTATTTATTAAGGCACATCAACAACACAAACACAAACATTTACAAATAACAGTGAACAGAGACATGGACTAGTGTTTACGTCAATTACAGACGTGCACAGCATTCACAACAAAAAAAGAGAAGAAAAAACACAGCATTCACGTTACAAAAGGAGAAAAAAAAAATAATAATAAAAATAATCAACAATATTATAAGAAAAGAAAAGAACAAAGAACAAAAACTCAAGCTAAAATCTCGGTAGCAAAGAGAAAACCTCATCAACTTAGACATTGAACATTGATTATTATTATTATTGAACATTGATCATTGATTAATTATTGTTGTACATAGACCAATTATATTATATTATTATTTAATTAATGCCGATAATTTTAATTATATGCCGATATAAGAAGGGAAGAAGAAAGACAATAACAAGAAGTGATAAATTAAGACAGGTGCAGTTTTCGCATGCAGGTAGATTTCGTTGCAGATAGGTATAGGTACTCGCAAAACATAAGAAATTGGAACTGGGCCAGTAAAGTTGACTGAAAACTTAATGATCTTCTGCTCATCTGCTTTGCAATTGTATTCCGCATAGGTAGGTACCTACCTAGTTACCTCGATAGTTTGGTAACCACAACGGTGGAGTTTCTTGCCCGTTCTTCTTCATACGAAACTACCTTTTGGAACGGGCGACTAGAAACAATTCAATTTTATAAGTAAATGTTGACGTTCAAAAGTGCCTTATAATAATTATGTGCGTAACTGCGTAGTTGAAATAAATGCTTTGACTTTGACAATAAAAAATATAACAAACATATCATCACGCCTGTAATGCGAAGGGTTAGGCAGTCCACAGTGTTAGTGTCAACCCACATTTCGCCTGTTATGTTTAAGTCCCATGGAATAGAAGGA
This sequence comes from Oligia latruncula, assembly GCA_948474745.1. Taxonomy (NCBI): domain Eukaryota; kingdom Metazoa; phylum Arthropoda; class Insecta; order Lepidoptera; family Noctuidae; genus Oligia; species Oligia latruncula. The sequence goes on from OX419706.1 coordinate 14,816,411, forward strand.
GAACCTATTGTCATCATCCGGGCACAAATCCAGACTCCAGGACCTGCAGTCTCGACATAGATAGCAATCGCTTTACGACCGAATTCGGCCGCAAAGTCCTATCGATCCGGATTTAGCGATATTTGGTAGTCTCGACTCTCAAAACTATCGATTTTCATCGGTATCTTACCGAAGTTTGTCGCAAACTTTACGATTTTCGTAATGTTTACGAATATATTTTGCGAGCATTTTTGACAGATGTAGAGACTTGCGTTTGTCGTAAGGATCGTTAAGGCTAGCGATTATTGTCGGTATTATTTAGCGATCGGTAGTTTGCGACAGCGTCGCTATCTATGTCGAGACTGCAGGCCGGCTTCTAGCCTGCTACTGAGAAATTACTACAAACCCAGTAACTGCATTTTAATGTTCTGCACAGTGCGCAACGGCTCGCAGTCTCGCAGGTAACGGGTTTGATTCCCGGAATGAACTTTAATTCTAATCATGCAAAGTGTTAGTGCATCAGCCATTTTGGACTCTCAATTTACTGGTCAGTCAGTGGTAATAAATCCTAGAACAAATAGGACGACGTTTTAAAAAAAAATTAGAAAGTATTTAAGTAAGTAATTATTACAACCTATAAATTATTAATTTACTATAGTGCAACTTCCAGTTCACTGCCCCATGATTTAAAAATAACTTCCAAATAAGTGCACCCATTAAAATTCAACTCTTACCACGACTTACATTATTGTCAACATCATTTACATAAAATTATCGACTAGATTCAATTGTTCTTCACGCTTCATCAGCATACAAAACAGGGTCCATTATTCTTCCAATTTAATAAAACAGTATCAAAATGATAAGCTTCCGAGACTTGAAGCAGTGACGTAAAAAGCTCCAGAAAGAGAGGCAAGTAGTCTTTTCTCTCTGGCGCCAGAGAAATGCGGTGCAGCGGTGGGAAACCAAGCAAACGAAACTAGTTTGCCGCCGGCGAGCGGGGTAGCAACCGTAGCGAGCGCTCGATATTAACGCCTGCGCGATTGTCGCAATAAAGTCTAGATTTTCGTCAAAAAAGTGTTTGCAATAAAAATAATAACGTCTTACGAGTTAACATTTTAAAGATGTCGATAAAAGTGTGTGAAACGCTTTAAAAAAAAACTAATTTTTTTTTTTTTTCCAAAAAAGTTTGCATACATATTTGCTATCTGAACTTTTTGGAGCGAAGTTTTGGATGTCTAGATTATTTTGCAGTTTTTGTTGTGGCCGTTGGATTATAATTTAAGGTATAAACATTGTATATTATGCACTAGTATTAAAAAGTTGTGTGACTAGTTGTGAAGGCGTTGACCGATCCTCGACGCACTGTGACACGCGCGCCGCACCGTGTGTATTTACTTGCTTTTCTGGCTTAACTCTGCTAATTACACTTGCATGAAGATGCACGCTACCGTTGTAAATTATGCAACGCGTCTTTAGAAAAAACCACTTAAAAATCATGGTACCTACCTAAAATTGTGAAATTAACGAAACGCAGCTGGAGTTTAAAAGATTTGTCAAGTATATTTCCATATTTTCACGGTTTCGAAGTCAAATAAATGGGGCTGCAGTGCCTATTGTGATTTTAATGCTCGTCAACTAATACCTTTCCTTTCATTATGCGTCAGATCTATAAGTACAGTCATGTTTTAAGACCTCAACCACAACAAAAAAGAACCGGCTAAAAGAAAAGGCGGAATGATTATACCTAGGTAGGTACCTGTCTGTATCGAAAAAAGGCAAAACCTGATTTATAAAGCCCTTGAATCTCGCATAGGCTGTATGGGCCTGTGCTTGAACCTACACGACAAAAAAAATCTGCATATTTTAAATTCATTCCCCGCCATTTCTTGGAATGTCAGGCGTCAGTTACTTTAGGTAATCGATTTTCAACTTAATTTGTACTGTAGTTAAGTTTATTTTCGTTAGATTGTGCGTGTGGTAAGGTGTGATTATTCTTTCCACTTTGTGGAATAGCAATGAACTTGATACTAACTTCGATTGTTCCTATAGATTCCACTGAAGCAATAGACATGACTTGACTTCATAATTTGATAAAACTCTCGTAAGTTTGACCTCTTTTTCTATGTTCCTTATTATATCTATAAAAGGCAGTTCTACTCATATTTCCACCCAATATTATGGGCCTTTTAGCAAGCACTTACAAAAATCGCTTGGCGTTCCCCAGGGAGCTATCTTTGGCCCCGCAATAAAAGCGAAACGTTATGCTTTGTTGTTTCGACTCCGCCCCTAAGACGACCCACTGACCAATGTTTCTTACCAAAATAACAACAATGAACGTTGAAGTCAGACATAGCCAAGATCTAAGTCTCTGGTCAAGATAACATCTACATGTACAAATAAATAAAATTTAACTGTCGTTTGTAATATCAAAATAACAGAGTTTTACTAAATGCTTATGAAACTACTCGTATATACGGTACTTATAACAAAAAACAAATTTTAACATTTTGCCTGTCCCGGCTAATCTCCGAAACGGCTGAACCGATGTTGACGGGACTTTCACTGGCGGATAGCTGATGTTACAAGGAGTAACATAGGCTACTTTTTGTCCCGATAGCACGTTCCCGTGGGGTTTTCCACATCCAAGCGGGCCGCGGGTAGTTCTATATGTACAAATTCTACATGTATACCTACTGGAAAGGTCCTTTTAGAGATAATTTACTTTAAGTACATAGTACATACAGCTTACAATTACAAACATTACATTGCTTTGCTTATAATTACAAATTAGTATTTGACTTCAAAAGCTTCATGAACTTCTAAAGGTTTCGTATTAATTAAACTCACGTATAACGCGTAGTAACAAAGTAACTCGATACCTACCTCTGGAACGAATCCCAACAAAATTGTGCTTCTAATCGATTTTCTGTGTCGAATACAGTTACCTAGTTTTTAATTTCGGCAAAAAAGTAATGGAATTTTCGTTTAATTTTGTATCGTCCTCCTGCAATTTTTGTAGGTATTAAGTACTTAATTCCTAGCCTAATTAATCAGCCAACCTTTTCCCAAATATGTCGGGGTCGGCTTCCAGTCTAACCGGATGCAGCTCAATTAAAATTTTTACATGGAATGGAGTGACTGCCTATCTGACCTCCACAACCCAGCAGTTACTTGGTAACACGATACCCCCTTGGTAAGACTGCGGTTGTCAGACTTTCGGGCTTCTGATTACCCGTAACGACTGTCAAAGATCTAAACCAACGGCTTTCCGTGCTTTCCGAGCCACGGTGGTGTCCTATCCACAGATCGATACCAGACCACTTGGTTGTCAGACTTTTGTGCTTCTGACTACCCGTTCCAACTTATACCCATAAATAACATCGTTTCTTGAAACACAATCCAATCCATCCATCTTTTTTTTTTGGTCTCGCTTTTAAATTGAGACTGAGGAATAAATCCATACTGATATTATAAATGCGAAAGTGTGTCTGTCTGTCTGTATGTTACCTCTTCACGCTTAAACCGCTGAACCGATTTAGATGAAATTTGGTATAGAGATAGTTTGAGTCCCGGGAAAGGACATAGGATAGTTTTGATCCCGATATTCTCACGGGATCGACACTTATGGTGGTGAAATCGCGGGGCGCCTGTTAGTAAAGTACAATACAACACGCCTAATCAGCAAGCGTCGCCGTCGTAGGTACCAAACTCATCGTCATTCTCCTGCAATTATTCGTTGAAATTAAAAAACCACGCTTCAGAGGAGTAGCGTCCTGTCACCTACACACCTACATTTTACGAATGAAAACCACTCGGGTATGCTCAAGCTTTTCTTTAATCTTTTATCACGGGAAGTGACCATAAATCCAGAGTAGGTGCTCTCGGCGACAGTCGTAGATAACGATAAGTAATAGATATCCAGGCTAAGGTGACCACTCCTGTCAGGGATGCCACACGGCTTCATAATCCGACGGGAAAATACGGGCTTTACTAGCCACGAAAAGGACGTATTCCACATTGGGCACCCGTATACATGGCACCTGAGTGAATGTGCCGCTGTGTGTCAGGTGCATTCACTCAGGTGCTATTTAAGCGGGTGCCCAATGTGGAATACGTCGCGAAAAGATAATGTGGAAAGGGCTTCGCAAAACCTCTCTAGCTCTGTCTACTAGATTTTGAAACGAAGTCAAAATTCACTTATTTATTTTAAGTAGGCACAAATAATGCAGTTTTGAATATTACAATTTAGAAGAAGTTATAAAGGCAAGAAAGTCCATGGTTACTCTTTTAAAACGTTTGACAGTATTTTGTATACCTAGGTACCTTAGAACATAATAATAAATATTATGTGCAGACGATATAAAAGTACCTACCCAAAATAAAACTACATAAGTTCCGATCATAAAGTTGGCTTTGCAAAGAGAAGATTACTGCATTTTGTTTGGCTCAAACTGTTTTCTGAATTCGTGACATTGGAGAAAGTGTTTGCTTACTGTTTTACAAAGTTGGTTCAGCGTTAAGCCAACGATGCCGAAATCGCACTTTCTGTAAGATTATGTCGTGACTGGAAACAAAGCCATTACATACTCTGGATTAAAATTACAAATCAATTTCAGTCCAAGGCTTTTGGAACTTGGGAGTTTTAATCAAAATCGGAAGGCTTTTGAAGGAAATAGCTAATATACCTATTGCTTCATATGCTTGAAAAATTTGCCTGCTCTACAGCGTAAATGACGCAATGAATGCTGTTGAACTGTCAAAATGAAAGACATTCCTATCGTTAGTGTACCCCGCGGATGTCAAAGTTTTCCAAAAAAACACTTCCGAATCTCTCGACCGCATTTGATTGAAAAAGTTATATGTCTCCAAAAAACTTACACAAAGGCAATAAAGACAGACTTTTATAACGGTAAATACAATATTTTCCCGTTACAAAAGTCTGCAGCCCTACCTCCTTGCAGCCGGTATGCCTGTGTATGACGAAACTGACCCGCGCGACCGCAGCATCGCACCGTGGCGGCTGTAATTTGTAATTATGTCAGATTGCTTTCTTAATTGTCTGGATTAAGGTAATAAGGACACTGTGGGTTTAATTCGTAGTATGATCGTCACATCATCGTCTTAATTAATTTGAAACGGGCTGACCTTTGCGCTGAAAGTCATGGTTACAAAAGACAGTGCCAAAAATCGGCACTTCTAATTGTTTGAACTTGAAAATGTGTTGGATCATTAAGTTACTTAAACCTGTTCAGCCGGTCGATTCTGTTATAATCTCACCGTGAAAACTTAGGTGAAGTGAGTTTGTTTTTGCTAGGAATTGACAGTATTGACAGCTCACTCCGCGCTCACTTCACCTAAGTTTTCACGGGGAGATTTTTCAGAATAGCACCGCTGGTGGAGATTCATAGACGACTCCGCCTTGGAGTGTAAATGTGGTGCTGTTCCACAAACGATGGGACACTTAATATCGTGTCCTGCGTGTCCTGTCAGCTGCACGTTACAGGAACTGGTGGACGCTGGTGATGGCGCCAAACAAGTGGCCGAATTCTGGGCCGAGTCTATTTAGATTGCTATCGACACGCTAAGAAGAAGATTAAGTTCCTTTCAAAATGGTTGAGTGAACGGGCGCCGTCGTGCGACAGTAGGGGGTCATCTCCTAGATGTTGCGGCTTTTTTTTTGTTATATCTTTTTTATTACGGACGCTTTTCTTCATTCGATCGTTCTCACGTGTATCATTTCAACATGAATGATGTAACCAACCTATTTTGTAACAATTTTATGATTAAAAAGTGTCCGTGGAGTTTCTTGCCCGTTCTTCTATATAGGTACTACTAGTCTTTGGAATGGGCAACTAGCTTCCTCTTTTGACTGACCGACCCCTTGACGATTCAAAAGTGCCTGTAATTGGTTTATTTCAAGTAAATGCTTTGAGTTTGAAAGAAGTGTTTGAGTTTTTTTTTGTACCCATACAATCAACCCTTGTGTTGTGTGAAGGCATGTTTTGGATCGCTTTAATACTCGTAGGTACTTCTTGATTTATTATAAGAAATACGCTACCAATAGTTAATTTTGTGCGAAACTCCGATTTCCCCAAGGCTTTGAGCTTTGACGGGATGTCAGAAGCCCGAAAGTCTGACAACCATGTCTTACCAAGGGGTATCGTATTACCCCAGTAACTGGGTTGTGGAGGTCAGATAGGCAGTCGCTTCATGTAAAATACCGGAAGGTATTCAGCTGCATCCGGTTAGACTGGAAGCCGACCCCAACATAGTTGGGAGAAAGGCAGGCAGATGATGAAAACATTACATAAATATCACGACTGTTTGCGTCATCTGCCGGAGGGGAAGGTAGAAATGTATCTGTATACCTTACACCGACATTTCGCTTCGCCAGTTATGTTTTAAGGCCCATGAAATTGGGGGCGAGCCTATTACCAATGACCGGGCACAGCTCCAGACTTATCTATACTAAGTACCTTATTTTTATTAAGAGGTAAACATTTTTCGTTTGTATGTAGGGAGTAATCTCCGAAACTACCAGTCGGATTTGAAAAATTCATATTTATATTTATTTATACATGTATGTATAGGTACCTATTTAATAACAATACACATAACACATAAATATCAAAAAAAACTACAGTGAATTTTAGAATAGCTATTTTCATTCATTAATCTTTTATCAACATTTTACATCGTAAATAGCCAGACTTATTTAAATTCAAAGTCAAAACACAGATTAGTAACCGCGCACTGTGTTGAGATGTAAATCAGTGTGAAACAAAGATGTCTGTTTAATCGCCACTAATTCTAACGTTAACTTCGACTATTCACATGTTAACACTTCTTAATCTTTAGCTATTTGTTTCTTTATTTTTAAGAAGATTACGTACTGGGATGGTTTAACGTGACGGTTAATTTGTAGCAGCAAACGCAATTTGTAGGATTAATTAAGTACATACCTACCTAGGGTTTTTTTTCATTATCTTCAGTTAAGTTAAAATAAAAGCTTCAGAGTGCAACTTTTTTTTCTCAATAGAATCGCATTAATGATTATATTTGACTTTTTCAACAATCTCTTAGGTCGGATAAATCAATGGCATTTGCTCTATGTAAGCGCATGCGACTAAAAGGATGATGAATATAATATAAATGTTGATGGATGACAAGGGAGAGTAAGAAATGATCCATACTAATATTATAAATTCGAAAGTAACTCTGTCTGTCTGTCTGTATGTTACCTTTTCACGCCTTTTGACGGATTTCGAAAAAATATGGCAGAGAGATAGATTGCATCCCGGGGAAGGACATATGATAGTTTTTATGGATCGACACTTACGCGGGTAAAAAAGCGGGGCGCTGCTAGTATGAAATAAAATGGAGGGAATGATAGCGTGACGGTTGACAGAGGAGAATGGAAGAAGAAAACGTGTTGCCTTGAGGGCAAGTTCCACGCGACAAGGGCAGGAAGATACTGTGGCTAATGTGGCTACTTATATAGTTATAAAAAAGATGCGTAGGTATTATTTTACCAGCAACCAGAGTATTTCATAGGGATCACTGTAAAATAAACAAATCTTAACCAACAGATTTCATGGTCACCCACGACTTCGAGTAAATGGCTACTACTTTAGCAATTTAAGCCGTCTGTCTGACGTGCAACCAATCACCTCGGCTCTACTGCTAAATAAATCTGCCAGTATGTAAAGCCGGCAAATCCAGGGTTATTACTAAGTGCCCATCGTCGTGTTGCTCCAATAGCCCGTTTTGAAACAGTCGCCTCTTAGCTGCCTTGTGCGTGAACTGCTCAGCTTCCGAATAATAATACGTTATTATAACTGTTTTTTTTTCCTATTGTGTGTATTTTGGGCAGATTTATTTGATAGCAGGCAATCAAGAAGTGCTAAAGTTTGTGTCTATATGTATATTTAGTACTATGCAATGTTGTTTACTATAGTTGCGTCGGAGTGGTGTGTACGTATAGTTCGTTTACGATGGGGAAGACTGCGAAAAGTGATAAAGTGTGGAATTTAATGGTAATATTGCTTGATAATCTCTCTCTTTAAAAAGAAACAACTGACTTCCAAAAAAGCTCTACAAAGTGAAAACCAAAGACACCGACTTCTGAAATTAAAGTTATTTTTTTGGGGTTAAATATTTATTATACGGGACGGAACCCTTCGTGTTCCGACTCGCACTTGGTAGCTTTTTCTGTTCAATATCAAGCGCCCCGTCTCGTTTTTCTATTCGTTTTCCCTCATTTCCTGCCTTTCCTGTCTGTGGTTTTATTGCGGCCACAATAATTGTCTATTTCATTTAATATCCAGGCCTTTTTCTTTTCATTATGTTTGAGTACGTAAGGTATTCAATTGTGGCTCCGTCTGCATTGATATGATAGCGAGTATTTATACTTACAAAAAAAAAAAAAAAATATGATATGTTCTTCCTTTATTTTCTTCTTTATCTTCTTCTTTCTCTCTTTTTATTCTTTCTCTCTTTTTCTTCTTCTTTCTCTCTTTTTATTCTTTCTCTCTTTTTCTTCTTCTTTCTCTCTTTTTCTTCTTTATCTTCTTCTTTCTCTCTTTTTCTTCTTTATCTTCGTCTTCTTCTTTCTTTCTTCTTCTCATTTTTCTTTCTTGTTTTTTCTTCTTTTCTTTTTTTTTTCTTTGCTGTCTGTACATTTTGACCGCGTAGGTATTACGCGTTCAACACTTCCATGAAACATATTTTTAGGGTTGCGTACCAAAATGGTAAAACGGAACTCTTATGGTGAGACTCAGTCTGTCTGTCTGTCTGTCACAGCTGGATATCTCAAGAACTACTAATGCTATCAACTTGAAATTTGGAATAGTTTTAGATGACGTTTCCCAACTATTTTGCAAATAAGAAAGAAATAAAAAAAATGGTTGCCTGTAAAGTCGGTTTTACGGGCGAAGATTTTACGTGACAACGTCTTTTTCTCGGTAGAATAGTTGAGTGGGAGAGAGACGCAAGGCATTCGGCGGGCCTCTCTCTCGTTCGGTGACTCATCGTAACGTTACCGAGCGTTACACTTTTTCATAAGTGACTCCCAGCCGCAACCTAATTTAAGACGTTGTCACGTCAAAATATAAGTATATTTTTTGCAACAGGGACTGAAAGGGGGTCTAAATGGGGCTACTAGGGCATGTGGGTTAGCATATGAAAGAGCGCAGTTTGCACATTCTCAAACATTTTTTTTGATAACCGACCAATGGTGTGACGAATGTCTAGAATCGTTGCTGAATTCATAGTTACGGTTTGTGCGATCAATCAAATCAAAATATTTCATAGATACTAATATTATAAAGAGGTAGGGGTAATCTCAGGAACTACCAGTCGAATTTGAAAAAATCTTTTTGTATTTGATAGCCTAATTCTTGAGGAAGGCTATTAAACATCACGCTACGACCCTTAGGAGCCGAGCAAAAAGAAAAAAAGTCAGAAAGAACGCTAAGCAAAAACGAAGTAATAGCGCGGGCAGGCGATGAGATGCGCCGGGGTGGGTCGGAACAAGAAATTTCATGCGGACGAAGTCGCGGGCAGGAGCTAGTTTCACATAAACCTACATGGGCACTTATAAAACGTCAGGATAGGTGCACGGTTCCAATTGGTCGTTTCCTATGGAGTAGAGCCGGCAAGAAACTCTACTATGTCCTTGCCACCTTGTATACGCTTTCGTACGGCACCTACTTTATGTTCAAAATCATCAATGGAGTATACGTAAAAGATTGAATCATAAAATCTTCGTTTGTACACACATCACATACCGAGCTGTTTACCGAACGATATTGACGGCTATAATATTATTATAGACTCAGTTTTATGGAGATCATCTCAGAGTGGATGGATATAACTGGAATTACTGGAGCAAATATTTTGTAACGTCGCGTACGTAAGTGGGTAGAGGTACTCTGGGTTTTTAGGTAAGGTGGTGGTACGATGGGTTCTCGATTCCAACTCGATTTTGTAACTCGAAGCAGTGTTTGATTAACAAATGACTGTCGCCTGTGTTTTTTTTAACTTAATGTACCTACCTACCCATACAAACATAAATTATATCACGCTTGAATTCCGCAAAGGGTCAGGCAAAGGTATACCTATAGTACATCCAGTATAAGTCCCATGTAATAGGGGGCGAGCCAATTGCCATCAACCGGGTACAAATCCAGACTCTGGGCTACTGGGAAATTCCTGTGCAAAAAGAAAAACCCAATGAGACTTTGGCCAACCTGGGAATGGAACCCAAGACCTACTGCTCAGCAGTAGCTCTTGCGGCCACTATACCAATGAGACATTCCTATACAGAAAAGCAAAATGTCCTAGTTAATCCAAGACATGGTCTATAGCTATCTGCGCGTGCCCGTCCAAATGCGTTCAGCCGTTTATGTGGAATTCAGCAAAAAAACACATGCAATGCAAACATTTCCACCAACTATTGGATAGTTGGCGGGTTGATTTGTAAGCAGTGTGTGTTTGCTAGTAACTAACACGTTTGTGAATAACACGCATATCATGTGCGAGTTTCAGCGATATTTGCTAACCTTCAGCACTAATTGCAGGTTGGTTTGTTTTCATGTGCTTGCTTAGATATTCATTTTTAAAATACAAGGTGGCAAAGACATCCACGCGCAATTTAGAAACCACGAAATCAGCACATGAATCTAGATTCCCTAGCATAAAAACTTTTGGCAGGTTATGATTAAGATTAAGAAAATCTGTCGTTTCTTAGAAAAGTGTAAGGCGTGAATTATAGACAGACGGCGTAAGGTGAAGGCGCCCCCCGCCGCCGCGCCGCTTGATTGTAATTCACGACACGTCGCCTTCGTACATTTTGTATGATAACGTTTTGAAGCGGCATCATGCCTGCGCCGCGCCCTCACCTTACGCCGTCTCTGTGTAATTCGCGCCTTACGCCGCGCGCCGTCTCTGTGTAATTCGCGCCTTACGCCGTCTCTGTATAATTCGCGCCTACTTAATGCCTACGCGGTCAAAATCTAAGGAACAGCATTTTTTTTTAGAAACGCCGAAATTTATCAACGCTGTGGTGTTCAGAATTATGTACTGAATCGTGTCAATGTCCTTGCCACCCTGTATACCGGTTATTCTTATTTTTTAGGATTCCGTACCTCAAAACGAAAAACAGAACCCTTATTAGATCACTTCGTTGTCTATGTGGCTGTCCGTGTGTCAAGACCCTTTTCTCAGAAACGCGTAGAGTTATCAAGTTGAAATTAATATCAAATACTCAGGGCTGCAATCCCTTGAAGCAGTGAAAAATATTTCGATACTCACAAGGGAATGAAAGTCCTTCCCGTTGACCTAGAATCATGAAATTTGACAAGAAGCAATATTATGTAGCACAAGTAAAGGAAAATATCCGAAAACCATAAAATTGAAATTACATTACAAAAAAACTATCCCGTGATAAACTATTTACATAGGTATAGGTAGGTAGGGTGTAGGTACCTACATATTTGTACGGTACCCTCGGGGTCCCTCGGTGCGCGAGTCCGACTGGCTCTTGACAGGTCACTTAGTCCTTAGTTTTCATAACAAATAAGTACCTAATTAAAATAAACGATTTCTTCCCCTGGCATACTTTTCTAGGTACCTCTAGTAGTACTCTAGATCATATACCTATTATATTCTTATAATTTCTTACGATGAGCACTACATGAACCACAGATGATATTGGATAGCTACTTTTCATCGATACTTGCTTCTGAGGTAACGCATAGTACTGTGTAGGGCTAGGGTGTACGTACCTATAAAATATGTTATGATAATGGTTGAAGCAATCTCTTCGTTTCGGCTCACTGCCAAGTTTACGCCAAATCGTTGAAAACACGTAAAATATTCATCTTATTCCGATGTTACACTTTCAGGCATATGTTAATGCATGTTTGTATGAAAATAAACTGTGTTTCCCACGAAGGTTACGTTTTAAAGTTTCTTAATGATGCTTTTAGTCGATTTTAATTCATCAAAATATTTTTTTTCCACCTGAGAAAAAGTTCTAACACCTTAAAACCTTCTTCAAGAAAAAGTAAACAGTTCCATCTTGGTCCGTTTACCGTCAGTTCCGGCTCATCAGAGCAAGGGGTCGCCACGCCTGACTAGGCACCAGATGAGCTTTCACCGCGCTGGCGATCAGTCGATCATGACGCAATGACGTATTAGGCTAGAGATTGAATTGGGAATCGTGAGCCGCTGGGACGAGAGGAAAGGTTTGATCGATCGTCGTGACAATATTTTTAAAGGTTTTGTGGAGAGTTTATCTCATGAGACGTTGAACTATGGGTTTGATAGGTAGTTAGTTAAAATCGTCTTTAAAAAAAACGTCATTTTTATTAGGGTCCGTACCTAAAAAAACGGAACCCTTATCACTTCGTTGACCGTCCGTCTGTCAGTCCGTCAAGACCCTTTTTCTCAGGAACGCGTGGAGGTATCAAATTGAAATTAATATCAAGTAACGTAGGTCTGCGGTCCCTTGGACCTCTAAAAAAGAAAATTCCTACAATCGTTAGGTAATTTGTAGTTTTATCACAAATATTTTACATTTGCATTTGGTGAATTGACCGTGACCTATATGTGTATATCAATGTTAAGTTTGTTTTTGGGATAAATATATATACAAACCCTTCATTGTGCGTGGTTCGACACGCACTTGGCCGGTTTTTTATGGAGGACAAGCCGTGTGCCCGATGGCATTCCTATCTAAGACAAAAATGTCGAACTTCCATACAATCATTCATCCCCAATTGAATTCCTTTAGGGGATAATTTTCAAATTTTCCGTCCTAAGTGCTCACCTTCTAGATTCAGTGGTTTAGGTTGTGTGTTGTCCTGGTCTATCAATAGATGAAAGAAGATTTTTATGTGATGATTAGAAAAAGAAGACGGAAGACAACCAAGTTGAACGTTTAAAAAAATCAAGTTTATCTTTAAAATGATCAAATAATGAGCACATACATTTCCCATGACTACAAAGCCATCTAGATTCACTTAATCTGGGTATCACACGACACATGGGTATCATATAAAGTTTCTTGGAACTTTCTTAGTGTGTGACTGTGAAGTTGATGTTATTGTTTACGGCGCCCGCGTCGTCTCTGTAATCACTCACTAACTAGCTGAAGTGCTAAGAATTAAATATCTATAGAGGTATGAGGAACAGGGTGTAAAGTTCACTCATACTCTATAGAAAAGGGAGGATCCTCCAACCAGCCACGGTCTGGCGGGCAACTGCCCGATGATTCATGTCGGGCCGTTGTATCTATGCTAGTTGCGCGGTAAACTCTGCCTTCGAGATGCAGGATTTTGCGTGACGTCAGTATGTTTTCATGTGGCGTTGTAGATACCGCTACATACCTAAGTCAATCTGCCTCTAACCTTTTGCCAAGTATCTTCGGAACGGCTTCCGCTGAATACCAGCATAGTCATAGCTAGTGACAACCTTCTGACAGACTATCGTATCAAAAATGACACATTGATAACCTGATAATCCTTGCCCCCGACACCTAACAGCTGTCGGAAGAATACCGGTCGTACAAAAATTTTCGGGTTTTAGACTTATGAAAAGCGTTTAGATGACTCCTACGATAACATTGATTGATATTCGATACGGTACGGAAACGTATCGAGTGGTTTGATTAGATGCAGTATTTTACATGGAGTGACGGCCTATCTGACCTACATAAACAAACTACTGGATAGCACGATACCCCTTGAAAAAACTGGTTGTCAGACTTTTGGGCTTCTGAGTACCCGTGACGACTGTCAAAGATCTACGAATGACAGCCGGGACTAACAGCTTAACGATTTTTCCGATGCTCCGCGGGATCTGGATACATATATAGGGTGACTGGTAATTAGTGACCGATACTTAAACACGTGATTTTACTCATCATTATGAACAACTTTTACTATGGGACCAAACCTGAAATCGCAAAAAAAAATCTGCTGTTCCCTACATTTATGTTCGTCTAACTCATCAAAATGTAGGGAACAGCTGTTTTTTTTTTTCCCGATTTCAGGTTTGGTCCCATAGTAAAAGTTGTTCATAATGATGAGTAAAATCACGTGTTTAAGTATCGGTCCCTAATTACCAGTCATCCTATATATATATAGATATATTTGAATGGTCACTCATCCACGAACCTACCGCCGACCCGTGCGGCTGTTATTACAGTACCTATTAATATTCTATGGGATGGGTAGTGGCTAACCACCTATCTGTTACCTCCTCAATGTTTATTCTGTAACTAAATTGGTTTTAACAAACACTTTTGCACGTCATAAAATATATTTAAACTACATGAGATCGGTGTTTCCTGTCCAACTTTTCTGAGAAACACCGAAACAAACTCAGAGGTCAGTCTCTCTTAAACTCCAGACATTGTCTTGGTCAGATCATGTGAGGACCATGCAGATAACTGAGATGGTTTTTTGAGGAAAGAACTTCACATATTTCAGTGAATCAGTCTACCATGTACCACTATCATGTTAGCGAAATTTCACTACACAATAAGTGCCCTGTGCAAGTCATTTATGCGCTGAGTAGACGATGCACAATTTATCCTCGACGATAATACGTATGGAAATCTATGCAATAACACACATCATCATCATCATTTTAGTCCGGAATCACTCACTGCTGGATATTGACCTCCCCCTTCTGCCATACTTCCCGGTTCCGTGCGTCCCTCTTCCAGGTGTTTCCCGCGACTTTGAAGATATCGTCAACTCAGCGCACTTTTGGACGGCCCTGGTTTCTTTGGCCTCACTTTGCCACTATTCGATCACACCTTTACTCCAATAATAACACACACGTAGGATCGGATAGGTCGGGATTTCCATACGTTCTATCACATCACATCATCATCATTTCAGCCGAAAGACGTCCACTGCTGGACATAGGCCTCAACCAAGCACCTCCACTTCGACCGGTTCCGTACTTCTCGCATCCAACGGATTCCTGCGGCCTTCACAAGGTCGTCGGACCAGCTTGTGGGAGGCCTACCAACGCTACGTCTTCCGGTACGCGGTTCCGCGTACGTTCTATTGTCGCGGACAAAATGTCCATCGTCTGCTAAGCGCTTTACAAAAAAAACTTTTTACAAAAAAAACAACCGACTTCCAAAAAATACACTACAAATTGAAAAATAACTTTAATTTCGGAAGTCGGTGTCTTTGGTTCCGCATTTTCGTTTAAGGACACCGACTTCCGAAATTAAAGTTATTTTTCAATTTGTAGTGTATTTTTTGGAAGTCGGTTGTTTTTTTTGTAAAAAGTTTTTATTTTTCACTTTTTAGTGGGTCAGTTTGTAATTACAAACTTTTTTTATCTAAGTTATAATAGCCTAATGTCAACTGCTCATCACATGTTACAAAATATTGCTTTTCCCGATGCTGGGACGTTTATTGTTGAGGAGTTCTTCTGGTAAGAGCCAGGAGAACTCCTTAACAACCACTCACCATACGCATTGTAACGAGCATAAATTGCTTAGCAACCATATTGAAGTAATCGAATCGCAACCCGTGAAATATTTGTCATTGAGTAGTTCCGATGGCCATCTGTGGTCTTCATCATCAGCTCCACTTTACCAAATGATGATTTCCGAGAGCAAATGCTCAAATTACTTTAATTATTGAATAGGCCACACGACGAAAGAGCATTGCTAGAAAAGACGTGATTACTCAACTCAACTCCAAACACAAGGTAGCTACTGTAAACTGTTGAGGAGTTCCCTTAACTGTCCTTCGTCTTCATCATCAGACCCCGAATGACAGTCACAACCATGTAGGTGTAAAGTGCACATCAATACAAATTAATCAAGCCCAAACACAAGGTAACTGCTGTAAATCGTTGAGGAGTCCCCTCGACTGTCTTTCGACTCCATCATCAGATCGACTCCAGGCCTTCATTACATTGTAGTGCTTTAAAATACCTAATGAAAAAATTAACAAACGCACTAGTCGCTCCTACGATTTTCGAATGTTCCCCTCGATTTCACTGGGATGCCATCATCAGATCCTGGTTTCCTTATCATGGGACCACCCTTGGCATATCTCCTTTCCAACAAAAAAAGAATAATCAAAATCGGTTCATAAACGACGAAGTTATCCGCGAACACACATAAAAAAAAAAAAAAAAAATGGTCGAATTGAGAAACCTCCTTTTTTGAAGTCGGTTAAAAATATGTAACAACGTTTTCAAATATTCTTATCATAGTTCAAGTCTTTAGGCTATCCGAGCTGACGTCGCAGGCTCATTATCTCTGTTTTTAAATTCCAGTGCTGCACAATGCGCGAGAGTCTCCGTCGGCTCGCGTCAGACGACGGCTACGGCATGGAACGGCGCGGGCGCAACGCGGGTATCCGCCGAGTGCGTGTGGAGCTGATGCTGGGCGAGCATATCACTTTGGACGTAGAGGTAACTAAAATTTGTTGTAGTACGAGTATAGTATTCTTATTTCTTGGACATTACGAAGCACGCAAGTTCTTCTAACGTAATAGACAGTTGTGCTGCTCTGGAGTTTGTGAAAAGAAGAGAAGTGTTGAAAAGTACGTGTTGGTGTAGTAAGTAAGTGTTGGAGTACTGACTCAAGTAAAGTAAGTCCTGATTCATCATCATCTGCCTAGCCTTTTCCCAAGTATGTTGGGGTCGGCTTTCAGTCTAACCGGATCCAGCTGAATACCAGTATTTTACGTGGAGCGACTGCCTATCTGACCCCCACAACAATACGAAAGTAAGTAAGTAAAGTAAGTCCTGATTCTCAGCCTAATCTGAATAAATAACTTGATTTTGCACAAGTCAGATGCAACCCATTGGACCCACACTCATTTTGGCCACCCTTTGTGAAAATCCGTCAGGTTGCGATCCATGGTCACTTGAAGGCAGACAGTGGGCAGTTTCAATCCGGAACCGGATACTGTAGCGCATTATGTGAACCTATGCCCAGCAGTACCGCGTTCGACTGAGTTCTTATCAATCAATTTTGTTTATCACAATTTTAATAACTTGTTTATATTATTAAGTCTTCGCATGTGTCATAATCCAATTTAATGTGTGTTTAATTTGTATTGTTGCATGAGCCCCAGCTGCGTCTGCGCAGATTTTGACGTGTGTAAAATCCGTCAAAATTAGCTTGATTCTTTGAAGTGTTGTTTAACGAAGCATGAGTTACGGATATTTTATTGCAACTCGTAAAACGCAGATGGAGTTGATGTGTTTCTTACAATTTAACGTTTATTTACTGTGCGTAGTGTTGCAGCAAATTGTTCTAAATTGAATGATGATACCAAACAGCCGTTCGTGGAGACTGGAGGACTTCTTTCATGTACTAAATAGCGTGATGGGTCTTTATATGGTCTGCTTTTCCGAGGAGATGTAGACCCATCTGGAAGCGTCTGAAAGTTCATGGAACGTTCTCAAAAGATTAGCAAAACTGCTTCCCTCTTCCCTTGGATGTCACAAATAGCGTCTATGATAGCGAGAAGATTAGTTCAAATCGCCACATTGGGTTAATAGTGACGTAGAGCCCCCCTGAACGTATACCATAGTTTTCTGTGCTAATGTAGAAGAATCCTCGAAGAACATAGTTTATACCTCCTTAGTTGCTGAATTTAGTCAGATCTATATTATATGCAAAGTCTGAAGCAATAACAACACTCTGCTTAGTTTGCAAGATCTCTGCGGTATCGACCGTAAAACCAATGGGCTATGTGATGTAATGTCTTCAGAATACGATGGGTGACAGAGACAACCAATACTTGAAATCAATGGCTTTAGTGCATGCACTGCTTCTTAAAGATTACGCTTGTCAAACACCGCACAACGGACTTTGTTTGAATCACAGATGCTTCAACTGGTTCCAACAAACTTTTTTTTTTGAAAATTTGACGATATAAATAAAATTCATGATGCCTTTCATGAGTTTATCGATTCATCAATGCACGTCCATTAAAATGGTAAAGGTGTATTTATTTAAAAAGTTAAGGTAACTACCTATTTGTTACTTCGATCCCTCCAATTTGATTAAGAAATGTTTAATGGCCCGAGATCGTATCTGGTTTGGACAGCAGCAACATTCAGCATAATTATAACGTTTTCAAGATTCAATTTAGCCTTTTAATTTTCTTCATCCAACTGGCCAATAATCCACGCTAAGATTAAAACCGTCTTCAGTCTTCATTATTCAATTAAGGCCACCATCCATCTGAATCACAAACTAACAGACGACCTTGCACAAAACCTATTTAATTTACTTTTAGTACATTCAATTGAAACTAAAATGAATGAAATAGTCCAGTGTTGATAATGCATTTAAATGTAAATACAATGACACAACGCAGCCGGTGGATTGTTTAATTTAAACATTTGTTTGTGAATATGTGTGTAGATGAATGGTTAACATACCTCACACCACTTTGTTTGTCTTGAATGGTATTTGATGTGCAGTATACACCTGTGTAGTTTTCTTATTCCCTATTTGTTATGAGAATAGCTGTTCGTCATCATTCTCCTGCTCTTTTCCCAATTTATTTGGGATCTGATCTCTCTCTTTATTTCTTCCATACTTCTCTATTAGCCGTCATCTCGGCAGTCACCCCCCTTTCTAGCCGTAAGTAATCCTTTTTCCCGGACAGTCCATCCATCGTTTCTTTATTCCCCTATTCTTATAACCGTCCACAATCATACACAAAACTTTCATCAGAGCCCATTGCCATAATCCGGGCACAAATGCAGACTCCGGGCTGCTACCACACTGTTACTGAGAACTTCCCGGTTGATAAACCCAATAACACTGAACACTAGGACCTCATGGTCAGCAGTAGCGTTTGCGACCACTAA
This sequence comes from Oligia latruncula, assembly GCA_948474745.1. Taxonomy (NCBI): domain Eukaryota; kingdom Metazoa; phylum Arthropoda; class Insecta; order Lepidoptera; family Noctuidae; genus Oligia; species Oligia latruncula. The sequence continues at coordinate 14,835,269 of OX419706.1, forward strand.
ACCAGCGAGGCGGTATAGAGTTGCGACTATCTGTGATATGCAGAATGTCCTCCACTTCTGTGTGGACTAAAGGCTGGTTTTTTGGAGGCGATCGGCAGCGGCGGCGACCTCTCGCGTCCGGCCCTAGTGCAAGCCATGGTCCGGGGCCAGAGGGAGTGGGAGGCAGTCACCTCCTTCTGCGAAGCAGTCATGCTAGCGAAGGAGGTGGCGGGACGGCTCAGGGAGAGAGCCTCCCGTCCCAACCGCCGCGGGAGACGCTCTGGGCGTCGGGAGCCGCGCGACGACTCCCGGCCACCGTAGGCGCGGGCCTGCGGGCGGAGAGTAATGGGTAGCTCACCGCCCGATCATGACCAGGCCCGTGCCGGACGGCGCGTACGTGTTCCACGCGCGCCTCAAAGAGATGTCAGCATCGAGGAGGGGCCCCATAGGGCCGAAGCCTGCCGGGTCAGCGGGATTGTCCGAAAGGGTTACCGCTGGCCCGGAACATAAAGGGCTAAGGAAGGAACACGGGTGGGTTTTAGTCAGTAAGAGTCTGACACTCCCTTCCGCTCCACCCAGAGCGGGAGGGGTCATTTGATGATTTCACATCCGCAAAAAAAAAAAAAGGCTGGTTTTTTCATTTTACTTTTTCCATGTATTGGAGCAATGTTGGCACAGTGGTAACGGCTGCGACTTATGAGTCTGTATTCGACAGGCGCTTTACTTTGTGTAAATAATTTCATCACCACTGCTCTCAAAACGGTGAAGGAAAATATCGTGAGGAAACCGGCATCGGCATGTTCCAGGACCAAAAATTCGAAGACATGTTTCATCTACCAACCGGGCCCGCGTGGTGGATTACGGCCTACTCCCTCTCATAGAGAGGTGGCCTGTGTCCCAGCAGTGGGAACATTATAGGCTGATTATGCCTTTTAGTTAAAAATAAACAGATGATATCTACGTACAAACGTGATATAGTTAACGATAGGTTAATAAATAATGCAGCTGAGCAGGTTAACTGACATGCGTTAACTACAGTTACATATGTCCCTTTAGGAATGTGTGAAGGACGTGTGTGGAATGAAAGTTGTGAATACGGCTATTTATCGGACAGTTTAATTTATTTATTTTAATACTTTTATACTTTTGGTTCAAGGTACAGCAGATATGGGATAATTTGCCAGTGGCTCATATCATTATCGAATATTGCAGTAATAGGTACCTACCTATTTTTTTATTGCTGAATTGACAACCTATTTTTATTACCATTACTTTAATGTTGAACGATATCACCAAATGAATAAAATAGTTAATTTTGTGACCTTTTCGCTACATAAAACGTTAAAGTTTAGGTACTGTCATTTTTGCCTCAAGCTTTAACTGTTTTCGGATCAGTAAAAAATACTGTTTTGAACGTTAGGCTCATACATAAGGAACTGTTTAGTAAAAAGCAGTTCAGCCGGTCGATTCTGTAAAAATCTCACCGTGAAAACTTAGGTGAAGTGAGTTTACCTATTTTTGCTAGGAATTGACACTATTGACAGCTCACTCCACGCTCACTTCACCTAAGTTTTCACGGTGAGATTTTTACAGAATAGCACCGCAGATCAATGATTTTTTCATTTTTATTTACTGCTTTTCTTTCAGTGTAGAAATATAAAAAAACTTCTTTCTTATATCAATGGTTCCTACTGATGTACGGTCGACTGTAACAATCTTTGTATCTGGATCGTTATGTCTGGATATGGCTATCTGAATTCGCCCCAGACTCTAATCAAAACCATCTCCTCCTTCCAGCGCAAAGCCCGCGGAGCAGACCTTCTGGACCAGATCTGCGACTCCTTAGACCTGCTGGAGAAGGACTACTTCGGTCTGCTGTACACACAGCGAGGAGACCCCAGGGTCTGGGTCGACCTCAACAGGAGACTGTCCAAGACTTTTAGAAGTAAGTACTGGTTGGCATCGTTTTCTATGCAACACCTGCTATGTGTTCTGCTTCTGTAATGTTATCCTTTTATGATTCTGCCAAAGTGGCCTTTTTAGGTACCCAGGAATCAGTCAGCTAGGAAATGTCGGCGCCATCTAGTTTCACCTGTGATAATAACATCTTGCGAAACCACGGAACGTACAGACGCCAGCACATCAAGCTACTACAATCTGTCAAATTTTTCTAATAGTTTTTCAACTTTTTAGTTAAAGAATAAAGGTTCAAAGTTGATTGGGAAAATTTGACAGTTTCGGGTAGCTTGATGTGCTCGCGTCTGTAGGTACTTCTATCCACTAAACGACCTACCTTTGGAGATTTCAGGCGAAACCTTAGAATTCAATATCACAGAAAAGTTTTAATAAGTAATATTTTCCAGACGAGCCATGGGACGTACGTTTGGCAGTAAAGTTCTACCCTCCGGAGCCGAGTGAGCTGAATGATGACGCGACACGTTACCAGATAGCACTCGCTGTTAGAAGAGATCTCATGGAAGGTAAGACGAGATTTGAATTTTGAATTTAGCAAAAATATAGGAAGAGAGAAAAGAAAGTATAGAGGTATGTGTATGTGTACGGAGTTAACTACTACAATACAACTAGGGAATGCAAATCCGTTCTGTTTTAAAATCCGGATTTTTAAGAACGGATTTTTGGTCCAATCCGGATTATCCGGATATTACGGATTTTTCATGAAAAAAAAAAAATCTACCCATATTAGTTTGTTAATATGATGTTTCTTATATTTATGTAAATGGATTAAAATAAAAGCACACAAAAATCACATCAAACGATTAAAAAAAAAAATATTTGGAATTTTTCAAACTATCATCATTAAATACCATAATTATGATGTTATTGCTATAATATGTACATACTTATTCTTATTAAAATAATCAGTCTGTGACTCGCGTGCTAAGTAACGATGATAAAATAATTCATCATCGTCATCATCATTTCAGCCGAAAGACGTCCACTGCTGGACATAGGCCTCCCCCAAGCACCTCCACTTCAAGCGGTTCTGTGCTTTTCGCATACAAAATTAAAGGCTCCAAGGTCTTTGCTAGAGATCTGTCTAATGGGCAGAGCCAGCTTAGAAAACTAAAGACCGATTATGACAGGATCGAATCCGCTAAACCTGTGCTGTTGAGAGAGATCGAGAGGTTCTATGGTCAGTTATACAAATCAACAAGTAACCCCGTTACGAATCTGGCAAACTACCCAAGAACTAGATTGACCCAACACTACACCGAAGACATCCCGGACGTCAGCCTGTACGAGGTTAGGATGGCTCTGAAGCAGCTCAAAAACAACAAGGCGCGGAGTGATTACGGAATTACGGCCGAGTTCCTGAAGGCCAGCGGAAAACCCGTTCTTAAGGCCCTTCAGTGTTTGGTTCCGTCATACTCGAGGGTAAATCACCACAGGCATGGAACAGAGGTGTGGTGATACTTTTGTTTAAGAAGGGCGACAATGCCCTTCTTAATAATTATAGGCCCATCTCACTTCTGAGCCATGTGTACAAGCTGTTTTCGAGAATCCTCACGAACCGCCTTTCAGCCTCCCGAACAAGCTGGATTCCGTAAAGGCTTTAGCACCGTAGACCACATAAATACACTGCGACAGGTTATACAGAAGACCGAAGAATATAACCTGCCTCTCTGCTTATCGTTTGTGGACTATGAGAAAGCCTTTGATTCGATCGAGACAGCCCATGTCTCGATCGAATCAAAGGCTTTCTCACTGTACTGCAGTCTCTTCAACGGTGCCAGATCGACTATCGGTACATCGAGGTGCTGAAGTGTCTGTACGAAAACGCTACTATGTCAGTCCGATTCCAGGATCAGACCTCGAAAACTATCCTTCTGCAGCGAGGTGTGAGACAGGGAGACGTTATCTCTCCGAAACTGTTCACCGGTGCACTGGAGGATGTCTTCAAGGTACTGTACTGGAAAGGGACTGGCATTAACATCAATGGCAAGTACGTAACTCACCTTCGGTTTGCCACCGATATCGTAGTCATGGCTGGGACCATGGAGGACCTCGGTACAATGCTCGATGACCTCAGTAGAGCCTCCGAAGGAGTGGGTCTTAAAATGAACATGGACAAAACGAAGGTCTTGTCAAATGCCCATGTAACACTCGAAGTCGGAGACGCTACACTCGAAATCGTGGACAAGTTTACCTAGGACAAACTGTCCAGTTAGGTAGGTCCAACTTCGGGAAGCTACGCAATATCTTCTCGTCCCACATACCGCAGTGTCTCAAGCCGAAAGTCTTTGCCCGTGCCCAATGCGTGTGTGCGTGTGAGTGATGACATAAGGCACTTTCTGAAGTGTGGTCGCTCACAATGGGTATTATTAGAAGGCTTAAAGTCACTCAAAGGGCAATGGAGATGGCAATGAATGGAGGATCGAATCAGAAATGAGGAGATAAAATAATTAATAGGTACCTACACAAACTAAAAGAACTACAAATTAAAAGAAACTCCGCAGAACAAAAATAATGACAAATAGACTGCAAAATGTAATTATTCAAAAAATCCGGATTCGATTTTCAAATCCGGATTTGGAAGTCTAGTAAAAATGTGCGGATATCCGGATATTTCGGATTACGGATAATCCGGATTGCATTCCCTAAATACAACCCGTACATTTATGGTCCTTCAACTCACCTTCTCTCACAGCATCACTACTATTACGAAATCTTAAGCAAATACAAACTCAGCTCCTGAACACTCTCACTAATGTCTACAGTGAACACATGGACGTGCTCTTGATATCACCAGTCAGTCAAATAAAGCAACTGGAAGACATATCCGGCTCGAAGGACCATTTAATGTAGGAGCCAATGGATAGGCACCGTACACTTTGTTAATGTTGTTGTTATTGTCTGACTGTAGAATTAACCACTTGTCAAGGGAAAGAATAGCTACTACTTTAACTTGTTAACCTTCTATATTTTAATATACTTAACTTTAAATTCAACTGTGGTTCTTTCTGTGTACTCCATAACTAAACCAACATTAACAAAGTGTGTACGGTACGGTGCCTACAACCATTGGCTCCTACAGTATGAGCAAATGAGGAACAGGGTGTAAAGTTCACTCATCCTCTTTAAAAAAGGGAGGGTTCTCCGACCAGATGGATGTTGTGTCTGGTGGGCAACTGCCCGATGATTCATGTCGGGCCGTTGTATTTATAAGTGTATAGTCTATGGTTGTATCTATGCTAGTTGCGCGGTAAACTCTGCTTGTGAGATGCAGGATTTTGCGTGACGTCCCAAATGGAAGTACCCTATAGGTTTTGTTTTCGGAACAAATATACCTACGCCCGTGTCTTTTGATTGCGTTGAATTAGAAGTTTGATTTTGTCACTGCTTCAAGGGATAACAGCTTTGAGTATTTGATATTAATTTCAATTTGATAACTCCACGCGTTTCTGAGAAAAAAGGCCTTGACGGACGGACAGACAAACGGACAACGAAGTGATCTTAAAAGGGTTCCGTTTTTCCTTTTGAGGTACGGAACCCTAAAAAACAGAAAAGGAAGAAAAATTTTTTTATTACCTTTACAGCAAAAAAAAACTTAAAACTAAATAAAAAAAAGGAAACAATGATTATAATGCCAAAAGGGCCTCAGCTCAGCATAATGTCAGATGACAACACAAGGTAGAAGATAATACAGATGAGAAGCCTCACTGCGTTAAATTCTCTAAAAAAAAAGCATCTTGCCAGGGTTTAAAAGAACAAAATAATTTAAAGATTTGTTCTCCCATCCGAATAAACTAATTTTTTACGATAATGAGCTTTTACATAATGTTTCCTTGTAATATTTACTGTACTTATTTGTAATTTTATGTCTAAGTACGTACAATAAAGAGCAATCGAATGAGAATGTAAAAGTATCAGGAGACTAACGTTTTAATGTGAATGTATCGACCACATACTAGAACCGTGTTCGTTTATTTTCCAGGTCGCCTCACCTGTTCTCAGATAACCTACGCCCTCCTCTCCTCATACGTACTCCAGGCAGAACTGGGAGACTTCGAGGAAGCCCACGACATCAACACCGCCCTGCATCAGCACAATGCAGTCCCAGTCAACGTCATCACAGCAGAACTAGAGGCGAACATTGACGAACTGTATCGGAAACACAAGTAAGTTGACTGCCATCTACATATGCTGCACATAGGTGACAAAATACGACGCCACGTACACCGGTACGTGCGCCAGAAGACGAGGTACGCGCCGAGGGTGCAGTTATTGGAGTCGCACCGCAACGTCAACTTCAAGGTGTTCGTGGTGCGCGTGCCGAATTGTTCTCTGCCCGTTGTTATGGAAGAAGACTTCTGGCCGCAGGACGTGGTGTTCCGTCGCTTCCGCGGACAAGTACCACAGAACTGCTCAAGAGTTAACTAGTGCAGTACTGTTTTATATACAAATACAAGTTCCTTGCTTGTGGCACAGAATAAAATTGAAGTAACAACGACTTTATTGTTGCTTCAGCTTACGGTATGCCACAGCCAATTAAAACGCATCGTGTACATCAGGCTATAGTGAGGAGATAATGGACACTGAGTCTAAGTAGCTAGATCACCATAACGCGTAAGTATGCTGTGGATGGCCGGATCGAAGAATCCAACGCCTGAACTGACAGAGGGCCCGTTTTTTTCTAAGTTAAGTATATTCTAACAAATATATTTTTGCAGAGGCCAGACCCCAGCAGAGGCGGAGCTGAACTACCTGGAGACAGCCAAGCGTCTGCCTCTGTACGGCGCGGAGCTGCACGCTGCCGCGGACTGCCAGGAGGTGCCCATCGCACTCGGCGTGTGCCACAACGGGGTCGCTGTGTACAGGGACGGGTGAGATAGATATATTATATTTTATAAAAACCGAGAACAAAAAGCAAGCAAATCCACAAAAGAGCGAGGTGAAGAAAAAGGAAGGAAAGGAAGGATGGAAGATGATCTGTAGTTAAATAAATAAATAACAAAATCCAGTAAAGCTAAGGCCAAGCGAACATTTTCTGTCAAACGTTTCACAGTACACCACAATTCTAATTTCAAAAGACAAAATAAGATGCTGATCAGCTGATGTCTGTTGATCAAACCGGAATGAGAAAGTTTATAGTGGATAAGACAGAGATTAAAACAGAAGAAGAACTAGGAGGGGGGGGGGGGGGGGAGGGGAGTTCAGGGGATCAGACCGGAATAACTCTCAATTTTGCGTTGTTGGAGCCTTATTTTACGGAGTCGGTTTTCGTGAAAGAAAACCGACTCCTTAACTGTTTCGCTTGCTCCTACCCCCATCTTCTTTCCTTCGTCCAGCATCTTTATCATTAACATTACCTAAAACCTGAAGTTTTTTCTTTACCACTCTGATTCATCCATTCCAGGCTTCTGATGAACCGCTTCCCCTGGGCGAAGATCACGAAGATCTGCTACAACAAGAGACTGTTCACACTAAGACTGAGGGCCGGAGAGTTTGATGAGTACGAGACGATCCTGAGCTTCAAGCTGTCTGCCACCAGCGCCTGCAAGAAGCTGTGGCGCTGCAGTGTGGAACATCACATGTTCTTCAGGTACATAAAGCGCTTGTGTCCCCTAAGGGTTAGGTCTACTCCCTTAGCAGGAAGTCCGTAATTTTGACAGAAGTGACGGGCGTTTCCAACTCCGTGGCACTTACTGACGTAAGATTAGTTCGAGGCCCGAATTCAGAATACCTAATTGACAACACGATTTGACAGCTGTTCTTACTCGCGATTTTTTTGTGCCTGTCTGAAAAAATATTTAGACTTTTCTTTTGACGGATCATCTTCTTTTGGACGGGCATTTACTTTTGTCAACTGATTTAGACCATGGACGACTTCTATATATTACGTCCATGATTTAGACAGTAGACCCACAGATAACACTAGTAGACTAACCTAACTTAGTACGGGGTGTACTATACATACATAATATACGTAGGCGTATATATGGTTGCCGAGCCCATATAGCAGGCGCACGTCGGAACACCGCGCAGTTCCGCGCGCCCGCGCCGCCTCGCTTCGATCGATGCGTTTTTAAGGTTCTTTAATTTAGATCTCGAAAGTGGGAAGCATTTTGTGGGTAATTATAAGGGTATTCTCCAAATTGACGAAACTCTTTTAGGAGCAGAATGTTTAATCCGTAGTATGTCGGAACGTAGATCCACGCGAGACATAATGGATTTTTAATTGTTTCTGTAATTACGACATTCAACCGGTTAATAATGAAAAACGTGCTAAAAGAAAAGGATCTGTCGTGGGATCGCCCGCACTTGGGGATGGGGCTCGCTCGCTAGGTATGGCGGACTGATACCAGTCGGGGGTGCGGCAAATGTAAAAAAAAAGAAAAGGTTGCGGGCCAGGCCCGCCCTGGAAGAAAGCCCTAGATACGCCAATGGTACACCCATGTTTCATCTTGTTTTTTCTATTCCGTGGTTTCATCAGTTATGTTTAAATCCCATGTAATAGGGGAGTCTATTGCCATCAACCGGGTACAAACTCAGGTTTTGGGCTGATATTCTTGATCGAAAAAGGGAAGGTCTTCAGGTATATACCTACTTAATAAAATAGGATTATCAGTTTGAAACTCATGCGGCACTGAGCTGGATAGGTTCCACCAAGACTGGAAGGAGGACGCGCGGGTTCGCGAAAGATGGAAGGAGTGAGAAGGACTTATCAATCTTTCTAGTATTACTTTTTATCTCAGCATGGGATATTCCTTCCTCAGTCCTCAGAATAACTATACCTACTAACATCTAATATTTTTTATGGTTATTTCCAGACGAGAATCCCCAGTGACAGTAGAGCGCATCCCCGGCTTCGCCCGCCTGGGCTCGCGCCGCCTGTCGTGTCGCCGCACGCTGCGCCAGCTGCGCGCGCAGCACACGCCCACCGCGGCCTGACAGTGCGCGCGCCGCTCCCGGCCCGCCCGCCTGGGCTCCCGGCCCGCCCGCCTGGGCTCCCGGCCCGCCCGTCTGGGCTCCCGGCCCGCCCGCCTGGGCTCCCGGCCCGCCCGCCTGGGCTCCCGGCCCGCCCGCCTGGGCTCCCGGCCCGCCCGCCTTGGCTCCCGGCCCGCCCGCCTGGGCTCCCGGCCCGCCCGCCTGGGCTCCCGGCCCGCCCGCCTGGGCTCGCGCTGCTCCCGGCCCGCCAGCATCTCGCCCAGCACGGGCTTGTAGCCACATCTGTGACAATATGCTACAACCACACAGTCAACACATCGTTTGGTAGCGACATCTATGAGAACACTTAAAAACTATTTAGACAATCAAACAACTTAATTGGCACCACCGTAGCTCTGACGTCACTGAATCCTAAACCACGCAAGCATTAGACAAAAAATCTGCGTAACCTCGTGACACGGCTGTGAGCTACACGCTCAAGCGATACGCCTCTTACGACAGGGACCGCGTAGAAAACAAATGAAAAAATGGGGTGTGGCTGTGTCATGGACACGGCCGTGATTTGTACGTGAACACGTTTACGTAAAGGGGTTGATCCGCTCGGCCGCATTTATTCTTTTACGTTCCCAGCACTGCTTGACTCGATCATAAATATGGTGTTTTATTGATACCATTCAATGGCTCTTGAGAAGCCCTTTCCAACCGTATACGATCTCTTTATTTTGATTTGGCTTTTTGACGCATAGAGGCCGACATTATGTATTTTTGTATTATTTTTACTCATTATATGCACTGCCACTATTTTACACTAATGTAGCATGGCCTTAACGTGCGTGTTCGAACTTGCCCTTAAGCGCAGCAAACGGGAGACGACACCTCCGCCCGCGACCGCGCGCCCCCCTCGGCTAAGGCAGTGGACGAAGGGACGCGGGTCGGTACGCCACGCTCGCGAGCCGCTCATAAGTTTTAGCAGTTCATTTCGATTGTTTTTATATATTCCTTCTATATTTCCTGTTTGTGCCCATAAACTGTGTTTTACGAATATATACTTTCACTGACACGTGCGTTCTAATAATTACAAGAGACCCAACAACACCCCTGAGACAAAAACACTCTACACTAATGTTTTGTACGAGTATAATACAATCGATAGATTTTGACGAGAGCTGACGATTGAAACTTAAACGAACGTCGTAGCTTTTCCAATTCAAAAGTTATACTAACTGGAAATTTCCGATTCGAGACGCAGAAAAATGATTAGTTTTATAACTCTTCGAGTCCTTTTTTATTTGATATCCACATGGGTATTGAAAAAAAAAATGTAATCCGCCATCTTGGAGCGGCGGCCACATTGAATTTAGTGTAGGTAATATTACTAACTTTATTGTTTTCTACTCTTCAAGCCCTTTCATTTGATACCTACCATATTAAAGGGGTTGAAAATAAAATATAATCTGCCATCTTGGAGCGGCGGCCATATTGAATTTAGTGTGATTTATCTGTTTCTATTCTTGAAGCCCTTTCATTTGATACCTATATTATGGGCGTTGAGAAAAAATATGTAATCCGCCATCTTGGAGCGGCGGCCATATTGAAATTATTACAATATGAGTATTGCACAGTATTGTATCGTTACCAGAACTAAAGGTGTATTGCAAAACTTTAGCTCAATCGGATACCTACCAACAAATGGTCGAAAAATGGTTTGCAAATTTTGAACAACTTCCATACATATTACATACGAACAGTGCAAAGATAAATAAAAGCTTGTAAATAAAAATAAACTAGTTTATAAAAAATATACAAGGTGGAGACAACAGTAGGTACATTAATAAATTAAACTTCGTTTAAATTATTTAATGAAGTTTCCAGTCTGGATACAAAAATTCAATCGACTTTATCCAATAGTTCAGTCAAGAGTCAAAGATTTTCAAAACCCATAATTGGCCCATCACTACTATTTAGTTTGACTGAAAAATCGCTTTATTAATTTCGATGTTAGGATTTATTTGATAATTTCAAAATACTCCTGTGCATTAGTAGGTTGTATTACCTGCAGGGTAATTGCTTAACACACTATCAGTAAGAAGAATGGCTCTCGTTTTGACAGTTCAAAAACATTCATTGCATAAAGCCCCGGATACACTAGGGAACATTTTGTCCCGCAACATGACGCGCAACACAAAATATACGTGACGCTGCAACGTTGCATAGTGTCCCGCAACATGACCCACAACATTTTACGTGACGCGGGGCATGTTGCTTGCTCCCGCCTCGAGAGCGAGCGCACGTGTCCCGCGTCAGTGTTGCGCCATTTGTCACTGAGTGTAGTCGCGTATATTAACTCTTCTTTCTCGTTGTAATAAGAAATTCCGCATCCACCACCTTCTCTTTCTCTTACGTTTCAACACACTCGATATAATTACTATGTACGCAGCACTAATAGCCACAACCTCCTCGGGCGACATTTCTATAAACACTGAGAAGTGTGGTCGACAAAATGTTCCGCGACATGTATGTCGGCACATTCCACGTAGTTGTTGAGGAACATGTTCCGCAACATGTTGCTCCAATTGTCCCCTTTGACGTTGTTGAGCACACAAATTCTTCGAACATATGAAGCAATGGATTAGCAATATCCTTCAAAATTATTCAGATTGAGATTTATAGTGTGTTACACAATTAGGGTGCAGTATTTTCATTTATTCTTGCCTCCATATTGTATATAGATTTAGAATGCACCTGATCTCTCTCCGGCCGTGTCGGATTGCCGTCCCATCGGACTATGAGAGTGAGGGAAGAGAGAGCGCCCCTGTGTCTGCGCACTCACGCCTGCACTATAATATTTCCTGCGTAGATGGCTAGTTTCCATTGAGATTGGTTGATACGGCCGAAATTCGGTCGAGGAATAATAAATTATTATTATTGGATTTTATATCGAAGGATTGTATAAAAAACCTGTAGCTAACTGTAGGCTAAGTTAAATAATTGTATTTTAGTACCTACCTACCTGTATAGCTTCTGGCAAAATTAAATAATTATATTTTGAATAAAGTATCTTTAATAAAATAAACACAATTTATTATTTCGTTTCGACCATCCTATTGAGTCCAGATAATGAGGGAGATACGGGATGATGTACATAGCTATGTACATCGATGACATTATCCTACTATGTACATCATCGATGTATATCATACACACAAACTACTTAGAGATACTACGATCATACAGCTATCTATATGATATACATAGATGATGTACATATTATTTCGAGATTATTGTAACACCGTCTGTAGGTATAGTTTATTTTATAATTTCATAATACATATATTTTCTTTGTCTTAATATTCCCATAGGTACTTAGGTACATTAATTCTAGTTCCACTAGTTTTATATTTTTGTTTTTCTCTGTTAACAGTTATTTTAACCCGTAATTAGCGACTGTGCTAGGCCAAGGCTAATTGTTATCTATACATAAGGTACTATATTGTTTATAGAAGCTAGTTTAGTAATAAATAGTTTGGTTTAATAAATAAATGCATCGCAATGTTTCTTATAAATTATTGTAAATATTAAAATAATTCAAAAATATTATAAACATCATAATATTTATTGTTTTTTTTTCAACATGTTTCACAAAACAATAATATTACAAGAAAATAAGAATTTTAGTATATTATACCTACACACATAATAGAATATTACAAATTATCTCTAGCATTCCATAATCTTTGGACTTAATTATTCACATAAATTAATCAATAAAAATAAACTAATATTAGGTACTTATTACAAATAATTTTTTTAAATTTTAACATATCTCGGGACCTTTGAGGTCCCGGTCCTTTGGAAGGCGTACGAGGGGCCGAAGCCAACTCGCAGAGGCCCGTTAGAGATGTTCAATGAAATGAGGCACCAACCGACGATTATCCCTGTATGCACTATGCAAGTGCACCCAAGGACAACCCCCGGTTGGTGTAGGACTATTGCAGGATATGGAAAAATAAAAAGTTGGACTATTGGTTTGGGTGGCTAAAGTGGACCGGTTTCCAGGAACTATGGTAAAACTATGACCCCTGCCTGATCAATGCTTTATATATACACAGATAAAATAGCAGGGGGTGACTTGCACACTCAATAATGGGCCCCCGAAAACGGCCGCTAGCACATAGTGACGTAGCGACAAGGGGGCAACACGTCCTGAGGTGCTTATGAGGAGTGGAGAGGTATTCCACGGCTATCAGGACAATCCCGGAAGTACGGTCAAGATCCCTACCAGCATCTTACTGGAATACTTCCTTCCTCCGAGCACGTTACAAATAATTTTTTATTATTATGAGCATTATTACACACAATAAAGTATTACAAATGATCTCTAGCATTCCATAATCTTTAGACTATTCACACAAAATAATCAATAAAAACTAATATTAATTCAAGAAAATAAGAGTTTTAGACTAATAGGAGCAACATTACGCACAATAGAATATTACAAATTATCTCTACAATCTTTGGACTTTATCCACATACAATAATCAATAAAAACTAATATTATTACAAGAAAATAAGAATTGTTAAACACACTAGAATATTAATTTTATATTGTTTCTGGCATTCCATAATCTTTGGATCAGAATATCCCTAGTGTTGTCTGTGACTTCTTGCCACCTCTCTAAAGACTTGGTTCTGTAAATCATTGTAGAGATCATCACTGTTAGGCTCAGGCATTGGAACATTCCTTGCATTAGCGATGTTGTGTAGAACAACACATGCATTCACTATCTTGGCCGCTGTAACTGGGTCATAGTGAAGTACCCTGTGTGCTAACAAACACCGCCAACGTGCTTTCAGAACTCCAATGCACCGCTCAACAGTGTTTCTGACTTTACAATGAAATTCAGTATAATATTCTGCTGGTGAACCTGCAGCCGCGCCTAAGATTGGTGTCATCATCCAAGGACGCTGTGCATATCCGGAATCACCTAAAATAATATAAGTAAATATTTCAATTAGATTATTATTTCAAATTCCACTTAGCAAATGTCACAGTAGAACTACTCATTTTAGTATCCAACTCGTATTTATTAACACATACATTATGAGTATTCTGTTATCAATAACCAGCCAAAATAATGTATCAATAATTATAATGCCATACCTAATAGCCAACAGTGCTCTCTATTCCGTTGCAGTCTTTCTAAATGATCTTTTAAGGGGCATTGATTCCAGACAAAGGAATCATGTGAAGCACCACCAAATGATGCATCAACATGCAATATTTTTAAATGTGCATCACAAATCTGGAACAAGTTTTAACTTTAAAGTACTCAATTGTTGATATACTTAGTAGATATTATTCATAATGATGATTTTATGAATGAACTTCTTAATGTTGTTTTAACAAGATTTTTCAGATAAGTATGTAGGTAGTATTATATACCTACTAATTACTTACTATTAAAACATTTAACGAATGATAACTTTTCCTATTAAAAAATGCCTCCTCATGATCTGTTGGTCGGATTATGGCCACATGTGTACCATCAATGCACCCAATAACGCCTGGAAAGCTAAACTTTTCCATGAACCTGAAACCAATCATAGATCAAATTAAATTAATTTGAATATCATAAATATTACTATTATAATTAAAATATACAGTAAACTTACCCTTTCATAATGATTTCCCTCTCCCGCTGGGATGAAGGGAACTTTATGTGGTTACTGAGTACTTCCCGGACATTAAGTGCATCAGTAACTTCATGTAGACACTTACTAAACGTTGGCTGGGACATGTTGCATAGGTATGAGGCACCTACATTACGTTGGTAGGACCCATTGGCAAAAAAGTTTAATGCAGCCAAAATCTGCAACAGACAAGAATATTGTTGTAATTATGTTGCTCAGTCAAACAAGTTGCTAATGCTCTAATATGTATAAAGGTAGTAGGTTAGTACTTACTTTTATTTCTTTGCGAACAGCTGTTTTTCGTCGAGCTTGTAGTAGATAAGGGCTGAGTTCTTCCAACAGCTGTTGGAACCCAGCTTTACTCAGACGAAACTTCGCGATAAACTCTTTCTCTGGCAACTGCAATGGGTTACTAGCGTCACGTAAGCGGCGTCTCTCAATTCGCAGAAGACTTTGTTTTCGCTGTTCTTCAGCAAATCCCAGCAATAATAAACGTGCCATACTTCTGCCACGAACAAGACTCACAATAAAACAACGTAAGACGTAATATTTACACGCTTCACTTTAATACCGGCTTCGGTGTTAATCACTAGAACTTCTAAAACACTTCCTAGTATATTATATTACTAGTCTTATCAAAGTACTCTGTGTATATTACTTTACTCTATGTGTGTCAATGTCAAATCAGATGTTGAGACGAGTGAGAGCGCTTTCCGAATTAGCTATAATCGCTCACAGCGCTCACATCATCTCACATCCGTTCCGATTTAGATATCACGATTATGACAGCTGAGAGCTGTCAACAATTCGGAACGCCCGTGAGCGCGCTCACAGTGCTCAATGTAAAAACGATATTATTACAGTATTTCTTTGTATAAACACCACATTTCTTCTTCTTTGGTTAGGTGGCGACTATCAGCCAGAAGCACAATTTCGAAAATGCCACGTTAGTTTAATTTTATGATAAGATGCAAATCAAAACAAAACACACACTGACACATCCTCACACACACAGTGTCATTTTTGACAGCGCTCACGGTGATATTATTCTAGGGCATGGTCGGCGTTATCGCAAGATGGCGCATGTCATGACGTCATCTATGACGATTCACGGAACGTCGTTATCGCGCTCACGCTAATTCGGTACGGGTTTAAGCACGCTCACATCGATTATTTCCATCTCGGAACGCAGGGTGATGAATATAAGGGCAGTGTTGCTATTATTTCCGTAATATTAAATGAATTTAAGATATTATAGATCAACATAATTAATTGATTATATGAAGAGTTGAATATATTTAAACTAACGTTAAATTAGTTTAAAAATAAAACATGTTGTTTTTATAATTTTATTACAGAGACATCTATTGCTGACTAGACCAAACTAAACATATGTTTCAGTGTTCAGAAATGAAGATGGCGCTGCATCATTTGTCGCCAAGCTTGATATAGGCAACTGTCCCACCCCTGGTTTATAGTGTTGTGCAGTACTGATTATGAGTAATAGTGTTCTGTGGTACTGATGGGAACTGGGTGTACCCGGTATCTTATAGTACTCTTTGGTGCCCATGACGTCATCCTTGTTAGTCACTGAAGCTAACCAATACGAAACTTACTGTTTGACAGCTAATCGATGTACACTTTGCCAAAATGATCATCATTTTAACTGTCAACAGAGATACGCAATTGCCCTGCTGCTTAGAGAGTTGTTATGATAACTTTAATGATTATAATTCTGTAACTATATATTTTTACGGCTGCATATCATATTTACAACTTAATACTGGCCAGCAAATTGCAAAAAAACATAAGAAAATTTAAGTTTCGCGGGCTACCTCATCGCTTCGAAACTATAGAAAATTCCGTACGTCATAATATCTATGGTCACAATTATTCGGTGCGTAGACACATAGACACATAGATTAATATCCTCGTAGACAGATATTCTCGTTTGACGACTCAATGTGTTGGCCAATTTGTTCACAGTTAAGGTGAAAGCGCCAGGGTAGCCCGCGAAATTCAAACAACTCTCTAAGACCATGTAATCCCCAAATGTCAAGATTTCATGAAATAGTCATTCTTGGGGATTACATGGTCTTAGAGAGTTGTGTTGATGACTTTAATGATCATAATTCTGTAAATACGTATTTGTTACGGCCGCGAATCATATTTTAATCATCGTACAACTTAATACTGACCAGCAAATTGCAAAAAACGTAAGAAAATTTGAATTTCGCGGGCCACCTTAGAGCTTCCCCCTTAAGGCGAAAGCGCCATGGTAGCCCGCGAAATTCAAGTTTTTTTTAGGTTTTTTGCAATTTTCTGGTCAGTATTAAGTTGTACGTTGATTAAAATATGATTCGCGGCCGTAACAAATATGTATTTACAGAATTATAATCATTAAAGTCATCAACACAACTCTCTAAGACCATGTAATCCCCAAGAATGACTATTTCATGAAATCTTGACATTTGGGGATTACATGGTCTTTAGAGTTGTGTTGATGACTTTAACTATTATAATTCTGTAAATACATATTTGTTACGACCGCGAATCATATTTTTAATCAACGCATACAACTTAATACTGACCAGCAAATTGCAAAAAACGTAAGAAAATTTTAATTTCGCGGGCCACCTTGACTATATAATTTGTTGGATGACTGACTTCAATAAAATAATTCCGATCCAGCCTGTCCCTTGCTGTCCTCTCCCAGCGACGCCCTAAGTTAATTCCGATCCAGCCTGTCCCTTGCTGTCCTCTCCCAGCGACGCCCTAAGCCGAGGTCCGAACCCCCCGGGGGGGTGCCCTTAGCGTGTAGTCGCTTAGTTTTTAAGTTTTTATGCCCTGGCTGGAGGCCCAATTTATTGTGGCATCCACAGGAAAGTCCGGTTGAGCAGTCGACAACCCCTATGGTTGAACTGCGAGATGCCATTTTCAAAAAAAAAAAAAAAAAAAAGACTTCAATAAAATAAAATGGCAACATTTATATTTAATATCAAACAAGTCTTTGTTTTTAATTTTTTAAGAATCAAAGAGTATAATAATATTGTTAAGAACTATTGTAATAGTAGTCTATGGTTAAGAATACAAAATTTATCGAACGTTGAGGCTGCTGGCTGAGCATTTAAATTATTGAATGTTTTAAACCTATAAGCTTTTTTTGTGAATAACGTAAGAGTATAGGAAAAAAATCTGTTCGCGACAGGACAGGGTCTTCGTCTTCATCATGTTTACGGCCGACAAATCCCCGACACTGCCGCCGACGCCTTCACCGCCGCATTACCCGTCACCAATGCCGCAATCACCACCACCACCACCGCCGGATTCAGCAGCGACGCCACCAACTGGTGTAGCAAGAGGGAGAAGAGGCAGACGAAGAGGTGCATACATTTAACCTTATATTAAATCAATGGTCTAACTCTAAGTATTACTAACTGCTGCAGTTAAATACAAATAGACATAACGACCGACGTCGCGACGCTAGTTGATAACTGCAATCTTAGCTGTTGTAAACAATATAATATGATGACATCTGTCTCTACTTATAAACATATTATAAATTGAAGTAGCTTTTCATGTCTGTTTGTTGGACCATGTTATTCTTCTAAACTATTCTATTATCATCATTGAGAGAATTCATTTTGGAAGGTTTATGTGTAGGTAACTTACATTTAGTATACACTGACTCGTTGATCTAGTGATCGCATGTGCTAGTGCTGAGCCTGAGGTCTTGGGTTTGATTCCCAAACAAGTGCAAAGTGTTATTAAATAGGAGTGGGTTGCTACATCATTATATAATCATACTTGTGTTGAACAGAGCATGACACGGTGACACCTTCCCTTATTGATGATTTTTACAGTTGTTTTCTATTTCAGGATGTAGATCTGACCCGCTGCAATTAGGTCAGGACGCTTTGCAGAGACCATGTATGTGTTATTTATTTATTTTATAGACTGGTGAGTTACAATATTACCAAAAAATAAACAAAATATAATTATTATTTCAGATCATCATGTGACGCCTGCCGCTCCGGATTGGGTGGTCCAGCTGGAGAGGAGGCTAGCGACTGAAGAGGGCATTGCTGCGGCCCTGCAGGAACTGAATGTGACCCTCCACGGCATGCGCGTGGCGATGGAGTCTGTTGCACAGTGCCTGCAGGGTATTTCTAGGCAGCCAGATTCGTAGCTCTGCCCCTAAACTTTTATTATTAACTCATTAGAGAAAACCGACAGATTTTTAAAATGTGGCAGTAAACTCAAGCAAAAATTTAAAACTATTAAGTTCTGTAAACAAAACTTAATAAGTACCAAAATAAAATAGAGGGTGCAATAGGTTACTTTTTTTTTGTCAATTCAGCTGATGTTGACTATTCTGCCAGTGTCCCGTATAGGTTACTACCGATACTACTGGTACTAGCGATAGGTTACATAGGCAATGCTTGATTATATTCACATAGCTGTGACTCGAAGTCTCAAATGATAAACTAGGACCATTGAAGTAAAATAAATACACAGTTAATTGCTTTTAATTCTTATAACAAATCTATGGTCCCAATGTCTACCGTCGGGACCTAGCCCACCTTGGTTGGAGGATCCTCTTTTCTATGGAGGATGAAGAACTTTCCACCGTGTTCCTCATCTCTTTACCCATTTTCATGTCTGTCTGTGCTGTGACCATGTTGCACCAAGTGACAGCGAGAAACTGTCGGCTTTCTCTGGTAAGTTAATAATACAAGTATAGCTGTTTCGTTCCTAGTCTCCCTAGTCTCCTCCCTTCGGGCCTTTCCTTTCCCTAGCATCCCTCCCCCCCTTGACTGTCCCTTCCTTTTCTCTTCTTTCCTTCCTCGTCTTGTTCCCTTTCACTATTATGCCTTCATTACATGTACTGAGTACGGTGCTAAGACTAATCACTTGGCCCGAGTCCTTCGATAGGACATGAGGGGTGTGCATTCTGTCTCACCACTGTACTCATTACGTGTAGTAAAGGCAACAGCCATATTATGCTATTTAAATTTTAGTGGTGCAGTTTTAAATTAGACGATTAAAGGTTAACTATTGATTGTTATTTTGAAGTGAAGCTGTCCTACTGCCATTTTATAATACCGTGTTTGTGACATGCGTTATGAATGTAATGATAAATGATTTTGTCTGAAATGTGTAGATCATGTATAGACGCCAGCACATCAAGCTACTACAATCTGTCAGATTTCTTTAATAGATTTTCGACTTTATTGCTAAAGCATAAGGTTCAAGGTTGATTGGGAAAATCTGACAGTTTCGGGTAGGTTGACCTGCTGGAGTCCGTACGTTGATGTCTGAAATTTTCTTTTGAGGAAAGAACCACACAGGTTGAGTGGACCTGTCCAGTCAGTGCACGCATTTGTCAGTAATCATTCAGCTCAACACAACTTGTTTATTAAGTTAAAATATATTTTGTTTTCAGAACCTAATGGTTTTATTTTAATTACCTATCCTATCTATGCAAACAGTAGATATAATTAGTCACAACAACATTATTAGGTACTTACAAGCATTGATATATACAGGGTGATTGGAAGATGGGTGCAAAGCTTTAAGGCGAAGATAGTACAGACAATTTAGAACCATTTAAGCCATGGTTGTCTTAGACGAAGTCTTACTACTTATTTTTTACCAATTTATTAAGATTTTTTTCAAAAATTCCTAAAGTTTTAACTAAACTATTTATTTATGGCCAAATTGAATGATAAACGAATTCATTTTTTATTGTATTTAATTAAAGTAATGTGTAAGCAATCTAGCAAAACATGTTGTAGGCCTCTGTGTCGTTAGACATTTTTTTTACAGATATTTAAAGTTCATAACAAATTTTAAAATTCATAAATACTTTTTGTAAACCTTATTTTAAAAATAACGGAGAGTGCTTTTTTTGTTCAAACCTTTTAGAAAACATGCTTGATAATCGCTCTTTCTTTTGAGGTAACATTTACGCAGATATCTTACAAATTATTGAAATTAGAACCTAAAAACCAATTTAAGGGAGAAATTTTAAATTTTAGGCAGTCTAAATAAAACAACATTTGAATTAAATTTATTTATGTTTCATGGTCAAAATGTTGTCCGTGATTCCTAATACAAGCACGGCTCCGTCTTCTCACTTCTGTTGTTGTTATTTTCAACATCATATCTCCAGCTTCATTGTTTCAAACTCTGAATTCATTCTCTCTGTCAGTTCTTCTCTCGTGTTTATTTCAACATTCGTATACACTAGCTCCTTGGCCCGGCCCCACACGAAAAAGTCCAGCAGGGTCAGATCTGGTGAGCGAGCGGGCCAAGGGATGGGTCCATCTCTGCCAATCCAGCTGTCAGGAAAGCAATTATTTAAGTGTTCCCCATGTGTTGTGTGGGTTATGAAAGTTTGTAATGCCCTCCCTAGAAAATTTGCTTTCATCCGTCCACAAGATTGATTTCAAATTCAAATTTTCTAGGGAGGGCATTACAAACTTTCATAACCTTCATGAATGGGCCGCCAAAGACAACAATCCACATTTTAAGAAGCAGGTGTCGTTTCAGAGGAAATTCTCTGTCAATGTTTGGGCTGGAGTAATTTGCAGGACGTTGATTGGGCCCCACTTCTTACCGGAGACTTTCAATGGTGAAAATGATTTGCACTTTCTACAAGTGGATTTACCAGAGCTGATAGAGGAAACCGGTGTCCCGATATTCGCAAGAGATAGTACAGTCATCTTTCAGCAAGACGGCTGTCCAACGCATTGGATGTTAAATGTAAGGGAACACTTAAATAATAGTTTTCCTGACAGCTGGATTGGCAGAGATGGACTCATCCCTTGGCCCGCTCGCTCACCAGATCTGACCCTGCTGGACTTTTTCGTGTGGGGTCGGGCCAAGGAGCTAGTGTATACGAATGTTGAAATAAACACGAGAGAAGAACTGATAGATAGAATGAATTCAGAGTTTGAAACAATGAAGCTGAAGATGATGTTGAAAATAACAACAACAGAAGTGAGAAGACGGAGCCGTGCTTGTATTAGAAATCACGGACAACATTTTGAACATGAAACATAATTAAATTAAATTCAAATGTTGTTTTATTTAGTCTGCCAAAAATTTAAAATTTCTCCCTCAAATTGGTTTTTAGGTCCTAATTTCAATAATTTGTAAGATATCCGCGTAAATGTTACCTCAATAGAAAAAGCGATTATCAAGCATGTTTTCAAAAAGGTTTGAACAAAAAAAGCACGCTCCGTTTTTTTTAAAATAAGGTTTACAAAAAATATTTATGAATTTTAAAATGTTTTATGAACTTTAAATGTCTGTAAAAAAAATGTCTAACGACACAGAGGCCTAAATCATGTTTTGCTAGATTGCTTACACATTACTTTAATTAAATACAATAAAAATGAATTCGTTTATCATTCAATTTGGCCATAAATAAGTAGTTTATATAATACTTTGGGAATTTTCGAAAAAAAACTTAAGAAATTGTTAATAAAAAAGTGTTAAGACTTCGTCTAAGACAACCATGGCTTAAATGGTTCTGAATTGCCTGTACTATCTTCGCCTTAAAGCTTTGCACCCATCTTCCAATCACCCTGTATTATGTTATTAATTATTTAATTTTTTTAATTGTGAAATTATACTATACCTAATGTCGCTAGTGTGTATAGGCTTTCAGCAGCTGTGTATTGGACATGCGACGGGTAGCATATCAGTTATTATTACGAATAATGTAGGTGTCTCCCTAGTGCTCGTGAAAATGGGCATAAGTATTGGCTGAAAGGTCTATGAAAGAGATTACACTCATGGGTAGTTGAGCAATTTGCAGGTCAGTGTCAGGTTGTATCTTGATCAAAATATGTGATTCGCGACATTAACAGGTAGGTACATATTTTGAGAATTAGAATCATTAATAGGACATCTTTCCAAGTTAGATTTCTACCATCAACAGATTGGTGGTAGAAATCTAATTAGAAAGATATATTAATGACTAGCTTCTGCCCGCGACTTCGTAGGGGAGACCGGGTACAAAAGTAACACTTTGTACTTTTACCTTGATTTCTGGATAGGTGTTGCTGTTGCCATTAAATTAATATAACTATATGAAAATTCAGTTTATGTTCTTTACTCTAGCAACTCGATTTATTACATTATAGTGCGTTTTATATGAATCAAAGAAATTTAAAAAAAAATCGTTACTTGTTACTTTCGACCACGTAGGCAGGTCGAAAGTAACACGTTGTGGGTCGAAAGTAACAAGACACAGGGGTTGGTAATGAATATAATATTATACAAGGTAAATCAACAAATTATTTATTTAAAGTCTTTATACTAATAACACAAATTAACTTCTATATTATAAATGTTCAAAAACTATAAATGTTAAGATAATAACAAATCAATAAAATTCTTAGTTTAAGTAATGAGATCAATTTAGTTTTATAATCTTTTATAATTCAGTCATTAATTATAATCAGAATCGCAATGATGGCACACATAATTTATAATATATAAATAATTATAAATCTATATAATTTATAAATCTATATAATGTTACATGGCAAACATTATATTTTTTTGCCAGGCCTCTAATTGTTGCAGCATCTTTAAAATGCTCTTCAGCCGCTTTTTGATACACTTCCGTGTCGGTAGTTCCTCGTTCAGTTGTTCTTATGCGTTGTCGCGGCATTCTGTTAAAAAAAAATACATATAAAAATGTTACTTTTGTACCCATAGGGCTATGCAAAGAGTATAATAATATAGAGGGGCTATGTTACTTTTGTACCCGTCCACATTTTTGTAAAACCGTGCATCATAACCTTTAATAGGAACGTGCTACACAAAAATAAATTTACGCAATGTACAATCACTTTAATACAGAATAGGTATGCAAACATTCAGATTACTATCATGCTTTTAAGCCTATCAAAACATTGAATAAGAAAACGTCAAAAAACTTACTTTTGGTTTGCAAATTCACGTAGCGCCCTGTCACACAGCCTAACAGCGCGTGGCGTACGCGGCGACTAAATGCAATTGAGGGGGGCGCTCCCGGCTATCGCCTGACAGCGGCAAAGCGGTGTTCGCCCATTGGATAAATCTAGAGAGCATTTGTTACTTTCGACCCGCCGTTACTTTTGTACCCGGTCTCCCCTACGCGGATCCTGTTGCTTATGCCAGCGATAACGGGGTCGTCAAAATCGAAGATCTGAAACGTCTGATGTCGAATTCTAAGAGCCCAGGGACTGGAAAACAACGGGATGCGCGAGACGATTCGAGACGTTCCAGATGTTTCATTTTTGTAAGTCAACAGGAAATGCCCATTAGAATAAACAACTTTTGCTAAGACGTAGGTAAGTAATTCCTATATAGGTATGTTATAGTGTCGCTGTACTTATCAACCCAAGGCTAGGTCGCCATGCCCTACGGCTATATCTTTAGACACATCTGATTCTTCAGCTGATATCGACATTCTGCTGATTATGAATATTTTGTTGTGTGCGTGTTCGGGACAATGGCGCCGATTCTGTTGTTCACAAACTAAACTAAATTTAAGTTCGGGCATCTTTTTCTTTCTATTTCATTACGAAAAGGACAGAAGATAAATATTAGTTTAGTCCTGTCAAATTAGTCGGCGCCTGACGCAAATTGACGTAGGTACCTATTTTTAATAGCCAATTTTTTAATCTCGTCTAAATTGTCTATGGAGTATCTTAATTTGACAGGACTAAACTAATATTTATCTTCTGTCCTTTTCTTAATGAAATAGAAAGAAAGAGATGCATGAACTTAAATTTAGTTTAGTTTGTGAACAACAGAATCGACGCCAGTGTATGACGGAGGTTACACGTTCATTCTGATGTCAGTTCAGTCTGTGACCTTGATCACGTCTAGAATGATGGTAGAATGACGGAATGACGCGCGGTATTACACGGTAAGTCAGACTGACGATCAGTCTAACCGAAAACTTCTACGCGGTAACACGCTTATGCATTTGGTATGGATTTTAACAAGAAAAATAATATGCTCCCGTTGCCTTCGTAGACAGGGCTAATATTATAATATTATTATATATATATTAGTAGAAAAAGAAAGCGGTGGTATAAAAAGTGGCTAATGAAAAGACCATAAATTTACTTAAATTTACTGAATGAGATATGAGACGGATAAAGATAAAGATATATTTATTGCATAACTGTGTACATAAAGTTCTTATACATATTTTTTTGTTTGTTTCAACAGTCTACCCGAGTCGGATATGCAATAGTAATAAGAAATTGGGTACCTACTTACAAATTCTATTTTTTATCAAAAAAACTCACGCAGATTAGGGATGTGAAAAAATAATCGATTATAGAACAAATCAATTAATAATTAATTTTTTTTCTATAAAAATCGATTTTTATAATCGATTTACATATTACAAAAAATCGATTAATAAAAAATCGATTTCTTATTCACTGCCGATTTTTTTTTCACCTAGAATTTAGAACGGCCGCGCAACACAGCTTTTTAGTCAGGAGCGCGAAGCCGCAAAGTACCGCGAAGTGTACCACTAACTAATAAATGAATGACGCTAAAGGGCGCTCCACACGGCTAAGATACTATAATATTTTATCTTTGTAATCCTTTTGTAATCCCCATAAATATGAAATAAATAATATTATCTTCGTCGTGTGTAATGGTCCATTGAATTGTATGGCGAGCGATATTGTATCTTAAGGGGGAAGCGCTAAGGTGGCCTGCGAAATTCAAATTTTCTTACGTTTTTTACAATTTTGCTGGTCGGTATTAAGTTGTACGTTGATTAAAATATGATTCGCGGTCGTAACAAATATGTCTTTACAGAATTATAATCATTACAATCAGTAATACAACTTGTTAAGTTAGTATAATCCCCAAATGTCAAGATTTCATGAAATAGTCATTCTTGGGGATTACATGGTCTTAGAGAGTTGTGTTGATGACTTTAATGATTATAATAATTTTATTCTGTAAATACATATTTGTTACGGGCGCGCAAAACTTTAACTTAGAAAGATGTATTAATGATTCTTAGGATTAAAATTCTCTAAATATGTACCTGTTATTGTCGCGAATAATATTTTGATCAAGATACAACCTGACACTGACCTGCAAATTGCAAAAAACTTAAGAAAATTTGAATTTCGCGGTCTACTACTATCCATTCACCCTAAGAAATTTCTTCCTGCGAAAGGAGAAATTTAAAAAAAACCTTTTTTGTGTAAAATGAATGTTTCGCTTGTTGATATTATTATTATTAACCCTTCGCATGTCGCGTGTACAGGGTATGTAGGTACAGATAACAATAGAATTTCATGCGACGGGTTAATAAAACTGAGTGCTGTGATAGTGATTATCGTTATTTCAGGCGTTTAATTTAATCTATCAAAAAAAAAGAAAAAATCGATTATTTTTTAATCAATTTTATTACTAGGCAAAATAATCGATTAATTAATAATCGATTTTTTATGTATACTGTCACATCCCTAATGCAGATTATAAAATACCTTATCAATTAACATTTTCTTCAATTTATTTTTAAACATATTTCCATTTAATTCTTTAATTGCTGGCGGTAACTGATTGTACATACACCCGAATAGCAGTAACATAGGTACTTTTATATTACATCATATTGTTAATAACTGGTAAATTAATGTCATATATTATTTAAATTGTTTCCGAATATTTAGACACAGGAGAAGATGACTATGCTGATTATTATCGAATTAAAGAATCTAATTTAATTTTTTTTTATTCCAAAGAATAGGTAACATTTCTAATGTAAGAATAAATTCTTTCTCCGGGGCTAATGGTAGAGATGGAGACGTCGGGAGCGGCGAGGGAGTCGCCGCAGGCGGCGACATGTCGTGCGACTCCATCGCTGTCTAAGCAGTGACTGACATCAGACTGATAGCTAATAAACACACGTTCAGTCTGGCATCAGTCTGACCAGACTGACAAAAATTATTAAAATATTTAAATAATCATCATTCTGGACCATCATTCCATCATTCTACGTGTTACACAATCAGTTTCCCGTCATTCTGACGTAAATCATAGACTGAACTGACATCAGAATGAACGTGTAACCTCCGTCTATGATAATCTCGATCAGCAGTTAGTCGCGCATCACGTTCATCACTCGTTTCAAAAGACCTGCAGTGCGATTCTGTAACCATCGCACCGTGAAAACTTAGGTGAAGTGAGTGTGGAGTGAGCTGTCAATAGTGTCAATTCCTAGCAAAAACAAACTCACTTCACCCAAGTTTTCAAGGTGAGATTTTTACAGGATTGACCGGCTGTTATTAGATGTGCGAATACGCTGAGAACTCAAGCGTGATTCTGTATCAGTAAAAGTTTCCGATTCGCGAGACAATGCATGTCGCTCACGATCAGCGGACGTCGCGCTTTACGTTCCGCACTTGTCTCTAGAGACCTAGAAGCACATGCGTCGATACGCTGAGAACTCAAGCGCAATTCTCTATCCGTGAACGTCTCCGACTCGCGAGACAATGCATGACGTACCTACACGATCAGCGGTTAGTCGCGCATCATATTCTTCACTGGTCTCTAGAGACCTGGATGTAGATGCGTAAATACGCTGAGAACGCAGGCGTGCTTCGCGATCCGAAGAGGTTTCACGGAGCGAGTTGCAGCCTGATGTTCTCGAACAGCATCAATTCTCTCCTGACGCTCTTCGGTAGATTCTTGGGATCTTATGATTCTCAATCTTTTAGCTCCTTTGGAACATTGGGAAGATTTGACCTCTTTCTAGGCATGGTTATAGTTTTCTTGTGAAGATACCTGACGTTACCGGATAGGCTACCGTGTCACGAAGATAAATGGAAAAGGAAATTAAACACTCAAATAACATAAGCCCGAAGG
Organism: Oligia latruncula; assembly: GCA_948474745.1. Classification (NCBI taxonomy): domain Eukaryota; kingdom Metazoa; phylum Arthropoda; class Insecta; order Lepidoptera; family Noctuidae; genus Oligia; species Oligia latruncula. The sequence goes on from OX419706.1 coordinate 14,862,761, forward strand.
CGTATAATTATTCGGTAAAATAAAAAAATAAATGGGACTTTTGGCCAGTAGAGTTAAATTTTCAATGATATACCATCGTCATCGAAAATCAGTCACACTGTTACCGCCTTCACCGCGTGGACGTACCTACTCCCAGCTTATGTTATTTTATAATCCCAGCTTTTGTTATTTCATAATTAAACAGTGAAATTAATGATAGCTTTGATTTCCACAACAGATGTTTCTGATCTTCGATTATTATAAGTCAACAGGAAATGCCCATCAGACCAAACAACTTTTGCTAAGACGTCATTCCTATATGTGGTATAGTAAAGCTGGGCTCTTGGAGTTCCACATCAGGAGTTCCAGATCTTCAAATTTATTCTCTCAGCAAAAAATGCTCATCACGTGGAACAATTTTTGCTATGGTAGGTACCATTTTTGTATCTCTTATAGTTTAGCTGGTTTGTAGCGGTTCTACATCAGGTGTTCAAGTTTCCATAATAAGTTACAGCCTATATGTTGCCCAGATCGAATAGGTTAGGTACCTATACAAAAAAAAAAAAAAAACATTCAATTCCGTCCAGTAGTTCCGAAGATTAGCGTGTAGCGTGTTGTTTTTTTTTGGATTCGTGTCCTATTACTGTTTCTAAACCCCCCTCAATTTTTTTTTTTTAATATATTCGTTGTACAGACACAGTTTTTTTACTGTTTTATTATAGGTATATGTAGGTACCTATATAGATTCTAATGATTAGGTAATTATCTAAATATTTATTTATTTATAAATAAATAAAAAAATAGGTAAGTATGTAGGTACATAGGGGAGAACAGGGTAATTGGAGCCTACTAAGGGAAAAATTTCGTAACAACTACATTTGTTAACATTCTTATGATGTTTATTTAGGAACTCTTACATTCATTATTAGAGTATATTTTAAACACAGTTATAATCAATTACAGTCTTGTATTAAGGTACAATAACGATTTAAACAAAAAAAAATCAGTCGCTCCCATTACCCGACACATGCGGGTAATGAGAGCCCGCTTAACGCCCATATGGGAAATGGGAGCCATAATTTATTCTTTCCTGAAAATTGAACTATACATACTTTAAAATATGTGATCTTAGTAATTAATACAAAAAACTATTTGTAAGACAAATAAAAAAATCAACTTAGTAAAGAAAAAAAGATTAAGATAATATAAATATGCTAGGCTACCATTACCCGCCGACTACCATTTTGAAAAGTAATAACATAAATATGTAATTCTACTTTTAATCTCAATTTAACCAATTGGGCTTGTTAGTGCATGAATCTGGGGATATAATAATAAGCATAAACATAATAAAATAAGAACATAACTTCATACTTATCTCGGTGCTGGTAATCAGCAATTTTTATAAGCGTGGAGCGCGCGTAACACATAATCGTCCCTCGTGACTTAATGCATGGCACTAACGGCTCGTGTTCGTCTGGCGAAGTTTTTCGATGGTTGACAAAAGCGGCCGAGTGTGTACCATCGCGTAAATGTATCTACTTTCCATTCAATCACCATGGCTCCCACTACCCGTTGGCTCTCATTACCCTGTTCTCCCCTACCTGTTATTGTCATACCTGTTGTTGTTATTGTATTGGGGGGAATCTGCTAAAATTTTGACAGTTCCTTTGATCAGTGATCTACCATTAGAACGTCATTGTGCAGTCATTGCTTTTAATTCGTTACGAGTAGGTAGGTATCGTAGGTATATGTTCTGTGCCATTGATCGACCATTATGAATTTAGCAGATTACGAACTTTTAGCAAAATGACAATGGGATCGTGTTGGAATGACGAATTTAAGTATAAAAATAGCACACTTGCCCCTGATGTTTGGTAGAGAAGTTCTCATGGTTCATACTCGTAGGTACCTACTAATAGTCTGACTCAAGGCGTAAAAGATGATAGTCGGTCTCAGTACGCATTGAACTTATCATCCTTAACAGAGGTTTATGCGAAAGTCACTGATAATCTTTCTATGGCTTTCCTCCGTAATTCACGAGCTTATAATTCGCATCGTTCAGCCGTCACGTTGAATGTTGGTGATACTGTAGGAGAAAGAATTTTTCCAGATCTTCTGATTATTTTTCCGGGCAGTTAGCTCCTCGTTTTATTAAATGTCGTGTGACTTGAGTTATTTTCTAGGACCACCTATTAACTTCATGATTTTGATTCCCCCCATTCTGGAAGATATCATATCAAAGATATTCTTAAATAATTCCTCTGTAATTTCTAAACTCGTAATTCCATTAACTTTTTTCATTCGGAATGTTATTTTTACGTTTAGTTTGACCTCTTTTAATTCAAAATCACAATTAAAATAAGTTTTTTATTTCATATAAACCTACATGGGCAATTTATGCAACGTCAGAAACTAGGTGCACAACACAAGTTCCCTTATTATTTATTTAAATAAATAAGCTCATTCAATATTTATTTCGATAATTTATTTAATAAAAACATTAAATGCGACATCTAGTGGTTTCTAATTGAAACAATTTACACTTAAATGCATCACGTGGTATGCAATGCAAAACACTGTGCCAAATACACGATAAACTTAAATACTTAATACTCGTACATGCTGCAGTATTACATACCTCTGAATATTATTTTTTCTTTCCTCTTCTTCACCTATACTTTTTTTTTCTTTGGAAAGGGGGTACTGCAGTATTAACAAATCCTGCAATACCTGCATGATATTTATTTGTCATCAATCCTTCTTGAAGTTGATATTCAACCTCATTTTAATACATGGCCTAACCAGAAATTTTTATCTATGTAATTTTTTAAATTATGAATCGTTTAATACGTCAGATGGCATTTTTTCAAAAAAATTGCCATCTAGAAATGAGGTTGAATATCAACTTCAAGAAGGATTGGATTCTTTACATAAAAATACTAGACACGTGTTTCGGGTTTCGCATAGTTTACTAAATATAATGTTTATAATCTAGTTTAAATTATATATCTATGAAAGGTGAGACCTGCCTGAACTAGGTTAATAAAAACCTGTGTTGTAACAGTGGTAAGACTTTGACTTTGACGCTCTAGTGTACATTATACATTAATTTTAAGTAAGCATAGTAATTATTACAGCCATTTTTGTGTCATAAAATAAATTCATAATACATAACACAACTTCTTATATTTATGGCAATATGAAACTATCTCGGCTAATGTTTCGCACACTTTATTCGACAAAATGAATTAAGTACAACTGTTTATTATATGAATATGGAATCTTTGAATAGCTCTCACTGCACTAATACATTAGAAAAAAAATAGATATAAAAATAACAACTAGGTACACAAGTAGCAACGGTGATACTACACGGTTCAACCAAATTACCATTGTGTGAACCATATATAATATTGCCGTAACGAAACCAGCATTCAACATTTCAAAAGACATCAAAATATCATCTGTAGGTATACTAAAGCGGGTTACCATAATGTAAGAAGTCTAACACAGCATCATCACCCGGAAATTAAAGCATCCTTGACACCATCGGAGACTGTATCCAGAACCGCAGTTTGTTTGTACGTCAGCCCCGCGTCACCGGCACCGAAGGGCTCCTCGCCAAGTGTCTGACAGTAGTACATCCCCGTGGTGTCGGAAGGAGTGCCGTAGCCCAGAAGACTGAAAAACAAACAATGTTTATGGTGTTAAACAACACGCGTTCTTGCTCAAAGTAAATTAATTAATTGTGTTATTATCTGCGCATAATGTAGTCCATGAGGCACTTGAACTTAAGTTTACAATGTACAAATTAGTATACTTGACATATCTCGGGACCCTGGGGTGAGGGGACCTTTGGAAGGCGTGCGAGGGGCCGAAGCCAACTCGCAGAGGTCCGTTAGATGTTTTTAATTAAATGAAGTAGGTATTACTAACCGACGATTATCCCTGTTCGCACTATGCAAGTGCACCCAAGGACAACCCCCGGTTGGTGTAGGACTATTACAGGATATAGAAACAAAGATTTTGAATTATTGGTTTGGGTGGCTAAAGTAAACTGGTTATTAAGGCTATGGAAAGACTTATTGCCCCTGCCTGACCAATGTTTTATATAAATTAATAGTATACAAAGAGTCTAACAAAAAAAAACTTGTGGTAGTGATTGGGAAACCTGTACAGCGGTGCCTTAATGCCTTCCGCATTCAAGTTCAAATGTTTATCGGTACATCTCCTGAAGTCCTCGACATCTTACCTCGTATCATTGTAGTTACACAGTCCATGCCTGAACTCGTAATCGCTGTTGCATTTTACTGCTATGAACAACTCAGGGGTCAGCACCGACTGGGCATAGATCCCCCAAGCGCGGCTGTGGCTGCAAGACTGGAACAAGCAGTTCGGCTGCTTCTCGCCACCGTTCGGCCAGAAATCTACTTGTCCTGCGAATTTGGACAAGATTTTTATTAGGCTGGCAAACAGATCGATGCCTTATCAGTTAGAAGATAGTTACTGAAAGACCCTTAGAGGCTGATACCGTTCTATAAGCTGCAAAAATAATTTGATGCTATTAATTATGTAGCTTCACTGATTCACAAGAAGCTCTGCTACTTTTGAAACGACAGTTATATTAAACAATAGTGTAGGGCGCGTGTGGTTGCCAGACACAACGAGGAAGACAACAACTTCCTCAGATATTGATCGATTATTCTATTTATCATCAAGCTTTTATAAGATAACACATCATGATAGTCACTTTGCGTTTCCTGAGACTGATTGTTAACTAGGACTCAGGACAGGCCGCAGCACCATCAACTACTGAACACACAGCATACATAATATATTACGAATTTGGTTCTAAAAGAATATTTGTTTCGCCTGCAGTTTCGGTTCTAAATGTTAGTTTATGTGTAAAGGTACCTACAGGAGAATTTCCTAGCAAGGGTATAATTGCATCGCAAAGTAACTTACCAACTTGTTCGTCCAATCCATATACTCCTGCATCAGTATGTAGGACGTCAACGAAGTCAGCATCCTCCTTGGACAGCCTCAGGGTGGGTTCGAGATTGCCGAAGCACGGGCCAGCCGGGTCCAGGCCGGATATCCTGCCGATGTGGAATCCCGTCAGCAAGTAGAATAACTTGCCAGTGAACGCTGCTATGTGGCTCCCGAGACTGTGGCCGATCAAATGGATTTTTTTGGGATCTAACCCAGCTGGAAAGAGAACATTGGTCCATTCATTATAATTCGAAATCACTTTATAGGTATATGTTAGCAAAAGAAGTTAGTCTCCGGACTCCCGACGTTACTTGTGGCTTATCACGGATATGTTGCTTCACGTTTGAAGTATCATCTTTTGGGCAATGCTACTAACTGGGATAAAGTCTTCAAATGTCAAAAAATACCGTTCCCCTCCCCCTTATCTCCGAAGTTTGCAAAGAGAAAAAATTTAAATTATTCTATGTGATAGAAGTATAAGTAAAGTATCAGGAAAAATAAAATGAAGTCTCTAAATAACACACTTTCAGAAATCATCAACAAATGTTACATTAGTTCCACTATCGGTCAAGAGATGGCGCTGACATAAAACTGCAATTTTCTACACCGCAGTGCACAGTGTTAAAATTCTCTGATGAATATAGGCCTCGCCGATCAAAATTTAAAAACATGATGGTACGGAACCCTCGGTGCGCGAGTTCGACTCGCTCTTGCCCGGTTTTTTTAAATAAATTTGTATGTCCATGAGGACACACACACACACAGCATGAACTCACTGTAAGTATATTGTAAGACCTATATTGTAACCTGTGAATCACAAATAAATGGTTTGATTTGATTTGACTGTAGTTAGTTTTCAAACTTTTAATGAAATATTTACGGCAAAGTGAAGGATTCATAAATGTCTCAAAAAAGTGACAAAGACAAAGCGATTGCGCGACCATTGATCCGCGTAAATGCCAATTATGTTTATAGGAGTTGATTTATCGAACACGTGTACATTCTATGTTCTGGGTTTGGTTTTTGCACTTAGTCCTTCAATGCGTGTACACGTGTAGGTACCTACGTTTGATCGTGGAACAGACACGCTAAGACGAAGACTACTCGCGAAGTTTCTTCGACTGGTCGAAATTGACCGAAGTCCTTTAGGTGTTCTAAACGATATAATTATCATCATCTGCCTAGCCTTTTCCCAACTATGTTGGGGTCGGCTTCCAGTCTAACCGGATGCAGCTGAATACCAGTATTTTACATGGAGCGACTGCTTATCTGACCTCCACAACCCAGTTACTGGGTAACACGATACCCATTGGTAAGATTGGTTGTCAGACTTTCGGGCTTCTGAACGATATGAATCGAGAAAATAAACGATTTGCGATTTGGCTAAAAACTTGTTCCTGTTTGTTGTTGTTGTTTGTTGTGTTCCTCAGCGCCCCGCTACGTACACTCCAACCGAGCCGAGGTTTCACGAAGCGAACCGAAGTGCACTCATGTATTTGCTTAGCTTCGATCAGCTTCTCGCGTAGTGTAGGTAGATAATGTTGGCTTTAAACTCTTCTATGCGAGTGATTTCGCGTCTCTTCTAAATAAAAGGAAAGGTCAGAACTTACCGGGCAGCAAGGCGGCGAGGGTTCTTCCCAGTTTCTCGCCTATGAACCGTACCATGGTGGTGGCTCTGAGGTAAAAGAAGGAGATCAGCGAGCTCGCGTCCAGAGCCAGGATGTTCATCTTACCTGGCAACATAACACATTCATATGACAACATTTGACAAGGTAGCAAATAAAGTCAAAAGAACCACCAACCAACCACGTTAGGTTGGTTGGTGGTTCCTTTGACTCGTTATTTTTTTTATGTTTGTCATCTTTCTTTGGTTAGTTTTTTTGTAAAAAAGTTTTTATTTTTTTTTCGAATTTTTGTTTCAAAATTCAATTAACATTATTGGAGAATTGAAGACACCCACCCGACTACAAGAATCCCAAAATTCGCATAGAAATTCCGGAGATGCAGTGCATTGCAACCTAATGTATTCTTATACTAAAACTTTCCTGAAAGTATGTAGATCACATTAATCAAAGAATTAGGTAACAAAATTGCTATGAGTTTTTGAGAAAATCGCGAACATATATACATACATACGGGTCGAACACAGAACTTCCTTTTTGAAGTCGGTTAAAAATTGTTTCTTAATTAAACATCGAAGCATCGTAAAGTCGACAGCCTTCTGAATTTGCTCAAGTGACGGTTTACCTTTGGATACTTCTTCAGCAAATGCATTGTTCATAGCCTGGAAGCTGGGCTTCGAGGGGTTATCGGTGAAACCGTGCAAGTATAACTTGAGGGGAAGCTCTGGGTTGTACCACCTCTCCTTGGGGATTTCTTCCGGGGCCTCCGTCAAGTTGTAGATGACGGTTTTTGCACTGTAGAAAATTGAAGATTACTTGTTAGGTTAACCGAGGAACATTCTTTGAGGGATTGTAGTACTCATGAAAACGAACAACTGTTACTATGCGAACAACCTTGAAATCACAAAGAATTTATGTTCAAAAGAATGAATCGTTCTAAATGGCGTTCTTAAGGTAAATTAATCTTGCAGTCGTAACACGGCCAAATGACAGTGTGTCAATCAATTTTGCAAAATTTTCGTGTGTTTCCATCTCGACGTGTATGGTATAAATAGATAATAAATCTCACTTGTTCTTGAAGACGAGTGTTAACTTGCTCATATCCGGTTCCTTGTCATAGTCTTCGTATGCTACTCCCGCTATCGGCTTCACGTTGTTACCTGGGAAACAATGTTACTAAACATATATTCTCTTTGCTAAACATGTACTATACATTATAGTAAAGTTGCAATGAAATAAATAATAATAATAAAGTTTTATTGACTTAAGAAAAGGAGTTACATTTTAATTTGAAGCCCTGACTCCTCAACTAGGTGGTACCTGTGTTACAGGAGTCAGTGTCTTCACCCACATATGGAACATAAACAAATTATGCTATATCAATAGTAAATGATTGAGTATTGTTCGGAGTCCGGCGTCACGGTCGTCACACCACGTCGTAGAAATGCACGATATGACCAGAATTTTGATATTGCACCCCTTGCGCAAAGTCACTTGACATGTTCCCCTTTATTCATAAACGTTGCTTAAAGTTAAGCAGTGATTAGCGACTGTTTAACCATACATTTTTGACGTTTGAACGTCACTTAACTTGAATCATCGTTTATAAATAAACCCCATTGTGTCACGCAGACCAGACAGACAGACGATGGATGGAATGTGTGAATGATGACATGGTTAGAAAGGGGGTGACTACCGAAATGACGACTAATAGAGAAGTATGGAAGAAGAAGACATGTTGCGCCGAGCACTAATAAATTGGGTTAAGGGCAGGAGAATGATGATGTGTCACGCAGACCATCCCTTCGCAAAAAGACTCTATACACCATCTTTGTACAGACGCCAGTACATCAAGCTACCCGAAACTGTAAATTTTTTCCAATCAACTTTGAACCTTAATTATATACCTATATAATTTAGCGATAAAGTTGAAAATCTATTAAAGTTTGACAGATTGTAGTAGCTTGATGTACTTGGCGTCTGTAACTATTTTTCTGTTTTGTTTTTTTTCTTTGTCTGTTTATATATGTGTGTACATAAATGATAAATAAATAAATCGATCAAGGAAGTGATTTGTGGTGCACGCGGGTTTTTACATCGTATATAGGAGTAGGTTTATCTCCTCGCTTAATGTCAAGACTTCTACTTACATACACCGCCTCCAATGAACGCGATGGTTTTCCCGATAGGGTCGATTCCAGCCTGCACCTCACGGCCAACTTGATTTTTGGCGTCATTAGCTATGTCAGATATGATCGAAGGATGCGCAGCCGCAGAGGACAGCCACAGAGCTGTGAGGAAGGAGGCTAGTCGGGACATGTTGTCGGGTGACTGAGGATTAAGACAGATGATTTATTAGTTTCATGTTCCGTACGCAAAATACGCGCATTGACGTGGAGTTGCGGAGACCAGCCCGTATTACCTATTACCTAGTTTCATGTTATGTACAAGGTGGCGCAAAAGTCATCACTCTATCGGAAAATGCTATAATTTTTGCAAATGGCGGCATAATTTATGTCAATTCTACTTTGACATTTGTGAAGTAAACAGTTAATAATTACACGTCAACAAGACATGAATCGCTATACTCTACGCGGAATAATTGTTTCGGGTTGCCTAATCTATCTTGTTTTGGGGATTTGCACTGCCTGGCAAGATCGCCTGATTTAACCGTTCCGGACTTCTTTTGGTGGGTTTTTATGAAGTCATGAGTCTATGTCAACAAGCCTCAAACTCTCAAAGCCCCCAAAGAGACTGCGAGGACCTATCGCCGGAAGTTCTGGCAAGAGTGATGGAAAATGCTACAAATCGGTCCTGAGTGGTCATCATAATAATTTTCTCGACTTAATGAAAAACAAATAAGACATCAAATAAACATAATCCAAAAGTTGAACAAGATTTTCTTACATAATAAAAAATTACAGCCGAAGAACATCGGGGACGACTTTTGCGTCATATTGTATATAGGGTGACTGGTAATTAGTGACCGATACGTAAACACGTGATTTTACTCATCAATAAGAAATCAGCTGTTCCCTACATTTATGTTCGTCTAACTCGTCAAAATGTAGAGAACAGCTGTTTTTTTTTTCACGATTTCAGGTTTGGTCCCATAGTAAAAGTTGTTCATAATGATGAGTAAAATCACGTGTTTAAGTATCGGTCACTAATTACCAGTCACCCTATATATAATGCATCCGGTCGCTTCACACTGCTTATAATATTTATAAGGCTAGTCTTACCTAACCTAACCTTGTTTAAACATGGTTAGTAAACCATGTTTAAACAAGGTTAGTAAATACCATTCATCATTATGCATCAAGCAGGCCCAAACGAAGATAGCGGGATAAGCTGGACTCCTTCAAGAAGAACTAGGGGCCTAAAAAGGCCACTGGCCGAATCATAAAAGGATAACATTATGAATCATAATGGACAGATAACTATTAAGTTAATCGTATCAAATCCCCTTGGTGAAGGATTTTTCAGTTTTTATTTTTTAAATACCATTCAATCCAATCCAAAACCCCACCCACCCCAATCTCTTTGATTATAGGTACCCACTTACGTAGAGCAGCGAAACAAATAAAAACACGGACTGTCTTCGCCATATTTTGATTCATAATGTTATCCTTTTAAGATTCTGAAAAAGTGGCCTTTTTAGGTCCCCTGTAGTTTTGACAGATTGAGACTAAGACAATTCTTAAAAATACGAGAATTGCAACTCTGTCCTTTCTCCATGACACAGAAAACTTATAAAAAGATTGAAAGTGTTTATAAATACCTAAAGCTTCTTTTACTTACGACTTCGGTCTTCAGAATTAGATGTCAGTAGGTATGTAGTCACTTGGAGAGGTCCTCCTCTCTGACTCGTATTCGTACTGGCCGGATGATTCCTGTCACCTTATTAATATTTGGAACTTGAATGAGAGCTAATGCGTCAGTTATTGTAGATAAACAGTGTAGGTAAATAATTGCTAATTTTTCATTATAATTTTGTTAACTAGCGGTGGCTCGCGGCTCTGCTTTCTGATAATGGTAAACTGTCGGGGTACCTAGCTAAAGATCTGGAGAAAAAGTACATATATGAACCTTTCCTAGAACCAGTTTTGAATTTTGTAATGGAAATTTAAAAGGCGTCTATCAGGCAGACCAGTTTGTAAACTCTCTCTCATTTTTTAGCGTTTCTGTTTCGTTCATTTCGATTTTCGACGACTGATCATCATCTGCCTAGCCTTTTCCCAACTATTTTGGGGTCGGCTTCCGTCATCATTTGAAACGGAACGTCATGATAATATGATCAATCATGACGCGTTATGTAAAGGGAAAAAACAATATCAACACTTTTTTACTTTAAATTAAATTCCCTGATCAAAAATCAAATCCCGACGCGTAGATAATGTCGTAAAAAATTATGAAAATAAATATATATGTGTGTGTGTTTAAACATAAATGTGTGTGTATTTTGATCTTGATGCATGAGACTTTTTGGTACCTACCACTTTCGGTCATTGTCCTTTGCTTTACAAGAATCGCGAAAATACAGTTAAAACTCGCCCCTTTTACTATCCTTGATCTTCATAGATGAGAGATGATGATGGTGATGTAAAATGTATATTTCTTACAGACACACATATTTTTTTTCATAACAATACTTATTATGAAAAGTCAAAAGTGCTTACGTTTGTGTGTTCAGCAGTTTCCGACTTTTCAAATTGTCACAAGTGTTCAGTAATTTTTATAAAATTTTCCTCATTGTCACCTTCTAAATTCCGACATTGTATTGGCTTAGTGGCAAGTACCTATTGCTTCATCAACTTCGAACATAAAGCCACGAAAGTCTTTCAGGGCCCACCTTAGGCAGGTAGTGAAGTATGCGGCCAAGAATAAGACCTATTGTCGCGGTAAATATTAGATCTACAACAAAGGTGGAAGATATACTAAAGAAAGTAAGACAGTAGAAATGGCTATCGACAGGACACAAATGACAAGGGATAGCAGGATAAAATAGACGAAGTATTAGGCCTCGCCGATGAAAATTTAAAAACATATGATGTTACGGAACACTCGGTGCGCGAGTCCGACTCGCTCTTGTCCGGCTTTCTTTTATAAGTGGCCTACGCAAATGCCTGTTATTTTCCATATTTTGCGAGTGTATTTCATTAAACATTTTTACTTCGTAAATTATTGAATTTAAATAAATGGCAGCTGTGTTTGTATTTTGTCTGGAATTACAAGTTTTAAAGTAGGTATGAAGAAAGTTTGAACGTATTAAGTATTCGTCTCTCAAGTAAGAAGATCTTGAATCGTCATAAAAAATAACAGGAAAAGCCGAAGAATTTCTGTTACTTCGCAGAGGGGCAGTTTGATTTCTAGAAAGAACTTTAAATCGTTGCAGTCTTAAAAATTACCGAAACAACCCAAAGTTAAGCATAAAAATAGGAAATATTATAATTTATTGTATCTAATATACAGCATAATATATATATAAATATATGTATATATATGTATACTAGTTTCGCCCGCGAGGTATGTCGATAAAAACTATCCTATGTCCTTCCCCGGGATGCAATCTATCTCTCTGCCAAATTTTAGCAAAATCGGTACAGCAGTGGTTCGGTACAGTGGTTTAGGCGTGAAAAGGTAACATACAGACAGACAGACAGTTACTTTCGAATTTATAATATTAGTATATGGATTATTTTGCACCACTGACAACCCCATTTTTTTATATCCACGCAATCACTGTTCATTCCAAAATGCATTCGCAGAAAGCGATAAAACCGCCCATTGTATGTTTTGTATTAATAATCGTATTTTTGTTAAGTATTTTCTGGTGTCATCATCATCTTCCTGCCCGGGGTCGGCGCAACACGTTTTCTTCTTCCATTTTCCCCTGTCACCCGTCCTGCTATCATTCACTCCCTCACTCATTCACTTCTCTTTCATATCATTCCTCACACAATCCATCCATCTTTTCTTCGGCCTTCCTCTCCATCCATTAACATGTATATTCATCACTCTTTTGGTCACATGCGTTTCGTCCCTTCTCATCACATGCCCATACCAAGATAAACGATTTCCTTTCAACTTTTCTGTCACTGGCGCCACTTTCAAACTTCCTCTTATATACTAATTTCTTACTTTATCCATTCTCATCACTCCACACATCCATCTCAACATTCTCATCTCCGCTGCATGCAATCTTTTTTCATGCGTCTTCTTCACGGCCCAGCATTCAGACCCATAAAGTACGACGATGTATTTTCTGGTGTACAATATACAAATAAATATTTACGTGACTCGCGCGAGTTCGGGACCGATTGCTGTCAAAATGGCAGTGGTTATTTGAGAATACGTTTCAACATCACCATCCACATCCAACTTCACCCACTGCGGACCACATGCCTCTCATTTCTTGTGTCAATCCTCACGCTCCTGTGCCAGCCTCATCCAGGTTGTACCCGCGATGGCAACAATGTCATCCGCCCATCTCCCCGCCGGACGACCGACATTTCGTCTTCCAGTCCTTGGACTCCTTGGACGGCACTCGGTCACTGCCTTACTCCACCTGTCATCACTCACTCCATTTGAGTTTCATAACTCGAATGTGTTTACCCCGGCCAAACTCTGCAGTTTGGTAAGAACAACTTTGAGAGGGAGAGCTGGTCTGGCCAGTGTTTGGAAAGCTTTGTCGAGTCTTCTCGTTGCGTATTCCACAGAGCCTAAAGATTAAGGTCTTGAATCAGTGCGTCCTTTTATTACTTACGGAGCCGAGACGTGGACACTCACGGCACGGCAGGTCCACAAATTCAAGTTACTAGTTTATGCGAGCCTATTGCTATCAATTTAAAAATTGTAATGACGAAACCCATAATAACCATTGACATAATATATTACTAGCGTAAGGACCGGGCTAACGGCGCGACTAAATGGCACCAACGCGCTGGCCCTAAAATGACGGTTTTAGGGCCAACGCGACTCAGTTGACAGTGGTGCGCGCGAACTTCAAACTTCGAACGAAGAACTTCTATGTAAAATGTTCAGACGGGCGTATCCTTACTTTTGTATATATCAGTTTGCGCCTCCGAAGCGGCTTTCACTCTTCGTTCCAAGGAGGATTTATCTAAAATCCAACCTTAGAAGAGCTCAACTGTCACTAATGAGACTCAATTATTTTAGTTTTTCTATTGTTACCGAACTTAATAAATCTGCCTAACAGACGAGCGGCACCTGGGCAAAGTTTTAATTAAGTACAGTAATAAATGCATTGCAAAAAATTTCATAAATTTTTCTGTTATTTTGTTTACCACACAGCCTGTGCTCTCTGACTCATATAATTATTACTTCGAGTTGTTTGCGCAGCTTCTGCTATGACGTGCGCGCGTAATATTTTACGATGTACTTACGATTCAAATAATGTAAATAATTGTACCATTAACTTCAAATTGAATAATATCTGAATTGTTTTGTGTCGATTACCCGTAAACATGGCCCAATTCTTGTAGTTATTGTTAATCATTCGTGTTTTCCTATGGCTTGCATATTCACGTTTAGGTACTATAAAATATACAGAACCATGACATTGTCATCTTACCTTAATTATAAATTCTTAGCAATTCAGTTTGCAATAAATATTTTTTAATACTAAACAAAGGCCGCAGGAACCCGTTGGATGCGAGAAGCACAGAACCGGTCGAAGTGGAGGTGCTTGGGGGAGGCCTGTGTCCAGCAGTGGACGTCTTTCGGCTGAAATGATGATGATGATGATGAAACAAACGAATAAACTATTAAAATAAAAATAAAATATCCTAACCTATTAACTAAAACTATTAGGTAGATAATAACTAAAATATGGCGTCGAAATGTTCCTCCACATCCACGGATATCTATGTCCACATCGCTGTCGAATGCTCTGTGGCTGTCGACTGGTAATGTAGTACATTACCAGTGGGTATGTACCCAAGAGACTGGCGGCATTGCCACGTTGTATGGCAAATATTTGGCTCTGGCCAAGGTAAAAGCCAACCCTTGGGTCACGGGAAGTGTCAACCAGCCGTACGGAGAATAATGGAGATTTCATTGAACAAGCCATGAACACTCGGCCCCAGCGTTTCAAATCCAAACAACTCGAAAATATTATTACCGATAAGGTTAATTAATTAATTGATACTTACGTTAATTTGGAACAATCTTTCTGAAACGTCATTGAAATTTTGTATTTTTTCCTCAATGAAAACGGAAAAGGAATTCTCAAAGATTGGAGACTTAAGGAGACGAAGAGAGCTTTTTTTCAATCATCAAAATGGAACGAAGTTAATTTTTTAAGAATTGAAGGTCATTTAAAACAGTTTCTGCATCGCTTTCCAAGGGGGGACCTTGGAAAGCGATGCAGAAACTGTTTTAAATGACCTTCAATTCTTGGAAAAAGTTTTTGGAATTTTACTGTGTCTTGGGATCTGTATTCTAGTTTTAGTTTTTTGCCACCGACTTCCGAAATTAAAGTTATTTCATAATTTTGAGTTATTTCTTTTTGAAGTCGGTTAAATTTTTTTTAATTACTTTTTATTTCGTAATTTTTAGTTGTTGCACTAGAATTTGACCAACAACGTTTTGAGATGTTTTCCCTTTGACACTACACCCGTAGCTCGTATCAATAAGCCAGGCCGTCACACTTTCACGTCTTAGTCCATATCTAGGGAACAGTGCAAGTTTCATCAAAATCGATTCAGTAATTTTCAACTGAATCGATTTTGATGAAACTTGCACTGTTCCCTAAGTTGAAGTAAATGTAAGCCAATAAAAAAAGAATGGTCACGATCCGATTAATAGTTACGGAGATATGCGTGGACAAACATACATACATACATACATACGTCTTTAAAATTTTGTATATTTGTTTGGAAGCCCTAATAGATTGTCATATGTGAATATACCTAATGCAATTCCAATAATATTACATACATACGTGTCGAATTGATAAACCTCCTTTTTTTTTTAAGTCGGTAAAAATAAGATAATTTTATCAATATTCTCATTTTCTACTTATAGTTTTACAGGACAGCGTGTATCAGCAAGTCCCTCATTATTTGGTACGAATGCATCCCTCGTACTAAGGATATTCGTCATCAGCGCCGATGATGCAATAGATGTGTAACAATTTATTGGAAGTACTTCAAAACCATACGAAGTTACACTGTGTTGTGCATGTCAATTATAGTTTTAATCATTCATCTTGATCATCGTAATAAATGGGAATCTCTGCATGAGTAATAGTAGGGGAGGTACTGCTAGATTTTTGCGTCCATTTTTATAATGTTTCTTGGGATCATCTTTTACCTCATCCAACGGGTTCCTGCGGCCAAAGCTAAGGCCTTCACAAGGTTGTCGGTCCACCAGCTTGTAGGAGGCCTTCCAACGCTTCATCTTCCGGTACGCGGTCGTCAACCGAGAACCTTTCAGCCCCATCTTCAACCTAACCTAAACCTAAAAATAATATCAGCTGCATGGCAGGACAGGGAATGTATGTTAGTCACGTAAAGTAGAAGTCTTTTTCACAAGAGCAGTCAGTTCAACTATCGTTTTATTTATTTTTTTGTTTCTAAGTTATAAGTAGGTAAAGGCAAACTCTTCCTTGCAGATCCGGCTCGAAGGACCAGGCCAAAAAGTACGAAGTATTATGTTATCAAAACACTAGCTGCGTCCCGGGGTTTCACCCGCATGTCTCGATCCCGAGGGATTATCAGGATGAAAAAATCTACCCATTATTTACCAAAATCTAGGTACCCGTTATGGTCTACCCATGTCCCAAATTTCACACAAAGCGTGAAAGCGTAAAAACAAACAAACCTAAAAAATATCTATTTTACTTTATAATATTAGTTTAGATAAACAGAGTTTGCTCCTGCAACAGGACTTTATTTTCGTGTGTTTAGCTCTCTCACACACATTCTGGAGAAGGAAAGTCAGCAGCCAAGCTGTTCTTAGAAAATCTCACCGTGAAAACTTGAAGTGAGCTGTGATTCCACCTGGTGCTCTAGTACCTACTGATTCTCCCCTTTTTTGTTTCCACCCGAAAAGTTATAGTTATTAGACGAAATCGAGGTGGTAAAGTCAAAGAAAACAGTACTAAGCTATTATTAATAAGTATTTTTATTCCAGATCAAATTATTCTACATAACTATCACAAATCTAATCGCATTTTCGTCAAGTTTACAATTAGTTTCTTCACAATTACTTATACAAAAACAACAGATTTCAAAAATAAAATAAATCAATTAGGTAATAATAAAAATAAACAACTGTAAAAATAACAAAATAATAATATTTTGTTGTGCATATTTATCAATGAGCTGATTTCTTGCAGGAATCATTCATTTATTTATAAAAATATTTCGGTGGTAGCACTTTCTCGCTTCACTGTACTTAATTTATCGTTTAATTTATCGGGGGGAATCAAGAATGTAATTTAATTATATTTTTATTATAACTGTCGGGGGGAATCAGTACTAACCAGTTTTCACGTTGAGATTTATTACAGAATAGTTCGGATGATTTTAGCTTTCAATATTATCGTTTTGCAAAGCATCGCTTCGCATTTGACACTCAACTAGGACAATGAGGAAATCTTGTTTTTATTATTATTATTTTTATATTTTAACATATCTCGGGACCATGGGGTCCCGGTCCTTTGGAAGGCGTACGAGGGGCCGAAGCCAACTCGCAGAGGCCCATTACAGATTTTCAATGAAATGAGGCACCAACCGACGATTATCCCTGTATGCACTATGCAAGTGCACCCAAAGATAATCCCCGGTTGGTGTAGGATTATTGCAGGATATGGAAAAATAAAAAGTTGGACTATTGGTTTGGGTGGCTAAAGTGGACCGGTTTCCAGGAACTATGGTAAAACTATGACCCCTGCCTGATCAATGCTTTATATATACACAGATAAAATAGCAGGGGGTGACTTGCACACTCAATAATGGGCCCCCGAAAACGGCCGCTAGCACGTAGTGACGTAGCGACAAGGGGGCAACACGTCCTGAGGTGCTTATGAGGAGTGGAGAGGTATTCCACGGCTATCAGGACAATCCCGGAAGTACGGTCAAGATCCCTACCAGCATCTTACTGGAATACTTCCTTCCTCCGAGCACGTTTGCTCTTGCGAATCTCCACTCAAGCCGGCCAATAAAGGCAAGAATGAGGTGGGAGCTCTGTTCCTCGTCATTGTTCACTCCAGCCGGCCAATAAAGGCAAGCCAGAGGTGAGGAACAAGACTTCTCCCGGGAGATAGGGTCCGTGGGGTCGCTACTGCCCAACAGCTTGCCACATGCTGCCCAGCGGGTTTCTGTATCCCTCTTGGTCTGGCTCCTCACATTAGACCTGTTCCGGCAAAGTAAACCCTTCCGGCCGGCACAGGCCTAGAGTTCGGAGCGCGCAAGCCCCACCACGACGTCAACGTAGAGATACGGCGGTGGGGTTATTATTATTATTATTTATTTAAGTATTTCAATCAACTTTGGATGATACAATTAAACTAAATTAAAAATTATTAATCAAGTTAAAGAATTACATTTAAATTGAAAAAATAGATACTTTAAACAAAATTAAAATAATATCTTAACATTAGTCAGTACGTGGACCATAGTTGGCAATAAAAACCCAGACCACACTTATTTTAGGTAGTTACCTAAGTACATATTATTATTATACCGAAAATACGTTGCTAGTATGTAAACCAGTTTTTTGAACTACTGACCATCAAGTATTACTTATAACAGAACTAGCTTCTGCCCGCGACTTCGTTCGCGTGGAACTCGAAAGATAGACAATGTTATCAGCAATGATATTATAAAGGCTCCTACAGACAGGCGCGACACGTGACGCGAATCGCGCGCGACACAAAGGCATCGCTCGTTGAGCGACTTGTGGTGCCTTTGGGGTCGCGCGCGATTCGCGTCGCGGTTCGCGCTTGTTTGTAGGAGCCTTAGCGTCAGCTCACACCGAGACGCGACGCGACGCGCAGTTTTCAAGATAGAAATACAATTACAGACCTTATCTACTACACGGAAAGGTACACGATTCAGTGAGCTACGCAGCGCTGCGCCGCACGGCGTCTCGGTGTGAACTGACCCTTAAAGGAAAGATACGCTACGTTCATACTGAGCCTGAGCGACGTTCTGTATTGTTGCGTTGTTATTACAAAGTACTTACTGCGATAGATAATACGGAACGTATGACACAGAAAGAGATAGCTATCTGTAGTGTGTTGCTCGCTGCTATTAGCGGACTAAATGAAACTACAACAATTGTCCGAATTTGTTTGCAACAATTTGCGCGCGCTAGTGCGATATCTACCTCTTTAATATAATATCATTGGATAACAGCTACATTTTTGTTATAAGACTCCTTCGGCCCCGTCACACCTCGTCGAGTCGTCGCATTATAAGACTCCCTCGGCCTCGACACACCTCGTCGCATTATAAGACTCCCACGGCCCCGTCACATCTCGCCGAGTCGTCGCATTATAAGACTCCCTCGGCCCCGTCGCACCTCGTCGCATTATAAGACTCCCTCGGCCCCGTCACACCTCGTCGCATTATAAGACTCCCTCGGCCCCGTCACACCTCGTCACATTATAAGACTCCCACGGCCCCGTCGCACCTCGTCGCATTATATGACTCCCTCGGCCCCGTCGCACCTCGTCGCATTATAAGACTCCCTCGGCCCCGTCGCACCTCGTCGCATTATAAGACTCCCTCGGCCCCGTCACACCTCGTCGCATTATAAGACTCCCTCTGCCCCGTCACACCTCGTCGCATTATAAGACTCCCTCGGCCCCGTCACACCTCGTCGCATTATAAGACTCCCTCGGCCCCGTCGCACCTCGTCGCATTATAAGACTCCCTCGGCCCCGTCACACCTCGTCGCATTATAAGACTCCCTCGGCCCCGTCACACCTCGTCACATTATAAGACTCCCACGGCCCCGTCGCACCTCGTCGCATTATATGACTCCCTCGGCCCCGTCGCACCTCGTCGCATTATAAGACTCCCTCGGCCCCGTCGCACCTCGTCGCATTATAAGACTCCCTCTGCCCCGTCACACCTCGTCGCATTATAAGACTCCCTCGGCCTCGTCACACCTCGTCGCATTATAAGACTCCCTCGGCCCCGTCGCACCTCGTCGCATTATTATGACTCCCTCGGCCCCGTCCGCGTCACACCTCGTCGCATTATAAGACTCCCTCGGCCCCGTCGCACCTTGTCGCATTATTATGACTCCCTCGGCCCCGTCCGCGTCACACCTCGTCGCATTATAAGACTCCCTCGGCCCCGTCACACCTCGTCGCATTATAAGACTCCCTCGGCCCCGTCGCACCTCGTCGCATTATTATGACTCCCTCGGCCCCGTCCGCGTCACACCTCGTCGCATTACTTCGTTTTCGCTCAGCATTATTTCAGATTTTTTTTCAGATTTGCTTGGCTCCTAAGGGTCGTATTGTGATATTAAATAGCCCTTCCCCAAGAATTGGGCTAAGAAATGCATTTTTGTCAAATCTGACTGAACGTTAGTTCCAGAAATTAGCGCATTTATACTAAACAAACTCTTAAACTTTATTATATTAGCATAACAATTGTCAAGAGCGTGTTTGAAATGTCAATGTTTAAACGGGTTTTTTATTATGTAACTGACTCAGATTTCTAAGAAAAATCTTAATGTTTTTTTTTATTCGAATCGAAATTTATAGGAGGTGCAGTAAATAATGTTAATAATCATTACAAATTGTCATTTCCCACATCTAAATTCTTGAAAAAAATCGTGTAATTATCGTCCTTTATAGTGCAAACTAAGTTATTGCCTTCAAGTAGACACGAATCGTCGTACCAGTTTTTTTTTTTCAAAATATGCGTCCTAATATGAAAATTATAGTAGGTATCTATTTTAGCGTGCACCCGATAAACAATCCATTCATCGCTGAGTTCACAACATGAAGCCAGTTGGCACGCGTTGAACTAGCGGTATTTAAAAAACCTCCGACACAAAATAATAATAAAATTAAATGTAATTGGAAAAGGATAAAATAATTTAAAAACCCCCTAAGTACTTAAAGAATTTATGTAACGAGACTAAAACAGATAAATTCATATGGAAGTCGGGGGACCTCTTAGAATAGAAGGTGTTCCACAGAACGGTCCCCCGACTTCCATAATGAAATGATGAAATGAAATGATGATTTGAAATGAAATGATTTTATTTTTTGTAAGTAGGTTTGTACAAACACTTTTACACGTCAATCATGTTTTTTTTTTTAAAACTAGATGAAGTCGGCGTTTCCTATCTGACTACTCTGAGAAGAAAGGCCGAAACAAACTCAGAGGTCACAGTCTCTTTTAAAGTCCAGACATAATCTTGGTCAGGTTATATGAAGACCATGTAGATCGATGTCTGAGGTGGTCTTTTGAGGAAAGAACCACACAGATTGAGAGGACCTGTCCAGTCAGTGCACGCATTTGTCAAAAATCATGCAGCTCAACTCAAGACTTAAGGAGCTCAACGATTCAACGAACAATACCAAAGAAAGGACATTTGGGTAGGCCACATAAATTACTCAAACTGCCAGACCATGAAAAAAAAAACAGAACAGAGAGAATAATAAAAAAATATATATAAGTATGTAAAATGACCCACATCGTCTTCACATTCACAATGAAAAAATAATATAATACTTTACAAAGTAAGCAAATGTCATTGTTTAAAAAAAAAAAAAAAATAATAATAATATTAATCAATGTCAATGTGTATATAAAAAAGAAAAAAATCATTCAAAATGCAGAAATTGGAAGCAGCTCAATCCCAAGCCTTTTTGTCCTCAATATAATCTTTAACGGTATAAAAGGCTTTCTGGCACAACTTACGTTTAATGAAAGATTTGAATTTATTAAGGCTTAGATGTTGAACGTGGCTTGGTAGTTTATTGTAAAAGCGTATACATTGGCATCTGAACGAGCCACCTATTTTCTTGAGCCTGGTTGTAGGTACAACATATTTGTGTTTGTTTCTAGTATTTATATTATGGATATCACTGTATTTTTTAAACAATTTTATATTTTTATGGGCATATAAAAGATTTTCATAAATGTACTGAGAAGGCACAGTCATTACATTAATCTCTTTAAATTTGTCTCTGAGAGAGTGTCTCGGACTTAATTTATAAATTGATCGAACAGCTCGCTTCTGCAAAACAAAGATAGTCTGAATATCGGCGGCATTTCCCCACAATAGAATACCGTACGACATTACACTATGAAAATAGCTAAAGTACACTAAACGAGCAGTCTCTATATCAGTTAAATTTCGAATTTTTCTAACAGCGTATGCTGCAGAACTTAGCTTTTTTGACAATTTATCTATATGTGGACCCCACTGAAGCTTAGCATCCAAAGTTATGCCCAAGAATACTGTGTTGTCTTCAGGATTCAATTCCTCGCCCTTTATCAACACATTAGTTTTCACCTGCCTTACGTGGGGTAGCGTAAACTTAATGCATTTGGTTTTCTTCTCGTTTAGAAGCAAATTATTAACATTGAACCAGTGGACTACTTTCGAGATCGCGCTATTTACATCGTCAGTAACCAACTGCTGATGTTTAAGTTTAAACAAAAGAGAAGTGTCATCTGCAAACAACACTATATCATGATGATCCTTTATGAGGTACGGCAAGTCATTAATATAAATGAGAAACAAGAAAGGACCAAGAATTGAGCCCTGTGGGACTCCCATTGTTACTATAGATCCGGGTGATCTTTTTCCATTAACGTCAACGCTCTGAATCCTTTTACTCAAGTATGAAATAAGAAGATCCAGAGCAGTGTTTCGGATCCCGTAGTGGCGGAGTTTCCTGATTAACGTTTCGTGAAGAACGCAATCGAATGCCTTGGACAAATCACAAAAGATGCCCAAGGCATCGCATTTATCTTCCCATGCATTATAAATATGTCCTAATAGTTCAACGCCGGCATCAGTAGTTGAACGACCCCTTGTAAAACCAAACTGTTTGCTATGTAATAATTTATGTTTATTAAAAAATCTTTGCATTTGGTCTAAAATTAATTTCTCAAAAATTTTACTAAAGGTAGGTAGTACAGAAATAGGTCTATAATTTGTGGGGTCTGATGTACTACCTGATTTAAACAAAGGTATTATTTTACTATTTTTCATAAGGTCAGGAAACTCCCCATTGTCAATACAACTATTAAAGATAATAGCTAGAGTAGGCGCTACAATGTCAATAATAGACTTGGCTACTTCTACAGAATTACCCCACAGATCTGCAGTCTTTTTTACATTTAAAGTGTGAAAGGTTTTAATTATATCTCTACAGGTAATATATTCAAAATGAAATTCCGAATCGCAACCATTAACATTTTCTTTAAGCAAAGACTCAGCAACAGAAGGTGATGAGTTTAGTGATTTAGTAGTTGAAACGGGAATATCTGAAAAGAAATTTTCAAATGCCTCGGCGACTTGTGCGTCTGATTTTATTATGTTGTCATTAATAGACAGGCTGTAGTCAGTATTTCGGTTACTAGATCTTCCCGTTTCACTATTAATAATATTCCAAGTCGTTTTAATTACATTACTGCTGTTTTTAATCTTTGAACCCAAATAACGTGACTTGGCCATATAACAAACTTTTTTAAATAATTTTGAATAATTTCTAACATACAAATTAAATTCATCAGTGTTAATATAAGTCCTTTCATTGTACAGTTCATAAAGCCGTGTTCTACTTTTATGAATACCAATGGTAGCCCAATCACTGAACGATGCATTACTATTAACCGAAATAGTCTTGGGAATAAAGGTGGAATCAAATTGTTTACAGTATACATTAAAAAAATTATCATAAAGATGATTAGGATCAGCATGAATAGACAAAACTGGTAATTTATCAATGAGTTTAACTTTAAAAGCCTCCAAGCGACTTGCAGTTTTGGGGTTAACAGTGATATCCTTTTTAGCCACTTTTTTGTTTTGATTTTGAATAGTAATCCTTTGCCCGCAATGATCAGAATCTAGTAAAGTTATAATTTCTTTGTGGCTTGGTATAATATCTGTATATATATTATCTAGGCATGTGGCACTAGTAGGGGTTATTCTTGTGGGCTCCAAAAACAGGTTTAGAAGATTGTAGGACTGAAACAGACTTAAAATTTTACTACAAGAACCTGAGTTTTCTAATAAATTGACATTAAAATCACCGCAAATGATAATGGATTTGTTTGAGTTACAAATCCTGTGTAACACTTCATCCATTACCTTTTCAAAGCAGTCATACAATCCTGAAGGGGGTCTATACACACTTAATACAATAGAGTGCTCCAATTCTACACAGGCAATTTCAACCGTACGCTCAACTGATAGGCTCACAATATCTATACGATCTTTAAATTTGAGCTGGTTACTTACTAAAATTAATGAGCCACCATGTATAGCATTTGTTCTGCTAAACGAACTACCAACCTGGTGATTATTAAAATTGAACAAGAACTGGTGGCTTTTCAGCCAATGTTCTGTTATACAAAGTATGTCAATACTATTAAAATTCATAAATAATTCTACTTCTAATTCTTTGTTCATAAATCCTTGAATATTTTGATGCACTAGGTTGATACTATTGACTGATTTCAAGCTTTTTTTGCGTACATTATAGCTAGAGGTTGCCTCTATTGTCTTAATTTCTAATTTAAATTATTAGCAATGTCATTAATAGTGACCAAATTATTGGCAGAATTATTTATAATGTCATTGCATTGCTCAAAAGAAGCAAGTTGTTTAGCCAAATTTTTGGCTGTAATAGAAAAAAAATAAGATAGCGACACAGCTATCTGTCTTTTATAATAGTCAGAAAGATAGTACATAACAATGTTATATCTATCTTTTGTCAAATAGAAATTATTACTAACATAATTGTTAATATCAACTAAATGGAACATGTTATTATTAAATGTCAAGTTATGCATTGTCATATTCAATTCAAATCTTAAGCTATTTTCTTCCTGTGGCAAACTGTTACTATAAGGGAATGTAAACAATACAACTTTTCTTAAACTAAGGTTGCATAATGTTCTATGATACTGGAGCAGTTCTCCTTTGTTTACATTTCCCCTATTACCCATAAAAATTAATAAAGTTGTATCCTGGGTAAAGTTACATTTAATAATTTTTTTCATAATATGAAACAAAGAACAACCAGGCATACAGTAATTTATTATTGAGTGTCCCGGATATTCAGCTGTTAACAAGTGTCCTAAGTCCTTACCGATCTCATCACAAAATAACACAATATCATTATTTAAAGTTTGTTTACACTGTTTATACGAACTATTAGTAGAAGGAATTATCAAATCAACACAGGGCTGCACTAAGGTGGTATTGCAAGTTGTCAATGAATGGTCCGGTGTGACATTGGTTGGTGTTTGACAATGCTCACAGTTGTTTTTTTGTGAGTTTACCAGCTCATTCATTGCCAACACATATTCCCTCATTAGGTCTTCAGAGGTATTATATTTGTTGGTCATTGAACTAAGTTTCTCCTGTAGATGGTCAAGTTCAGATTGCAAGGTCTCTGTGTCAATGTTGTACTTCCTAGTACTCTGCTCCAAATTATAAGAATACATGTCTAATTGTTTAATTAAATTCAACCTTTCTCTATTCAATTTAACGTTTTTGATAAAGAACTTTTGTCTTTTTACCATTTTTTGTGTTTTAACAATGTATTTATTAATTTTAATGTATTTTTTAAGTTTATTTTTACTGCTTACTACCCTCACTGATTTATATGATTTTGATTCATCATCAGCTGTCAAATCCATAGTGTATGTGGGGAATAAGAATTTAACTTGGGTTTGGATTATACCAGATAAACAAAATTTTCGGGATATGATGTCAGTGGTTGCCATGACTCATTAAACCTATAAAGTTTCAATTGCATAAGTACTTTAGATTTTATTGATATCTAAAATACCCCGATTTCGTCACTGACTCACTGACTCACTGATTCACTGACTCACTGACTCACTGATGATCATCAATATTCTAAGGGTCTTCCTGAAGTCCTAGAAAGCTGAAATTTGGTATGTAAGCTAGTAATAGTACACAAGCAATAAAAAAAACTCTAAAACTTGGAACTTTTACCCTCCAACCCCTTAAAATAGGGGATGAAAGTTTTTACGAGACTTCCGCAGATTTTGATGCTAGAATTCTGAAAATTGATATAGGGACTCCTTGTTATAAATAATAAAATACGTATTTCAGGATTTTCAGTAAATAAACCCACAACCCCCCAAAAAAAATTTTTTTTATTTCATAAGCATCAATATTCTAAGGTTCTTCCTGAAGTCCTAGAAAGCTGAAATTTGGTATGTAAGCTAGTAATAGTACACAAACAACAAAACAATTCTAAAACTTTGAACTTTTATCCTCCAACCCCTTAAACTAGGGGATGGAAGTTTGTACGAGACTTCCGCAGATATTGATGCTAGAGTTCTGAAAATTGATATAGGGACTCCTTGTTATAAATAATAAAATACGTATTTAAGGATTTTCAGTAAAAAACCCCCTAACCCCCCAAACAAAAAATGTTTTTATTTCATAAGCATCAATATTCTAAGGTTCTTCCTGAAGTCCTAGAAAGCTGAAATTTGGTATGTAAGCTAGTAATAGTACATAAACAACAAAACAATTCTAAAACTTGGTACTTTTACCCTCCAATCCCTTAAACTAGGGGATGGAAGTTTGTACGAGACTTCCGCA
Organism: Oligia latruncula; assembly: GCA_948474745.1. Classification (NCBI taxonomy): domain Eukaryota; kingdom Metazoa; phylum Arthropoda; class Insecta; order Lepidoptera; family Noctuidae; genus Oligia; species Oligia latruncula. The sequence goes on from OX419706.1 coordinate 14,889,175, forward strand.
AATTTTGATGCTAGAGTTCTGAAAATTGATATAGGGACTCCTTGTAATAAATAATAAAATACATATTTCAGGTTTTTTAGTAAAGAACCCCCCCAAAAAAAAAAAACTTCATAAGCAACTTTCAAAAAGATGTGAAATCCCACCAAAAACATTTTCATGTAAAATGTTGCCAAGACGAGACCACATATGGCTCGCACTGCCAAAAAGTTATCAGATCTCATGTAGAGCCAAGCCAAGCTTCTAACTCTACACGCCCTAACTTCACAAACTCTACATCTTAGTCAAAATATGTGGCTTGGCCGTTTCGCTACCATCACATGGGAGTAAGGTGAAAAATTTATTCACTGTTCATTACTTTTCTGTTATACAATAGTTTTTGTAGTAACGAAACGGCCAAGCCTCATATTTTGACTAAGGTGTAGAGTTTGTGAAGTTAGGGCGTGTAGAGTTAGAAGCTTGGAGTGATGACTGGTACCTACGACCACTGAGTTTGACCAAACTCAGTGGTCGTAGGTACCAGTCATCACTCCACTTTCCTCATCAATCTAGATTCTAGGGCATTGATCAGACAAAAAAATAATTTTCAAGCTTTTAGTTTTCATTTCGTTAGTTAATATTCCTCATTCCCTTTCAATATAGTGTACATTATTCTACTTGTCAAGCCCTAGCATTTGATGAGTTGTGGAAAAAAAAATGTAATTCGCCATTTTGTGGTGGCGGCCATCTTGGATTTGAAATTTGTAATAGTGTATAGTATTCTACTAGTCAAGCCTTTTCATTTGATACCCATATTGAGGGAGTTGTGACAAAATATGTAATCCGCCATTTTGTGGCGGCGGCCATCTTGGACCGATTTTCATCAAACATAGCTAAGAACACTCCCGACTAATTCACCTTACAAACAAAAAAAAACAAAATCAAAACCAGTTCATCCGTTCGGGAGCTACAATGCCACAGACAGACACACACAGACACGTCAAACTTATACTTATTATAAAACAAAAAAAAAACAAATCAAAATCGGTTCATCCGTTCGGGAGCTACGATGCCACAGACAGACACACACACAGACACGTCAAACTTATAACACCCCGTCGTTTTTGCGTTTTTTTTTAGTCTATATCTGTGGTTTTATGTAACTGCGTTTCAAAACTCTCGCAATCACCTTTAATATAAACTAGATGCGCCCCACGGCTTCACCCGTATAAGTCTCGATCCCGTAGGAATATCGGGATTAAAGTATCCTATGTCCTAATCCAGGTCATGTGTCATGTGCAAACATTCAAGTCCGTTCAGCCGTTCTACCGTGAGAACGTAACAAACAAACCCCTAACCCGGAATCCGGCATCACCACAAACATTATTAAAATGTCATCATGTTATGCTAATTAGATTCTATGCTACAATTAAAATACTATGACCAAGGGTTCCTAGTGGTCATCGTCACCATGTCATAAAAAAATAAGTTTAAATACTAAAACCTGACTACTGAAAAGGATGAAACAAGAAAGTACCTCCCCGTGGTCGCATGCCGCTGCAGCTTATTTATTTATTTATTTATTTGATTTACACGGCTTAACAAACCAATTACATAAATCAAAGTATATTAAGTACTAACATAAAACATAAACTAATAACAACAATTAAATACTATTATTCTCAGAAAAGTGTAGGCACATAACCATTAAATTGGCAAATTTATTAGCGAACAGATCGCAGTCCGGGTTGGCTTCCACGAGCTTATTTAGTGCGGTCAACACGCGCGGTACGGGAGACGCAGCACGGGCCACAGTCCGACACGAAGGCACGGCTAGCAGTCGATGTTTTCTGCCACAGAGATAATTATTCGGTGTGTAAAGTCGAATCAGCTCATTATGGATGTCAGGAGCATCCGTCATACCCTTCCATACTTTGAGCATAACGCCTACCTGGTCACATGCCCTTCTGGTCTCCAGCATATGATATCCCAGACATCCTAAGAGAAACTTGGTAGGATAGAGGTAGGGATAGTAACCGAGGGTTCTTCTGTAAAGAAAACGCAGGAATGCTTTTTGCACTTTTTCAAGAAGAAGTGCATACTTTGCTTCGTGCGGATTCCATACAGAAGAACTAGCTTCTAGCTTGGTTCGGACAAGTGTGCTGTATAAGAGCCTTATTACATGCTCGTTGCGAAAATCACGGGCATTCCGTAAAACAAACCCTAGCCTTTTAAAAGATTCTTTGGCAACTGTAGAAATATGATCATGAAAAGTAAGCTTCTGGTCAAATGTGACACCCAAGTCCTTCATGTTGGTTGATCTAGTTATTTTAGAACCATTTATTTTGTATTCGAAATTAATTGGGTGTCGCATTCGACCAAAAGTCATTACATAGCATTTGGAAGAATTGAACTCCATTTTATTTTGAACTCCCCATTCATGTATGGCATTTATATCATTTTGCATAGCTTCGCAATCCGATACAGTGTTGACTGCACTATAAAGTTTGAGGTCATCTGCATAAAGGAGACACTCTGCAAATTTTGCAATGGATGGTAAGTCATTTACCATGAGTAGAAATAGTAAAGGCCCGAGTATTGACCCCTGACTTACACCAGAGCGTGTATGGTAGAGACGAGATACGTAGATACCCAGCCTTACAAATTGCTGACGGTCACGGAGATAGTCAGCTAAAAGTCTAAGTAAATTTGGACAGAAACCAATGGCGCTGAGTTTCCGAAGCAAGATATCGTTATTAACTCTATCGAAAGCTTTACTAAAATCAAAATAAAGCACATCTACTTGTCGCTTCTTGTCAAGATGTTTTGATATGTACTCTGTAATTGTCAGCAGGTTGGTATCGACAGACCTCTTGCATCTAAAACCGTGCTGGCTGTTACTCAAATATTTTTCAACTTGGGAGTATATCAGTTTATGAAGAACATTTTCGAATATCTTGGCTGGAGATGACAATATAGCGATAGGTCGATAACTTTCAACAGCTGATTTATTGGCAGTCTTAGGTATGGGCGTCACTCGCGAGATTTTCCAATGGTATGGATATATGCCTGTCTTTAATGACAAATTAAAAATGTGACATAGAGGAGCGCAAAATAGTTCTTTGAATTGTTTCAAAATATAAGGCGGAATACTGTCAGGTCCTATGGAACTTCTGAGTTTTAATTTGTCGATACCGTACTGCACATCATCAAGAGTAAATTGGAAAATATTTATGTAATTACTGTTGCAATTGGTTTTATGATTATTAACACATGCTGGATTTAATTGTGGTATTTCGGGTAGAAACATGCTTGCAAAGAATTTAGCAAAAGCTTCAGCAGCTGCTGCTCCTGAGAAACAGTCGCCACTATAGCTAACGCTAGTCTCAAAACCTCCTTTAGATCGTAAGCTGTTAACATGTCGCCAAAATTCCAGTGGGTTGTTTTTTATATTATTTTCTATGCGCCTCATATACAAACTGTAAGCTTCTGCAGTACGATTCTTTAAGGAGTTTCTGAGGCCCGCAAAAATATTGTAATCATCACTGCAATTGGTACGCTGGGCTGGATTGGGCTTGGTATAATATCTGTATATATATTATCTAGGCATGTGGCACTAGTAGGGGTTATTCTTGTGGGCTCCAAAAACAGGTTTAGAAGATTGTAGGACTGAAACAGACTTAAAATTTTACTACAAGAACCTGAGTTTTCTAATAAATTGACATTAAAATCACCGCAAATGATAATGGATTTGTTTGAGTTACAAATCCTGTGTAACACTTCATCCATTACCTTTTCAAAGCAGTCATACAATCCTGAAGGGGGTCTATACACACTTAATACAATAGAGTGCTCCAATTCTACACAGGCAATTTCAACCGTACGCTCAACTGATAGGCTCACAATATCTATACGATCTTTAAATTTGAGCTGGTTACTTACTAAAATTAATGAGCCACCATGTATAGCATTTGTTCTGCTAAACGAACTACCAACCTGGTGATTATTAAAATTGAACAAGAACTGGTGGCTTTTCAGCCAATGTTCTGTTATACAAAGTATGTCAATACTATTAAAATTCATAAATAATTCTACTTCTAATTCTTTGTTCATAAATCCTTGAATATTTTGATGCACTAGGTTGATACTATTGACTGATTTCAAGCTTTTTTTGCGTACATTATAGCTAGAGGTTGCCTCTATTGTCTTAATTTCTAATTTAAATTATTAGCAATGTCATTAATAGTGACCAAATTATTGGCAGAATTATTTATAATGTCATTGCATTGCTCAAAAGAAGCAAGTTGTTTAGCCAAATTTTTGGCTGTAATAGAAAAAAAATAAGATAGCGACACAGCTATCTGTCTTTTATAATAGTCAGAAAGATAGTACATAACAATGTTATATCTATCTTTTGTCAAATAGAAATTATTACTAACATAATTGTTAATATCAACTAAATGGAACATGTTATTATTAAATGTCAAGTTATGCATTGTCATATTCAATTCAAATCTTAAGCTATTTTCTTCCTGTGGCAAACTGTTACTATAAGGGAATGTAAACAATACAACTTTTCTTAAACTAAGGTTGCATAATGTTCTATGATACTGGAGCAGTTCTCCTTTGTTTACATTTCCCCTATTACCCATAAAAATTAATAAAGTTGTATCCTGGGTAAAGTTACATTTAATAATTTTTTTCATAATATGAAACAAAGAACAACCAGGCATACAGTAATTTATTATTGAGTGTCCCGGATATTCAGCTGTTAACAAGTGTCCTAAGTCCTTACCGATCTCATCACAAAATAACACAATATCATTATTTAAAGTTTGTTTACACTGTTTATACGAACTATTAGTAGAAGGAATTATCAAATCAACACAGGGCTGCACTAAGGTGGTATTGCAAGTTGTCAATGAATGGTCCGGTGTGACATTGGTTGGTGTTTGACAATGCTCACAGTTGTTTTTTTGTGAGTTTACCAGCTCATTCATTGCCAACACATATTCCCTCATTAGGTCTTCAGAGGTATTATATTTGTTGGTCATTGAACTAAGTTTCTCCTGTAGATGGTCAAGTTCAGATTGCAAGGTCTCTGTGTCAATGTTGTACTTCCTAGTACTCTGCTCCAAATTATAAGAATACATGTCTAATTGTTTAATTAAATTCAACCTTTCTCTATTCAATTTAACGTTTTTGATAAAGAACTTTTGTCTTTTTACCATTTTTTGTGTTTTAACAATGTATTTATTAATTTTAATGTATTTTTTAAGTTTATTTTTACTGCTTACTACCCTCACTGATTTATATGATTTTGATTCATCATCAGCTGTCAAATCCATAGTGTATGTGGGGAATAAGAATTTAACTTGGGTTTGGATTATACCAGATAAACAAAATTTTCGGGATATGATGTCAGTGGTTGCCATGACTCATTAAACCTATAAAGTTTCAATTGCATAAGTACTTTAGATTTTATTGATATCTAAAATACCCCGATTTCGTCACTGACTCACTGACTCACTGATTCACTGACTCACTGACTCACTGATGATCATCAATATTCTAAGGGTCTTCCTGAAGTCCTAGAAAGCTGAAATTTGGTATGTAAGCTAGTAATAGTACACAAGCAATAAAAAAAACTCTAAAACTTGGAACTTTTACCCTCCAACCCCTTAAAATAGGGGATGAAAGTTTTTACGAGACTTCCGCAGATTTTGATGCTAGAATTCTGAAAATTGATATAGGGACTCCTTGTTATAAATAATAAAATACGTATTTCAGGATTTTCAGTAAATAAACCCACAACCCCCCAAAAAAAATTTTTTTTATTTCATAAGCATCAATATTCTAAGGTTCTTCCTGAAGTCCTAGAAAGCTGAAATTTGGTATGTAAGCTAGTAATAGTACACAAACAACAAAACAATTCTAAAACTTTGAACTTTTATCCTCCAACCCCTTAAACTAGGGGATGAAAGTTTGTACGAGACTTCCGCAGATATTGATGCTAGAGTTCTGAAAATTGATATAGGGACTCCTTGTTATAAATAATAAAATACGTATTTAAGGATTTTCAGTAAAAAACCCCCTAACCCCCCAAACAAAAAATGATTTTATTTCATAAGCATCAATATTCTAAGGTTCTTCCTGAAGTCCTAGAAAGCTGAAATTTGGTATGTAAGCTAGTAATAGTACATAAACAACAAAACAATTCTAAAACTTGGTACTTTTACCCTCCAATCCCTTAAACTAGGGGATGGAAGTTTGTACGAGACTTCCGCAAATTTTGATGCTAGAGTTCTGAAAATTGATATAGGGACTCCTTGTAATAAATAATAAAATACATATTTCAGGTTTTTTAGTAAAGAACCCCCCCAAAAAAAAATACTTCATAAGCAACTTTCAAAAAGATGTGAAATCCCACCAAAAACATTTTCATGTAAAATGTTGCCAAGACGAGACCACATATGGCTCGCACTGCCAAAAAGTTATCAGATCTCATGTAGAGCCAAGCCAAGCTTCTAACTCTACACGCCCTAACTTCACAAACTCTACATCTTAGTCAAAATATGTGGCTTGGCCGTTTCGCTACCATCACATGGGAGTAAGGTGAAAAATTTATTCACTGTTCATTACTTTTCTGTTATACAATAGTTTTTGTAGTAACGAAACGGCCAAGCCTCATATTTTGACTAAGGTGTAGAGTTTGTGAAGTTAGGGCGTGTAGAGTTAGAAGCTTGGAGTGATGACTGGTACCTACGACCACTGAGTTTGACCAAACTCAGTGGTCGTAGGTACCAGTCATCACTCCACTTTCCTCATCAATCTAGATTCTAGGGCATTGATCAGACAAAAAAATAATTTTCAAGCTTTTAGTTTTCATTTCGTTAGTTAATATTCCTCATTCCCTTTCAATATAGTGTACATTATTCTACTTGTCAAGCCCTAGCATTTGATGAGTTGTGGAAAAAAAAATGTAATTCGCCATTTTGTGGTGGCGGCCATCTTGGATTTGAAATTTGTAATAGTGTATAGTATTCTACTAGTCAAGCCTTTTCATTTGATACCCATATTGAGGGAGTTGTGACAAAATATGTAATCCGCCATTTTGTGGCGGCGGCCATCTTGGACCGATTTTCATCAAACATAGCTAAGAACACTCCCGACTAATTCACCTTACAAACAAAAAAAAACAAAATCAAAACCAGTTCATCCGTTCGGGAGCTACAATGCCACAGACAGACACACACAGACACGTCAAACTTATACTTATTATAAAACAAAAAAAAAACAAATCAAAATCGGTTCATCCGTTCGGGAGCTACGATGCCACAGACAGACACACACACAGACACGTCAAACTTATAACACCCCGTCGTTTTTGCGTTTTTTTTTAGTCTATATCTGTGGTTTTATGTAACTGCGTTTCAAAACTCTCGCAATCACCTTTAATATAAACTAGATGCGCCCCACGGCTTCACCCGTATAAGTCTCGATCCCGTAGGAATATCGGGATTAAAGTATCCTATGTCCTAATCCAGGTCATGTGTCATGTGCAAACATTCAAGTCCGTTCAGCCGTTCTACCGTGAGAACGTAACAAACAAACCCCTAACCCGGAATCCGGCATCACCACAAACATTATTAAAATGTCATCATGTTATGCTAATTAGATTCTATGCTACAATTAAAATACTATGACCAAGGGTTCCTAGTGGTCATCGTCACCATGTCATAAAAAAATAAGTTTAAATACTAAAACCTGACTACTGAAAAGGATGAAACAAGAAAGTACCTCCCCGTGGTCGCATGCCGCTGCAGCTTATTTATTTATTTATTTATTTATTTATTTGATTTACACGGCTTAACAAACCAATTACATAAATCAAAGTATATTAAGTACTAACATAAAACATAAACTAATAACAACAATTAAATACTATTATTCTCAGAAAAGTGTAGGCACATAACCATTAAATTGGCAAATTTATTAGCGAACAGATCGCAGTCCGGGTTGGCTTCCACGAGCTTATTTAGTGCGGTCAACACGCGCGGTACGGGAGACGCAGCACGGGCCACAGTCCGACACGAAGGCACGGCTAGCAGTCGATGTTTTCTGCCACAGAGATAATTATTCGGTGTGTAAAGTCGAATCAGCTCATTATGGATGTCAGGAGCATCCGTCATACCCTTCCATACTTTGAGCATAACGCCTACCTGGTCACATGCCCTTCTGGTCTCCAGCATATGATATCCCAGACATCCTAAGAGAAACTTGGTAGGATAGAGGTAGGGATAGTAACCGAGGGTTCTTCTGTAAAGAAAACGCAGGAATGCTTTTTGCACTTTTTCAAGAAGAAGTGCATACTTTGCTTCGTGCGGATTCCATACAGAAGAACTAGCTTCTAGCTTGGTTCGGACAAGTGTGCTGTATAAGAGCCTTATTACATGCTCGTTGCGAAAATCACGGGCATTCCGTAAAACAAACCCTAGCCTTTTAAAAGATTCTTTGGCAACTGTAGAAATATGATCATGAAAAGTAAGCTTCTGGTCAAATGTGACACCCAAGTCCTTCATGTTGGTTGATCTAGTTATTTTAGAACCATTTATTTTGTATTCGAAATTAATTGGGTGTCGCATTCGACCAAAAGTCATTACATAGCATTTGGAAGAATTGAACTCCATTTTATTTTGAACTCCCCATTCATGTATGGCATTTATATCATTTTGCATAGCTTCGCAATCCGATACAGTGTTGACTGCACTATAAAGTTTGAGGTCATCTGCATAAAGGAGACACTCTGCAAATTTTGCAATGGATGGTAAGTCATTTACCATGAGTAGAAATAGTAAAGGCCCGAGTATTGACCCCTGACTTACACCAGAGCGTGTATGGTAGAGACGAGATACGTAGATACCCAGCCTTACAAATTGCTGACGGTCACGGAGATAGTCAGCTAAAAGTCTAAGTAAATTTGGACAGAAACCAATGGCGCTGAGTTTCCGAAGCAAGATATCGTTATTAACTCTATCGAAAGCTTTACTAAAATCAAAATAAAGCACATCTACTTGTCGCTTCTTGTCAAGATGTTTTGATATGTACTCTGTAATTGTCAGCAGGTTGGTATCGACAGACCTCTTGCATCTAAAACCGTGCTGGCTGTTACTCAAATATTTTTCAACTTGGGAGTATATCAGTTTATGAAGAACATTTTCGAATATCTTGGCTGGAGATGACAATATAGCGATAGGTCGATAACTTTCAACAGCTGATTTATTGGCAGTCTTAGGTATGGGCGTCACTCGCGAGATTTTCCAATGGTATGGATATGGGTGATTATTTGAACATGTGCATATCACGCGGCCCTCCCCGAATAACTACTTAGTTAGATATAAAGTTATGTTTTTTTTAATTTCACGTAAAACATAGTTCCAGCACTATATACAGATGTACATAATATATTCCTATTGTTATAAACAACTAAGTTATGTTCATAAACGTTTCTCAAATCTCATCACCATTCGTGTCCCAATTTCCAAATTTTAGCAGTTCATGCTCTAAAAGTTATAAAAATACCCTAAAGATCGTATTTTTAAGAAGTAATTTAGATAGTACACAACATGCTTTACTAATTAGCAAAAATATACACATTAAAGAACACTTTTAGGTAATTTGTAACGACTTTGAAAATTGTCCCAACACTTTATACTCACTACCATTTGTTCACACAGTCGCAGGGTAACTTTTTTCTGTGTAGTGTATTGCTATCTGTAAAAGTAACTCGGCGGTCGCGCAGAATTCCGCGTCTCGACTCGTGCGGGTCACACGTCAAAAAGTGTTTTGGCGCCAACTCTAGCCTACCTTAATCGCCCAGAAATCGTGTTTGGCAAACAAAAATCTCCTTACCGTTCGAGTTTCCCCTGGTAAGTCTAATATTTTTATTTATCATTTTTATGTATTGTAATAGTCGCCATAGGACACTCTTTGGTTTGATTAAGTTCCCAATTTTTTAAGTTCAACAAAGAACGTATTATGTGAAAAAGTGTACAAATACCTAATTACCATTTATATAATTACCATTTTTCCCGTTCGTATTTTGGCGAACGGTAATGAGCAATTGAAAATGGTAATTAGTACCAGTTTAAGCGGACCTCTTATTATATTGAAACTCCTTACTCCGCTAGGCCAGCCCAAGGTCGAATCGAAATCGAAAAAAACTAATCGTTGTTTGTTAATAATGCAACAAAATAAACCTACATACTGACTACCACTAAATTAATTTTTTTTTTCAGAGTAAACATGCCTCGGAAAAAACAGCAATCGAAGGAGGAAACATTGGCTAAAGCCAAAATCGCACGCCGGAATCGATACGCTATAAAAAGTAATTTAAAAAAATTAAACCGACTTCAAAAAGAAATCAACTCAAAATTATGAAATAACTTTAATTTCGGAAGTCGGTGTCTTGGGATCTGTATTTTAGTTTTTTGCCACCGACTTCCGAAATTAAAGTTATTTATCATAATTTTGAGTTGATTTCTTTTTGAAGTCGGTTTAATTTTTTTAAATTACTTTTTATTTTGTAATTTTTAGTTTGTGCACTAGAATTTGACCAAGGTTTTGAGATGTTTTCCCTTTGACACTACACCCGTAGCTCGTATCAATACGCCAGGCCGTCACACTTACACGTATTAGTCCATATCTTGAAAATTACTGAACCGATTTTGATGAAACTTGCACTGTTCCCTAAGTTGAAGTAAATGTAAGCTAATACATAATAAAATGGTCACGATCCGATTAATAGTTGCTGTGAAATGCGTGGACAAACATACATACATACATACATACGTCTATGAAATTTTGTATATTTGTTTGGAAGCCTTAGTAGATTATCATATGTGAATATAATGCAATTCCAATAATATTACATACATACGTATTAGGGCTTCCAAACAAATATACAAAATTTCAAAGACGTATGTATGTATGTATGTATGTATGTATGTATGTATGTATGTTTGTCCACGCATATCTCCGGAACTATTAATCGGATCGTGATCATTTTTTTTTATTGGCTTACATTTTCTTCAACTTAGGGAACAGTGCAAGTTTCATCAAGATCGATTCAGTAATTTTCAAGATATGGACTAATACGTGTAAGTGTGACGGCCTGGCTTATTGATAAGAGCTACGGGTGTAGTGTCAAAGGGAAAACATCTCAAAACCTTGGTCAAATACTAGTGCAAAAACTAAAAATTACGAAATAAAAAGTAATTTAAAAAAATTAAACCGACTTCAAAAAGAAATTAACTCAAAATTATGAAATAACTTTAATTTCGGAAGTCGGTGGCATAAAACTAAAATACAGATTCTAAGACACCGACTTCCGAAATTAAAGTTATTTCATAATTTTGAGTTAATTTCTTTTTGAAGTCGGTTTAATTTTTTTAAATTACTTTTTTGTATTTTTCTGTTTATCATTGCCGATTGATGATTTTGCAGAAAATGATTTTATGATTTAGTACAGACGCCAGCACATCGAGCTACCCGTAACTGTCAAATTTTCTCAATAAACTTTGAACCTAATGTTTCAGCGATAAAGTTGAAAATCTATTAAAGAAATTTGACAGATTGCAGTAGCTTGATGTGTCTGTACATGAGCAGTTCCTGGTCATGAAAGTGAGACTCATAAATATTTTTTAAGTTTTTGTATAAGATTAGTTGATTTTATTTGAATTGCTAGACAGATAATGTTATTGATTTTTTTGAAAACCGGTTGATTTATGAGTTTTTTTTATTTTATTCAATCACGTCGCTAAATAGCTAAGTTTGATGTCATTTATTGTCACCTAAATAATTAATAAATATGTGATTCAAGTATATTGTTCATTTTATTTCTAATTACCAATCACGAAGCATAATTACCATTTTTTAAATGCTAATTACCGTACGTTTCATATCTCATCACCGTTCGACGAAAATTTTCAGCTGTAAATTCAGACCTATAGAGCAGTTCAAATACTGTGCGTTTGATTTATTTAGTTAATCTACACTATAAACTTTAGGTTGAATCCATAAAAGTTCTAATTGAAAGCATTATTTGACCTTAATTTACGAATCCTGAATATGCCTATCTTCAAATATTCACCCATATATGCCTGTCTTTAATGACAAATTAAAAATGTGACATAGAGGAGCGCAAAATAGTTCTTTGAATTGTTTCAAAATATAAGGCGGAATACTGTCAGGTCCTATGGAACTTCTGAGTTTTAATTTGTCGATACCGTACTGCACATCATCAAGAGTAAATTGGAAAATATTTATGTAATTACTGTTGCAATTGGTTTTATGATTATTAACACATGCTGGATTTAATTGTGGTATTTCGGGTAGAAACATGCTTGCAAAGAATTTAGCAAAAGCTTCAGCAGCTGCTGCTCCTGAGAAACAGTCGCCACTATAGCTAACGCTAGTCTCAAAACCTCCTTTAGATCGTAAGCTGTTAACATGTCGCCAAAATTCCAGTGGGTTGTTTTTTATATTATTTTCTATGCGCCTCATATACAAACTGTAAGCTTCTGCAGTACGATTCTTTAAGGAGTTTCTGAGGCCCGCAAAAATATTGTAATCATCACTGCAATTGGTACGCTGGGCTGGATTGGGCTTGGTATAATATCTGTATATATATTATCTAGGCATGTGGCACTAGTAGGGGTTATTCTTGTGGGCTCCAAAAACAGGTTTAGAAGATTGTAGGACTGAAACAGACTTAAAATTTTACTACAAGAACCTGAGTTTTCTAATAAATTGACATTAAAATCACCGCAAATGATAATGGATTTGTTTGAGTTACAAATCCTGTGTAACACTTCATCCATTACCTTTTCAAAGCAGTCATACAATCCTGAAGGGGGTCTATACACACTTAATACAATAGAGTGCTCCAATTCTACACAGGCAATTTCAACCGTACGCTCAACTGATAGGCTCACAATATCTATACGATCTTTAAATTTGAGCTGGTTACTTACTAAAATTAATGAGCCACCATGTATAGCATTTGTTCTGCTAAACGAACTACCAACCTGGTGATTATTAAAATTGAACAAGAACTGGTGGCTTTTCAGCCAATGTTCTGTTATACAAAGTATGTCAATACTATTAAAATTCATAAATAATTCTACTTCTAATTCTTTGTTCATAAATCCTTGAATATTTTGATGCACTAGGTTGATACTATTGACTGATTTCAAGCTTTTTTTGCGTACATTATAGCTAGAGGTTGCCTCTATTGTCTTAATTTCTAATTTAAATTATTAGCAATGTCATTAATAGTGACCAAATTATTGGCAGAATTATTTATAATGTCATTGCATTGCTCAAAAGAAGCAAGTTGTTTAGCCAAATTTTTGGCTGTAATAGAAAAAAAATAAGATAGCGACACAGCTATCTGTCTTTTATAATAGTCAGAAAGATAGTACATAACAATGTTATATCTATCTTTTGTCAAATAGAAATTATTACTAACATAATTGTTAATATCAACTAAATGGAACATGTTATTATTAAATGTCAAGTTATGCATTGTCATATTCAATTCAAATCTTAAGCTATTTTCTTCCTGTGGCAAACTGTTACTATAAGGGAATGTAAACAATACAACTTTTCTTAAACTAAGGTTGCATAATGTTCTATGATACTGGAGCAGTTCTCCTTTGTTTACATTTCCCCTATTACCCATAAAAATTAATAAAGTTGTATCCTGGGTAAAGTTACATTTAATAATTTTTTTCATAATATGAAACAAAGAACAACCAGGCATACAGTAATTTATTATTGAGTGTCCCGGATATTCAGCTGTTAACAAGTGTCCTAAGTCCTTACCGATCTCATCACAAAATAACACAATATCATTATTTAAAGTTTGTTTACACTGTTTATACGAACTATTAGTAGAAGGAATTATCAAATCAACACAGGGCTGCACTAAGGTGGTATTGCAAGTTGTCAATGAATGGTCCGGTGTGACATTGGTTGGTGTTTGACAATGCTCACAGTTGTTTTTTTGTGAGTTTACCAGCTCATTCATTGCCAACACATATTCCCTCATTAGGTCTTCAGAGGTATTATATTTGTTGGTCATTGAACTAAGTTTCTCCTGTAGATGGTCAAGTTCAGATTGCAAGGTCTCTGTGTCAATGTTGTACTTCCTAGTACTCTGCTCCAAATTATAAGAATACATGTCTAATTGTTTAATTAAATTCAACCTTTCTCTATTCAATTTAACGTTTTTGATAAAGAACTTTTGTCTTTTTACCATTTTTTGTGTTTTAACAATGTATTTATTAATTTTAATGTATTTTTTAAGTTTATTTTTACTGCTTACTACCCTCACTGATTTATATGATTTTGATTCATCATCAGCTGTCAAATCCATAGTGTATGTGGGGAATAAGAATTTAACTTGGGTTTGGATTATACCAGATAAACAAAATTTTCGGGATATGATGTCAGTGGTTGCCATGACTCATTAAACCTATAAAGTTTCAATTGCATAAGTACTTTAGATTTTATTGATATCTAAAATACCCCGATTTCGTCACTGACTCACTGACTCACTGATTCACTGACTCACTGACTCACTGATGATCATCAATATTCTAAGGGTCTTCCTGAAGTCCTAGAAAGCTGAAATTTGGTATGTAAGCTAGTAATAGTACACAAGCAATAAAAAAAACTCTAAAACTTGGAACTTTTACCCTCCAACCCCTTAAAATAGGGGATGAAAGTTTTTACGAGACTTCCGCAGATTTTGATGCTAGAATTCTGAAAATTGATATAGGGACTCCTTGTTATAAATAATAAAATACGTATTTCAGGATTTTCAGTAAATAAACCCACAACCCCCCAAAAAAAATTTTTTTTATTTCATAAGCATCAATATTCTAAGGTTCTTCCTGAAGTCCTAGAAAGCTGAAATTTGGTATGTAAGCTAGTAATAGTACACAAACAACAAAACAATTCTAAAACTTTGAACTTTTATCCTCCAACCCCTTAAACTAGGGGATGAAAGTTTGTACGAGACTTCCGCAGATATTGATGCTAGAGTTCTGAAAATTGATATAGGGACTCCTTGTTATAAATAATAAAATACGTATTTAAGGATTTTCAGTAAAAAACCCCCTAACCCCCCAAACAAAAAATGATTTTATTTCATAAGCATCAATATTCTAAGGTTCTTCCTGAAGTCCTAGAAAGCTGAAATTTGGTATGTAAGCTAGTAATAGTACATAAACAACAAAACAATTCTAAAACTTGGTACTTTTACCCTCCAATCCCTTAAACTAGGGGATGGAAGTTTGTACGAGACTTCCGCAAATTTTGATGCTAGAGTTCTGAAAATTGATATAGGGACTCCTTGTAATAAATAATAAAATACATATTTCAGGTTTTTTAGTAAAGAACCCCCCCAAAAAAAAATACTTCATAAGCAACTTTCAAAAAGATGTGAAATCCCACCAAAAACATTTTCATGTAAAATGTTGCCAAGACGAGACCACATATGGCTCGCACTGCCAAAAAGTTATCAGATCTCATGTAGAGCCAAGCCAAGCTTCTAACTCTACACGCCCTAACTTCACAAACTCTACATCTTAGTCAAAATATGTGGCTTGGCCGTTTCGCTACCATCACATGGGAGTAAGGTGAAAAATTTATTCACTGTTCATTACTTTTCTGTTATACAATAGTTTTTGTAGTAACGAAACGGCCAAGCCTCATATTTTGACTAAGGTGTAGAGTTTGTGAAGTTAGGGCGTGTAGAGTTAGAAGCTTGGAGTGATGACTGGTACCTACGACCACTGAGTTTGACCAAACTCAGTGGTCGTAGGTACCAGTCATCACTCCACTTTCCTCATCAATCTAGATTCTAGGGCATTGATCAGACAAAAAAATAATTTTCAAGCTTTTAGTTTTCATTTCGTTAGTTAATATTCCTCATTCCCTTTCAATATAGTGTACATTATTCTACTTGTCAAGCCCTAGCATTTGATGAGTTGTGGAAAAAAAAATGTAATTCGCCATTTTGTGGTGGCGGCCATCTTGGATTTGAAATTTGTAATAGTGTATAGTATTCTACTAGTCAAGCCTTTTCATTTGATACCCATATTGAGGGAGTTGTGACAAAATATGTAATCCGCCATTTTGTGGCGGCGGCCATCTTGGACCGATTTTCATCAAACATAGCTAAGAACACTCCCGACTAATTCACCTTACAAACAAAAAAAAACAAAATCAAAACCAGTTCATCCGTTCGGGAGCTACAATGCCACAGACAGACACACACAGACACGTCAAACTTATACTTATTATAAAACAAAAAAAAAACAAATCAAAATCGGTTCATCCGTTCGGGAGCTACGATGCCACAGACAGACACACACACAGACACGTCAAACTTATAACACCCCGTCGTTTTTGCGTTTTTTTTTAGTCTATATCTGTGGTTTTATGTAACTGCGTTTCAAAACTCTCGCAATCACCTTTAATATAAACTAGATGCGCCCCACGGCTTCACCCGTATAAGTCTCGATCCCGTAGGAATATCGGGATTAAAGTATCCTATGTCCTAATCCAGGTCATGTGTCATGTGCAAACATTCAAGTCCGTTCAGCCGTTCTACCGTGAGAACGTAACAAACAAACCCCTAACCCGGAATCCGGCATCACCACAAACATTATTAAAATGTCATCATGTTATGCTAATTAGATTCTATGCTACAATTAAAATACTATGACCAAGGGTTCCTAGTGGTCATCGTCACCATGTCATAAAAAAATAAGTTTAAATACTAAAACCTGACTACTGAAAAGGATGAAACAAGAAAGTACCTCCCCGTGGTCGCATGCCGCTGCAGCTTATTTATTTATTTATTTATTTATTTATTTGATTTACACGGCTTAACAAACCAATTACATAAATCAAAGTATATTAAGTACTAACATAAAACATAAACTAATAACAACAATTAAATACTATTATTCTCAGAAAAGTGTAGGCACATAACCATTAAATTGGCAAATTTATTAGCGAACAGATCGCAGTCCGGGTTGGCTTCCACGAGCTTATTTAGTGCGGTCAACACGCGCGGTACGGGAGACGCAGCACGGGCCACAGTCCGACACGAAGGCACGGCTAGCAGTCGATGTTTTCTGCCACAGAGATAATTATTCGGTGTGTAAAGTCGAATCAGCTCATTATGGATGTCAGGAGCATCCGTCATACCCTTCCATACTTTGAGCATAACGCCTACCTGGTCACATGCCCTTCTGGTCTCCAGCATATGATATCCCAGACATCCTAAGAGAAACTTGGTAGGATAGAGGTAGGGATAGTAACCGAGGGTTCTTCTGTAAAGAAAACGCAGGAATGCTTTTTGCACTTTTTCAAGAAGAAGTGCATACTTTGCTTCGTGCGGATTCCATACAGAAGAACTAGCTTCTAGCTTGGTTCGGACAAGTGTGCTGTATAAGAGCCTTATTACATGCTCGTTGCGAAAATCACGGGCATTCCGTAAAACAAACCCTAGCCTTTTAAAAGATTCTTTGGCAACTGTAGAAATATGATCATGAAAAGTAAGCTTCTGGTCAAATGTGACACCCAAGTCCTTCATGTTGGTTGATCTAGTTATTTTAGAACCATTTATTTTGTATTCGAAATTAATTGGGTGTCGCATTCGACCAAAAGTCATTACATAGCATTTGGAAGAATTGAACTCCATTTTATTTTGAACTCCCCATTCATGTATGGCATTTATATCATTTTGCATAGCTTCGCAATCCGATACAGTGTTGACTGCACTATAAAGTTTGAGGTCATCTGCATAAAGGAGACACTCTGCAAATTTTGCAATGGATGGTAAGTCATTTACCATGAGTAGAAATAGTAAAGGCCCGAGTATTGACCCCTGACTTACACCAGAGCGTGTATGGTAGAGACGAGATACGTAGATACCCAGCCTTACAAATTGCTGACGGTCACGGAGATAGTCAGCTAAAAGTCTAAGTAAATTTGGACAGAAACCAATGGCGCTGAGTTTCCGAAGCAAGATATCGTTATTAACTCTATCGAAAGCTTTACTAAAATCAAAATAAAGCACATCTACTTGTCGCTTCTTGTCAAGATGTTTTGATATGTACTCTGTAATTGTCAGCAGGTTGGTATCGACAGACCTCTTGCATCTAAAACCGTGCTGGCTGTTACTCAAATATTTTTCAACTTGGGAGTATATCAGTTTATGAAGAACATTTTCGAATATCTTGGCTGGAGATGACAATATAGCGATAGGTCGATAACTTTCAACAGCTGATTTATTGGCAGTCTTAGGTATGGGCGTCACTCGCGAGATTTTCCAATGGTATGGATATATGCCTGTCTTTAATGACAAATTAAAAATGTGACATAGAGGAGCGCAAAATAGTTCTTTGAATTGTTTCAAAATATAAGGCGGAATACTGTCAGGTCCTATGGAACTTCTGAGTTTTAATTTGTCGATACCGTACTGCACATCATCAAGAGTAAATTGGAAAATATTTATGTAATTACTGTTGCAATTGGTTTTATGATTATTAACACATGCTGGATTTAATTGTGGTATTTCGGGTAGAAACATGCTTGCAAAGAATTTAGCAAAAGCTTCAGCAGCTGCTGCTCCTGAGAAACAGTCGCCACTATAGCTAACGCTAGTCTCAAAACCTCCTTTAGATCGTAAGCTGTTAACATGTCGCCAAAATTCCAGTGGGTTGTTTTTTATATTATTTTCTATGCGCCTCATATACAAACTGTAAGCTTCTGCAGTACGATTCTTTAAGGAGTTTCTGAGGCCCGCAAAAATATTGTAATCATCACTGCAATTGGTACGCTTCCAGCTTGCATGTAGTTTTAGTTTTAGTTTGATATCATTAATTATATCTGAAGTAAACCAAACTGGATATCGTTTGCAAGTGGATTTGCCACGATGTTTTTTAGGCATGCAGTCATCAAATATTTTGTAGATGTTACTATAAAATGTACTTACAGCATCTCCAACGTCACATGTCTGTAAAACGGGTTCCCAAGAAATTTCGGATAGGGATAGATAAAGACGTTCGAAATCACATTTGTTAAAATTCCAGTCTTTAGCTGGATCTATGTTACTCGACTCAATAACATCCGATCTATGAGCTGATTCGACCTTTATCTCAATGTTTAGCGGAGGATGATACGCGTCGGGCGGCACAAGTCCATCAACACTATTAACTATCGCTTCTTGGATGCCATCTCGGACTAATATTATATCTAACATTCCTCCGTGGCTATTCAGAATTACATTTTTATCAACAAGAGCACAAAAAGATACAAAATAGCAAAAATAATTTTTAACACAAGTTGAAGCACTATTAAGATTAATGTCACCCATAATAGTTATCGATCCCTTAAAACTATGCACAAAACTTTCAACCTTACAGAACCAACGCATATATTCTTCATCACTGGCACTAGGCTTTATGTACACTACACATACGAGAAATGGATGACCACGCCAGGTAAAAGATGCCCACAGATCTTCCCCACAGTCAGTCTCGTACTCCTGTTTTCTGCGTAGTGCAATAGGTGGTCGCGCCGCGAGCAAGACGCCTCCACACGGCGTATTTCTGTCACGACGCAGAACACTCCAGTCACTACTTTCAAGTTCAGGATCCTGAACGGAAGAGTCCAAGAATGTTTCGGAAACGGCGACGAGATTGTAGTTTGAGATGGCGAGGTTGTTACGCCACATTGAAAGTTTGGTTTTTAGACCTCGAACATTCTGGTAGAAAGCGTTGATGCGACTAACTTTATTGCCTTGCATCTCTGGGGGCACGAAAGGACTGCAGTTGACTAGGCGCTACTATTGCACTGTTAGTGGGTCGAGTGGGACGGACTGTTTTCCTGTAGTTTATCCAGGGTTTAATTCTAGCATTGACTGGCCAGACGTTAATGGAGAAACACTGGTCGTAAAGATGAACGGGGATGCCGATTTTATAGGACTTATAATCTCCACGGGGTACAATCTCTTCTATCGTGGCCGTCGGACATAGTTGTTTGAGATACTGGCGTACCTCATCTACACCTGAAGCCATGTTCCATAGGTGGATGTATTTACGGGCCTCCATAGCTTTCAAGCTAATGACGGTAGGATCAGCAGTTCCACACAGCGAGGCGTTACGCCGGTTGTTTCGTTTCTTCACTACAGTCCATTCCTCATTATTAATTTCTGTAGTTCCTATCAATTCTATATCATTATTCTGTTCACTGTTATCAATTGCTTGACTTTGGTGGTTCACTGTTTCTGATGCATCTATTGCTTGGTGTTTAGATGTATCAGGCTGGGTGTTCGTTAGGTTGGATTGGAGACATGAGATGGTAGGTGGTTCTTTTTCTTGAATTTTTACACTCTGAACTTTTTTTATCTGCTGTGTGGTAGGAACAGTTAGTGGGCGACTTGTAGGCTCGGGTTGCAGCGCGCTGTACTAACATACATATATTGTGTGGGTTTTTTTTTATCTGTGTTTCTATTATAGTTTTCTATTATAAAGAATTTATGTACCTAACGAGACTAAAACAGATAAATTCATATGGAAGTCGGGGGACGTTCTGTGGAACACCTTCTATTCTAAGAGGTCCCCCGACTTCCATATGAATTTATCTGTTTTAGTCTCGTTACATAAATTCTTTAAGTCCCCCGGTTTTTAATTTTTTTTTGTCCTTTTCCAATTACCTACATTTAACCGTCGTGGGTTTTTTCAAAATATTTAATTTCACCACCATCATATTTCATTTCAAAGTTCAATACTTTAGGCAAGAACGCGTGTTGTTTAACACCACACAACACAAACATTATTTCAACATTATTTCTTTTTCAGTATTATGGGCTACGGCACTCCCTCCAACACCAGGGGCTCGTACTACTGTCAGACACTTGGCGAGGCGCCCTTCGCTGCCGGTGTCAAGGGGCTGACGTACAAAGAAACCTCGATTGGGAGGTTCGCCACCAATACTGCCAAAGATGCATTGTTTTTTGGGTGATGGTGCTGTGTTATTCTTATAACCCGCTTTAGTATCACCTACCGATGATTTGATGCCTCTTGGAATACAGAATGCTGCACCCTTATTGCGTAACACACTATGAATCACAATCTGAATCATTTTGAAGTATTACTTATCTATTTGTTACTTATTAATATAGGAAAATGCAAGTTTTAATGTCTGTTGATTCAATGATCCTGAATATATTATTATTTATGTGCCCTGGGGGTGATTGGGAACAACCTAATAACATTTTCAAAAATAAAATAATCATCGTAGATGATTTTTTCTGCATTTCAAAATTCTCGCAATCACCTTTTTTTATCACTATGATGCGCCCCTCGGTTTCACCCGCATAAATCTCGATCCCGTAAGACTATCGGATTAAAGTATCCTATGTCCTAATGCAGGTCAAGGTCTACCCATGTGCAAAATTTCATCCAAATCCGTTCAGCCGGTAACAAACAAACCCCTAAACCGGAATCCGGCATGACCCTGCAATGACCACAAACATTATAAAAATGTCATGTTATTATGCTAATTAGATTCTATGCTACAATTAAAATGCTACAAGGCTTCTCGTGGCCATCGTAATCATGGCCTATAAATAATCATGTCTGCGTCATCAGACAGTTGATTATAAGAATAGTTCCATAAATAGTGAACTCTGCAAAATCTTCCCATTAAGCTAAAAAGCTTAATTTTGAGTTGTTTTAGTTATTTGTTATTTTTAAAGATCTTTCTAGAAATCAAATTTCCCCTCAGCAAGAATTAGAATCAGAACAGAATATTTATTTGTGAAACATAGACATTTACATAAGGACGCTATGTTTTGCCGTGAAGGCGTACAAATATAAAAAAAATAAAAGCTAACAATTATTATTATTTGATGAATTTTTATATCTCGGGACCATGGGGTCCCGGTCCTTTGGAAGGCGTACGAGGGGCCGAAGCCAACTCGCAGAGGCCCCTTTGGAAATTTTAATAAAATAAAATGCGGCACCAACCGACGATTATCCCTGTAACATGCGCTATGCAAGTGCACCCAAGGATAACCCCCGGTAGGTGTAGGACTATTGAAGGAAATAAAAAATTTGGACTATGGGTTTGGGTGGCTAAAGTGGACTGGTTACCAAGAACTATGGAACAACTATGACCCCTGCCTGATCAATGTTTTTATATTTACATTATTATTATCAGCCATTTCTGTCCCACTGCAGGGCAAAGGCCTCCCTTCCTTAAAGCAAACAATAAAACAAAAAAAAAAACTAACAGAAAAATACAAAATTAAATACTTAGATACCTACTTACAAGAAAAAAAAACTATTTTAAAATTAATTAAATATCTTAATAAAATCTACTATTAAAGTTAACCTAAAAATAGAAACAGATTTCTTAAAAAATAGGCAAGGTAACAGAAATTCTTTTGTTTTTTCCTGATATTTTTTAAGACTTGCTAATGGACGGAGTGGACCCGCCAGAAAGCACACTTCAAAAAGTCTCCTTTACTTTAAAATCATGTAATTCTAGTAAAATAAACAAACGCAGTTGTCATTTATTTCAATTGAATTATTTACTTATTATTAATGTTTTATAAAAATACAAAAAAAATAAAAATAAAAAAAAAACAGTATACATAGGTATTATTTTACTTACTATAATTATCTTACATATTTATTTTTAGTATCGTTATCGTTTTTAAAATAGTTTTAGTTTATTAGATACTAGAGATTCAGAAGATGTACAAATTCAATATAATAACATTCATCATGCTATCAAAACTGCTAGTCAAAAGATCAAGAGCTACACCAAAAAACAAAAGAAGCTCACACACAATACAATTCGTCTGATCGAGAAACGACAAACAATGCCTTATCAATGTTTAGATTATAGAGAGCTCGACTGCAAAGTTAAGAGAAGCATACGAAGGGACATCCGAAAATACAACACAGAACTTGTGCAGTCTGCTCTAACAAACAACCGCTCCCTCAGATCAGCCATGCGCGGTATGGAAGTGGGCAGATCTACAATCACTCACATAAAGGACAGCAATGGTGTGAAACAAGGAGATAGGGCCACAATAATTGAAATATGTACACAATACTATAAATCCTTGTATTCCGACACTAAAACCTCTCAGCACACAGCTGAAGCGTATGCATGCCCAGACTATATTCCGATAATAACTGGCTACGAAGTCCACCAAGCACTTAGCAGCTTGAAATATAATAGAAGTCCTGGTGAAGACGGTATCACTACTGAATCACTTCGAGTTGGAAAACCTACCTTACTACCTCACTTAAGCAACCTTTTCAACTCAATTCTTAAAACAGCCATGTTTCCGAGTAAATTCTGCCATTCCAATATAATCTTACTGCACAAGAAGGGAGATAAATCTGATATTGGGAATTATCGCCCTATCAGCTTGGTCTCACATCTTTACAAAGTTTTCGTCAAAATTATTGAAAACCGTATATCAGGCACATTGGATCTCCACCAACCTCCCGAACAGGCTGGATTTCGTCGAGGCCTTTCGACTACAGACCATCTACAGTCTCTAAACCAGGTGATTGAAAAACATCAAGAGTTTAATCTACCATTATACCTGGCGTTTGTGGATTACTCGAAGGCTTTCGACAGCCTAACACACGAAGCCATATTCTCGGCACTCAAAAAACACGAAATAGATCCCGTTTATATACACCTGTTACAAAAAATATATCATAATAGTACAGCAGCCATTCGTATAAATACCACCGGGCCATCCTTTCCAATTCAACGAGGAGTCAAGCAAGGTGACCCGCTGTCTCCCAAACTCTTTACAGCTACGCTAGAAGAGGTTTTCCAGACATTAAATCCGCTCTGGCAGGACAAGGGTATTGTCGTCGGGGAAAGGAGATTGACCAATCTACGTTTCGCCGACGACATTGTCCTTTTTTCTTCTTCAGCAGCTGAGCTAGGTCAAATGCTCGAACAACTGAGCCACGCCAGTCTTCAAGTCGGACTTACGATGAACATGTCGAAAACAAAGCTGATGACGAACAGCACCGAACGCAACGTAGAAACTGGGGGTGTGCGGGTTGAATATGTCCATGAGTACATTTACCTCGGCCAACTAGTATCCTTCCAGGCGAGACAGGACAAAGAAGTCGCTCGCCGCACAGAAAACGCCTGGAAGAACTATTGGTCGATGAAACATCTCATGAAAGGACCTCTCCCGCTTTCACTAAAACGAAAGCTCATGGACATATGCATTCTTCCCACCCTCACCTACGGAGCGCAAACATGGTCTCTTACAAAGCGTCAAAAGTCCGCACTTGGAGTCTGCCAACGGGCTATGGAACGAAGTATACTAGGTGTCAAACTCACAGACCGCATTAAGAACTCTATACTTCGTTCCAAAACACAAATAGCGGACGCTGGCCGCACAGCTGCTGGACTAAAGTGGAACTGGGCTGGCCATATCTGTCGCATGTCGGAGCAGCAATATGCAAAAGCCACCACTCAGTGGATCCCCAATGGCAGGAAACGACTGCGCGGCAGGCCCAGAAAGAGATGGCGGGATGAGCTGGACTCCTTCTTAAAGGATTGGCCGACAATCGCAGTAGACCGAGAAAAGTGGAAAGAGGGAAGGGAGGCCTTTGCCCTGCAGTGGGACAACACAGGCTCATAATAATAATAAAATAATCGTTATCGGGCTCAGTGCGGGTTGGTAGATGTCACATGTCTTCGAATTTTTGGTTCTAGGATATGCCGGTTTTCTCACGATGTTTGCCTTCACCATTTTGAGAGCAGTGGTGAGAAAATTATTTACACAAAGTACCTGCCTGGGTTCGAACCAACGACCTACACTTCGTAAGTCGGCGCCGTTACCACTGAGCCACCATACAGACTATACTTTTCAATTTCCTTTACTATAAAATGGAAAACAGCCTATACTTACATCTTCATAAAGATCTTCAGCTGCTAAGACAGTTCACCAGTTTTGAGAAAGCGGAGCTGCGCACAGCCGCTAGTTAACATCAATCTCCTTGCATGTTGGGGTCGGCTTCTAGTCTAACCGGATGCAGCTGGATACCAGTATTTTACATAGAGCGACTGCCTATCTGACCTCCACAACCCAGTTACTGGATAACATGATATCCTTTGACAAGACTTTCTACCCGTAACGACTGTCAAAGATCTACGAATGCCAGCCGGGACCAAGAGGCACGCAGGGGTCTCAGCATCCACGAACCAACCAATCGTTGAAAATCGACCGAATCATAAAATTAGCAATATTTACATAAACTGTTTATCTACCGCGTTAGTTGTCATTCAAGTTCAAGATACTTATTAATACGTTGATGGGTATCTTCCGGTCAGTCCGACCCGCGCTGTCCGAGAGACCAGCTGTGCTCTCAAAGTGACCTTAAACCTACTGATATTTAATTCTGAAGACAGAAGTCGTAAGTAAAAAAGGCTCTATAACACACTTTTAACTATGCATAGGGTTTCTGTGTCATGGAGTAAGGACAGCAATTCCCGTATTTTTAGAACGGTCTTAGTATTAGCCAGTCAAAATATTTTGATAAACCAGAGGTTGGTTTTTCTAAATGTTTTACTAGTTTTTGACGTTGATTGGCGCTGAGATATAATTTCTTTTGAAGATTTTGAGTTTATATTTAAGGGAATTGGCTTCGTAAGCTTTTCTTTTCGAAAGTTTAATCAATATTTTTCAGTTAATTGAGACTCATCAGTCATCACTCAGCGGTCAACGCTTTCTTTTTGACGATATCGAGAGTGTGAAATTAGATTACACGCGTAAAACTTCTCTTACTTACTACTATATCATTATCGACTTCGATTACACAAGGTGGGAAACACAGTGCTTGATTCTGAACAAAAAAAAACTGGCCAAGTGCAAGTCGGACCGCACACGAAGGGTTCCGTACCACAAGGCAAAAACACCGAAAAAAAACACGTTTGTTGTATGGGAGCCCACTTGAAATATTTATTTTAATTTTATTATTAAAGTAAAAATACAACTGAGTATTTTGTGAATATTTCAAGTGCCTACCTGTTGCCATTATTGATATCGAGCAAAAAAGGGCAAAAAAATCGCGTTTGTTGTATCGGAGTCGGAGCCCCCTTAAATATTTATTTTATTTTGTATTTAGTATTTGTTGTTATAGCGGCAACAGAAATACATAATTCGTGAAAATTTCAACTGTCTTGCTATCGCGGCTCTTGAGATACAGCCTGGTGACAGACAGACGGACGGACAGACAGCGAAGTCTTAGTAATAGGGTCCCGTTTTTACCCTTTGGGTACGGAACCCTAAAAACTGACAAACAACGCAGGGGGCGTTGTACGACAATTTTATTTTTGAAATCTCTTCCATACATTTTGACCGTGTACCTAGATATTGCACTTTTGTGGGAAACAACAGACGTAAATTATCAACGCTTCCAGGACTCCAGAATCATGTACTAAATCCATGGTAACATGTTGTGCGTCGATATTCCTGCCAGTCTGTATTACTTTTTGTGTTGCTAAATATTTATATCGCATCTTTTACAAACACTTGAACTGAATACTAATTTTTTTTTTGTCTGAATGCTTCTTTATCTTTGTAAGTATTCCATCTATTAAGTAGGTATCAGCATAATCAACCTATAATGTTCCCACTGCTGGGACACAGGCCTTCTCTCTTCGAGAGGTTGTAACGAATGATGTAATGTACCACGCGAGCCTTTTGCGGGTTGTCACATGTCTCCAAATTTTTGTTGCTAGGACATACCGGTTTCATCACGATGTTTCCCTTCACTGTTGTACTCTTATCTAAAATTCAACGTTAAGTTTCCTAATTATTTAATATATGTTAAAATCGAATTTACCATGAGTGTAAAACTTTCATGTGGTTAATTAGTGACTTGCCCAGCTACCGGTAGAGTTTTAGGTTCGATTCCCAGGTAAGGTTTAGCGTATAAGTGTATAATGGGAGTTTCAATAGAACACAAGCTTGTTCTGTTGTTCAGGAAATGAGACGATGCGGAAAATAAGAACATGATGCGTAATTACTTGCATTCTCGTATAAGTATTGTGTATCGTTAACATACGTACTAGCATTGCATTATAATTGTAATGACGACATAATTATGGAAATGTAGTTGTCCTAACTCAACTCAGCTAAAAAATTTGAAAAATGAGATAGGACTTTTAGTCATGCGAGGGACGATCTAACTGACATCGGGGAAAGAAAACAACGTGAGAAAGCTTCGCATTGTAATTAAGTATAAATGTCCCTAAATAAACAGAAAAAAAAAAAAAAAATTAGGTAAGTAATATAAGTCTGAAATCAAAAAGGGGCCCGTGGCTAAATAATAACAGCCGCACAGGTCGATCGATCAGGTTAAGCTACTCGTGCCGCGGTTGGTCTGTGGATGGGTGACCATCTTTACATACCGTGACCCCTCCGTGCCTCTGAAAGCACGTTAAGCCGTTGGTCCCGGCTGTCATTCGTGGATCTTTGACAGTCGTTACGGGTAGTCAGAAGCCCGAAAGTCTGACAACCAGTCTTACCAAGTGGTATCGTATTACCCAGTAACTGGGTTGTGGAGGTCAGATAGGCAGTAGCTCCATGTAAAATACTGGTATTCAGCTGCATCCGGTTAGACTGGAAGCCGACCCCAACATAGTTGGGAAAAGGCTAGGCAGATGATGAAGTCTGAAATCAAAAATTCGCCTTGAGCAAGGGTGATGATACCTTCTGTGTATGAGTAGATGCCTGTACCCTGCAGTGGGACAATAGAAGCTGGTATAACTTCTGTGTATGAGTAGATGCCTGTACCCTGCAGTGGGACAATAGAAGCTGGTATAACTTCTGTGTATGAGTAGATGCCTGTACCCTGCAGTGGGACAATAGAAGCTGGTATAACTTCTGTGTATGAGTAGATGCCTGTACCCTGCAGTGGGACAATAGAAGCTGGTATAACTTCTGTGTATGAGTAGATGCCTGTACCCTGCAGTGGGACAATAGAAGCTGGTATAACTTCTGTGTATGAGTAGATGCCTGTACCCTGCAGTGGGACAATAGAAGCTGGTATAACTTCTGTGTATGAGTAGATGCCTGTACCCTGCAGTGGGACAATAGAAGCTGGTATAACTTCTGTGTATGAGTAGATGCCTGTACCCTGCAGTGGGACAATAGAAGCTGGTATAACTTCTGTGTATGAGTAGATGCCTGTACCCTGCAGTGGGACAATAGTAGGCTGGTATAACTTCTGGAGGTACATAATTAAAATAAGTGCTTAGTCACGTTATATTAGGTAGGTACACATTAAACACACCAAATTAAACATAGACCAAATTTTCGTTATTATAGGCCCGGTCACTCAAATTTTAATGAATTTTTATCCACTTATGAGAACCAACTTCTGCAAAAGAAGAGGACTATCATTTTCGGTGACACAAATATCGACCTGCTGAGCACCGACAGTACTACTAGACGATACAGTGCCTTGATAGCGGAATCTGGCTATAAAATGATCAACAAAATAGATCCAGAATATTGTACCCGTGAATCAACAGCCACAAAAACCATTATAGACCACGTTGCTACAAACTTGAAGCAAAAAAATTTCCACATGGCTATAATCGAGTCATCTTTGTCAGATCACAAGAATATCTACATGGAACTGAAACGAGTAATACCTCCGCAGAAACAAAAAATACAGTTCGAGGTCACAGATTATGAGAAATTGTACGCAACGATTGCATTGCCAAACTCTGATGATAAGTTCAATGACTATTACAGCTTAGATGAGCGTATAAAAAAAGCCATTAACGAAACCAAAATAGAGAAGTACAAAGTATTAAATCAGCCACAAAACGACTGGATTAACAGACAAATAGTTCATGGAATTAATGAAAGGAATATCTTATGGAGCGAACTAAAACATGACCCGAAAAACAGCAACCTAGAAACAAAATTTAAAGCCAAGAGAGACAATGTAGCAAGCTTAATCAAGAGTACAAAAGAGAGATATTTCTATGGAGAATTCAAAAAATGTGAAAAGAAACCTAAAAAAATGTGGACATTAATAAATACCCTCACAAATAATAACATTGTTCCTAGTCGTGCTCCCCCAAAACTAAAAACCGAAAATGGTAGCATGGCTACAGATGCCACTGAGATATGCGAAATTTTTAATAGTTTCTTTGCAAATATAGGGACACAACTAGCAAGCCAAATACCATGTACACACATACACAACAAAAATGTATACACCTTACCGAACCTTAACCAGCACACTGGACAGTGTGAACTGTCTCAATTTAAACCATGCACTACTTCTGAGGTATCAAAAATAATAGACGACCTGGATCCCAATACAAGCACAGGAATTGATGGTATTAGTACCAAGGTACTGAAATGCATAAAAAAACTAATTCTTCAAAATCTAACAGATTGCCTAAACCAACTTTTAATGGACGGAATCTTTCCGGAAAATTTGAAAATAGCTAAAGTCACTCCAATTTACAAAGCTGGTACCAAATCTGATCCCGGGAATTATCGTCCAGTTTCAGTCCTGCCAATATTATCTAAAATATTAGAAAAAATCATATTTAAGAGGTTAGACGAATACTTGACTGAAATTAACTTCATATACGATCAACAATATGGCTTTCGACCCAAATCTAACACCCTTGGCGCAACTATTGACTTGGTAACTACAATAAAAACAAAGATTGACCAAAAGCAAGTAGCACTAGGAGTCTTTGTTGATCTAAAGAAGGCGTTTGATACAGTTAGTCACACACTTCTATTACAAAAACTGGAAAGTATTGGTATAACTGGAACCGCTTATAAAATGCTAAATTCGTTTTTAAGTGATCGGTATCAGGTTGTAAAAATCGGAGCTTACCAAAGCACGTCTAAACCCTTAACATGTGGCGTACCGCAAGGATCAATTTTGGGTCCCTTATTATTCCTAGTGTATGTAAACAACATACACCAAGCAGGTTTACAAGGTCACCTTACCCTTTATGCGGACGACACATGCCTATTTTATTTTGGAGACAACATAAATGACATCACAAAAAATGCCCAAGATGATTTAAATATACTACAGAATTGGTACCAGTGTAATCTTTTAACTATTAACGCCTCCAAAACCTCATACATAATATTTTGTGCAAAAAACAAAAAGGTCCCTAACTACCCAAATCTATGCATTAACGGAGAAGTACTAAAAAGGAATGATCAAGAAAAATACCTCGGACTAACTCTTGATAGCAATTTGACATGGAAGGCACACCTTCAACGCATTAAAAACAAACTTTCATCATTGGTGGGCTCACTGCATAAAATTGTTAGATGTATTCCAAAAAAAGCTCGCCTATTAATATACAACTCCCTTGTTAAGCCTCATTTACTATATCTCATCGAAATATGGGGTAACTCATCTAAAACTAGTCTAAACCAATCCAAATTCTACAAAATAAAATAATCAAAATACTACACAATTATGACTTCTTAACACCATCAAAAACTATTTACAAAGAGACCAAGCTATTAAACATCAAACAACTATATATATATAACACATGCATACTTATCTATAAAATTATTCACAAACTGATTCATTCTCGCATTACATTTACAACAGAAGGTGAGAGAAGCAAGTACTCATCTCGTCGAGCCTGTCACCTGGTATTGTCTAGAATAAGAACTAACTACGGCAAAAATAACTTAACCTATGGGGGAGCACAGCTCTATAATAAACTTCCAAAGGATGTAAAAGAAGCGACTTCACTGAACATATTTAAAACTAAATTATTAACTTATATTCATAACGACGAAACACTATAATATTAATTGTGTTATGTTTATTTGTGTCTAAAATAGCAACATCTTTTAACTTGTACCACCGCCTTATCTTAGGAATGCAGTGAACTCGCTTCCAATTTTGTTGTCAATGATACCTCTTTTATTTTGTTTTTTTTTTTGTTTGTTTTCTTCTACCCGCACTGATATAACATAATTAGTAATAAGATTTATTGTTCTCATGTAAGTGACGATTGTCTTAATGAGAAATAAAGTTCTTTAAACCGATATTAGGTAGGTACACATTAAACACACCAAATTAAACATAGACCAAATTTTCGTTAGAAATTATACTTAAATTAACTAGCTTTTGCCGGCTTCGTTCGTGTGGTAGTAGGATATTATCCCACTGAAACGTACGTTTTATAGATTTTCATAAGCGAAATAATTCCGTATTACATCACACTAATATTAAAAATGCAAATGTTTGTTAGTGTGTTAGTATGTTTGTTACTTCTTCACGCAAAAACTACTAAGCGGATTTGGATCAAAGCCACACAGATAGTTTATAACCAGGATTAACACATAGAATACTTTTTATCCCGATATTCCCACGGGATCGAAAATTATGCGGGTACGTTTACGCGGCGCACGCACACAGTCGGCATGTTTTTTGTCGACATTTTCAACAATCATCGTCATATTTCAGTCAATTTACAAGAAACGTCCTTAATGAATTATGCACCTACCTAACGTTCCTCATGAATCACTCCGTCCATTGGTGAAAAGTGTGAAAACCGTATGAAAATTCGCTAGATAGTTTTTGAGTTTATCGCGCTCAGACAGACAGACAGGGACGGCGCCGCCCGGGGGGACTTTATTTTATAATATGCGCTGATTCTGACTCATGTGCAATCATTTTTATCGTTACTATTAATCTAAGAGGTGATCTGTGGTGTAGACAAATCACGATCTAAATATTTAATATTAACATCAAACGAAGTGTGTTGTAACTGAGGAAAAAACCCTTGTTTACCTACTTACTAACCGGTAGTTTCTTTCGGTATGTTTGTGTACAAAATAAACAGGTTTTTGTCTAAAATATTTTGTATTAAAATCTCAGTTTCCGCTTTTAATAATTTTACATGAAACTTCCTTATGTTAAGTAGGTACGTCGTTTTTTTTTAATGTTTGTGTAGCTAGAACGATATTACATTTTGAACTAGGTACTTACATTTAAAAAATCTCAATGAGATTATAAACGGAATATCATAATCCTTATCTCATAATAATGAAACTTGGGGTATCTCTCTCACAATTGTGAGATGTCCGATTGGCAACTTCCAAGAAGAAGTTGCCAATCGGACATCAGGAACACGGCTTGTAATAATAATTCTTAATTCATCAGACAACATGTAACACGGACGATTAGGGTGCTGCTTCCGAATCTCCACTTACACTTTTCATTTAAGAAAAGTTCCAAAATGTATAATTTAAGAGTACCTACCTATGTCATTAATTTGACGAACAAGTGTGCGACATGTCTTTAGGTCGATAGGTAGTTAGGTCGACAGGTCGTTAGGTCGACAGGTCGTTAGATCGAAAGGTTGTTAGTGTGACAAGCAATGTATGTTTAACAAATATAAGTAATACGATGCTCGATACCAATAAATTATAATTCCTTCTGCACATGACTTCCCTGGCACTTCATCAACCGCATAACTATGTAAATGTCTATTAACTGCTCTCAAATTACGATGTTTATTTTTTACATACTTCTTTGACATTTTATTACTTGACATTATATACAGACAATTCTAATTTTTCACCTCTTTATTATTGGTTGTAATGGCAATCATATCACTTGGATATAGTAGATTTTAATTTTTTATTTATTCTTCTGATAGATTCTTATTTTGTAAATGTGAGGACCTTGTACTTGTAGGCCTTGTAAACTTTAGATCTGTAGATAATTTTTTATTACAACAAGTACCTGGTACTTGTTAACAGGCCTACGCTGTCCTCCCATACCTACTGTATTTGAAAACATTGTCAAAGCCAATTATTTTGAAAAAGAGTAACCGTGGAGTTTCTTGCCGGTTGCCCAGCAGTGGGACGGTAACTGCTAATAAAAATAATAAAGAATCCTCGATGTTTTGTCAAGTCGTGCGAAGCTGGGTCAGGTCGCTAGTATTGAGTAAATACTATAGTAGGTACCTTGTTGAGAGAACGAAAGTTTCACAATAGTGATGGCGGATGTATGAAACTATTCGATCGACGACGACGTCAGCTGGTCTATTCTGCTAAACTTAGGTGAAGTGAGCTTATCGTGAGCTGTCATTCTACCTGATGCTAGAGATTGACACTATTGACAACTCACTCACCTACGTTTCCACGTTGAGATAATTGACGAAGACGACGACGACGACGACGACGTGACGACGACGACGTCTCGTTGACGTTGTTTACAGGTTGACGGGTGTATGACAAAATAAAAATGAGAAACCGTGGTCACCCTTTTAGTCATTACTTTCCCCCACATTGCACTCCCGGCAAACTGTATTCTATTATGATCATCGTGACGTTTATAGCTGGAACAATATCAAATTGATTGGATCATATTTCACATTCGATAAGAAGTTCACTTAATTGCTTGTCAACTACGTCAATTACCTTACTTATATAATTCGCACGCAGTTAGTGTAGAATTACAGATAAACTCGTGTGATGTTTATATTTACAGCGCAAATACAACGTTACGATACGTTTTTAATTGTTGATCGATTAAAAATAATAACATCGAGTTTTATGTTATTAATTCGTTTCTCAGTGTATTGTTAGGTAGTTGTTATGTTTAGAAGGTGAAAAAAAACTAATGCGATGGACGCAGAAACGGGAGAATATAACTTTTTCGATGAAATCACCAAATCTGTGAGTTTTATTTTAAAAGCAATAGATATAGGAAAAATAAAGGAATCATCAAATTCGTCGAAAACCAGTCCCTTTATTATTATGATTCGTGTATTTATTATTCTTGTGTAGCCTTTAAGGTTAAACTGAACAGGTTGATTGGTTAAAGGTATTTATCGGTCTGACGCTGACCCGACCATATGCATAGTAAGACATATATGCACATAACTGCACATTTACCAGATGCATAAACAGGACAAGAAATAAATAAATAATCTGGTCTAAATCCTCAGGTACCCGACAACATGTCCCGACTAGCCTCCTTCTTCACAGCCCTGTGGCTGTCCTCTGCAGCTGCGCAGACTGGGTTCGTCTCGATCCTCGCGAAAACAGCGACCGACGTCAAGAATCAAGCTACCAATGAGGTGCAGGCTGGACTTGACCCTGTCGGGAAAACCCTCGCCTTCATTGGAGGCGGTCTATGTAAGTAAATAGAAGTCCTGACATTATGCGAGACGAGTGCACCATAAATCACTTACTTTTAATGTTCGGTCAAGAATACTCTTCTTGATCGGATACCAATTTATGGATTAATACGTACCATAACCACAGCACCTCGCAGCGAAATAATGTGGGCAAGCAGTGATTACGTGTGAACAGTGTCACTATTGCAGCTTCTTGCAGTTGCATTGTGGTTTCTACAAAATTTCAATGTGGTAGCGTTGTCGCTAGTAGTTGCGATGTATGGTTACGTTGTGGCTCGTGTTTACAGACAGAGCGATTGTTGTGTTTGCGATGTGGTCGGCCGCTAGTGCGTGTCGCTGGTGGTTGCGTTGTGGCTGCGACGTGGCCTTGATGTGGTCGGTGTCACCTACACGGTTGATTTAGACAATAATATGATTAACTGTCGAGGTCGCTATCAAACCACATAGTATTGCAATACACTCATTGTAATGATTTTGTCAATAATAAATTAAAATAAATTGAATTAATACAGTCAAATCAAATAAACAATTTTAAGAACACATATCACCCCTCAATAGGTAAGCTAATTCTTTACTTTCATATCAAAAGGCCAATCTAGCAAAGAAGAGGGGAAGCTTGTTATAAAAGGTTATACCAAACCGAACAAATGAGTTGGTCCATAAGGTACCTATAGAGTCGGTAAAAGGGAGCACGTAGCTTGTCCATAATGCTAGTGTTAACATGGTGAATATCACTGTTTTTAGGGTATAAGTGTATATTTTGCCTAATATTAAGATGTTGGCGAAGATGAATTGTGATGCCACTGTGAGAATACCAATATTTTCAAAAAAACTATAAGAGAAACTCTGGCA
Source organism: Oligia latruncula (assembly GCA_948474745.1). NCBI lineage: Eukaryota > Metazoa > Arthropoda > Insecta > Lepidoptera > Noctuidae > Oligia > Oligia latruncula. The sequence continues at coordinate 14,924,317 of OX419706.1, forward strand.
CCTGGTAACATTATAACGGAGAGAACTGCCCTTAAATGTTTCGCAGGTAACCACGTGAAGCCGATAGTGGGAGTAGCATACGAAAACTATGACAAGGAACCGGATATGAGCAAGTTAACACTCGTCTTCCAGACCAGGTGAGAATTATATCTACACATAGAGATGGAAAAACACGAGAATTTTGCAAATTGACACACTACGTCAATATTGTGTCGATTAATTCTATAGACTCGAGTTATGTGAACATAAATGTATGGAGCAGCTGATTTTTTTATGATTTCAAGGTTATTCCCATAGTAAAAGTTATTCATTTTCATGAGTACTACACTCCCTCAAGGTATATCCCTCTGTTAACCCAACATCTTCAATTGTCTACAGCGCAAAAGCCGTCATCTACAACTTGACTCAGGCCCCGGAAGAAATCCCCAAGGAGAAGTGGTTCAACCCGAAGCTTCCCCTCAGGGTTTACTTCCACGGTTTCACCGATAACCCCACGAAGGACAGCTTCCAGACTATGAGCAGTGCATTCTTTGGCCAAAAAAAATCCAAAGGTAAACCGCCACTTGAGCAAAATTCATAAGCGATTTCTTAAGTCTGTCAATTTATGAAACAATTTTTTAAGTGTTTTTGATTCTAAAGTATGCACAAAAACCTCAAAGAATCCGGAAAAAAATCTTTGTTGTATTTCATTAAATGTAACATCTTTTTACCATGTGTCTGTTTGGGCAGTCATTGCTAACTGACAAATAGGTGCACATTTTTACTTGTTACCTTTCAAATGAGTGTATTGTGTTGCCAGGTGAGGTGAACATCCTGGCTCTGGACGCGAGCTCGCTGATCGCCTTCTTCTACCTCCGCGCCTCCACCATGGTGCAGTTCATCGGCGAGAGAGTCGGAAGAACCCTCGCCGCGATGGTACCCGGTAAGTTCTGAACTTTCCACCTCTTTAGAAGACGCGATGTCTTTCGCATAGACGAATTTAACCGTCTTGATGCCGAATCATTCTCTAACTGAATGAGTTAGTTATTTAATTATTACTTACCTACCATTGCACAAACAAAGTGACACAAAGTGATCCCACAATGTGGATAAAGAGGTATTGTGGTGTTGTGCGTCATCGTCTATTAAATGGTGTTTAGCATAGAAATGTATGTAGACAATGTCTCAGATGCTTGTGATTCCACGGTATTATCATCAGCTTTTAATTGAACTGGAAACACATATACGTACTATGTGAAACTGTTATGCTGCACAAAATGACTCTTTATTGATGTCTTTGGCGTTGTCCTAATTGAAAACAACTACGCGACCATCGCAAGCTCGAGCGAATTTTGTTCGTACTGATCCGCGATTAAACGTCGGTACACATGTCGGATAAGTCTCTCACCTGTAATATCATAATTGACATTTAAGCAGATCAATGGTCGCGTAATCGCTTTCTATTACACACGGTTAGAGGACACGTTTTTGAGACGCACACCGGAATGTGTTTATAAATTCTTCACTAGGCTGTGAATATTTCATCTGGAGTATGCAAACTAACGACAGGTGCTTCGAATTATTGTTAATAGGACCAATATTCTCCTCTTCCAGCTGGTTTGGATCCCAAAAATATCCATCTCATTGGCCACAGTCTCGGGAGCCACATCGCAGGGTTTACTGGCAAGACGTTTTTGTCCCTGATGAAATCCCGCGTTGGCAGGATCTCTAGCCTGGACCCGGCCGGCCCGTGCTTCTGCAACGTCGACCCCACGCTGAGGCTGTCCAAGGAGGATGCTGACTTCGTTGACGTCATACATACTGATGCAGGAGTCTATGGATTGGACCAAAAAGTTGGTAAGTAATTTTGTGATGCAATGCCATACTAGGAAATTCTCATATACCTTTTACAGATAAACTCACTCTTAAAACCGAAACGTTTAGAACCAAACTCGTAATATATTTGTGCTGTGTGTTCAGTAGTTGAGATGATGCTGCGGCCCACGGATATCGCTGCGGTCTGTATTTATAAACTTGTCCAAATTCGCAGGACATGTAGATTTCTGGCCGAACGGTGGTGGGGAGCAGCCGAACTGCTTGTTCCAGACTTGCAGCCACAGCCGCGCTTGGGAGATCTATGCTCAGTCGGTGCTGACCCCTGAGGCGTTCATAACAGTAAAGTGCGGCAGCAGCTACGACTTCAGGCATGGAATGTGTGACTACAATGATACGAGGTGAGATGCCGAGGACTTCAGAAGTTTTACTGATAAACATTTGAATTTGAACGCGGAAGGCACTCCACAGGTTACCCATCCGCTATAACAAGTTGCATTTCTTTAAGCGAGAGTAAATAAACGCGTGTTGTTTAACACCACAAAAATTCTTTCTTTTTCAGTGTTATGGGCTACGGCACTCCCGCCAACACTAGGGGTTCATACTACTGTCAGACACTTGGCGAGGAGCCCTACACTATCGGGGCCATGGGGCTGACGTACAAAGAGACCGCGGTGGTGAGGTCCGCCTCCAATGCTGTCAAGGATATTATATTAGCCTGGTGATGATGCTGTGTTAGACGTATTACATTATTGTAACCCGCTTTAGTATACCGACAGATGATTGATGTTTTTCGAAATGCTGAATGCTATTTATTCGTTACGGCAATATGATATGGTTCACACAATGGCAATTTGGTTGAACCGTGTAGTATCACCGCTGCTACTTGTGTACTTATTTTTATTTTAGACTCTAAAGTATTCGTTCGGTGAGAGCCATTCAAAGATTCCATATTCGTATATAAAATACAGTCATAATTAAGTTTGTCGAATAAAGTGTTCGAGACTGTAGAGAAGGTAGTTTAATATTGCCATAAATATACCTACTTATACTAAGTAGTTAAGTTGTATTATGTATTATTACAAAAAAAAAATTGTCACTCCAGGAGTGCCGACAGAAGTGAAAACTAAACACAAACAGAATAGGTACTTTGCCATCACTCACTGACATATCGGATATACATTAAAGGCGAGTAGGTACATCCCGAGGACAGCCGAACACATCCGAAGCGGTGTCAGATACGGGTGGCGCGAGTTCAATGGTTTTTTCCCATCCCAAAAAATGCCCAACGCGCATAAAGAAGTTTTCACTTCAAAAATGGCTGTTACACTTACCTATGTAATGTGTAAGTTACTACCTACTCTTTATTTTTGTTAAATTGGTAGGTTCTGTAGACTGGTCGTCAGAGATAACAGAACCAGTATAAGCTGCCCTCTGAAACTCCGTACGCTAGACCAGGTCAAGGTCAAAGTGTTAGCACTGACTTGCGGCCTACTGTACTTACATACGTAAGCATCACGTGGTGTGCTATCCTCGTATCTAATCTATTTTTTTTTTTACAAAATACTGTGCTAAATACACGATAGACTTATGTTATAATATACGACACCGAAGTACCTATAAATTTTGTGATGTACCGATATCCAAAAGATGTTGTTATTTTACTTATAATGAAGAAGAAAAAATATATAAGAAAATGGAAGTTTTAATGTTTGTTTCAATTATCCTGTTGCCTGCTCGTTACAGGAATTGATGGACTCTTCTGAAGGTGCCACACTCGTAGCCAAATATATTCTTTATTATACAAAAACTTAAATTAGACGATAATAACCTAAATATACATAATTATATAGGTTTATCTTTCTATCGAGAGCTGTGGTGGCCAAGTGGTAACGACCGCGACTTACGGTCGTAGGTTCGAACTTCGAACCCAGACAGGCGCTTTACTTTGTGTAAATTATTTCAAAACAAAAAGTCATTTATTCAAACTAGGCTGAGAATCAGCACTTTTCGAACGTCAAAATTCAAAATCCATCACCACTGCTCTCAAAACGGTGCATGCATGGTACATTGCATGTCGCACTAACGCGACCTGTAGAACTAACGACCGGTCGACCTAACGACCTGTCGACCTAACGACCTGTCAACCTAACGACCTATCGAATGTCTCTGATCTCCTTGACGATCTAATTGGTGAGTGAATTGAAGATGCTGAACTGAGCAATCGCGGGTGTGACAGCCATATCACTGTCACAAAGATGATCATGTTAGAATGTAGGTATTCTGATTTCTAAACGCAACTTATGATTACCTATTATGATTAAAGCGCAGGAGCTCTCGGTACCGTCCGAGATACGGGCGAAGTCGAAAGTGTGTGTGTGTGTTATGTGCTGACGCTACTCGTCTTCACGCACACATTTACAGCGTATTTGTTACCCAGTAACTGGGCTGTGGAAGTCCAGAGTATTTTATAAGGAGCGACTGCCTATCTGCCATCTGATAGGCAGTCGCTTCATGTAAACTACCGGTGTTCAGCTGCATCCGGTTAGACTGAAAGCTTAGGACGTAGTTAGGAAAAGGCCTAGGCAGATTGAGTCGGGAGAGTGAACCGAAGTAAACTATAATAATAAGAACCTATAGAAAACCCGTTTTTTATTTTCTTAAGGGGCCGGCAAACTACGCTTGCTAATCGCTTTCGATTTTGAATGAAAATTACTTTAATTTTTAATTTTCGTAATGTAAACAAACATTAAAAATAAGCAATTATTAAAAAAAATCAAAGTCTCTTAAAGTTACGAAACAAGTTTTGTAATCTACCCTGGTCTATCCACTTGAAGAAACAGCCATTAGTTTAACAGCGGTCCATAGATTTTTTTTCTGTACGAGTCGTGTATAAGTGGCGCGGCCCAAAATAAAAAATGTATGGGCATAACAATGCCCCTCGCGCGGGAAGCGTACATGTGAGTGGATATAGAAAACTTATTTTTCTCATAACCTCCTCATCTTTAAAACAGTGTTCATTCAAAATATATATTTGGGAACCTAGATATTTTATAATCCAATAGGAATAAATACAGACTACATTAAGGATACGTTTGATTTACAAATTATTTTATTATTACGTTTGTATTCAGAACTACGCATGCTCCGCCGCGCCGGCCCCGTAATGAAATCTTCGTGTTTGTTCAGCAGGTTACATTATGGTATTATCATGGGTATTTTGCCAACAAGTGTCAATATTGTACTCATTGTTCTTAAATATGCTTTAGAATGCCACTTGTTTGAAATCAAAGAGATAAGTGTAAATAATTTGATATCTTTGTTTGAAATATTTACTTAAATTGACCTTGAAAACATTTTGCGGTAATTTGATTAGGTAGTAGGTAATCACTAATTAGCGATTGCAAAGAGCTGCTGTTTTAAAGTTTATCTTTAAGCATACTAAGTAGGTATGTATTATACTAGCAGCGCCCCGCGGTTTCACCCGCATAAGTGTCGATCCCGTGGGAGTATCGGAATAAAAACTATTCTACGTCCTTCCGCGGGATGCAATCTATCTCTCTGCCAAATTTTATCAAAATCCGTTCAGTGGTTAAGGCGTGAAAAGGTAACATACAGACAAACAGATAGAGTTACCTACTTTCGAATTTATAATATTAGTATGGATTATCATGCAACCTTCTTATCATATAAACTGACTGAGCCTCTTTTGGCGTCATCATCATCATCATCATTTCAGCCGAAAGACTTCCACTGCTGGACATAGGCCTCCCCCAAGCACCGCCACTTCGACCGATTCGGTGCTTCCCGCATCCAGCGGATTCCTGCGGCCTTCACAAGGTCATCGGTCCGCCTTGTGGCCTTCCAACGCTACGTCTTCCGGTACGCGGAAGACGTAGCGTTTCTTTTCGTGTAGGTACCTATCCCTAAAGAAATCAAAACTAGGGTCGACTCTAAAGCCGGATAACAATCGCGAAAAAAAATTTGCTGTTCCCTACATTTTGACGAGTTAGGCGAACATAAAATGTAGGGAACAGCCGATTTTTATTTCGCGATTGCAGCGTTGGTCCCTTAGGTAGTAAAAGTTGTTCATAATGATGAGTACAATCTCCCATTTCGGTTTGTCGCATGTATTCAATTTCACCCTGTATTAAATGTCTATTTCATGGACGATGCAACGCGACGACGACGTAGCGGCTTGACAGGCGAGTGCGGTGTTGTTTGACGCACCTTTACCATACTTTGCGATGTCGTAATCGACGTTGCGTTGCGACACCTCATTGCCGCTTACTACGACGTCACAACGTCTCTAACCCGGACCCCTTCGGTAATACAAACAAACAATATTGTAGTGCGTCGCACGACTTCACCCTACCCGCTCTGCTCTCTAGTGCCCTTGCCCGTTGCGTGTTCATTGCGTCACAAAATACAGAGATTGCGTTGCGGCACGTCGTCGCAGCGCACCGTGTGGTATATCATTTATGATTTGGTATCCTAAGAAAGCGGTGAACGGTCACACAATAACGACTGTCAAATTACAAAGCATTATTGACACAATAATGTCAAACACAAAAAAATTACAGATTTTCATGACAGCACAAGCTTTAGGGGTAGGTAATTGGGATTGGTTCAGGATAATTGGCATTATTTTTCAAAATGTTGCACATCAGCAGTCTTCCTGTTAAGTACCTAATATACCTACATAGAATTATTGACTTAAGATCAATTTCCAGTCAATCTACTGTCAACTCAAATTAATGTTAACTCTAAACCTAACAAATCCTATGATTTGACAGCAGATTAAGGGCTTGTTTTCTGTGTCCTAAAGGCACTATAAATAAGTACTAGATAAATAAAAAAGTAGAACTGAATTTGTTTGATATGCATAATAATCTTAACTAACTATATTCGGAGCTAGTATATAACAGACCATGTTGGTAAATATTGTACCTAACAAGCCTCAGTCAGCGACTCAGCGCAAACCGACGGAGTAGCGGCGAAGAACAGCCGAGCCGGTCTATCCGATAAAAACCGAAGTGAGCTGTCAATAGTGCCAATCGCTAGAATTGGGGGAAATGACAGTTCACTTCAAACTCACTTTACCTAAGTTTTCTGTTTTCTCAGTGAGGTCCGCTAGCCTCTCGATGAGGCTTCGCGACGCTTTGTGTGTTTTGATTAGATACGTTAAGCTATAGTAAATAAATAAAATTGACTTTCAGTTGTTATAGAATAAGTCGCTTCGCCGCCACTCCGTAGTTCCAAGGGGCTTACAGGACCTAAATACAAAAAACGCAAGTTTTAGAAACAATAAAAATATTATGATCGACTACAGTAAACAAAATAAGAAAAATATCTGATATTATTCAGGATGTATGTTAGGTAGATAGTGTGTTGAAAACATAATACAACTAATTTGATACGATAGAAAAAATCATGAAGATACCTCCAAAAACTTTCTTTTTACAATAAAAACCATACTAATAGAGGTACAATGATTTTTGGCAGATTATTCTACAAGCAACATACTAAAGCACTAGAGTTTTATTTTTTTAGTCCAAACAATAGATTTTTGTAAATAGGTACATACATAATTGCTTCATATTTTGCAACAAATAATTAAGTGCATGTGCTGTGTCATCGCGCTTCTCTTTCTTTTCTATGCAGTCCGACAAAGACAGCACAATAAAATTAATCATCTATTTTAGACGGCTCTCTTGGGTTCAGTATGTAAACTCGGTGGCCCCTTTGACGTATGCTTCTATCAGCTTAGTTAGCCGAGCGTGTTTCCTATGTTCCGGACGAGTCCCTCGTTGTTGACGTACTGCACGCCGTTCATGCCCAGGCCGAACGGTGCCTCGCCAGCTGTCTGCAGGAAGTAGGAGCCTCTTTTACCGGTCTGCGTCGCGTACCCCATCAGGCTGCAGACAGAAATCGGCGATTACTATACTTATCGTGGTCAGATAATATCAGAGGCTTGAGATTTCGCTACTCCGAGCTACCAATACAGGATGTAAAAACACCCACATCACATAGCCGTCAACTAGTTACGCATTCTTTACATTTAACTTTGTGCAAAAACAATTGCTGGGAAACAATTTTCATGTTTTGTGTGAAAAAAACTCTGTTGGCTGTAGTGCGCAACCTAACGCACGCAATATATTGTGCTTATGGGTGAATGCAGCGGTACAGGGGTCGTGAGGGTATTTAAAGTTGTCTTAATAATATTAGAAAGTTTTCGTAAAAAAACGTCAGTAAAAGTTGGAATTTTAACCTTCAATATCTCCGTGACCAGAAGATTCCCAGGGGGCCTAAAAAGGCCACTTTGGAGAATCATAAAAGGATAACATTATGAATTATAAAATGGCCTTTTATGATTCTGTCAAAGTGGCCTTTTAGGCCCCCAGGTATGGAACAGTACAAAAAAATGATTTCAAAGACGGGAAGTACAGACGCCAGCAGATCAAGCTACCCGAAACTGTCAAATTTTCTCAATCAACTTTGAACCTTATGCTTTAGCGATAAATATGAAACAGATTGTAGTAGCTTGATGTGCTGGGCGTCTGTACATCTCTGGCTTCGTTAGGTGTCTTTTTACACCCGTTATATCATCCCCGTTTCCTTCTAATAATTATGATGCTACTTTTGTAAGTCGTTTACAACGTAGTCGTCGTTACTGTACAATGCGAACCCGCGAAGCCGATCAAAAGTGTTGCTAATATGCAACCTTAATGAATAATACCTAATAAAGTTAATTCAGCAGCCTTAACTTGCATTTAGTTGAGTTTTGAACTTTACTTTAATCCATGATGAGCAGTCTGTAACTTATTCATCTGACGGTATCCCATTAGATTCCTCCACACGAAACATTATAAAAACAAACTGCTAAGAACTGAAAACTTTTCCTCGAAAAAATACCCTCAATGGCAAGATCAATTTTCTACATCTTACCTCAAATCATTAAAATTGCACGTTCCAGTCCGGAACCCCTGCCAGTCCTGACAGTTGACGGCGCTAAAAGCGCGCGGGTTGCTCACCGACTCGCTGAAGTACTCCCACGCTCTGCTGTGACTGCACGTCGTTAGCAGTAAGGCGGGTAGGCAGCTAGGCTGGTTGGAGCCGCTGTTCGGCCAGAAGTCTGCGTGACCTGAAGATGGAATTTTGCTGGTTAAGGAGGGGGACGTGTGATGTTAATAGATGGAGAGGGAGAGGAAGACCGAAGAAAAGAAAGATGGATGGAGTGACGGCAGACAGGGAAGAAAAAAACACACTTATCCTATCTATTGGACTCGTCAAAACAAATCATATGAGCGTAAACTCGAGGGGTTTACTAGTAGTCACTGAAGAGTTCCACTATTCACCTCCTGGCTCCATTATCAGCTCACCTCCAAGATACCAAATTATAGTTTTGTCATTCAAACTACATAATTATACATATACAGTTTCAATTCGATACGACAATTAGAAGAAGATGTCTTGTACGAATGTATAACTTGTATCTATAGGTTTATCTTTTGTCACGGACTCACGGTGACTTAAGTGAGTGCGCTATGTACCAATGTTGTTACCACAATATCCACACGAAATAAGTATCCTGGAATAAAGCTGTAAACAGCGTAAACCACCTTCATAGTCCAACTCACCGATCTGTTCAATAATTCCATAAACCCCAGCGTCAGTATGTATAACGTCAACGAAGTCAGCGTCATTGATGTTCAGCCGGAAGGTGACGTTGACGTCAGAGAAGCAGGGCCCCGCGGGGTCCAGGCCGGAGATCCTGCCTACACGCAGGCCAGTCAGCTTCGTAAAGGTCTTGCCTGCGAAGCCTGAGATGTGGCTGCCGAGGCTGTGGCCTATTAGATGGATGTTGGATGGGTTGAGGCCAGCTGTAAAGAATAATAAGAAAGTGAGGATGTGCCTACAAAAGTGGTCTGGTTGTAAGAAAAGTTGTCTGTTCATTCAAAGTTCTGTTAGCAAAAAGTTGTTCATAAATTATTGTGGTAAAAAAATTGTCTGGTCGTATGGACTATTAAATTAACTGTGGCAAATTATAAGCTCGGGTCTGTGTCCTTTTAATCTTTGCATAACTACTCCAGTCGAAGAGTTATCCTGTACTGTGCAGGGTGCTGGGTCATCGACGTGCAGCCTGTTACTGTGGATTCTGTATCTGATTCTGAACGCGCGTGGGTGGAAATTTTTCCTGGGTTATTAAAAAAAAATCTGCTCCTAGATAACCAAAAAAACAACCAAGAAACGGTCATAGAAAAGTGCAATACCTACGCGATCAGCAGAGCAGGAGCAGATTTTTTTACGAAAATTGACTACCTTGCACTAGAATCCTTGCGGAAATCAAACCCTCGACCCGTGGCAAAGAAGCCAGTGCTTAACCAGTGACCTTACCAACATTGCATTATTCTGACGACCCTTTAATAAAAGGCCCATGCTTTGGCTCCGTTTGAAAACTCACCAGAAACCAGAGCAGCCATCATCTTTCCCAACTCCTCGCCGATGAACCGGACCATGGTGGTGGAGCGCAGGTACATCCAGCTGATCAGAGAGCTCGCGTCCAGAGCCACGATGTTGAAGTCACCTGACAACAAATTAACTTGGTGATCACAAGCAGGACGGTAGGTTTTGAAGAATCGATTTATTCCGGTCTGAAAACCGAACCCTCCGGTCCCTCCTCGATCCCCTGCTAGTTCGTCTTATGTTTTAATCTCTGTCTTATCCACTTTATCCTAGCATACAGTTTCATGAATTTCTAGACGTGGTATGTATCGAAATTATTAAATTATCTGTCATTGTTTGATTTCTAATATTTTGTTAGTGGGACCTATTGTAGTACTTAAAGATATTTTCTTTCACGTTGGTACCTAGATAGTCTTCACATAATTAATGTAGACAAAATAAAACAAAAAAAAATATTTTGTAAAACATTTTACACGAGTAAACAATGGAGATTTTTGGCAATTTTGAAGGGGCAACTAGAATCAACTCTATTTTCTTGTTAATGACGTTCAAAAGAATAAATTATGCTTAGAACGTAGAACCTTTTTTCAATATTTGAACAGCAGTCGCTCTCCGGATCAGTTGTATCTTCTGTGCGTCACACAACGCAAAATATTTTAATTCTGTGCGTCATGAACATTATGTTGCCATGGACTTTTTTTTAACAAAATAAGTTCCATTTCAATACATAATTATCCACATTCATACGTGTGTCTCTTTTTAGGGTTTCGTAGTTCTGACAAGGAACCCTTATAGTTTCGTCCCTGTCTGTCTGTCTGTCCGAGGTTTTGCTAAGAGACCGTTAGTACTAGAAAGCTGTAGGTAATTTTGTAGGAGAGTTCGACAAAGCTGTGGTAAAATAAAACTTTGGATAATATTTTTTTTAGGGTCTACCCGTCGTCATCTACCCCATCGTGTGGGGTATCGTTGAATAGGTCTTCTAAAATGACTTGGGGGTTGCTAAAATAATTTTTCGATTTAATGCTCCATTTACGAAATATTAAACTTTAAAATGCTTATTTTTATTCCAGTAGGGCGTTCCCCCCCCCCCCTAAAAGCTACACTGCTGGTTTTAAATTCTGGAAAAATTCTCGATGATAGTACATTTCATGAACTTTAAAGGAAAACTATTTCATTAGTTTAGCAGTAATAGTCGTTGAACTTGGGTGTTGGATAATTTTGTACCAAATACAAAATCCTTAGCATTAATCCTTTAAAGTGACTAAGATGAAGTAGTTGCTTGTTTATAACGGGTATAGACTTGCATTGAAAAACAAAATATGTAATAAAAAAACTAAAAAAACCATACTTAATAAATTATCATAAGTTTCACAATACTGCCGCTAGATGGCGCTGTAACAACGGGTTACGTTTTCATTCGAGTATATTCGAGTGATCGACATCCCCGCACGTCTTAGAAATGATAATTCAAATTTAAAGTCGATTTTTGTTATTATAACCATTAACTCTTAATATCTTTACCATAACTTATATTCAGAATAAAGAACAACAGAATCGTACTATATTGTGATAACGGGCTACTACGAAACCCTACACTGTGCGTGGCCCGACACGCACTTGGTCGGTTTTATACTTGACTTTACTAACTGGCGCCCTTGGACAGAAATGGTTGTGACGCGGCAGAAATATGATTGCTTGATAGTTCAAGATTTTATTATGAAGTTAGGCTTAAAACGTGTCCTAACCTACAACGACTGTCGCGCGAGTATGCGATGCATCAAATCGCGTTGGTACGGCATAATATTCATGTACACGATAATATAATAGTCACGTGTTGTAGAACACAGGTATGGCTGCTGCGTTCTCCTGCTTGCTAAAATAAGAATTAGATGGTACATTTAATTCTATTCATCATTTACCTTGATTCAGAAAAGCAGTACTAAGGCTCGTGAAGCTCCCCTTGGAAGGGTTGTCGGTGAAGCCGTGGAGGTAGATCTTGAGGGGCCTCTGAGGGTTGAACCAGCCCGACTGGGGGATCAACGCCGCGGCCGCCGTCAGCCTGTATGAGACGTTCACATTTCTGGGAAACGATGAGAATACTTTATAATAGGTAGGTACATCGCCGTGCAGTGAAAACCCAGTAAACAAAAATTCATTGTTTTTGGAACGAAGTTCTTTTACACGACTTGCAGTAGGAATAAACTGTTAGGAATCGTCACGTAACGAAAAAGCGTTATGCCTCCACGCGACTTTCTCTCTACAGACACAACACAGACAGACAGAGAGAAAGATGATGATGATCAGGCGTGATCGGGGTCAAGAGCGGGCCCATTTAGTAATGAAAAAAAAAAGAGATAGTTTTCCTGGTTTCAGGGATGCAAAATCCAAAATGGCTTCTGACAAAATTTTCAAGTTTTTCACCATGGGTGTCGTTTTCATGGTTGTCGACAGTGAAAAATATCAGTCAGTGAAAAAAGTCAAAATGAAAATCCAAGATGGCGACAACTTCATGAGAGCTTTTAAAAACTTATCTTTTAAAAGTTCTCTTCTAAGTACCTATTAAAACGTGTATTAAATACACACTTTCTCTATCTATTATTATACGAGTATGTGTGCGAGTATCGAATAAGGAACTTTGTTCCTGACTGCGACCGCACACGTTTTTTTCTTTGTAGGTATTTAATTGTTGGGTAGAAAACCTCGTATCGTATCTAATGTATATTTAGAACAAACGTCTACAGCTCTAAGATGCTTCTATTGCCTTCTTTTGATGATAATAAGAACCTTGGGAAACATCCATGACGGCAATTTTTCAGACAGTTATTATCTTCCCCTGTCAAATATTTTAATCACAAGGTCGTCTCTGTATGGCGACGCGACGCTATCTGAGTGATGAAGATAGTGGCGCCGATTCTGTTGTTCACAAACTAAACTAAATTTAAGTTCAGGCATCTTTTTCTTTCTATTTAATTAAGAAAAGGACAGAAGATAAATATTACTTTAGTCCTGTCAAATTAGTCAGCGCCTGATGTAAATTGACGTATTTTTAATAAGCAATTTTTTAATCTCGTCTAAATTGTCTATGGAGTATCTTAATTTGACAGGACTAAACTAATATTTATCTTCTGTCCTTTTCATAATGAAATAGAAAGAAAAAGATGCCTGAACTTAAATTTAGTTTAGTTTGTGAACAACAGAATCGGCGCCAATATGTAGTACATTAAGCCTGCTCATTATTCAAACCTTATAGTGAGAGAGCGGAAGGAAGATCCTTCTTTTCTCATTGCGTTTCTAGCCAAAGTGATGAATTTTCAAAAATCCTTCCTAAGTTAATAACTCTGCTGCTAGACCCAGCAGTATAGCAGGATGTGCGTTGTTTGTCAGCGAATGAATTTAAGATTTTTTTTTGGCAAAAAAAAACATGCAAAATTATGTAGGGTTAATTTCCCAGGTTTTCACGCGCCTCTCTAAGACATAACGGGGGGAGTTCAGCACCCCACTCCCCCCTATGAGACATGGCCCGCGAGGGATCGCAGTCCGGGGCAGCGGAAGTCACATTTGCACCCGCAGCCTCCGACGCAGGTGTACGAGGGAACACCGGGGTGGTTTTAGTCAGTAAGAATCTGACACCCCTGCGGAGGACATCCATGAGGATTTTTCTAAAAAGACAAAAAAAAAGTTTCCAGGTTGCTCAAGTGCTCAATCTTCACAGCACACTCTTTCAGTGATGTCAACCTCATAGCTGCTCTATTATGTTGCAACTGCCTAACTACGTAAGCAAGTGAACTCACCTGGTGACAAAGTCAAGTTTCAGCGCATTCATATTAGGTTCCGAGTTATTGTATGATTCGTAGTCCACTCGCAATAGTCTCTTCACGTGTCTACCTGGGAAAAGGTAATAAATAAATACATAATCTGGATTTAATTCAAAATACGATAATTTTTTTTTTTTTTATCAAAAATCGTTTATTAGACTGACTGCCCAGTGACAACGGCCCCGACTTAAGAATTGCAGGTCGTGAGTTCGAAATCAGAAAAGCGCTTTTACTTTGTGTAAATAATTTCATCAGCACTGCTCTCAAAACGGTGAAGGAAAATCGTGAGGAAACCGGCATGTCCTAGAACCAACAATTTGAAGACATGTGACATCTATCAACCCGCACTGGGCCCGTGTGGTGGATTATGGCCCATTCCCTCTCACAGAGAGGCCTGATTCCCAGCGGTAGGAAGACTAAGGTTCTACACTTTTTGAACGTCAAAACTTCAACACTATCTAGTGTTTTAACTGGAAGGAAGCGGCGCGAAAACTCCCCAGCAACACTTGTTTCTTCTTCACCACCGTTAATGTTAACGACTGCGGTCTGTGTCTTATAGCGCCTTAATTATTATGAGGCTAAAAATACACTCGAGTTTCAGATATCGTAGTAAAATATATTGGCCTTTTCTGCGTAATGTCTTAATTATCGTGTTAATTTACGCATGACGGCACATTGAGAATGTTGATATGGTAGAGACAAAGGTAACTATTTAGTAATCTGTGGTAGAGGTGAGAGAGTGATATAGATGGTGTTCTATAAAGTATGTCTCTAACAGAAAATTAGAGTTTATATTTATTACCTATCGTTTTATATTTTAAAGTATACATCACTAAAATATTTTTTTAAGTCATGCTGTACCTATTCAACATCCATTTTTTTTCTTTTATGTATAAACAAAGTCAAGTTTGCATTTAAGTTTTAAGTTAATTTTAAGCATGCTGTGGCCTAAAGTGTAATAATTTGAAGGAGTGCATTAGACTAAAACTTATTATCACTACAATTAATATTTTTTTTTTTTTGTGTACAGTCAACAAAAGAGATAAGTATGCAGGATTGTTGAATATAGTTGAAGTTTAGTAAGAAACCGATGAATGTGTCGACTGAAATTTAATTTGATAAATGAGCTGTTTGTTTTTTATTAATAAAATTAAATTTTATTCGAGAACATCCACCGATTTCTTGCTAAACTTCAACTATATCCGACGATCCTGAATACTTATCTCTTTTGTTGACTGTACATCTTTTGTTAGAAGTCCTCAATAAATAATAAAAAAAAGTGTACAAGACTCACATTGACTAAACCCGACCGACACGATGGTTTTTTGAATGGGGTCTGCGATAGCGGAGATCTCGTTGGTGACGTGATCCTTGATCGAATTGAAGAGGCCTGTCTGCGCAGCCGCCGTGGACAGCCATAATATTACTGTTACGAAGAGGATCTGGCGCGACATGTTTATAGGAACCTGGGGGAGTAGAGGCCATGTTTAGTAAATATTTGAGGAGTCAACTGGATTAGACACCCTACGGAGCTAGTGTAGGCGCTCGCCGAACATTGACGCTGCACGCGATGCCGATGCTAGTACAGCTACGCGATGTCAACTAACGTTAGATACGTAGCACTCTCAGTCTCTGACAAAAAAACATATACTATCGGGATATCATTTTAAGAGAAGGAATCTCGTGCCTAGATTCCTGGTCATGATAAAGTGTTCTTTCTCAGTAGCAGGTAGCAGCCCGCGCGTTTAGATTTGTGCGATTGATGGCATTGGGGGCAACCCCTATTACATGGGACTTGAACATAGGTCAACTGATAAAATGGGGGAGGATTATAGGTAGGTACACTTCTGCCTTTCCCTTCGGCGATTACAGGCGTGATAATGTAATGAATACTGGAATAGTATTACTCCATTTAAATTTCCTGGAAACAGAGGCTTTGCACGACCTCACTGCCCTATGCAAGAATAGATCTCCCTCAAGAGCTACCTCACATCAGAAGATTTGTGACAATAGAACTGCTAGAATTTAACTTACGTAGTTATTCAGGGTTCTAGAATCTAGTTTTCCACAGTTACTTCCTGTATCATATAGTTCAACTGACAAAGAAGAAAACAGAACCAAATATTTATAGGTAGGTACCGCTCTTATAAACAATTTATCCTTTATCACCTTGGACTTGGTCATAAATTGCAAAAGTCTGTAAATAAAAGGCAAATTTAGGAACAGGTATAGTAGTAGGACATGAATAATTATTTACTTTGTAAAGTATTATAATTATTTTAATGATTGTGAATGTGAAGACTATGTGGGTTAATTTTCTTTTGTCTTTATTTTTTCTCGGATAATTTTAGTCATGGTCTAGCAGTTTGAGTAATTTATGTGGCCTACCCAAATGTCCTTTCTTTGGTATTGTTTGTCGAATCGTTGAGCTCCTTATGTTTTGAGTTGAGCTGCATGATTACTGACAAATGCGTGCACTGACTGGACAGGTCCACTTAATCTGTGTGGTTCTTTCCTCAAAAGACCATTTCAGATACCAATCTACATGATCTTCACGTGATCTGACCAAGATTATGTCTGGACTTTAAAAGAGACTGTGACCTCTGAGTTTGTTTCGGCCTTTCTTCTCAGAGTAGTCAGATAGGAAACGCCGACCTCATCTCGTTTTTAATTAAAAATATGATTGACGTGTAAAAATGTTTGTACAAACCTACTTACAGAAATAAAATCATTTATCAGGTAAAGAGGTACAGTCAACAAAAGAGATAAGTATGCAGGATCGTCGGACATAGTTGAAGTTTAATAAGAAACCGATGGATGTTGTCGACTGAAATTTAATTTGATAAATAAACCGTTTGTTTTCTATTAATAAAATTAAATTTTATTCAAGAACATTCATCGGTTCCTTACAAAACTTCAACTATATCCGACGATCTGGCATACTTATCTGTTTTGTTGACTGTACCTACTTGCTGTGGGAAGCGAAAACAAGACGAGTTCAATTATTTCGTTACTTATCTCTATTTTTCTGAAATAAATTCCGTACGTAGGCCGTACAGAAAACAATAAGGTAAATGTACCAATACTCGTCGCGTTTTGAAATTCACTGACTTTGAAGAACTGCTGAGTTAAAAGTATTTAATTTAGAACGAAACTTTTTGCATGACGAAATAGAAAAAATATCCGTTTTTATAAACAAGTTTAAATGTTTATAATTTTTAGTGATAATAAATACTTATTGAAGCAAATGTGAAAAAAGGGCGATTTGTACCAGTACTCGCCAGATTTGTACTATTAATCATCAAAAGGACCCAGTAGTCGTCCATTTTTGATGCTAATATGAACTCTCAGGCCTTTAACATAGAGTTCAAGATAATTACACATTAGAATAAATTGTGTGTCTTTCATAATTATGAGTGGCAAGTCTAAGAAATAAAAGGTAGGTAGAAGACCAAATCGCAAGAAATTACTAAAGGTTGTGAGGTGTTAGCAGAGTAGGTAGGTAAATTCTAATATATTTTTGCTTAAAATATTAAGATATCAAAATCACAGAATCGGTTTTTATCAGAATATATTTTGACGTGAAAACGTTGTTTCAGTTTCTGGTACAAGTAAGCAAAAATTATCGATATCTAGTAAAATTTAAGGTACAGACGCCAGCACATCAAGCTACCCGAAACTGTCAAATTTTCTCAATCAACTTTGAACCTTATGCTTCAGCGATAAAGTTGAAAATCTATTAAATAAATTCGACAGATTGTAGTAGGTTAATGTGCTGGCGTCTGTACATTCAACATTTTTGACCGACAAAAACATGTAACATTTCAACCGTTAATAACTAAGAGAATTTGAATGCTAGGGTAATGATTGAGCAAGTGCAGGCGCATACGCCCGACCCTCCTTTTTTACTACGCGTCGCAATTTCAATTAGTGTCATAGTATCATTTTGAAATAATCGAGTTTGTTTATAGTGTACTTCGACGACGCTTTAATGTTGCTACATACACACATCAACACGGTCTAGGGATATTTCATACTCAATTAAATAACTTGAAAAGTACTGGCCGCATTGGAATCTTTTATACACCGATTTATTTGTAATTTATCTCAGACTAATTCCAAATTTAAATTTTTGAAAATTCTTTTGTTTCGGTGGCAAAAAATGTCTTGATGTATAGGAGAGGGAATTTTCATTTGTGCGAAATTTAGAAAACAATACGAATTACGTTTACTTACAGTTTTTTTTCATTTTTAAACGAAAGATAAAGTTAAAATTGAGGTATTGTAGCCATGCAACGCCGACATTTGACGAGGGCGGAGATGTTACGAGCTGTGGGAATGCTGGAAGCTGGATCTGTTCAGCGTAATGTTGCTGAGGCCATAGGGACCCATCAAAATGTAATTTCAAGATTGTGGACACGCTATCGTGCCACAGGTGAAGTAGCGGAGAGGCACCGGGGGCCAAGTCGCATCACTACCCCCAGACAAGACCGATTTTTGCAAATTACTGCGCGAGCACAACCAAATGCAACGGCGACTCAATTGGTCCAAAGGCTGCGAGTGGAACACCAAGTGCTTGTGAGTGACCAAACTGTAAGAAGGCGACTGCATGAAAGCAATCTACGCTCTCGTAGACCACTCCGGGTCCCACCTTTACGGAGAGGCAATCGTGGACGACGATTAGAATGGGTTCGGAACCACGTGGACTGGGGCCGTGAGCAATGGTCCAATGTGCTGTTCACGGATGAATCCAGGTTCGGCTTCCATCCAGATTCACGAAGGACGCGTGTTTGGCGAGTTCCTGGACGATGGAGCCGTCTCCAGAACCCTCAGGAAGTTCACCCATACCAAGGAGGAACAATTATGGTTTGGGCAGGAATTCGTCTTGGAGGACGGACGGATCTCGTTTGGGTGCGGGGCAATATGACGGCAGAACGATACGTCCAACAGGTGCTGGGGCCCGTAATCTTGCCCCACAGAACACAAATGGGGCAAGATTTCCTGCTCATGCACGACAATGCCCGGGCACACACGGCGAGAACGGTAGCAGCTTGGTTACATACACATAATGTTAGGGCCTTAGACTGGCCTGCTCAATCGCCAGATCTAAATCCCATTGAGCATGCGTGGGATATGCTGCAAAGAAGAGCTCTGAAGGAAGTTCCTGAAAATCTGGCTACAGAAGATCAACTTTTTGCGCACCTCAGAAGGACATGGGACAATATTCCGCAGCAAGACATTGACAACCTTGTTCTGAGCATGCCGAATCGTTGCCGATGTGTTATGAACATCATGGGCGCTTTCTCAGACTACTAACTTCAAGTTTATAAACACAAATTAAATGATTTTTCTATTTTTTTCAGTTTTTACTCACAAATTAAAAGTTCATTCATATACGATTTCCGTCTATGCTTCATTTTTTTTCCATAAAATCCTGAAATTTTAATCTAAGTACCTTAACCATTATTAAAAAATGGTAGAATATTAAATAACGTATCTTTTAAATATATACATGTCATATAAATAATTAACACATTGATAGTAATTCGCTTTTTTTAAAATATCCCTAGACCGTGTTGATGTGTGTATTATCTTTTAATAATTAAAGTGTTTGATATTTCCTACTTCTGAATGCCCACAAATCTTCACAAAAGGGTCAGCTTCAAATGTAAATAGCAATGAAATCTACTCGGTTCGTTAATTTAAAAATAAATGCAAAATTACTACCACTTTTGGGTGCTTTTGTGAATCAATGGTCAATCAATCACTCAACTCAGCCTATCGCAGTCCACTGCTGGACATAGGACTCTCCCAGACTGCGCCACAACACCTTGTCCTCCGCCTTCCGCATCCAGTCTACCCCAGTCACCTTCTTTAGGTCGTCCGTCCATCTAGCTGGGGGGCGTTCCACACTACGCTTGCCGATACGCGGTCTCCACTCCAGGACTCGTCTGCTCCATCGACCATTGGTCCTTCGACAGACATGGCCAGCCCAGAGCCACTTCAGTTTGCTTACTCTGCAAGCTATGTCGGTAACTCCGGTTCTTTTCCGGATAATTTCATTCCTGATTTTATCCTTCAAAGAGACTCCGAGCATAGCTCGCTCAATAGCGCGCTGAGCTACCTTAAATTTGTGGACCAGCCCGACCGTCAGTGTCCGTGTTTCAGCACCGTAGGTCATGACGGGCAGGGCGCACTGATTAGTCTTCAAACCCTGCGGGATAGGCGACGAGAAGACTTGACGAAGTTTTCCAAATGCTGCCCAACCCAACTGGATCCTTCTGTCGGCCTCTTTCTCAAAGTTGTGTCTACCGAGCTAGATGACTTACCCTGAATTGCTTGAATCAATGAAATTTCGTCATATTTGCCAAAAGGCTCCAACAATCCGTGAGATATTTATATATTCACTATCAGGACATGTAACATTATTGCACAGAATAACTTTTATTAAAAATTGTCTAAATCTGAGTTTTTAAAGTCAGATTTAGAGAAAGCCCACAATTTATTCATCAGATTTGTTTATTTAGGTCGATATGGGATAGGCCGCACATGATCATACGAAAATCAACGGCTCTGAAGATCACTTTAATTTGGCCCTTTTTTGATTATAAACTTTCAGAAACTTTGCCAAAAATATTTTCGTTGTTATCTCGTCATGTCGTACCCACTCAGCTATCAAATTTTCGCCCTACATATGCTTGCTCAAAAACCATCTGGGCTCCCCCTACCATAGCAAAATAATTTCAAATGTCTCACACCGGCCGTAAATCTGGCCAGAAATGAAAAAAATCTCAATCAAAGTAAGCTTGCATTATAAGGAATGCAACGAATCTCACAAGTCCAGTGCCGAGCAAATACAAAAGCTACGGCAGAATCAAAAAACGAAAGAAAATCTGCAGCAAGTAGCAAAAAAGATAAAGATATCGTCTCATATAGACCGTAAATCTGCTTAAAACTGAAAATTATCACATACGGTGAAAGGGTTCTTTATAAGGAGTGCAATGCAACTAACTCCAGTCTCGGGCAAATACAATGGTTAAGGCAGTATCGGAAACCGTATATTTTGTTTATTACAAAATCCTTGGAGTAAAAAGTAATTCACCTCTTATCGACTGTAAATCTGATCGAAATTATAAAAAAGCCAACCAAAGAAAGTTTTAAGTCGTATGTAACACAATAAGCCTAAACATCTAATTATAAGCTAGATCAAAAGCTAGGGGGCTGCTTTTTAAAATATTCAGGTATACTTGAAAACTTAAAAAAATTCATCGATAATCGTCAAGTTATTAATCGGCGGTACCGTGTCATAGTGCAAGTGCGTGCATGCGTCAAGATTACGAGAACATTAGGAAGTTTCAACGGCAGAAGACACAGTCACAAAGAAGAAAAGAAAGAAAAAACGAAGAGAAGAAGATATAGATGAGGATTTGATTGGAACTGTACCAACCGCGCTCAATCTGAGTGAGTTACTGTTGGAAAACTAGCATCAATGAGCTAGAGCTTAATTACAACTTATTATTATACCTTTCTCAATAAGGCAGTTTAGGTTAGAACTGAGTATACTTTTTACGGGCCGTGTGAGTGGAGCATGATTACGACAGGTACAGCGAGCGAAGCGAGCCCTTTCTAGACACGAATAAGCAGAGCGTGTTTACTCAAGCAATGAGTGAGCGAAGCGAAAACAGTGTAAGAGAAACCCAGTTTTATTGCCAAACCTGATAATGTTTGTACAGACGCCAAGCACATCAAGCTATTACAATCTGTCAAATTAATTTAATAGATTTTCAACTTTATTACTGAAGCATAAGGTTCAAATGACGAGTTTAAAGACAACTATTGAGCGGGTCCCAGTAATCGTCAAAAAAGCACTTAAAATGACGAGTTTTGGGTCAAGTAGGAATTTTTAGGTACCAATAGATGTCACGTTCGAAAATAAATACTTTTATGATAAAACTGTTCTAAACTTCAAGTTACATCATTAGCAAATTAACTTAACTAATTCATCAAATGATCAAACTTACCGTAGACCCCACTGAAGGTTCGTAAATCAAAAAACAAAACTGCGCGATGAGTTTGACATTTAGCAGTTAAACTTGCAAAAAAATTAAAAAATTGTGGGACACACTTTGCAAGTAAGATATTTCAGCCACCATTACAGTTAAAACTCAGTATTGTTATTTTAATTGTGCAATATGTTACCAAAAATATGTTGCCATAAAAATCGGCCAATTAAATATTTAGTAGAAAAAGATATTGAAGTTTTTAGACAATTTGACGACTTCTGGGTCACTGTCGACTACACCCGCGTTTACCTTAAGTACAATTCTATCGGTAGATAACTTGAATTTTATTCATGTGAAAGCCTATCAATGTAGGTAGGTACAGGTGGGGCGGGTAGGTAGGTAGGGTCTTGAAAGCAATAACCGATTAAAAACTGTGTCATTTTCTTTTACAAAAAGTTAATGCGCAACATTCCCAGCTGAATATTTTCACAATATATTTTTGACTAAACTCACTAGTAATTTTTGGTTTACACCTACACATCTTACATTGAGCCTATTTCTTGTATTTTGCCGTCAAAGTTACGACACCGTCGTTTTGACTCATAGCAATTTTATTTAATAACGAATTCATGTACACTTTTGAAACATTTTATGGTTATTTTATTATAAACGTCAAGAAGGACCGAATACAGTTTTCAGCGAGCTTATGTAAGTACCTACTTATATGTTTTCTCATTTAGGCGCTGCGATATTTTTTCGGGTTTTCAAAAAAACGTGATTACCTACTTACCAAATAAAGAGCTACTCGTGTATGTTTATTCTACAGGCGCACATACTATGGATTTAGAGATACACGATTCTGCAAAACGTTACTGCAGCAGGAAATGCAATATCGCGAAAACCTGTAGACTCACAAATTATATTTTCGGCGCACATTTTTGCACAACCTGTGTCTCAGCCCATGCACAATATTTCTATTCGTTTATAATTTTCCTGCTGGAACAACGTTACTCCAGCAGGGGTCGTTTTCCTGCTGGAACAACGTTACTCCAGCAGGGGTCGTTTTCCTGCTGGAACAACGTTACTCCAACAGGGGTCGTTTTCCTGCTGGAATACGTTACTCCAGCAGGGGTCGTTTTTTCCGTTTTTTTCCAAAACTACAAAGCCCACAATTTTTTTATTTGGCGCACTTACACAGCACATTATGCACTAACCACTTTCCTGCCGGGGTAACGTACACTGACTTAGCACTCAAAATGTTGGATATTACACATCAGGCAGGACAGAAATTAAGTTTTCTGAACTACTTAGTTATAAATGATATTTATCTACCTACACGAATAACAAACCCTTCATTTCAGTATTGGGCTTCATAATCATCCCCAAAAACGTTTCTAATTCAAAGCAATTTCAACTAAACCAATTACCTACAGGCGCTTTTAATTGTAGAGGAGTCGGTCCGGCAGAAAGATTAAGCTAGTTCCAAAGCGTAGGTTCCTATGGAGAAGAACGGGTAAGAAACTTCATAGACACTCTTTTAAATCACAATTTTGTATAAAACCAAACCTTTCGATCTTTTGCTCCAATTTAAAATGGTCACTCTATGAGCATGTATGTGCTCACCTAACAAACAGTTCTCGACACAATGACCGGAAACACGCCGACGATGTAGTTGTTTAATATCTGGTGTGTAAAGGAAAATATCGTGTTTTTATTCGCTTTTATTTTATACCTTTTTATACTTATCTATAAAGATATTTATAATAAAGGCGTATCTGCGCCTTAGAGGAGCTTTGACCTGCGGTCGATAGTCGTTACGGGTCGTCAGAAGCCCGAAAGTCTGACAACCAATATCTGGGTTGTGGAGGTTAGATAAGCAGTCGCTCCATGTAAGATACTGGTACTCAGCTGCACTGGGTTAGACTGGAAGCCGACCCCAACCTAGTTGAAAAAAGGCTAGGCAGATGATGGCCTACAGTAAAGGTTAACAATGTCTATTACCTATATCCGACCCTAAGACGACCCACTGCCAGAAAGAAACTAACTATAGGCAGTGGGCAGTGGTGGGTAGTTTCTTTCTGGCAGTGAGTTTCTCCCTAAAGTTCGTAACAGCGTGCAGTTTGTGACCAAGGAACTAATAATTTACTGCCGACAGACGATTTCTGCTACCGTGACTTACCTATAATAGGTAACCTTAAAAATATACAGTCCAGCTATCTGGATAATGAGCCATGTCTCCTGAGCCGCGGCGGCACAAGCCTCGTACTCAGCCGGGCTGGCTGCCTGCACCTCCGCTAACATCTTACCGTTGGCCGAGCTGAACGATTTGTTCAGCTGAGGGTCTGAGGACCAGTTTTTGAAGTGAAAACTTATTTAGGCGCGCTGGGCATTTTTTGAGATGGAAAATCTGTCCATTCCTAGTGTGGGGCAATGTTTAAAAAAAAAAGAATACTGTTACCGTAAGCGACACCGCGCGTGTTTTGTTTTAAGACGATTAAAAAAATACCCGCTTCGGATGTATTCGGCTGTCCACGGGATGTACTGGGTTTTTTATGTAGGTAATAGGTAATACGGGCTGGTTTCCGCAACTCCACGACAAAGCGCGTATTTTGCGTCCGATAATGTCAGTGAGTGATGGCAAAGTATTCTGTTTGTGTTTTGTTTTCACTTCTGTCGGCACTCCCGGAGTGCCACTGTTTTTTTAACGCTGTTTATGGCTGGGGATCATCAAGTTTTCAGAACCTTGTTGTCGCAGGAAGATGGGATGCGGCAAAGGAATATCCTTGCCTAGAATAAGTAGGTACCTATGTCGTAGGTAGGTTACTCATTCATACTTGTAAATACACATTCTCATTTACAAAAAAATTTAATTAAGATCTAGCCCATGTTACCTACTTATGTTGAATTACTGCCTATTGTTCCCAACAACAAAGTCTGAAGATAAAATTGAACACTCGCGATAAAAAGGTAGGTATTTTTAATAACGTAAGCGCAGTGTTTACAAATGAAGACCTTGATCTTATTGTATTGTTTATCATTATCATCGCTATCGACATGAAAAAACAATAACTCTAAAATAATACCTACCTAATACCTACTTTCAAGAATTTAAGCAAGCAGTTGGGCAACATCTCATCCTGTGACCATGGACTCTCTCTGTTATCATGGACATGATTCTGAAGTAGGTATATGAAACTCCCAGCGTCGAAAGTTTTCGTCGATTATTTAAAAAAAGAAAATTGCTGAGCCTTTTTATAGGGTTCCGTACCCAAAGGGTAAAAACGGGACTCTATTACTAAGACTCCACTGTCCGTCTGTCTGTCTGTCTGTCTGTCACCAGGCTGTATCTCATGAACCGTGATAGCTAGACAGTTGAAATTTTCATAGATGGGTCAATATCAACAAAGTGATTTTTTGTTCAATTTTGGTGGCGAATTTTTTTCTTCAGTTTTCGTGAAAAATAATGACCTGGTATAATAATAGAAAGTCCAAGCTGGAAGGATCTTCAAGAGGTCTGAGAATATCTCGATAACTTTTTGAGATATTTTAGTTCAAAGTCTAATGTGGCCACCAAAATTGAAAATCGCCCACCAAAATCGAAAGTGCCCACCAAAATTGAAAATCAGTGGCACCAAAATTGGATTAGAAGGTGAATCTGAAACAATGTGTAAGGTGGATATCTCGGGAAATATTATTTCAGCCTGTTCGGGATTGCTCTTTATTCTTGCTTTTCTTCTTGACCCCTGTAACACAGGTTTTGCCTAGCACGGGGGTCATTGGTCATTTATTTTGGACCAGGATATTCGCATACTTAAATTGTCACTCTGTATTTGTGTACTTACCTTTTTATGTCAAATAAAATGTATTATTTCCTTTATTCATTTACATAATCTTATTTTATTGTATTTTTAAATATTTCTAAAATATAAAATAAGTATAAAAAACATTTAAAAATATAAAAAAATAGCGATCTGCCGGTGTCGGGAGCAGGGTCCAAGCTACCGGTGGTTAGGGCTCCAGAGACAGGAACCTCCTCACAATGCGAGCCGTATCGAGGAATACTGCCTTCTGAATCAGGCCCTTGCGAGAGCCTCGATAGATGTTAATCGAGGCTTTCGGCCATCAGTCCATTGGCCGATACGACAATCGGCACAATGATAGCCGAGCTCACATTCCACATGTCAACAACCTCGTGTGCTAAGTCGAGATATTTAATTTGCTTCTCTTTCTCAGCTTTCACGAGGTTCCCGTCACATGGAATGGTAACATCGACAATCATTATCTCGTCTATCACTACTATATCAGGTTTATTGGCAACAATAGTCCTGTCAGTAATGATAGACCGATCCCAGTACATTTTCAAGAACTGGATCGGGCACATACTTGTAGTACGGTATCTCCGAATCCACAAGTTTATATTTCAAAGCAAGTTGCTGGTGAATAATCCTAGCTACTTGGTTATGTCTGTGCAAGTACTCGCCGTTAGCCAGACGAGAACAACCAGATATAATATGTCTGATAAACTCACCCGGATAATGGCATGCCCGACACACGTCAACCGTCCCGTCCTTCATAATATGTCTCCGGTAGTTATTCGTTAAGATAACTTCGTCCATAATTGCACAGACAAAACCTTCAGTTTCCCCGAAAAGGTCACCAAAACGTAGCCAGGATACGGACGCTAAGAAGTCTACACCGGGCTCATGAAGAGCCCGATAGAAGCGCCCGTGAAGCTCCTTGCTTTGCCATACCTTCTTGCGGTCATCAGTAGAAAGTACTACAGGTTTGCGCCAGTTCTCTTTAGCCATGGAGAGCGGGGTAATTGTCCCTTGTCCACTGCAACCACATCACGGTGCATACCCACTTCGGCTTTTAGAAAATATTCCCTGAGACTGCACACCTCGCGGTTGTGGAGGGTCTTCGCATTTAAAAAGCCTCGACCCCCACACTTCCGCGGGATATACAGTCTCATCACCGATGATCGTGGGTGATGCATCCGGTTTGCGGTCAGTAGTGTACGGACTCTTCTATCCAGGGCGTCGAGTTTGGTCTGAGTCCATTTGAGTATGCCGAAAGAGTACAGCAGTATAGCTTTCGGATGAGGAGAGGGATCTGAGGCTTATGGAATCGGAGAGTTGAATTCCCTCGGATTCCATAATCTCCCCTCGCTTTATATGCATGACTGCATTATTATTATTGTTATTATTTACTATTATTCTTCTTTCTGCCATTCTCTTTTTAAGCAGCCTCTCTTCGGTGGTCTGTTTTGGCATTCTAAAAATATGAAGCTAGGTCCTTATAATAATAGACCACTTAGGTACTGCCAAGTAGGTACATAATATTTATTTATTTGCTAATCAAACTGACTTGCAACTTAAAAACTGGCTTTATAGGTACAAACAATACTTACAGTATATACTTAAAACTTGGTGGCTAGTTTTCAATTTTGGTGTCGTGAAAACGCCACCAAAACCACCAAAATTGAGCCACCAACATTGAAACCAGATATAAAAAAAATCTTTAAAAATAGGGATTTTAAGTTACAATTTATTTAATATCACTGATTTATGCGTAACCCAAATCACTACCTATAATGTGTACCTTACTATTAAAACACTTTAAAATTAACAGCAAATCGATCCACCAAAAATTGAACAATTCTTGTCCCCCGTGCCACCCAAGATGATACTTACGTTTTTGGCGGAAAATCAGAGCACTAATCACACACCTGTTACACGCAAGTGCCGGTGCATGACTGAGAGATGTGAAATAATAAAACGCGATTGATCGCACACGCACGAAACTTCATTTTATAGTATGTTGAATATGTGCCACCAAAATTTTGATTTTTGCTTGGACAAACTTTGATCGAGTATCCTGTGCTTTTAAATTAGATTTTCTAATACAGTTAATTGTTTTTAGATAATGTGTCATAAGCATACACTAACGAACTTGTTTATTTTTTATTGTATAGCAAATTGTTACTTTGGTGAATGCAATTATATCAAAAAATGGAACTGGGACAAGCCACCTAACTTGAATTACAAGGCGATTTTTTTTTTCCTGATTATTTAAATACACAATTATAAAAAAAAAATGTGGCCCTAATTGAACCAAGTTACGTAGTTCACTATAAAAAAAAATAAGAAACATCCTATCATTTAACACCTCGATTCTCAACGTGGACACGTAAAATTTGCTGTGGGGATATTCACCCAGATGATGTATTTCTGTTGCCGCTTTTACAACAAATAAGTACTAAAAACAGAATAATAAAATAAATATTTAAGAAGGGCTCCCATACAACAAACGTGATTTTTCGGCGTTTTTGCCTTGTGGTACGGAACCCTTCGTGTGCGAGTTCGACTCGCACTTGGCCAGTTTTTTCATTTTGACAGCAGGCTCCACACAGTTTTTTATGATGTTTCATAACCACTAACACACACTCACTTTTTTTTATAACCGGCGAAAAATTTCTACGCTAGAGGAATTGTCTAGAATCATAGACCGTACATGCTGATTCTAATTCAAGGGTTACAGGTTTTCGATGCTGCCACCCTGTATGTAGGTAGGTACGATCAGCAACAAAACTTCAGTTTTTTTTTTTAATTTTAGTTATTGAGCAAAATATTTGTTCAAAATTGCAGCAGAAGTATAATGCAATTTTGAACAATTATTTTGCTCAGTAACTGAGATTAAAAACACTCAAATTTTAATATTTTGCTCAATACCTAAATGAGCTTAAAAAAACTTAAGTATTAATTGACTTTTGTTGCTGACTGTACATAACGAATAACTAATTAAACTTATATTATTGAGGTCCATGAAAATTTTATTGGGATTTGAGGAATAAAATAAAGGCTTCCTTATCCACTTTATCACTCTGAACAAAAATAACTCCAGGCCACTTACACAATTGAATTTGTTTTTCATTAAAAGTGTCGTTTTATTCTCAAAACCTTATTCGATACTCGCCCTTGGGATAAGGAACTAGACACCCATAGCATCATTATAATACAAATAGTAGTAGACCAAGGATACCCTGTAGGTATCTTTACTAATATTATAAATTCGAAAGTAACTCTGTTGTCTGTATGATACGTTTTCATGCCTAAACCACTGAACGGATTTCGATAAAATTTGGCAGAGAGATAGATTGCATCCCAGGGAAGGACATAGGATAGTTTTTATCCCGATATTCCCACGGGAACGACACTTATGCGGGTGAAACCGCGGAGCGCTGCTAGTAATGAATAAATGAATTAGTAATGAATAATAGTTTAGGTAGGTAATGTCGAACACAGAAGTCAATAAAACTGGTAGTATATTTACATAGACAAGGTCAAGAGCGAAGTATGTCACCGTAGCGAGAATAACCGCAAGTTAACCCTTGCTCGTAAGTTTATGGAATACATTACCATAGCTTTAATCTTTTGTGTATCGACTGTAATCCAATCATGTCATGTCGCAGTGTAGCAGTAAGGTGCTGCCACACTGCTGTTATAAAATGTTTACAAACATTTTCTAACATTGTGATGTAGTAGGTACATGTAGTAGGTACATTTAATCAAAAAGCTTTTCAGAAATCAGAAAGGTTTTCATGTTAGGTAATGTTAGTAAACATTTTTAAACAGCAGTGTGGCAGCACCTGTAGTCATCACAGAGTACTTTTTGATAGGTAGTCACTCTGAATGAACCATGTGCTTATATCGTAAGCACTATTCTCATTATTATATAAAAGAAAGAAAGAATAACATTTGGCAACAGATCGTCAAACACAAAATAGGTAAGTACCTACAAACTTATTCGGATATCTAACATGCAGTACAGTCCACTTACCACATAGGTACACGTCCGCTGGTCGAAGCGGCATCTCTTTGGGCATAGGCCATAGTGGTATAATGACCGAGAGTGAAGACTGGCAGATCAGCTGCCCACTTTGGTGAGATGACATATTCTATACTAATAATAAAGCTGTAGAGTTTGTTTGTTTGTTTGAACGCGCTAATCTCCGGAACTACCAGTCGGATTTCTTTTTTTTTTGACAAAGCTAGGACACGGAGCCGAGATAGAAACTCAGAAAGAGCGCTAAGCGGAAACACGCGACGGACGGGGTGGATGATTGGGGAATAAGAAATTGCACGCGGGCAGAAGCTGTATTAATTAGTCTAAAAAAAACTGACTCATTATCATACCTATTATTAGGTATGATAATGAGTCAGTTTTTTTTAGACTTAAGTCAAAGCAGTTTTCTGCGGGATTGTCCGAAAGGGTTACCGCTGGCCCGGAACATAAAGGGTTAAGGAAGGAACATGGGTGGGTTTTAGTCAGTAAGAGTCTGACACTCCCTTCCGCTCCACCCAGAGCGGGCGGGGTCATTGACATTCCATCCGAAAAAAAAAGCAGTTTTGTTTATAACTTTAATTTTGATAATTTTACGAAGATGTGAGAGATACGGAAGGCACAGGACCATTTTTAGAGGCGTAACAGAAATGAGGCCTACACCTGGGGCAACGCGTGCTTATAGTCCATATGCGAATAAGTGTCCATAATACAAACAGCTCCTGCTTAGCAATGGTAATTACCTTTACGCTAAAAGTAGTTTGCTATAATTAAGTCAATCTTCGCATTGAACTTGAGAAACCGGTTCATGTACTTAATTAATTTGTAGTGTCACGCACACCCGTTGCACACCTTACTATGAATGAGCAATCGTGTGATGTCGTCAGATCCTTGATTATGGTAGTTATAGTGCTATAATGTAAGCTAGTAGTTCTCCCACTGCAGGGCAAAGGATTTTTTTAATTTTTTTTTTTATAAAAACATTGCCCCACACCTAGGACTCCTGTATTGTGGGTGTGTTTACAAACATTTAAATACACATACACAAACAGCCAGACCCGGAACAACTACTTGTAGGTCATACAATTGTTCCGTGCGGGAATCGTACCCGCGACACAGAGCAGCAGTCAATCGCGCGCCAACCGCAAAGACTACAATATGATGCTGGTGCCGTCGATGATAATTATCACACAGAGGAGGAATAAAAGCATTGATAAACCCTTAGTTTAGGGTTTTCCAAGATCACGTAAAAGATGAAGTCTGTTAAAAAAGAAGGAACGATATCTATACCTAATTATGACAAAATATATAGAGGGTCAAATTAAATTAGCTAGCGAAACTCGCAGATATGATGTGTATCCACAGACCTAGGTATATAAGTCTGTGTGTGTATCGATATCTAAACATGATGAGATCATCATCTGCCTATAGCCTTGTCCCAGCCATGTTGGGGTCGGCTTCCAGTCTAACCGGATGCAGTTGAATACCAGTGTTTTACATGGAGCGACTGCCTATCTGTCCTCCACAGTCCAATTACTGGGTAATACGATACCCCTTGATAAGACTGGTTGTCAAGACTTTCGGGCTTCTGACTACCCGTAACGACTGTCAAAGATCCACGAATGACAGCCGGGACCAACAGCTTTCCCAGGCACGGAGGAGTCACGGTATGTAAAGATGGTCACCCATCCACAGATCAACCACGGCAAGCGTAGCTTAACCTGATCTATCGACCTGTGCGGCTGTTATTATTTTAGGATGAGACCATAGGATATAAAAACGGAATTGATCCGAATGGAATTTCCTTATGTTAGTATCGGAATAAGTTCAGGAAGTAAAAGGTAAGGACAGCTTTATTGATCACTTTTGAGAAATACTGACTTCATTATTGGTTTTTATGGTTTTTCACTGCGTCATGTTTCCTGTAATATTTCGGGGATATTTTTTGTCAACATTGATACAGAATTCGGCACACACAGCAGTAGAATTAGCTTCATCTGGAGGTGTTTATGAGTGGTCATTATTAAATAGCGACCATAATATTAAAACCCCCTTAATTACTAATAAACGTTGTATAGCGTCTGTACACAATGTTTTGTCTTCTTCTTTCGAAAGTCAAATTACTGACGACAGAGAGAAATCGGTGTGAAGGTAACTTCATCCGACATAATACGTTTAGTAAGGGGGTAATTGTTTAAACACTTTAGTGTAAACACGTTTCTTGTACACCTCTAATACCTCCTTGCCGTACTTGTTGCCCTTTTGTAATAGGATCTCGTTGGCATCCTGTGGGTATGGAACCCTAAAAACGATTCCTTGATTTATTTTATTTTACTGGCGCGTTCGTTTTAGCATGTATCATCAGAAATTTCTCAGTAACAGCCGGAGTCTGGATGCCTACTAGATATTCCCTCTATTATACGAGACTTCAACATGACTAGCGAAGTGTGTGTACCTCAGTGCTTGCCTACCTACCCCTTCAGGGAAGAGGGGCGTGATGTTCAGTTTGTTATTATCATCAATAAAATATTTTTTGTGTTTTTCGGCGACTTGCTCGAGTCGAGACGACATCTAAATAACCATAAGGAAAGGAATCGAAGACCAATTAAAACTCGTATTTAAAACAAAGCATTGTTTATTTTGTAATACCTAACTCTCCTCAATACCGCTTACGGAGCCGGGCCACTCGATACAAAAATAAACATCTACAATAAATATAATAACACCCCACTTGCATCCATTGTGACGAGACAAAAACTATTGAAGATAAAAGAAAATTAGTTTTACTATAGCGACAACATTATTTTTTATTGATTAGTTACGATGGCAACACCTATATTGTTTATTGTGCATCAGTAGATGTTAACGTGTTCTTAGGGTGCCAATGAACGTTTCTATTACTTTTTTGTCAATCTGTCTGCTAGTCTATCCGACTTTTATATTGCTTGTGACCTTTAAGGTATAAAATATAAAATCACGTGCTTTCACTTAGTTATATTTCTTAGCGGTTACATCTACTAATGTATTTTCAACTCAATTCAAGTACGTATGTAGAAAGCAAGGATGAGGTAGAATAAAAACTCTGTCTCATAACAACGGATATAAGCAGAGTTGTAGATTAACACAAGACAGAATATCGCGCACAGAATGAGAAACAAATGTCGATAATTACCACACTATCATCGATGTTTAATTTGTATAAACATCGATGTATCTGCATGCATCGAAACATTTTTATCGACATTCCCTCCTCTATCTGCACCTTAAATATCAACGTAAATATGTCATAGTCAGGATATAGACAAAGATTACAAATAATTGTGTAATAATTTCATTTAATCGATACTTGACAGCATATCCAAGAACAAAAAATACAATAAAATGTCAAATTGATAAAAAATAGGTAATGAGTTGGCATATTTACTATGTTCACGGACATTTATTGCCAACATGACGCTTGTGAGCGTCACTGACGCCTATACTCGGCATGGATGACGTATACACACGTCATAGTTAAATAGAACAAGTAAATAAACCAGACCGTTACCCGCTGATACATAAAATCTGATTTTAAACCAGCGTTTAAAACTTAACTCTAATACAAAATAATGTTTACGTCTAGCGTGTATGAAATATATTAATATTATAATAATAAATTGTACAATATCAGTATCATTCCAACTTATTTATTGCGGTTGTGTTCACTTTGCGAGCTTCCAACCTTAAAGTTTTGTGCGATGATTGTCAAACTATTTAACAAAAACGACTACAGACTGTACATTAGAAGAAAACAGATTCGATATCTCCTATTAGGTTTTTTTTTTTATCGAAATTAATACAATATATTCATAAAATGTTTCGACTATTTCTTCATTAACTCGCAAAGTGAACCGAGCCGCTGAATAGAAATAACCTTAAGACAAATAATAATAAAAGAAACACTCAGTGTCATGATGTAGCGTTTACTCCTACATTAAGTTTGTGAACTATGGAATGTCCCGCCGTCACAGAGAACTGTCGAATGCAACAAATGCTCGCCTGGCCCTAACCTCTAACATTGACCGACTAAGCTTAGTTTACATTCTCGGAGGATCGACTGACACAACGACAGTGTAACACTAGCCTATCATTATCTTTTACATAATTAAAAATAATATCAAGAAATAACATGTTGCTACTTTTTGTAACGCGTTATTTTAACATAATTATGTGATTTTTTCAACATTCGACAAGCATATGTCCTAAGATATTTTTAAAAGGAAGTATCGTGTATGTGTTATATCAGTCATTCCCCGTCCGTCAAGCCAAAGCTGCCAAACTAATATTACATATAAAATGGAGCGCCCGCCGCAGGGCACATTACAAACGTACGTAACACTAGATCCTAAGTAGTAGCACCTAATGGTGAAATATAGCGCTCGCGCTATTACGTACAGGACAAATATAACATGCTATTTTTGTGTAGCATGTTATTCGAAAATAACGTAACGTTTAATAATTAGAACGTTTTTTATAAGCTAGCGACTTGGTGGATTATAGACGATTGTTTTAAGCCGTATAAGCTTTCTTTAAATTTTATTTTAACAAGAAATTAACATTACACGTAAGATATATCGTAGTTTTTCTTATTACCAACTGCTCTGTATGTAATAAAGCGAGCGCGCAGATATAATATAGTCCATAGCAACACGTCAATAATATATCTTTTTAACATATACTTTCGTAGATCTCGATAACACTTGTGATTCTTTCAACAATCAATCAACCGCGATTTTTATTATATCAAGTTAGGGAACATACTACAGTTATATTCCCTAGTACTTTTTGTCGATATATCGTCAAAGCATCACAAATGTATCGATAGATAACCAATTAGTCCCGCACTACATTGTATATCGACACTTTAAATAGAAGGGAGGAGAAAAAATTAATAATTTGTATCTTTTTATACCTAAAAACGGTGGTCTAACTCGTGTGACAATATTTTAAAGCTATTCCGTTATAGAAAATGAGCTCGTGTTTCAAACTGGCTGGATACAGGCAATTTCGAGCTATATTTTAAAAGTAGATTTTTGATTTTAGGGATTGATTTTTTTATTTTAAAAGTGATTTTTTATTTAAAAAAGTACTGATGTGATTTTTTAAGGCTAAGCTACATGCATGATCTTAATTTAGAAAATCTACGCGATAGAGGTATTTCTTCACAACTGTTTTCATTGGCAGTGATAGTTGATTACCCAACTATATCGAAGCTAAATGTACATGATTTGAGCAAGGTTTATATTTTATTATTTTAAAAACATTATCCAGCCAGATTTGTCAAACACAAGGCATAAAATGATTTTTTATACAGTAATACAAAAACACTTTTTATATTTTTTTACTATGGCAACATTTATATCTCTACGAAGCCCTATGCTGTCCGGATTGTATGGATGCCTTAGCCTAAGCTTAATTATAAAAAAGAAAAATGCTGCAGTACTTAAGATAATATTTTACAATATAAAAATTGCATTTTCTCGGGGCGAAGGCGGCTAGTCAATAGAGAACCGTTTTAGAAATCGAGTTATTTAATAATATGTTCGGAAGTTATAGTTACAGTAATGTTCAGGCCACTGCGATTCTATCGATATATCGACATATCGATACAATACTTATTTTTATCGATATAATTATACACTAAATGTATATTTCCAACTCAATGGCCTATTAAACTGTAACTATGCTAAACAGCCTCCCCTCGCCCAAAATCGTAAAGTGCACGACGTGACAACATCAAATATTAAATATAATTAACATTTTATTAATTAATCAATATAAATGTTTGTTTTTAAATAACTTAGTGATTAATATTCGCATTGTTATCGCTTACAACTAGGGTATGTACCTACATATACATACAGGCCGTGACGTTACGGCGCGAACTGGGTGGACGTTGCAACGTGTTGCTGTAACAGTTTAGGGTTGCGTGCTTTGTTGCTGTATCTCGATTTTCTCGACTGTCATGTCTGGGTTCATTGCTGTGGCCTCCTGGAAATTATGATGATACGAATTTGTTAATAAAGGTTGATAGAATATGGCACGTAAACCAATAAACTTCTCTTGTAATAAAAAATATTATTATACGAAGTGATTATTAGATTCATGAATCAGGACTATGTTTTTAAATAAAATACTGTAAAATGCACTTGACAAATATCGATACTGCAACTTGTTACAATGTGCAACAAAATTGCACAAAATCGATTCAGTGTTGTGCATAGCAGCCGATTTGCGTTGATCGACCAATGACTCTGATTTGAGAAAACAATTAATTTCGACTAGTTGTCGTCTATCGAACCCATTCTAGTTAAACCTTTTGCCTTTTTGTTTGAACAAGTCCCGTAAAGCAAGAGTAGTGTCTGCTTGTTGGGTTTCTTGCCTTACATCGTTCTAGAGACATAGTTTTCGTTTTAATTTATATCATTTGTTTTGATACGTTACCTGTATAGCTTCGGCGAGCGCGCGGTCGTGGTCGATGGGGTCCCCATCAGACTGGATGGTGATCTTCTGTTCTACGCGCGTCTCGATCACACCGTTGCGTTCCGTCTTGTACTGTAACAAGTAATGTAACACCATTTACAAAGTGCTTCATTTCAATACGACTTCAAGACGAACTGTCTGCACTGAAAAAGTACATAGCAACCTACAGAGTACACACAGTCCTGTTTTACTTTGCTTCAATTTGTTTTGAACTTTTCACATGCGAATCTCTATGACATGTCTTTCTCGTAAAAAACAAGTCCAAATTTTTTTTTTTTACTTCAACAGCGGTTTTATTAGCCGAATACAATCGAATTCTCTTATACTACCTAAGTTTAGCGTATCTAATGCAGGCACTGTCACTTTAAAGTGTTTTGTAACTACAGAATGACTAAGCTGTGAATAATGGGATGTGTTTTTTGTATACGTACGGTGATAGTCTCAACGGTGCGCGTCTTGGAGCTGATGGTCTGCGACGACACCACCTCGCCGTCTGCTGATACGGTCTCTTCCTGTGTCTCTGTCGTTTCAACCGGCTCAGTCACTATCGGGCCGGTACTCGTCTGGAAGTAACAGATTATGGCATATTAAAAACTATTGTCTGTGCAAGTCTTAAATAAATCAACGTTACTAACAAATGTTTGATGACTTGTCCGCGGTCTAAGAAAATTACATTATTTTTTTTTTATCTTATCTTGTATTTGAGTTTTCTTAAGAAGTTAAGAGCCTGGGAAGGCCGGCTAGAAACAAAAACATTTCGGAGCTTGTGGGTAAACCATTCGCCGTTTTATAAGCACTATCTTGCTAAAACTTACCTAAAACGTTAAAAAACATGTTTTGGTAAATTGAAGTTGTTTTTAGACTTTCGCTGCGATGGATTTGACGCCTGCATCTGAGAGAAGGTCGAACTGCATCGAACGTCATCTAAGATATTCAAGTTATCAGTGGTGACACTCACCCTGGTGGTAGCTCCGTGCACCATGCTGCCGAAGGGCGCGTTGCCGATGACAGACGTGGTGGTGGTCGTCTTATACGCGCCCGGTTCCTGTACCATGACACATGTTAGACAACCGTTGTTTAAATCAATACAACTGAATAGTCAATATTAATACCTACGTATAAATATATAGATGTTGTATTAAACAATTGTCAAAATAAATTTGCCTAGCCTTTCCCCAACTATGTTGGGGTCGGCCTAACCGAATGCCATTACCAGTATTTTACATGGAGCGGCTGACATTGCAGATATCAATACTTTAATACATAGATGTTGATTTTACAAGGGTATTATTAATTATCTGAATTAAAGATCCCGCTTTTATGATTATTTGATGTCGCAAATCACTTTTTGGACATGAAGTTTTCTCTCTTTTAGGTTTTGACTTCATGTTTAGTATATAATAAAAAAAAGAAAGTAAAAAAATATTATACATCAAAAATTATATTTTTTTTTGTGATTGCAATATTAATTTGTGTTTTAAAAAAAGTTAAAGGGGTGTAAATAAATAAAATAATAACAGTACTATACCTTCATTTCGTAAATAAATAAAAATATACAATAATCTAAAATGCAGTGGACAATAAAATTACAAAACAGTATTTCAATGCAACATGCTATATTAATGCAACTCTTCACACGATTATCATGCCAAACAATATTATTTAATTGGGAACAAACTTCCCAAATACTCAAAAAGGTATAGAAATTGGAACTGCAAATCTAAAGTGGATATTTTCTATAAAAAATATTTACTTGCTTAAAAGTTTTATGAAACCACACACATACGACTACCGTCTACTCTACCCTGAAAGTATATAAATATTATACATAATTATTTGTTAGTCATATTTCAATAGTAGAGAGTGTGATGTGCTGAATATTTTGTACTCATTGAAGAGTTTTCTGGTGCATTGTACTAGTGCGCCCACCACTGAAAACACTGTTTTAAGCTGTAATGTTCGCAAAAAACATTGAATCTAGTTGCTTTCATCTTTTATCCAAGAAGTTATGTCAAAAACTTTCAAAATTTGTTGATTTATGTGATCAACAAAGACAAATACATAAGACTTAGTAAGAAATACATTTCATTTGTCATATTATAGCTGGAGCTGGATCCTCACAATGCACAGCTGAACATGGCCTCTCCTTATTTCTTCGTTCAGTCCCTCAACAAAATTACAATAAAGCGCTTCAGCGTCCTACAACGTTCACATTAAAGTGAGAACATTGCTTACAGCGCTTATAAACTCACCGTGACGTAATAATGTCCTTCGCCAGCGCCCTCATCAAAGTCGATCGGAGTCCCAGAATCCCCACTGCTTAGGGACGATTCAGAGCCGCGTCTAGCAAGCTGCTGTGATCACCATCCAACGTTCGACCAATGTTTGCCGGTGAGGTTATTACATGGTAGTGTACCAAATGTTGGTGAAGTTACCACAAGTTAAGTTGGTGTTTGCCAAATGTTGGCGAAGTTGTTACCAAGTTTGTTGGTGTTATAGAGATTGGTGGTGTTACCACGTAATGTATGGTTTAGTAATGTCATGCCCGTTTAGAGTTTGGTTTAGATTACCAGGTCATGTCCGTTCGATGTAGATATGGAATGGAGGGAAAGAAAAAAATATGTCATTAGAAAAAGTTCAACATGCAAACAAATTAAGATGACAGCTTTTTCACATAAAAGTATTAATGTTTTCAAGATCATTACTTTTAAAATTCTTTGTAAATCGCCTACTTGGTGTCAAACGGCGATAATTTAGTCATGCTTTCATGCTTGCGTGAGATATTTTTTTCAGTTTCTCATGCATTTCTAAGCGCTGTCAAAGAATGCGCGAATCTTGCGTGTGTCAAAAAAGCTGCCATATAAAGCGAAAAAAAAAAACTAGGTAATGGAAAAATTAAGTAGAAAAAATTAAAGAAACAAAATTCAACTAATAATGAACGAAAAAAAAAAACTCCATTTACATGCTATGACTGGATTAAAACAATGAATAATGCCAGGAATAAGGTTATGATCGTACCTGATCGCCGGTCGTCACCATGGTTTTGACTTCTTGGGTCAACACCCGCTGTTCCTGTCTCGTGGCTGATGACGTCAACGTGTGTGCGACTGTCTTTTCTTCCATCTGTTGAGTCTTCGCCTTCGTGTCGAGGTCGTGGTGCGTAGTGGCCGTCCGCGTGGTCACCGCGCGCGCCGTCACGTACGGACTCTTCCCAGGACCCTCCATCGGCTCAATGCTTTCCGCCTAATTAAGGTTAGACTAGCATGCATTTACTATATACACAGAAATCTAACATTGAAACTACATAAGCCGTGGTAAAAAATGAAAAAAAGGACACACGCTGTACAAATTAAAGAGAAAAAAAGGAAAACGACATCAGGGTGGCGTCTTGTGTGCCGGTTATTGTATATTGAGAAAGAGAATGCAACGCACCTTGTTGGTATGTGTGGAGAATGTCACCTCCCCGGTGCCGAGGTTCTCAACCTCTTGCTCCACATTGTGTGTGACGCCCTCGTCATTCCTCGTCAGCAGCTGCTTGGTAGTCGTCTTCACAACCACGGGGGGAGTGGGCGTCTTCTTAGAGCGCTGTGAAACCGGGATCTTAGAGAGAGGGGTGTTTGATGACACATAACCTTGATGCCGTATGTGTTCGCTCGTCGTGTACTCAGTGAACGTTTTGGGCTCGTCTCCTCTCAGCGGACTCTCGTCCTTGCCGAAAGTTGAGAACTTGTGTGTGTTCACTGTCTGTATGTCGATGTTCGCGGGTAGGTCTTGAGTTTCTTTCTCTATCGTGTAGTCGCCGCTCTTGTCTTCGAAGTGGGAGGGATCGATTTGTGAATAATGTAGGATCAGTTGTCCGGTTACGGGGTCTCTTACTGCCGTACTGGGGTCAATATCGCCGGTATCTGGGTCGATATCTCCGTATTCAGTCTTGATCCTGCCGGTGACGGGGTCAATCTTGCCTGATAGCGTCATGGTCTGCGTGACAGTTGTTCGCGCGCCCTTCAACCTGGGGTCATCAGGGTCTACATCGATAGTTTCTCCTGTGACCGGATCGATGATCTGGTATAGATACACTGTCTTTGTTGTGATGATCCTGCCTGTCGTTTCATCGATGGTGCATTCTTTAGGATCGACTTCCTTAACTCTTCCTTTGTCGTCTTTCTGTGTGATGATGAAGATCTTGATGATGATCAACCTGCCTGTCTGGGGATCGATCTTGCCGAGTTTGGTGTAGATCTCTCCAGTGCTGGGATCGACTTGTGAAGCGGAGTATAGTGGATGGTTGTCTGCGTCAACTTCTCCGGTTGCTGTGTAGATCTGTCCGT
Organism: Oligia latruncula; assembly: GCA_948474745.1. Taxonomy (NCBI): domain Eukaryota; kingdom Metazoa; phylum Arthropoda; class Insecta; order Lepidoptera; family Noctuidae; genus Oligia; species Oligia latruncula. Next base: position 14,965,105 of record OX419706.1, read on the forward strand.
TGACTGGGTCGACTTTGATGAGTGTCTTGTCAAAGTCGTGTGTCCTGATGATTGTGCCAGTCTTAGTGTCCAACTTACCATATATCGTGATGATGTAACCAGTGGTCGGGTCGACCTGTCCAGCTGTGTAGATGACATCTCCGGATACAGGGTCTTTAGGTCCAGCGATCCAAATCTGGTTGGTCTTAGGATCAACTTTGACGTTCTTCGGGTCGTTGGATACGATTTGTTTGCCAGAAACGGGATCAATCTTGTTCTTGATAATTCTCAAGCAGATCATTCTGGCGACATCCTTATCCGGCTTTCCGGATTTAGGGTGGCACTGTCCTGTCTTCAGCAAGAACTGACCGGTGACGGGGTCCACTTTGAGTTCCCTGCTCTCAAACTTGCCGGTCTTAGGATCATTGTATGTAACAGTTCCCTTGACAAGATCGATCTGTCCGTATTTAGTGTCAATTTTGTTGTTATCAGGGTTGATTTGCCCTGTACTGCTTTCTACTAGAGAATGCTTGGGCTCAATAAGACCTTTCTTGGTGTCCAACTTACCAACAAACGTGGTCACTTCGACTACTGGGTCGATATGCGTACCAACAACAATAACCTGTCCAACATTTGGATCAGGTTTGCCGGTCTTAGGATCGACAACTCCCTTGATGGTAATAAGGCCGTTGTTTTCATCAATATGTACTGGTTTGGTATCAGATGTGTCTGTGACGAATATGACACCATTTGAGGGATCGATGACACCGTATTTAGTAGAAATGTGGCCAGTTTCAGCGTCAACTTTGCCTTTAGTGTGTTCGACTACGCCTTTGTCGATATCAACTTTGCCTGTTCTGGGGTCAATCGGACCGGTGATAGCCGTGATCTCAACAACTGGGTCTTCTTGTTTGGCAACGCTTAGAATCATGCCTAAGTTCTGATCAATTTTGCCAGTCTTCGGATCAATTGCGCCAGAGTTGATAAAGATTTGGCCGGTTTCAGTCAAAACGTAACCATCACGGGTTTGTTTTTGTCCTGCAGAATCCGTAATAATAATGTTACCAGTATTGGAATCAATGACTCCGTACTTAGTCTCAATCAAACCATTAGGATCGAGGATACCAGTAAGATGTTCAACTTCAGCGGTGTTCAGATCAGGCTTCTTCGATTTAGGGTCGAGTTTGGTGAAGATAACCATGATTTTGACGATCTTCCTCTTAGGAGGTTCGGGAGGAGCCATAGTAGGTTTGACAGGTGACTTCATAGTCGGTGTGAGGGGAGATGATTTCTGAGCATAGCTTATAATAGGCGATGAGGTACGCACGGGTGATTGTAGAGGTGTCGAAATCGGTGAAGGTGTTGGGGTCTTTACAGGCGGGGGTACCTGTCTAGCAGGGGACACACTAACTCTCTGCGACACTGGCGCTACAGTAGACAACACATTCTGCTTATCAACAATAGTCAACTGCTGAGCGTACGAAGGTTCTACTCTTCCTGTCTTAGGGTCTATAACGGAGGTTGTTATAATCAAGTTTCCTGTCTTAGGGTCTACCTCGGCTTGTTTTAGCTCTTGTTTGCCAGTTATCGGGTCTTTGTAAAGAATTTGTCCAGATCTTGGGTCGATGATGCCGAAGTCCGTGTGAATCTTACCGTCTTCAGCGCTGACGTAGCCTTTAGCGGCTTCCACGTTGCCTGCGCCGGCGTCAACAGATTTGGTGTAGGGATCGTACTTGCTAGTGACGATGACAAGACGAATCTCGCCCTTGGAAGTTGGTTTCGCGAAAGGCACTACTGGTTTGTTGACAATGCTATACTGTTGTACCAATGTAGGATCGACTCTGCCGGTCTTGGGGTCGACAACGTTGTTTGTGATAATCATGTGGCCGGTTTCAGGGTGTACCTGAGCGCGCTTAATTTCTTGCCTGCCGGTCTTAGGGTCTGTGACGACGATTTCTCCAGTAGCTGGGTCGACGATGCCAATGGCTGTACGGATTCTACCATCAGCTCCGAGAACACCACTGATGGTGTCCACATGACCTTGGCTGGGATCGATCCTCCTTGTCCTCGGGTCGTATTTGGTTGTGATGATAACGAGATGAATCTCTCTTTCAATAGGCTTCGTCTCTTTCTCGACAATCGTGAATTGTTGAGCGAGCGTTGAGTCTGGTTTGCCTGTCTTCGGGTCTACGACGCCAGTGGTTAGGATGAGGTTACCGGACTTAAAGCCTACGCCAGGATCAGCGACCGCTTGCTTCGTCTCATGTTTGCCTGTCTTAGGATCGACAAGCTCAATCTTGCCGGTCTTCGGGTCAATAATACCATAGTTGGTGTGAACTCTGCCATCAGCACCTACAATACCTCTTGAAGTCTCAATATGGCCGTTAGGGCTGTCAAGCTTCTTGTTCTTAAGATCATACTTGGAAGTAATGATGACCAGCTGAACTTCCCTGCCAGGAACTGGTGTGAAAGTGTCTTTAGGTCTATCAACAACGCTGATTTGTTGACCTAAGTTAGGATCAACCTGTCCAGTCTGAGGATCAACCACTCCTGATGTAAGAAGGAGGTTTCCAGTCTTGGAATCAACAGTAGCAACCTTGGTCTCACGTCTGCCGGTGACTGGATCTTTAATGACGATATCTCCGGTTGTAGGATCAACTTCGCCGAATTCTGTGTGAACTTTGCCATCAGCACCAACTTTGCCAGGCACTGAGTCAACATGAGCGTTCGTTAGATCCAACTTCTTGTTCTTAGGATCATACTTAGTCGTCACAATAACTAAGTTCACGTATCTTTCTTTAGGCGCATCTTTGTCGACGATAGCGAATTGCTGAGCGAGAGAAGAGTCAGGCTTTCCTGTTTTAGGATCGACAACACCTGAAGTTAGTAACAAATGACCTGATTGCGGATCGGCGATAGCTTGCTTAGTCTCATGTTTGCCTGTCTTGGGATCGACCTGATCAATCTTTCCAGATTTCGTGTCGATAATTCCGAAGTTGGTGTGTACTCTTCCATCTGGGGCAATAATACCTCTTGAAGTCTCAACATGGCCGTTAGGATTGTCAAGTTTCTTAGTCCTGGGGTCATACTTGCTAGTAATGACCACCAACTGTACTTCCTTACCAGGAACGTTCGCGAATTGATCTTTAGGTTTCTCTACAATGCTGATCTGTTGTCCTAATGTAGGATCAACATGACCTGATACTGGATCGACCACTGACGACGTAAGCAGCAAGTTTCCTGTTTTCGGGTCCACTGAGGCTTTCTTAACTTCTTGTTTACCGGTACGTGGGTCCGTTACTATGATGTTACCGGTATTGGGGTCAACGACACCAAATGCAGTGTGTACTTTGTCATCAGCACCCACTTTGCCAGGGATGCTGTCAACGTGAGCGTTGGTAAGGTCCAATTTCTTGTTCTTAAGGTCGTATTTAGATGTGACAATGACGAGATTGACGTATCTTTCAGGTGCTACCCTATCCTTGTCAACAATAGCGAATTGCTGCGCCAATGAAGAGTCGACCTTTCCTGTTTTCGGATCCACAACTCCTGAAGAAATTACTAAGTGTCCGGTCTTGGGATCTGCGATAGCTTGCTTGATCTCTTGCTTGCCGGATTTAGGATCGACATGGTCAATCTTGCCGGTCTTGGGGTCAATTACACCGAAGTTGGTATGGACTTTGCCGTCAGCGGCGACGATGCCTCGCGAAGTTTCCACATGTCCGTTCGGGCTATCTAGCCTCTTATATTTCGAGTCAAATTTGCTTGTAATCACTACAAGTTGGACTTCCTTTCCTGCGACTGACGGGAAGGTATCCTTAGGCTTGTCTACGACAGTTATCTGTTGTCCTAAAGTAGGATCCACTTTGCCAGTATTCGGATCAACAACACCGGAAGTGAGAAGTAAATTGCCTGTCTTGGGATCAATAGCAGCTTTCTTGACTTCCTGTTTGCCTGTGATTGGGTCAGTAACGATGATGTCACCAGTCGCTGGGTCGACGATTCCGAAGTCGGTATGTACTTTGTCGTCATTGTCGTATTTTCCGGGGAAGCTATCGACATGCGCATTAGTGATGTCGAGTTTCTTGGTTTTAGGATCGTACTTAGATGTAACGACGACTAAGTTAGCGTATCTTTCAGGAATGCCCTTAGGTGCGTCTTTATCGACAACAGTCAACTGCTGAGCCAATGACGAATCAGATTTTCCCGTCTTAGGATCAATGACTCCAGATGTAAGTATGAAACTTCCTGTCTTAGCGTCCACAACAGCTTGTTTGGAATCACGCTTGCCCGTTTTGGGGTCAGTGAAGTAGACTTTCCCATTGTTAGGATCTAGTACACCAAAGTTTGAATGTACTTTGCCGTCCTTATCGCTGATGATAGCGTGTGATGTTTCAATGAATCCGTTAGGGTTGTCTAGCTTCTTGCTCTTTGAGTCGTATTTGCCTGTGATGGCAACAACTTGGACCTCTTTTCCAGTGGTGGCCCCGAAAGTATCGATAGGTTTATCAACGATGCTGTACTGCTGTCCTAGCGAAGTGTCCAACTGTCCAGTCCTTGGGTCAATAACTCCAGACAGTAACAGAATGTTTCCAGTCTTGGGATCGACTGTCGCTTGTTTGATCTCTTGCTTGCCTGTCTTAGAATTAGTGACTTGGATTTCGCCTGTCCTCGGGTCAATGATACCGTATTCTGTGTAGATTTTGCCGTCAGTGCCGCTGAGGACTCCCTTGACGGAATCAACGTGAGCGAATGTTGGGTCCAACTTCTTGGTCTTAAGGTCGTATTTGCTTGTAACGACCACTAGTCTGACTTCTCTGTTTGCTTTAGTCGCGTCCTTTTCTACAATACTGAACTGCTGACCAAGTGAAGAGTCGACCTTTCCAGATTTGGGGTCCAAGACCGCTGTGGTGACCAGGATATTTCCAGTTTTTTGGTCAACGTAAGCTTGTTTGGGTTCCTCTTTTCCTGTTTTGGGGTGAATGAATTCAATTTTGCCTGTTCTTGGGTCAATGACGCCGTAGTTTGAGGCGACATAGCCGTCTGGTCCGACGACTGCTCTAGAAACGTCTACATGACCATGTGAAGCATCCAACTTCTTATTCTTGCCATCATATTTTCCGGTAATAACGACGAGATCGACTTCACGGCCAGGCTTGGCTCCAAGCTTGTCGGGAGATCTTTCAACGAAGCAGTACTGTTGGGCCAACGATGGGTCAATCTTGCCAGTCTTAGGATCAATAACTCCAGATGTGAATAAAATATGTCCTGTCTTGTCAACATGTCCATTCTTGACCTCCTGCTTGCCTGTAGCAGGGTCCGTGTAGCTAATTTGTCCAGACTTGGTATTGATGAGTTCCTTATCTGTCTGGATCTTTCCATTGGCTTTGTTCAAAGATCCCTTGGTAACGAGGATGGTGCCATTTGCGTCATCAAGTTTCTTGGACTTAGGGTTGTAGCGACCAGTGATGATGACCACTTGGATCTCATTGTCTGGCTTAGCCGCGAGTACCGGTACAACGGTTGCTGAAGGTACTTCGTGTTGTGACCTTTCAGAGTCAAGTAAAGCAAGAGTCGGGTCTATGAGGTTCTTAGCCTGCTCTTTCAAAGCTGCCGACTGCACGTAGTCAAGTCCTGGTGTCTTGAGCTTGCTGGGATCTTCAGGTGTTTTGCGCTTCTCAGCGCTTTCAGCGACTTTCTTGTCTTCTCCGGGGGCGTAGTTGAACGCGAGTCCTGCCTTCCTTGTAGTCGGGCTTTGACTGTCGTCTAGTGCCCGCTGCCTCTCATCGGAAACCGGTTCCTTCTCGTAACTGAAGGCGCCTTGGATGAAGGGCTTGGTGCGAGTGGGACTCCTCTCTGTGTCATTGTACTCGTACGGTTTGGTGAACGAGGGCTTGTCTTCACCCTTCGCGGGACTCTTTTCAAGTGAACTATCGAGGTTGGAACTGTCATTCGAGGTCTCAAGCGCGGCCACCTTAATCTTCGGATCCTTAACCTTCTTATCTTTCGTTTTGGGAGATTTCTCTTTCGGCGACTTTTCTTTAGGAGATTTTTCTTCTTTCGGCGATTTGTTTCTACCACCGAACAGTCCGAATCCTCCGGTCTTAAAGGAGAGGGAAGGGTAAAAAAAAAAAAATTAACAAAATTATAACAGTGCTTTGTATAATTTGACTTATAACTGCCGCGAATAGAATAGAAAATATTGCATTATATGCACCATGCATGTCTAGTTGCGTTGTCTAACATTCATATTTACATTGAACATTTGTATGATACACTAGGTTCTACTATTGACGTCACAGAACTGATAAAATGCTTTGAGTCTACCATTCTTGCTTGTATGAACATTTGAGATAATTATTGCATTGTATATAATTAAAACGGACTCACCTTGGACTTCTTGGGTGTTGTTTCAACGTTGTTCGTGATTCCCGGATCGCTAGTCGTATCTGTACCTAAAATAAAAACGTATACGCTTGTTAAGAGTTCCTGGGAAAAATTAGGAGGAAAACCTTAGTGTACACAACATTCTTTGGACTAGGCTTACTGTGCAAAATGCCGTTTACAAATATCTGTTTGTGGTTATGCATCGCCGCGGTTGTTAACCGCTTCCAACAAAATTGTGAGAAAATACTGGGCTACTTGGACGAGGCAAAGAACATAGGAGAATACCGATTTCAATGCTTTTGCTTTTATAATCAGCACAATAGTTTCAGCCCGGAATCACATACTGGGTACAAGCCTCCTTTTTTACCCCCATACATATTAACACTGTAATTTGAAAACATTCTAAGCGTCCATTATTTTTAAAAGAATTACTAGTTTCTGACGTTTCATAAGTGCCCAAATGGGTTTATGTGCAATAAATAAATTTAGATTTTTTTATTTCCAGCCATTCTCCACGTTTTCTTGTACAAAACATAGTCTAAATATAAAATCATGATGTTTTATAACTTTTGTAAGTAGTACTCACCATTCTCAGCAGGTTTCCTCTGCTCCAAGACTTTCTTCTCATCCTTCTTGTCGGGGGGAGCTGTGGGCATAACCTTCACGGCTCCCGGAGGCGGCTTCTATAAACACAAAATAACAATGTTTTATACTTAGAAAATATATTTTTTTATTGTACTCTGTACTTTAATAGATTGCCAATAGAAAGGAAAGAGCTTAAGAGTATAGTAAGCTTTGTTAGACAGTAGTGTTAGGAAGCAGTATGCAATAAATAGGTATAGAATGAATGAGTAACTGAACTACTTCATAGAAAAAAATACTAAATAAACACAGTGCAAAGAACACAAACTTATAACAAAAACAAAACATTTAAGAATAAGCTACCACGATGGTGGTACTGATAAGTGCCGTGTAATGTTTCATTGATGAAGAGATTTGAATCAAAGGAAATGTTAAAGTAAATAAACAAAAAAAAATTAGATGTAGTTTGATTTGTAATCCCATACCAATGTGAGGAGATGGTTTCTACTTATTAGTTTGCTAAATAATTATACAAGAAGCTAAAATCCTTTACACCTTAAACGAAATCCTAACAATTTTGTAAAGATTATTCAGTCAACGTAAAAAATATTCCAATATAATTTTATTAAGTACTTTAAATTCTACTTTTGCCGTCTTCAAAAAGAGCTTCTATAAAATGAAAAAGCCAATACCTTTTTTAATGAAACACCTTATAGTTTTCACCTGCTTCATAAGGTTTCTAAGCGAAGGACTATTCGGTATAATCAAGCATTTTGTCAGTCTTCTAATTAAAGCTTTACAAAGTCTCAAATAAAAGCCAATAGCTAACATATTAAGCGAGATTTAATAAAACTTTTGGCACTTCACGACTATGTAAATTAAACAAATACACAAAATACTATAATATACAAAGCACAATTTATGCCTCTTCAGGTAATGGGGATTCGATTCCAGATTAAAAGAAACCGTTTGTATCATCTTGTCGTGTGTTTGGCGACTTGAGGGTTCCGCGTGTTTCGATATAATCTGGGAACAATGTAAACAGCTGGACACCTATTCAGGTCCACTACAAAAGGCTACGGCAATCGCAGTCCAATTGGAATGACAGACCACAAAGCCACGACAGGTGTCTATGGAAAGCTTGGTTTCTTAAGACTGCGGTGTCCGCCACATAGCGTCCGCAATTTACCGGTGAAACGTTATTCATGAAAGTAAATTGGTGTGTTTTCTTAGAGAGCGATTTTTGACACCCTAGGTAATAGGTAATACGGGCTGGTGGCCGCAACTCCACGACAATGTGCGTACTTTTGACACCCTCTGCCATCATTTTCATGACACATTTTCACTGCGGCCGTTATGTGCCGGCCACCGTTCCGTATCTTTACTCTATGAAAATGCTTCCGTAGATGGCGTTGGTGACATTGCCGCCTATCACCGTTTTCTTACGAGTTACATAGAAGTCAGTCGTGTCACAAGGTCTGTCATTGCGATTGGGCGACGACGTTGCCACTGCGGTCTGCGGTTGCGGTACCTTCAGGCACCTTTAGTGTTTCTGTCGAGCTGGTTGTGGCCACCGGTGGCGAAAACTAAAAGTTTTTAAGGCTTGGCTAAATTGCAGGAACCGTGTTTTCTTTGCCACTGCTAACTAACCATATTATGCTTAAGGGACTCCAAATTTTAAGCTACTAAAGCACGCGTAAAATCTATCGCATAGGTGTAGGGAACAGGACATGTTGCTCTGACCCAAAATAAATTGGCATACAAGCATGGGAATGGTGATGATGAGTGATGATGTAGGGAACAAGATGGTGGTGTTTGGACAGACCTTTTCGGGTTTGTCATTCTCCGCAACTGCCCGATCGTGTGTGTATACATAAAGGGTGTAATAAGACGCTTATCGAAGCCGAGAGCCATTTGCATTCCTCGCCACTGTGTCCATTTTTTTGTACTAGACCACACCTGGGAACCTTTTAGTTACTGGGATATTGAACGTCAAAGTTCCAACATTTCTAAACTTTTTTTCGAAATGAAAACAAGTTTTAAATGTTATAACTTTTTGCATATCCCCACAAGTCCTGTACCGCTGCATGCACTCTTAGGCACAATATGCTGCGTGCTGTCGTAAACAGCGATTTTTCACACCAAAAATAAGTTTTTTCTCAGCAAGAATTGTATGCTAAATGTTACTAAGTTTGATGTACAGAATGTGTAGATAACGGCTCAGTTCTAGGTCTTTTTACACCCTGTATGTGTAGGGAGTAGGGTGAGGGTGAGTGAGTGGGTGAGTGTATCGGTGTTTCACACCTTGTCGAGCTTGTCGGCGAGGTACTCTCCCTCCAGCGAGGAGGCGGACGAGGCGCTGACCGTGCCGCCCGAGCGCCGCCGCAGCTGTCCGGCCGCGTGCGCACACCGTTAGTACGTGCACCAGTATGTTGCCAGATATGTACGGGATAATGCCCTATATTTTTGATTCAAGGATTCTTTTGTTTGAAACCTTTTCAAGATACTTAATCGCGTTTTAATCCAAATATACTAAATATAAGCCCGGGTTTGTTTTAATTTTGGGGTAACCAGTTTTTGGATTTGATGATCTTATTACAATCAAGTCAAATATCTGTCTTTTACATTTCAGTAAAACCGTAATTGCAACTTTAACGCAATATCTGGCAACATTACTTACAATGAAACATGACATTAGTAAAGAGATGAAAACAAAACATCTAAATATGAAACCAATACCATTTGAAGTTTGTAAGTGAAATAAATTTAATGTTATTGTAGGTAGAACTGATATTGTTGACTATGGGTGGGGCGTAACCCGGCGTAATCTACGCCGCTTAAAATGAGTCGCCGAAATTACGCTGCAAGCGCAAAGTTAGTCTTAACGAAATAACCTAATTGATTCAACCAAAAGTTCGCTGACTCATTTTTAGGGACAAAAATTACGCCACGTTTCGTCTGGCTCCACCCTATGAATCCTATGATGGTATGATGTCACCATGCCCTCTAGAAAATAGTGTTAAAACTAAATACATGTTATATGCATAATATGTATGTCCGATAGCGCATACCTACGTGTAAAAACTACATAATTTAGTTTTAGTGACTATGAGTGTCATGCCTGAGATTATAAGTAAATAAATACCTCATCTTAGTTAAGGTGACTAATGCACTGATAATCGTTCTAAAAATAGCTTCGTAGTCACCTGTTATGATAATCATTATACAAACTTAAACAACTCTTTAACCACTTGACCGCTACATGTCAAAAAATCAAAAACGTGCCCTCGGCGTCAGTCTGTCGTGTAGTAGAACCGTGGCGTTCTGGGCACATTTTGGTTTGTCATCTATACATGACTGTGGCGGTCAAAAGGATAAAGTGTAGTTTCTGCTACCCTTTCTCCCTAAACAACATACTGACTCTACTAGAACAATTGGGACAGCCACCTTAGGAATTTTTTTTTACCTAAACATCACCGTCTGTATTTTCTGCAGGGTTACGCAGGGGTGTACCTATAGTACACCCACATTTCGCCAGTATGTTTAAGTTGGCGAACCATCAAACAGACACAAATCCAGACTACCGCTTCTGAGAAACTATAATGGAATGAATTCATGAACCCAATAATACTTTTCCCGACCCGGGAATCGAACCCAGGACTTCATGCTGAGCTGTAGTTGTTTTTGTGTGTGTTTTTGCACAGACTTTAGGTCTGTGTAGCATTTTATGCTACGACAGCCACAGTACGAGGCAACCTTTTCCTAATGCATTTGTCTCTACAAAAACACTAACAGAATACTCAAATTGAGATGTACTGAGATCATCATTAATAGTACTGCATTCAATAATCGTCAGGTATATGCCATCGAACTGTTAATCACAATATTGTATTAACACTATTAATAGATTAAGCTGCATTAACATTTACCGACTGTTAATTAACAAATGTTAACGCAGCTGACGAGAGATGCGTTCAGTTTTCTTAAGAGAATCGCTAAAAATACAGAGAAAATAATTTCTGGAATAACTTCAATGTAAAACAAATAAAACCCAAACTCGTTAATATTCTCCTCGGAGACTAAACATCCGACTGAACTCATCTCCAGGGTTGCCAAACACTCGGTTTTTTAATACACTGTTAAAACATTAATTTAATCAATATGGAACGCGTTTTTAGTGACTAAAATGCAATGCCGTAGCTCAATTGGGGCAATTCTCGTAATTTTAAGAACGTTCACATTCTGATCTCTTTGATTGATTGATCATTGATTGTCGCTGAGATGAGATTGCGACTAGATTTTGAAAGTTTTTAATTACGGTAATTGGCCTTCCAAAAAAAAGTTGAAAGAGGGTTGATTTATTTATTGTTGAAATGTCCTCTGATTCATGTTTAACGTTTTGCACTTGAGCATCATCCAAACAGGCTGTTGGCAACCTCACCACCCCTCACAAACATGCTACACTTGTACACAACTTATGAACTATATCTATAACAATCACCAACCTCGTATTAAGTTAGTATAATTACCTTATCTTTGATGGTGGGTCGTGGCGCTGGTTGCGGCGGCATGGTGTGGCGCTTGGCCGCGTCTGCGGGCATCGATTCATCCTTCTCGCCTTGTGCCAGCGCTGTTGAAGAAAGGGTTTAGGTAAGTACGGTAATTAAATTATTACGTGAGATTGATTTCGTGGGTTCAAAATGTAAGTTTCTGGAGATCTTTTCTTTATCAAAAGTCAAGTTGTGAAGTTGTCAAGCTTCTAACCAGAAGCACAACCCTATTAGTCAGAAATTGAAGCTTTCTGAAGGTATAGCAATGTTTATGTATGTTTGTTACGCTTTCACGCTAAAACGACTGAACGGATTTGGATGAAATTTAGAGCATGGGTAGACCATGACCTGGAGAAGGACATAGGTTAATTTTCATCCTGGATCGTAGACGAATTCGCGGACAACAGCTCGTCAAGAATAAAACAACCCAAGTCGTACAGAATATTAACCGCAATACATCTAACCTATTATTTTTATTTATTTGGCTAGTTTAACAGACGCACAACAGATTACAGCTCCTGCCTCTCACAACAGATTACTTGCACCATACATTTTACATATAACAAGTTATTATTGATTATTTATGAGTGCATTTCCTCAGGATGCAATACTTTAGCGCTCTATGTTTATCATAACTTCGGGCGTACTGAATGAAATACAATGATTGATGGTTATGTTTCGATAAATAATGGGTGCTAAATCTATGATGGTGCCTAAAATATCATCGTCTATTTCTCGGCCTACTAAAACCCGGACTCACAATTGTACACATAATAAGCCTATATAATGTTCCCACTGCTGGGACAGGCCTCCTCTCTTCGAAAGGGAGTGGGCTGTAATATACCACGCGTGCCCAGTGCGGGTTGGTATATGTCACATGTCTTCGAATTTTTGGTTCTAGGACATGTCGGTTTTCTCATAATGTTTGACTTCACCATTTTGAGAGCAGTGGTGATGAAATAATTTATACAAAGTAAAGCGCTTGCCTGGGTTCGAACCTACGACCTACAACTCGTAGGCCGTCAATACCACTGGATCACCACTACGCACAATGTACGCAAGGATATCATCTGAACTTATTCCCTCGGTGCCAGGTGCCAGCCCGAAAAGACATTAAATTTAGCTTTGTATGGTCTGGCACCGATTTAAATGGGACTTCATTATCAAAAGACAGACGAAAATCTAAAGGAAATATGACGAAATCTGTTTCAAAGAACATACAATTTCACGCGGACGAAGTCGCGGGCATTAGCTAGTGTAAGATAAGACAACATTAAACATAACTAGCAGATATGATAATAACCCAACCAAAAATACTCTAAAGCAAGCTACGATCAAAAAAACCGCAAAATATAAACGTCAGAACTTCAAACTTCAAAAGAGTTGTTAATAAAACCGCGGGCGCCAAATAAATATGATCATGTAATTATCAAGTTGTTCTATTTACATCTGTGCACTGAGCCGGGCAGTGAAACTCGCGCCTAAATACAGAACATGACGTTATCATTGTGGTATAGACTTGTCTATCGCGAGACAATCTGAGAATTGATGATTGAGCTTATTTGAGATTCGTCATTCATTCATGGGGTCAGTGATGTTGCATCTAAATTAAATAACTGTCCATTCTGATGAGTCATGGCTAACCAGGGTGGCTAAAATAGATGGGGAGGGCCAAAGAAACGATGAATAGATTGTATGACAAAATATATAGAAGTGGTGACTTCTGAGATGAACGGCTGATATAAATGGAGGAAGAAGTCATGCTGCGCCGCTGACCAAATAAATTGGGATAATTGACGACTGAACGGTTCTTATCGCCAATACTACTTTGACATGGAGGCTTGTATTCCGAATGAACGACTCATAAAATCATCCTTCTGTCTGTAAATTTATTTCTGGTAAAAAATAAGTTTACAGACAGAAGGATGCGTCATTTAGCCTCATTTTAATGGGTTCAGCATCGTGTTCTACTTTATAGGACTTTAGTTTTCGAGTTTTTCGGGTAAGGATACAGAAATCGGGTGGTACTATAATCACACTAATATTATAAAGGCGAAAGTTTGTGAGTGTATTTGTATGTTTGTTACTTCTTCACGTTAACATTACTGAACGGATTTGAATGAAATTTGGCACGCATATAGCTTATAACTAGGATTAACACACAGGTTACTTTTTATCCCGATATTCCCACGGGATCGAGATTTATGGGTGTGAAACTGCGGGGCGCTGCTAGTCATTAATAAAGATATTTAAAATTATTTGTAAATAACACATAGCGACATAAAAACAAATAACTTTTAAAAGAGCACCTATTTTTAGTAGTTTATAATTCTTGCTCAAGAGAGAAATATCATTTACCGCATTGGGTTATGTCCTGTAATGGTTTATGTAAGTGGAAAATAAATAAATAAAAATAAATAAATAAAATAAAATCATGTATCCCAAAAGCCAGCTGTGCTATTCTGTAAAAATCTCACCGTGAAAACTTAGGTGAAGTGAGCGTGGAGTGAGCTGTCAATAGTGTCAATTCCTAGCAAAAACAAACTCACTTCACCTAAGTTTTCACGGTGAGAATTTTACAGAATCGACCGGCTGTAATAATTCGTGTATGTTTACTTTGAACACCTGAGATCGGCAACACTTTGAGCGGTAATAACAATCTGGAATACCGAGCATTCATTGCGGATTAGCTAATTGACTGGATTTGAAGCTTTATGAGCAGTCGATAATGGCAGTTATAGCAGAGTATTATTTTCAACCCTATTAGTGTTCACATAAGTTCAATAGTCCAACATTACCAGCTCGGTGGTAAACATGCATAGTTGATAATGATGTTTATTTACACAAATGCTGGGTCTACTGTTTACACTAGGGTCATTATCATTACTTAGGTTTTTAATCCTTTCTCTCATTTAAAGAGCGTATTTTCGTGAATTTGGCAGTCTTATAAATATTAATCTTTTGGTATATATAGGGTATCATGGTAATAATTATACTGGTTTGATTTTGTTACATATTCGCATTTTATTTTTTTTTTAATTCGCTGTTAATTTTAATCGTTACTATTTATGAAACCATGAACATCAGAAAGAAAACATTTGCCAAAATCCCACCCTTAACAACCCTTCGAACGTGGATCCATGCGGACGAACGTGGATCCGCGAACGCGAGACACAATGGCTTTTTAATGGTTTCTGTAATTACGGAATTCAACCGGTTAATGGATGACGAATCAAACACTTTAAAAACACGAAAATTCACAAGTTTTTCTAAAGTGGTTGTTTACCCCTAAAACACTAAATCTTATCATTAAAACACTACCACACAGAAGTTATCACTGATACTCACTATAACCACCGGAGGCACAGGTCCAACAGTCACCAAACACCATATTTAAGGCACAAATAAAAACTTTCCTTGTTTCTTTCTTTCCTACTAGCTGACCTGATTGTTTCCACCAATGTATTCCCAAGGTTGTATATAAGTGCTATCACAAATGTACCACTGGTTGCCTTGTCGAGAGCTACCGCAGATCGTGTGAGTTCCACCGAGTGTATTCGTTTGTTTATATGGATGGCACGTCTGACCGCCACGGTGTATTAATATCGACTACTTCATAGGTTCGTACTACTGACTTGCAGTGGTTCGGGTGTTTAATGTGGAAGTGAGGCATGAAGGAAATTCTTCCGTTTTTCTTTCCTATTGATACTTATATGTTTTTACTCGGCTGACTAAGAGGACCAAGTGAAACATATAATGATGTTTGTCCAATATTAAAACAAAATATGAAGATATTTATCATGCTAGAAAGCAAATCAAAACAAATGTTCAGAAATGATATTGGGTAAATTGTAGTATCACTGTATAACGAAGAATGCTACTATGCTATCAATATTCACGATAAGTATATGGAACTGGACTTCGTCCCCCATTCACCCTCTTAGGGGTCGAATTTAGAAAAACCTTTTCTTAGTGGATACCTACTTTTCACAAAGAACACGCCCTCCAAATTTCATGTCTCTAGGACCAGACCAGCGGTTTAGGCTGTGCGTTGATATATCAGTCAGTCAAGACTTTTAATTTTATAGTCTACAGAATTACTGAAACACCTTGAGCCTTGCTTTTAGGTATAGGACGTCAGCGCCATCTGCACGGGGAGACTTACAACACCCCCTCACCCCTCGTGTCCGTAGATCACGCCCGAATGGTACATCTGTTGGTCCTTCTATATACATACTATGTGGAGTACGAATGTCTAATGTCTAGTAGTAGTAATGTGTAGTTCTAATCTGATGGATCATCAGATCATTCCTCTTTATTGAATATATATGACTATTAAATTAAAGTTAAACTTATTTATTAATCACCTAAGCACAATTATTATTCCTTAAATATCTTATCAATATGAAAATTATGATTATTTTCAATTGCTTACATACTAGGATGATTTAACAAAGCAGCTAATCGTTCCATGTTGACCGCATATACAGAATGACAGGATATAACATTTTTGTGTGTGAGAAGCGTGTTGTAAAACTCATCTATAGTTAGTTTTTCATGATTTGGCTTTGTGTTAGCACTGCATGCAATTTCAAATGCTGCAGAGTGTTCCATCTCATCTATCGTAGGTGGACACCTTGGTCCCAGCAAATCAGTCATCCCTTCATCCACACTAACTCGCCCTTCTCTTTGCGGATCATACAGCTTTGCGGTATTCCTCAACCACATGTTGGGTACATCTGTGCCAACATCGTACATAAAGGTTGTGTTATGCATCTTGTAGCCTTTCCTTTGTGATACTACGGCAGTGATTACGTTCTTGAGGAAGTGTTGCACTGCCACAACAATTGCATCGGCAGCGTCGTCTTCTGCACCTTCCAGTCCTGTCTCCCATGCCGCCAAAATGTATATACTCTTTATGGCTAAGGAGTAGCGAGTAACCCATTGATCTTTGTGTGCGGTAAGCAGAGGTTTCAAAACGAAATGGTTCAGGGATTCTTTCTTGGTTGCGGCACTTTTGAATTGTCAAAATTAAATAGTCTGTCAGTTAGTCAGAAAGTTGAAGCTAGTTGCCCATTCCAAAACGTAGATCTCTATGAAGAAGAACAGGGCAAGAAACTCCAAGGACACTCTTTTAAACCAAGATATTACAAAATCCTGGGTTTGGTTGCTAAGGATATTAATTATTAGTTTAAATATACCATAGTTTTATATCCTCGAAATGCCAAACTACCAATTGACACACACCAATTTCAAACAATTGTATATTAAGAAAATCTGATGATGGTTTGTGATGATGGTTTATATTACCATATCCAATTCTCCAAGCTCTCTAGTCTCTGGTATCTTTGGCGGCCGCCCAACAGCCATCACTCAAGCTATTAATCATAACCAAACAGTTTAGATATCGCTACGTCTGTTACTATGAAACGTACTATGTTGTTGGATACGGTGAAAAGTTTCTAGAAACTATGTAGTAAACAAATGAGTTCTTCATAGTAACAGTAACAAAAAATATATATAAAAAACGTAAATTCTACAAGAACTAAACGTATTTATTACTAGCTTTTGCCGGCGGCTTCGCCCGCGTGAAAGTCGGAAAAAATCACACGGGAACGTACTTCCGGGATAAAAAAGTATCCTCCCAGGTCATGGCCTATCCGTATACCTCTCATCTATATATCCATATAACCCCTTTCAGTATTATTTTTAAGACAAAAAGTGGCCTATGGCCTTTCCCAGGATGCCATCTGTCTCCATGTCTTATTGAATTCCGTTTAGTGGTTTAGGCGTGAAAAGTTAACGAATTCAAATTTATAATATTAGTATGGACTGGAAAGGATTTGTTGACTAAACAAAATGCTTCACTGTTATATTTTAGCAGGCAAGAAAGCATAAGCTACTGCATCCACCTACAGCAGCAGTCCACTGTTGGATAAAGGCATCTTCTCAGCATGAGTTACATCCTTTGCAACTGAGCTAAATCCTATATCTCTCTGTAAGCTACTGCTAATCATCAGCCATCCCATCCTTCAATCCACCTTGAGCAAGCACGGTGATCAATACTCGTGCCTTTTTTGTATGAGAAGGGCTTTTTACCTACAGTAAGACAATATTAGGTTCATCATAATCAGCCTATAATGTTCCCACTGCTGCGACACAGGCCTCCTCTCTGTGAGAGGGAGTGGGCTGTAATCCACCACGCGGGTCCAGTGCGGATTAGGTTAGTATCGACTAACTTTTTAACCTTAATTATGTGAATTCTACTAGTATTTCATCAGGTCATCATCTGCCTAGCCTTTTCCTAATTATGTTGGGGTCAGCTTCCAGTCTGCGGATGCAGCTGAATACCAGTATTATACATGGAGCGACTGCCTAGTACTTCATCAGTTATTCCTTACTAAATCAACAATTTAAACCGGACGAATGATTTATACACAAAATCTCTTAGATTACACAAAGAATGTCTGTTGATTGATGGTCAGAATCAAAAATAGGCATTTTATAAAAAAAAATCTAGTTACATAACATTTTCTATTTCATCAAAATGTATAGATTCCGGAATAGAGAGAGAGAGGACACGGTGACCTTATTGGTAATGTTCTTCAGAAAGGTCAGGTGCATAGTACTCGCAATCGTCGTGCGTATGACCAGATGTATCAACGTCATCATCACCTAGCCTTTTCCCAACTGTGTTGGGGTCGGCTTCCAGTCTAACCGGATGCAGCTGAATACCAGTATTTTACATAGAGCGACTGCCTATCTGACCACTATAACCCAGTTACTGGGTAATACGACACGCCTTGATAAAACTGGTTGTCAGATTTTCGGGCTTCTGACGACCCGTAACGACTGTCAAAGATCCACGAATGACAGCCGGGACGAGCGGCAACGTGCTTTCCGAGGCACGAAGGGGTCTGGGTATGTAAAGATGGTCACCCATCCACAGACCAACCGCGGCAAGCGTAGCTTAACCTGATCGATCGACCTGTGTGGCTGTTATTAATTAGCCACGGGCCCCTCCACCAGATGTATGAACGTAAACGAAGCAAAAAGAGTGTGTACCTATATATTATAGGATCGTATAATATCCTATATGTGTAATAAATAACCTACCCCCATGGGGAGGTGAGTTCATCAGTTTATGTGTATTAATAGATTTGTACGCAATATAACAGTGACCTATTTGGTATGATTTCTGGAACTGGCAGCTGATTCACTGTATTCCTCTTTTATGATTGAATCGGATATAAAAATAGTTTTGAAATTAGAATGATATATGAATCAAAGTTTGGCAAGAATGGCTCATATTGTTTTATAGTATTACTAGCTGCGCCCCGCGGTTTCACACGCGTTAATGTCGATACCGTGGGAATATCGGGATAAAAAGTAGCCTATATGTTAATCCAGGGTGTCAGCTACCCCCATACAAAATTTCATCAAAATTGGTCCAGCAGTTTGAGCGCGAAGAAGTAACAAACATATAAATACACACAAACTTTCGCCTTTATCATATTAGTGTGATGAAATTGGGTTGGATATAACGGTTTATGGCGTAAAAGGCAGGTGTGCGTAACAGAAATAATTTCAGGGTTTATTGTAGCGCGGTAGCGGTTTAGTAAAAGACCCGATTGGTTATTTTAATACAAAGCCTAAGTATCAAAATGCACAGCTGTAATAATAAAAACAAGACTATTTAAAACATTTTGGTTTTCGCAATGAGTTTGTCGAAAATAGAATTTAAAGCTACAACAACTCAACTGGCGACCTCGCTACGTGGTGAGCTCATGACTAAGAACTCCGCAAGAGTTCGAAACTTTTTTTGCGAACCCGAAATATTCACGTTAGCAAAAACTGCAATAAACAATCAATATCATAATATTAAATTCAAGAAAGATTTGGTTAACAGTTTCTAACCAATACAACAACAGTATCTTTACACATCCTTCCCCAAAAAACTACACAACAAAAATCATCTTAAAATATTCCCAACTTAGTCACAAATTATCACCTCTGCCATACCACCATCCACTGCATTAGTTTGGCATAGTGACAATATGACTCAACTATCTGCCGTCACAGTCAAGGTCGTGTCTGTATGTTTGTTTGTGACTGCCTCAAATTAACGTATATCACAGAATATCGCAGAAGATCGACTCCATAGGACGAGAGAAAACTGACGCATGCACAGATAGACGCGTACGTACGGCGACCTCAAACAAATGCCGGTCGCAAGTGCACTCGCACTCGCTGTACATGAAGCGTGTCTATGTGTGCGTGCGTGTTAGCTCGTTGTATGGAGTTGATCTTCTGTCCTGTATATTTTGCGTGAGAGTGACATAAGCGGCCATTTCTCCGTAAGTACATTGACGCTGTATTCGTGTTATTGTTTTGGCCGTGACTTGTAATTGTTTACAATTAGCAATAAAATTTTATTGGACCTAGATTTCAATGATGATAAATATAAATGATTAGTAAATAAGGCGATTGTTGAAGTTTATCTAAATGATAATAGCCCTTTATGTACAAATGTTTTGTGGTCCTATGATACTTGTATATTGACACAAGGCCCAGTATTTTTGGTCTTTTAGCCATTAATCAATTGATAGGTAACTACTTCAATATGACCGTGACCAAGAACTCCCTGTGACTTCAAATCGCCAATCAATCATTTTACTCAAAACATATCACCACGCCTGCATACAGAGGAAGGCAAGTTTAAACACTTGATCAATTTTATTTATTACTAGCTACGCCCCGCAGTTTCACCCGCGTAAATGTCGATCCCGTGGGAATATCGGGATAAAAAGTAGCCTTTAAGTTAATCCAAGGTGTCAGCTACCTCCATACAAAATTTTATCAAAATTGGTCCAGCCGTTTGAGCGTGAAGAAGTAACAAACACACACACATAAAGTCTCCCAAACTTTCGCCTTTATAATATTAGTGTGATACTCTACAAAGGATTCAGTTCTCTTTACCTCTTGTAGAGACTATAATGTTTGATGAGGCATGTCTTATATACAGACATAAAAGAAGACGTTACACTATGTAATAAAATAAGACGCATCATCTCACTTTTCAGCCGATTACACACAAATTCTCAGATTCGTACTTTTGCTATTGAAGTAACATCTAAATATAAACATTAGACCACATTCAAGACAAATAATTTTTCTTAGTATCTACTTGGATGATGTTTTGGTGACGTAATTTTCATGGGAAATCCGCGTGATGATAATATTGGAAGATGAATGAAAGGTGGTGACAAATAAGTTAACTGAATATACTGCTCGCGTAGGTGCGAGAAGTTATGTGCCAAACAGATTATTACGATTTTGTATTGTTCGCTTTCGCGTTCGGGGTCGCTTTTGCACATCACGCAGTTTGTGTAATCACAGTTTCATTTCATTTTCATTATGATAATAATGATTTCCACGATTTAAGATAACCTCGATGTATAGCTAAGTTTTCCGCAAAGGAGCAACAAGAAAGGTTTGATTTACACACGTCTTGACCTAGTTTACACAGGACCTGCTAACATTGAATATTGCTAATCCATTGCTTCACATGTTTGAAAAATTTGTCTGTCAACTACGTAAATAACGCAATGAAAAATTTGTCTGTCAACTACGTAAATAACGCAATGAATGTTGTTGAACTGTCAAAATGAAAGCCATTGCTACTGTTAGTGTCTTACAAAATTACGCCACTGACATTCTATTTCAGAGAGCTCTCTCTCTCTTACTAAATTATTAATCTTATTTTCTATTTTTTGTGTTTGTAGTGTGTTAAATTGTTTTCTTGATATGTCACGTTTAGTTTAAATAATTGTATCTTTCTTTTTTTATTTATTTGGCAGGCGCGGGAACACTTACCATCCATACTGCGCGAGGACAGCTTCCTGTTGGACAGCGTGCGCGCGAAGTGTGGCGGCGGGCGCTGCGGCGGCGCGGCGCGCGACTCGTAGTGCGTGCGCCCGCTGTAGCGGAAGCGCGAGCCCAGCCGCGGGAACAGGGTGCTCTTGCTCACCGGCTCCGGAGACATCAACCTGGGGAGGATAATGATACGATAATAACCCTGTATTTACTAGGGGACACCATATCCCGCAACTCCAGACTACGGAGACATCGCGCGAAGTCGCGCGAAGTCACGCGACGTCGCCCGACTTCGCCCGACATGTCCGACGACATAGAAAACGATGACAAAAGTCTGAAGGCAAGATATTTGGCGACGTCATTAGTAGTGACAGTAGTTAAAAATATCATAAGGGGTGTAAATTTTCAAAGGATTTTATAGTATTTTTTGTAATAAAAAAAATAAAAAAAAAACTTTTTTTTTCTCGAGTAGTCATGACCAGGTTCACCCTCTGGTGCCTGCTAATCGTTGAATTTTGAGACACGTTGTATATAATTATGTGGAATGATAAGTATTCCTTTGTGAAAATACGACTCTATGAATATGATTTAAGTCCTCTTTTATTTAGTTCAAACTAAGCCAACATAGTGATCAATGCTCATGCCTTTGCCTATGAAAAGTGACTTTTGACCTGCAGTGGGACAGTAACAGGCTAGAAATCTTGTTTATTATTTTACCTGAAGAACGTGTGATGCTCCACGCAAGTCTTCCACAGCTTCTTGGCGGCGCGATGGTTGGCCAGCTTGAAGCCGACCGTGGACTCGAACTGCTCGAACTCGCCCGGCCGCAGCTTCACGTAGAAGTTGTGACGTTTATAGCTGATCTTCAGAATCTTTGGCCAGGCGAAGCGGTTGATGCGTAGTCTGTAGGTGAATGGGAATGATTAGTAAGCTAAGTAGAAATTGTGATTGAAATCATTTTGCGTTCCAGAAAGAGATAAAATGATTGTTTTGATTGATTGTTATTATGACTATTATGACGTCGACAACATTAAATTTAACTGTCAGATCCTAACGCTGGATTTTACTGTTCGAAAGTCCAACATTGTCCGATCCATACTAATATTATAAATGCGAAAGTGTGTCTGTCTGTCTGTTACCTCTTCACGCTTAAACCGCTGAACCGATTTAGATGAAATTTGGTATAGATGCAGTTTGAGTCCCGGGAAAGGAGGAATAGCGGTGCGCAGCTAGTAGCCTTATAATTAAGGAATGCAGTCTTGAGTCGAGATTGGTCTAGGGTCGCAAGGGGTCAAACGACATCTCACGCGACAATTTGGCGATCACGATTTCGAGGATCTCCAAATTGCGATTTCGCGTACTTTTTAAAACCCGGTGGTAAGTACTTACAACCTGATGGTAAGTATGGTCTGTTCCAAGAGTATCTGAATTAAATGTAAACAAATGGATCAGAAACGGTTCCTGTTAATGCCAATTCGTAGTGCCATTTACAAATTGTGATTTGATTATTTAAATTCTTAATCTGAAATTCTTATTTCAAATCACCTTAACGATGCTTTTTCATTTGACAATAATTGAGGTAACTTTTTAACACACTTTTATAACTACAATTTTCGTCAATGTTTTTAAATTAAGATTTGTTGTAATGTTAATCGTTTGAAATGATGAGACATACAGTTGAAACCTTCTTAATTACAAATTAATGTGTTACTAATTTCCTTTAATGAGTGATTATCCTCGTCCTAACCTATGGTGCTCAGACCTGGTCGCTCACCGAGTCGCAAAAGTTCCGCCTTGGAGTTTGCCAAAGAGCGATGGAACGCAGCATTCTGGGTGTTAAAAGACAGGACAAAATTCGGAACACCACGCTGCGTTCCAAAACGGGCATACTGGATGTAGGAAAGAAGGCTGCCAGGCTCAAATGGGATTGGGCGGGTCACATTAGCCGTATGCACGATGACCGCTGGGCAAAAATCTCCACACAATGGGTGCCAGAAGATGGACGGCGCCACCGAGGCCGGCCCAGAAAGAGATGGCGAGATGACCTGGACGCGTACCGCGAGGGCTGGTTCGAGGTGGCGCGGCAAAAGAGTTCCTGGAAGGATTTGGGGGAGGCCTTTGCCCAGCAGTGGGACAGCATAGGCTAGCAAAAAAAAAAAAAAAAAAAAAAAAAAGAGTGATTATGTAAAAATTTAACTGTTTACACACTCAGCAGATATTTTAGGAACAGATATTAGTTGTTAGTACTTACTTCTCTCGATGCACGAGCAGGCCTGACGAGCACACTCCGAGCGTAATGTCGACGTTCTCCGAGTCCTTAGCCGGGTGTAAGTCCACGCCGTACATAGCCAGCTTCTTAGCGTTCTCCAGGTAATTCAGCTCGGCTTCTGCTGGGGTTTGACCTCTGAGGGGGAGAGAAATAGTTTAAAAGATTAGAATAGAATACTCTTAGTTATGTTCCCTGTTTAGATTACAAAATATAAATGTATTTTTTTTACATACGGTGACAAAATGGGCAGTCATCGTGAGACAATGGGCAGTCATCGCTAAAAGCGATCTTTTAAAGACCCCATTTGGATTGATTTTGAAAGGGATAAGGGGCGTATTTCACTAATGACAATGAACGCGACCAGCACATCTAAACTACGTTTAAGAACTGTCAGTGTCATCATTGTTACGGAATATTGACAGTGACACTCTCGAGTTCTTGAACTATGTTAAGTAAGGTGTGCTGATCGCGCTGTTTCATTGGTGAAATTCGCCCCAAGTATGGTAATGGTTTGACCGTGCTCGTGTACGTACCGATGCGTCTTGTGCAGCTCCATCACCTTCTCCTCCAGGTCTTTGGTGGCGGCGGCGGCGGGCACGAGCTTGAGCTGCTTGCACAGCGCGGCGTCGGCCTCCCCCGCCTCCTGGTCGCCCAGCTCCGACTGCAGCAGGTAGCTGGCCAGCAGCGCGTGCGTCACTGTGGAGCACGGCAGGCGGCCTAGGGGGGATTCATTAGTATTAGTCATGGCAGTTGCTTGCTACTTGTCTTAACTTAAACCGCTACAGGTTTCGGTATTTAGCCATTATCGAAGATGAATCATCGTAAATATGCAAAATGGAAGTGGAGTGGTGATGTTTACCAGGTAGGAGAAGCACAATCTAACTTGGAAGACGAAATACCTCGAAACGACATTTCAATACGATAGCAGAAACCACCATCACTGATGCCAGAGGTCTGGCCTTGCTGTTCCACTTCCATCCACTTTCGGGGAGTCCCATATGCAGCGACGTACTATGAATAGGCTGGAAAGGATTACAGCTAGGTAAGTGTAGCTCACCTTCTAGCAGGTCTTTCCTGACAGCCAGCACGAGTTGGTACCGCGTGAGCTCCTCCTGCAGCTGCGCCGGCTCCGGCGGGTAGAACTTCACTGAGAACCGCAGTGACCATGGCTCGTCTGCAATCAAATATACAAAGGGGTATTTCAAGTTTCTCGAAATTACAATAACAAAATTATTCTTTTTAAAAGGGCCTATCTCACTAGGACACCAGTGGCGGCGCAACCATGCTCGCACTGACAAAAAAATTATAGTTGGTTGCGCAACCGATCGGACGCCTGGCTAGTGAGATACCTACCATAAAGTTGTATATATTTCACTGGCAGCGACCATGGTTACGCCAACATGGTGTCCCAGTGAAATATAAGCCTAAGTAAGAAGTCGTAAAGTACAGCGCCAATGAAAAAAGCTATTAACAATTGTACCCATTAAGTGGACTGATGATAAAGATTAACGCGAAAGAGCCAGGGTAGCCTGCGAAATTCAATTAATCTTACGTTTATTGCAATAAGCAGGTCAATATTTAGTTGTATGTTGATCCAAACAAGATTCGCGACCGTAAAAAATATGAATTTACAGAATCATAATCATTATAACACACAGATCTGCAAAAACGTAGGTATGACATTTTTTATTTTACTTTAGAGGGAATGCCGTTAAAATAATTTTAATAAAATGTACTCACGTTTGAGCATCTTGGAGACCCTCTTCTCGAGGTCGACCCAGACGCGCGGGTCGCCGCGGTCTTCGTACAGCAGACCGAAGTAGTCCTTCTCCACCAGGTTCAGCTTGTCACACACTTTGCCTAACAACTCCTGTCCCCGGATCTTTCTCTGAAAGGTGAAAATTATGGGAGATGTTAAGAATAATATTCCACTGCGTTAACACCAATGTTCCAGTATTTTCGTCTACACCTGATAAGATAAGTGCGCGCACAGACTGGCCCATGCACTCAAATCTATATGGTTCTTTCCTCAAAAGACTATTTCAGATACTAATCTACACGGTCCTCTTGTGACCTGCTCAAGATTATGTTAAGACTTTAAAAGAGACTGTGAACTCTGAGTTTGGTCCGGTGTTTCTTCCCGAGTAATCTGATAGGATTTTGACGTGTTACCGTGAACCATTACCAGGATATCTTGTCACACTACACAAAGGTTCTAATACCTTAAACAATCCATTCCGAAGACCCCAAATACTTCCACCATATCAGTGTCGAAAATGGCTCCAGAATTGGTTAGTCCGAATGGCCCTAAAATACTATTTACAGTACAGGGTCAAGGACAAATAAAATCGAACGAACTTCAGAACAGTACTTATACAAGTGGTTTTTGTAATGATACAATATAGGAATAGCCATTACGTCATTATTTAATAAACCGATCAATATTTTTAATGAACTCACAAGAGCCATGTGTCCTTTCTCACACCAAACGAGGACAAGTTGAGAGCGTTTACGCCGTACGGCATTTCACACAAACTTTCAAGCCCTTATTTTTCGAAATGAATGAACCGATTTTAATTAAACTTCATACGCATATGCAGGATACAAAGTTCTAAAAAGTTAGTAGAGAACATTTTCAATTAATTGTACTTTTGCATAAAACGGCAATTTTTTTTTAATAACCTGGATCTATTAATCGTGTCCTGAATTCATGGTAACAGTTTGCGCGTCGCTGTCCTTCACACCCTGTATAACTCATACTTACATCGACATCCAGTTCCATGATGGAGCCATCCAGCAGTTCCACCCGGACCCTGGCGATGTTGCCAGCCGGGCGGCGCCGCGGGGAGGCCTCCTTGGCCTTGCCCTTGGCATCCTCCTTGCCCTCTTTGGCCACTCCCTCCGGCATCGTGCCGCGCGACCTTCAGACCCTGGAATGAGGAAAAGGTTTTATTAGTCTCATGGAGGACATATTTTATTACAGTTTACGGTTTTATGGTTTTGTTATGCCAAAACGTGAGGCGAGGTAAAGAAATTATACAATTGGGGAACCCTTTCCCCAGCAAAATAAATAATCTTATTGATTCTTACGCCGAATCAGTAAGTAGCTAGAAACACGAAAACCAATAACTCGCCTAAATCTTGGTTACCACGTAATTTTTGTAGGTTATAAATACCCAGAAATAATAGGTAACGAGAAATCTAAAGCTGGTCCAAGATCGAAGATGCTAAGTTAAGAACTGAGAGAAACTAGAAGTAGCAAGAAGTAGCTATAAAACTGTTTTAGAAAATATAAACAACAATAAAATAATTTAAGAATGGTGACTCAAGCAGTGGCCCATTAACTGAGAGGTCATTTCATTGGCACTGAAGATGCCCACACGATTACAACTATCATTCGCTTTATTAACAACAACATAACTAACGAACATTTACACGAATATTTAAACATCCTAGACAAACATCTTAGTCACAAACATATAATATATTTTTTCTCTATGAGACATACGAGAATCGTTTACATAAATAGACCACAGGCCTCTTTCTCCTAGAGGTAGGCAGAATTTACAGAACGCCATCTACTGCGATCCTTATACAGTACTTTTGCTTGGTTTACATTCATACATCTGGTCACACACGCACGCCGCCGCCGGTTGCGGAGTTGACTACGCACCTGACCTTTCCGAAGAACATCACCAATATGTCTCACACACGGCCTTGTATTACCTTTTGTTAGTCGTCTTTCATTTATCTTCGCAACATGATCAAACCATCTAAATAAATTTTTGTCACAAAACCTTTTTTTAAAACCGCAACGTTGTCTTTTTAAGGCAAAGTAAAACAAAAGTAGCCAATAAAAGGTGCACTTTGTGTTCTCTAGTGTGCACAAAGAAAGAGTATTCAGTAACTTGATAGCCAGGGTGACTGTCCAGGGTAAGCCGAACATACATTTAGAAAATCATCATCATCTCAGCATATTTACTTTTCGCCACTCGTGAGAGCAGTACTGGTCCATTGGTAAAGGCCCCCCACACACAGAGTAACGTTATAGGCTGAGTCTGCTACTCATAAATGCACCAAGCCAATTACTACATTCTCATGCACTACAATGTCTTGAATTTATTAGTTCCTCTTTACAACCAAAACACCTAAACTTGCCCGATGGAGTTTATATAGGAACTGAGCTAATAAACAGTGTAATAGCCACATGAACGAGGAAAACCGATCAAACAGTTAATAGCGATACATTAAACTGTGTCTGGTGTGTGGTCCCTGGCTATGAATATAACGCCCCACCTCCTAGGAACTTGGATGGTAAAGATATTCCAAGTACCGTATCTTGACTACGATATACGAAACTGTCTCTAAGGTCGATTTTAGAGACCAGTTTGTGATGTCAAAGTGTGTTGTTTTAGTGTCTTCTAAGAGAAAGACCCAAGGCAGAGGAACGTAAATAAACAAACGATTATACCATCGACACGCAGAAGAAAAGGAACATAGTAATACGGACCAATCCCAAATTTTCAGACAGTGATGCTGATAAAATGACATTGCGAAAATGCCTGACCATTATCATTCACAATTCGCCGGTGTATTTTTGTACTTACGGGACATTCCCGTACAACTACAGTACTTATCTGAAGACCTATACGGTGACTAACACAACTGGAAGCATCCTCAACCTCAGATATATCATAGAGCTACATACTAGATTGCACAAGGCATACGATACAATGGCACGGATCGACTGTGCACAGCGTGGGAACCCATTGTTGAGGAACTTAGTATTATGCGGTGTTTAGAATTGTACAGCAGTATAGATTCATTTGCCTCAATTACATAACCTGGCAAATATTCTAACCAACATCTTACTTCGACACTTCATAGACGTCTTAAGACCTTAAGTTCCCAAGTTCGGATTTGAATCATTAAACAGTTGATTCTATTCCTGATGCCAGACTGTCCCAAAGTTACTAAGACCCACTATTCTCCGATGAATAAACTCTAATGGAGATGAAACTATCGCTATTAATCCAGTACAGAGCCAATCTCATGCGATAACCAAATTATCTAACCCTGCGCTAACCTAACTTAAATGAATTACGGTCATCCCTTCCACTGTTTACTACATATCTTTTGATGGCGTATCATAACACAGTTATGGATGGGACTGTCAATATTGTCATTCAGGATTCAGTTTACGTTGACAATTAGAAATTACGAAAAGCCGAAATTTATACTATCATTTTCTAAGAATCGAATGAAGGTCTATGATAAGTAGTCAGCGTTCACAGGATTAATATGATTGCGATTGAGAAGATTGTAAATGATATGAAAGTGACATTATAATACCTACGACAACGGTCACACATAACGGATGTCTAAATACGCAGCGTTTTTTTTATATCAAATACTGATGAAAATGACAGATTTTCATGACGACCGTTAATTATAACGGTCCGGTAACGGTCGGTTCCGTCATATTAATGACGGAACCGCTTTCCTAAGGAAACCCTAGCTTTAGAGGTCTACAGTATCAACTGTGACAGTCTGGATGCAGAAAAGCAAGAGACAATGAGCATTCTAGACTGATTTGGTTGCCTTATAAAAACCGCTACAATTCAAGTCAGCTAGTTGAATATTCATTTACCGTTTTTTACATCCTTCCTTAAATATAGCATCTTCCAATGCAGTGTTCGTTACGACTGTAGCGTGTTATTATACAATTAAAGCGGGTCCGTCTGTACGGCGATTATCTACTTGCAGAGCCGTTTGATTGCGTCCTTTATTGCAATGCTGTCGCGACGAGCACAATTATTGTCAAGTTATAGCGGTATAGTTAAATTTAATGCGATAGAATTGCTGGTCAATCTCTTGTCAAGACATCTGTCCAATTTTCGGATCCTCATCTTTGTGTTAATGGTACAGCTAATTTTGAAACAGCACAAGCCAAACATTTTAGATTGTCAAGAGGTAGACATTGACGAATCACATTGACGAATCGATCAATTTGAATAATGGAAGTCCTATGATGTCATCTTAAAATATTATTCACGAAACATGAAAATAAACATCATGTTTGTCAGTGTAATAAAATTTTCCTTTTCAGGATGAATATCAAAGTAATGAATAGAAATGAGATGGTGTTGAAATAACACTTGTAAAAATCTTGTAGTAAATGTCCGACCTTACTCACTTATATTTCGTGTTCTCGTGGCAAACTACAACTTCTGTAGATTGAAAACAGTAAAACAGAAATCTTCTACCTAATATTACAAAACACAATCTCCTCTCTACTTCCATAGGGACCAAAGAGTGCCTCACAATATTGCGTTTTCCGGGCCTCCTGCTGGCATAACTGAGCGTCTGCGCCCCCAATACTTACAATTGAATTTAGACGCCCGCGCACGCCCCGTAGACGAGGTATGGCAACAGGAAATAGAGGAAACTATATGCACACGTTAGTCATGGAAAATGCGGAAGAATGAACAAGGATTATTTTAGTTATTGCTCAAACGAGGAACTGTGGCTTTGATTTCTAATAAAAACTAATATTACACGGGCTTGAGACTGCGACCAAGTCATTTAAAATAGCTCCGTTTCAAAGAGATCAATTCGAGGAATACCCATAATATCTCCCGCTCTATTTAGTACAGTCGTACGTCAATACAATATAGCACGAAATGACCGCTTCCTCTATTCACAAATCCTTACGACTTACTTATAACAGAAGTCCCACATTTACAGCCATCAAACCATGGTGCCGTTCATAAACGTACGTAACATCTCAAACTGGCGTTACGTCTAAATCTCTTTATTCGCAGAAACTATAGCATCTCAACAGCCAGAACCCTGTAATTTGTTTAATGTTTCGGATACACGCTTCATAGACGTTTTGTCGGAATATGGCATACGCTGGCAGACGGCCAAACGTGACTCAGTAAGGCTGAGAGCATACGAACTACTTCGGGTTTTGCGGGAAGTCATATCTGGGGTATCAAAGCCAGAAGCTTACCGGATGGCACGGGTTAACTTCGAAAATTCTTAATGGTTTCCGAAAAAATTTGCATTTAAAACAGTCGGTATTTACTACAAAAGTTCAAATTATCGTAGCAGTCCATGTATGTAGGTATTTAGCATATTGTACAAGAATTCAGTTTCACCTTAGGTTCGCTTGATAGTGTATTCAAGACCTAAGAACATAATACTCCTTGTACTCTCGAGTTGTTTAGATATCGATAAGTTTATTGGACAGTATCGATTTATTGAGTAAACAGCGATGTTTCATACTAGTATTTACGAGGTATTTGATTCAATACTTCGCTGCAGTCTTCGTAGTATTTCTATTTTTTAGTATCGAAATGAATCAGCTTTTACGGGTGTAAAAGTATTAATCGATTGAGGAAAAAGGTACCCAGTTTGATTTTATGGCGACTGCTAAGCACAAACTTTCTTATCAGCTAGCTACTTGCAATAAACTGTCGTAAAACATAGTCTTAGGTATATATTCATACAAATTTCAACACAAGCACGCAGAATGATTTTTTTTTGGCACTATCTGGGGTTTCAGGCCTCAAGTAGAGGCCTATTCTTGGCCGAGAACTGCGTAAATTTACTAATTGTTATCCAAGCAAGTTTATACGTGCTCCCCAGGCTCAAAACTGACAAAGCCCTGTACAGTTCGCTTGCTAATTGAACGACAACGGGCAACTGTGCTCTTGGGCTTCTCGAAACTTTTACTTCACTCTGTATTTGATATTGGAGATATTTTAATTTTAATAAAGTATTTTCCCTTTGCTCAGCAGTGAGAACAAAAATAAAAATAAAATAGTGCAAGTATATTGGAAGCATAGTGTTAGCGCAGCATTCCATGTTTTTCGCATAATTTTGGTATTTGAGTATGAATGTGGATTGCTTAAGAGTAGGGGGAGACCAAAGAAACGATGGATGGACGGTGTGTAATGGAATATAATATGGCTAGAAAGGGAGTGACGACCGATATGAGGACTAATAGAAGTATGGAAGAAAATTAAAAGACGTGTTTCGCCGATTACACATAAATTAGGATAAGGGCAGAATGATGGTAAGTATAGACGTGTCAGGTGTAAAAGAACTTAGAAGCGTTCTACAGTTTCACGCTAAGGTATTAACGACTACAATTGCGAACACACGAACACGACATACCTTGTGTCAATTAACTCTAGCCTATCAGAGTCAACTTTGCCCGTTAGGTCTCTGCCAAATTGCTCGGTAAAGCCCGCAGCTCCAAATTACTGTAAATTCTGTTTGAATTTACAATGACTTCGTAAGGAGAAACGGCCTCGTAGATAAGAAAAACCGTTTAAATTGCTAATATATTATAATTAATTTTCAAGGGTACATAGAGCGCTATGTTTATATACCCTCTTACTAATAAACGTTGTATATCGTCTGTATATTTACACAACGCTTTGTCTTTGTCGCTTTGTCTTCGAAAGTCAAATTACTGACGACTGAAAGAGGAAATCGGTGTGTAACTATTCATCTGATATAATACGTTTATTAGTAAGGGGGTTAATGTGTAATTTGTATAAGTCAGTAACATGTCCTATGTACGATAAGCAAGAAAACGACCGAACCCACATTTGGCATTAAGCATCTATGTCCAAATTTGTATTCCTGGTCTGGCTATGCAGGATATAGGCTTCCTCTGCCTATATCATTGAGTGGGCGTCTTCAGGCTCACATACATGCATAACAGAGGTCACTTTTCCCAACTATGTTGGAGTCGGCTTCTAGTCTAACCAGATGCAGCTGAATACCAGTATTTACTTGGAGCGACTGCCCATCTGACAGCCACAACCCAGTTACTGATTAATACCCTTGGTAAGACTGGATGTCAGACTTTCAAACTTTTGACGACCCATAACGTCTGTGAAAGATCCACGAATGTCAGCCGGGACCAACGGCTCTACGTGCTTTTCCAGGCACGGAGAAGTTTAGATATGTAAAGATGGTCATCCATCCAAGCTACGCTTGCCGCAGCTTATCCGGTTCGATCTTCACACATAAATCTCACAATAATTACATAAGCCAAAGCCATCTTTACCTTACCAATGACCTTCCTCTTAACACTGTAAGCTCAACACTTAAAATAAATCAATGCCAGCCCCTGACCGTCCACAATGACGTGACATCATGGCTGCTGCGATGCTAATTCAGCACAATAGAAACTTTAACCGGCCCTACGGAATGAGTCAGACGGCGCTTTATATTAGCATAATATATTCTGTGCTAAGGTCAATTGGCATACAGGAGCCCCGAAGGTATTGTGACATAAGAGTTTGATGGCAGGAATAATTATTATCAATCAACTATGTATGTTTAGTTAGTTTTCCATTTGATAACTAACAGCATCAATAATAGTGAAGACCATGTCACTATTTCGGATGAAGAGGAAGGAGAGAGTGATGAAGTAAAAACCACCCTTGTCCAAAGTGATAAGAAAAGTAATCAGCTCTGTCATTTCAAAGAGATATTTATACTAGAGCAATAGACAGTTCGACGAAGAGATCTTATTAATAAATCACAAAATAATGCGAAAGATGGGAAAAAATCACATTTAAGAGAAAAGATCTAGATGATAATTGATAGAGATGCAGAATCTATCTCGGAATAGCACAGAAGTGAACATTCTAATCCACAAAACCAAGATACATACACAAACAGAGCCAGGAGCACTTCTAGTTAACACAAAACAAAAGCAAACCCCAGTAATCAACTGGGAAACGGCTTAAATAGACCCTCTAATGAACAATAAAAGCCACAGCTTCCAATCTAGATCTCATTGGAACTAACCAGCGATCTCATTTACTCTTCCTAGATAGATTTAACTAGACTAGACGGCGCTTCAGCTAATTAAAGTGACAATACTGCGGGTAACTGCCAGTCTGCGCTTGAGAAACTCTATTAGGACATGGCAATGAAGTTAGATGCAGTTGTCGTTAGTATATTGGGAAGCTGGATGAACTTAGGAGGGAAATGGTTTAGCGAAGAGGATATAGGAACTGAATTTGATCAAAAGGGGGTGATTTTAATTAAGATATGGGTATTTATGAAGAATATGATGAATACGATGCATATGTGCTTTATGGAACACCACTTGAAACTATAATTGAAACGACTACAAGTGTAGGTAGTACCAATGAAACGATAGGTGGTCATTATCGCTGAAAACGATCAATAGTGTCCACATCAGATTTTAATTAAATAAAATATTCATAATAGAAACCCTGCTATAGATGGTATTACAAACCTGGTACCTTTAGTACCTAGCGGAAATAGTGAACAATAAAAGTACTCGAAACTAGGACAATGCAATTTAAATCTTTATTTAGAGCAAAACCTACTCTCCTCTCGACAGATGAACAGCCATAATGTACTACAAGATTACAAGTTACAACTTCCTCATGTAGTAAAGTAACACAAATGTACTTAGTTGAGTACCAAAACCAGACGTCGAGGGCGTTGACCTCAAGAACAACTGCGTAGACCTACTTTGTAAAACGCGCGAATATTCATTGTAACTTGCTATGACAAGGTAAAATATATCGTACACAAGTTAGTTGTAAATATTATGTCATATTTTGGAGTTTATTTCGGTAAATATTTGTGTAAGAGTAGCAACATGACATTTAATATTCAATGTACGGTTTACGAGCTACAGGCGTGTAGTGCCAAACATGGCTCATGCATGGGCCACTTCTAAAGATGGAGAAAGTCATCGAACTCTTAGTTTTATTGATTACCACGTTTGGTATGCTGCCAGTGAGTAAGAGCGTAAAAGCTGACTTTGTGATGACTAGCCCTCTGGGCTTGCGTAGTGACGGCAGAAAAAATACCTCAGGTCCTTATCTTAACCAATTAGCTATACAGTCACTGTGGACGATGAAAATGGAGCACAACATCATAAAACAACGGAACTGCACACTCAAACTTTACAGGATTGAGACAAATAAGAACAGTCTATCTGTTTTATTCACCACAGCTTCAATCGTAGGAGATTACGATCTTAAGTTCTTAACGCAGAGAACGGAGCAAAACGAGAGAGTGATAAGTATACACGCGCGGGGGAAGGTGATAAATGATGACTAAGGATTATTACCAACCTTATTCGAACAGTGAACACTTTTTCTAATGAAATATTAATGATAAACTATCCTAAAACATCTATTTACTGTTCCAACAATAGACATCATGTCCGTCGAAATATACCATATTACCATTGTTGGTTTAGCAGTTGATTCGAGTCGAGCAGCTAGCTAATTTGGAGTAAAATATGTATTCGGAAATACGACCAAAAACGCCGATGAGCGTCCACCATTTGTTTCCTAGTTCACAGATTCGACGAAGACCATTCGAAGGACCAAATATGTATCGGAGCACTCCATTCATATAAAAATCTCAGCGCTCCAGGATAGGTCTGAGAGGCGCCGGGTACGGCCGCATGGCGTCATCCACTTAGCTGTTTTATTAGTTAATTTACTGAGCCCGCCGCCTATAAGCGTCTACAACTATATTGAGATTGGACGGTTGGAACTTGGAATGTTAAACACTTTGTTTGTGAACTAATAAAATTTATTGTAGTCTGCCCTTCGGTGTCTATTCTAAGATTATGAATTTGCTGTAAAGGGATGCAATGGTTTATTTGCTTAAGATGGACGGATGGATTGATGGACTATTAACGAAGACCAACACATTATATTGGAAAAGCTTAAGTTTTCAAACTCATATTCAAAAAGTGTGTTATTTATAAAAGTTTTCAGACGTATCTCGTCGTGGCACCTTGCTCCCAAATGAATAAACCGAATGCAGAACTTCATGTGCCACCCGCATTGGATTATTTAATAAACTTTTTCAGTAAAAGTTCAAAGCTTGAACAGTTGAGTCATAGTTTCTAACTATGACTCAACTGTTATGTAACTTGATTTCAGAAATGAACTTGAACATATCACGCTAAGGGCAGAAAGGAAACTCTATACCATAACACTGTCAGGGACAAAAGTTCACCATGAAGTTCTATACATAGACTA
Organism: Oligia latruncula; assembly: GCA_948474745.1. Lineage (NCBI taxonomy): Eukaryota > Metazoa > Arthropoda > Insecta > Lepidoptera > Noctuidae > Oligia > Oligia latruncula. The sequence continues at coordinate 15,000,819 of OX419706.1, forward strand.
TGATAGAACTGTACCTTCACAGTGATCTGATTATTTATAAATGCTATAAATATATGTGTTTATATTACAACTAACGTATTGAATCATCCGACACGTGCGCTTGTGCTATCATCCTCGTAATTCAGTGGCACAAAAATATTATTGGACCAACATTTTATTGTATGATTCAACTATGATTTATCGTTGAGTAATGTCGATATTGGATAAAACAATCGGTAATTTAGGTCTGGAAATATTTCAAGTTCACATCCGATGCTATCAAGTGGTTTCTAGAAAAAAATTCTGGTATACCTATTTTGGATACATTATTTCGGAATTTCGGATATAAACATAATTATAGTACCTTATTTGCCATTTCTTGCAGGGCCACTTCCATTCTGCTCCTTTCTTCTAACGTTTGTGCTTTTTATCAAATTGTAATTGCTGTACGGTCAAGCAAATTGGAACTCTCAAATCATTTATTAATTCTTTGTATAGCGTTTATAACATAGCTAGATCTAATTACTTTAGCTGCCATTTCGATACTATATTTCAAAGCTTTTGGAGCTTCTGTATCGTCCTCTAGCATTACAACATTTTCAAGATGCGTAACTTCGTAGTTAAACCCAAAAATACACTACAACACATCGACACTTCAGCTGGGTTCCACCAGATACCTATCAGTTACGGCCCGTATATCGTCCGAGCAGTAAATTATAACCGATGGCTACGCGCGGTTACGACTCGTTGTGATTTACGATTGCTTTGAACGTGTTTGTTCAGGAGTCACTATGTGAAATGCTGAAGGAAGATGTGGTAGCAAACAAATCATGCCGATTCCTAGGTTTTTTAGATAATTTATGAGCACGACAAATGTTTCGACCTGTAGAGCTTTTAATGATGTGTTATTTGTAGCATAACCACACACGGAACCACAATTCATTCTAATTCCACGTTACTTCCCAAAAGTAGCCCGAGAAGACAGGATAGCTCGATCTGAAACTTGAGAAAATACTTATAACGTAAGTAATCGTATCCTAGCCGAAGAAAACGTGCCTTGGTAAGAGAATTCCAGTCATATACCAAACTCGATTAATTTAAACTAGAACATAAACCAGCTCAGAGCAGGATATACTCGTATTTAAATTAGCTTCAGAAACTCGTGAACTTATTCAAAACATCCACATACGAAGGCTTTACAGAAAAACACTGCGGCGCCAGACAGTCCATGTTGGACCATATCATTCGCATTTCATGTTTATATTTAGCATATCGTAGTTTCGTTCTCAATTTTATTTCTAGTGAAAGAGCTAATATTTCAGTTCCGGCCAATTGAATATCTGAGCATTAAGCTTAAAAGGAAAATAACTGGAAGTTGATTCCATATTACTTACGCTAAGATGGATTTTAGTCGACGATTCCCTTTGAAGGTATTATAAATATTTTAATCTGGTAAATTCCCTGAAGAAGTATGCAATGATGAAGAGTAAATATGGAATGAAGAGTATATAAGTCTAACGAGTTCGGAGTCTGGATTTGCGCCCGATTGATGGCTTACATGTTACATAGGACTTGAAACATACAAACATAACGTACTATAGGTACACATCTGCCTATTCCTTCGGGGAATACAGGCGCAATGTTATGTTGTGTAACTTCTAAAGATAACTGTTATATATGTGGCCTCTTTGTTTCAACTTCATTCAATCTCATATATTTCTTTTTTACATTGTCATGTCATCGGGTTGTCACTGCGACTTATAATAAAAATATGGATTTCATTGATACATTGTAATTTCTTAATTAGAAAATACATAATATTGGCGACGATGGAGGCAGAACTGGTGCGACTTACTCGCCTGCGCGCAAATATACGCGGCCAGCTGACAAAGTTTGAACATACACTAGCACAATTACAAAATCCTTCGGATTACGAAGTAAGTTCACGTTTGACAAGTCTAACAAATTATGAACAAAAATTTGAAAAAGTACAAAATGAAATTGAATTATTACAAACACATGATGCGGAAACGGAAATTGAACAGCGGCATTCTACAGAAGAGTACATATTACAATTAAAGCTTAAGCTGCATAGCTTATGCACTACACCACCGAGCGCACCGTCGACTTACGTCACGGCTTCACTTGTAAGTACACCGGAAACGACACCAAGAATTAATTTTCAACCGTTACAGGAAGGTGAAAGTTTCAATAATTTTGTTCAGAGATTAAAAACCTACATGAAGCTAAATAATTGTCAAAATTCACAAATCCAGACCCTCACGCTGCTTAGTTTATTGCCACCAGAATTACACCAGAAAGCTTACGACTTGTGCGCACCGAACGATCCTTGTGAACTAGAATTCAGCAGCTTGGTTCAAATATTACAACACTATATAGATCCAAAACCGAGCATTTGGGCTCGTCAACACAAATTTATTTCACGACTTCAAGGCGGTGATGAGACAGTCATGTCATACTCGTCAGATTTGAAACATTTAGCTCAAGATTGCGAGTTCACGTGCAATAACTGTAAAAAGTCGATCTGTGATAATTTTCTTACTTTACAATTTATAAGAGGATTAAATGACACCGATATTCGAACCAAAATACTACAGGAAACAATGGTGACCAATTTTTCTGACTTAATTAATAAAGCAACCACGATTGAACTAGCAAAATCTGACAGCAGCTATATGTCACCAGCTCAATCTTCAAACCAAGGTCTACTAAATGTGAAAACTGTTCAAGCTGACCCCAAACACCGCAATCAAAGACCTGATTATAAACCTTTAACGATTAAGGACTTACGAGGGAAATGCTTTCGCTGTGGAAGCAAGGAACATCTAGCTAGCAGATGTCGCAGCATCAAGGATACTTGCAGCAAGTGCAAACGAGTAGGTCACCTTGCTCGCGTTTGCTTACAATCAACACCTGGGAACAACCAACTGGAGCCTGAACACGTGGAGGTGCAGGACACGGACAACTCTTCAGATACAGTCGATGACACCACCCCTTGGGATATGAATTTAGTACGATCTAACAACACAGATAAATTTATGATAAATGTACGCATCAATGACTCGAAACTGGAAATGGAAGTAGATACAGGAGCTGCTCTGTCATCTATATCTCACAAAGATTTTAAAACATTGAACACTGGATGCAAGATTTATAAAACTAATATCACGATGAGAACATATACAGGAGAAATCTTCGCACCACTTGGAGTAGCCTACGTTACATGTAAATACAAAGACCGAACACTTGAGGGAAAATTATACATTATCAAACAAGATGTTGACCCTATCTTCGGTCGAGCAACTCACTTAATACTAAAGAACATACAGAACTGGATAAGCTACTTTCTGAATACTCGACGATATTTGATGGCTCCCTTGGGTGCATACCTGATTACAAAGCTCATTTGACCCTAAAGGAAGAAGTGTCACCAATTTTTGTCAAGCCAAGACGTATACCATATGCTCTTAAAAATAAAGTTGATGATGAAATAGTACGACTCTGCGAACAAGGGGTAATTACAAAAGTTGATAGCTCTGAGTGGGGAACACCAGTGGTTCCTATTGTCAAACCAAATGGCAGTATACGCTTATGCGCGGATTATAAAGTCACCTTAAATAAAGCGATAAGGGATGAACAATACCCTATTCCGATCATAGAGGACATTCTGGTAGAGATGAACGGAGGTCAAATATTTTGCACACTTGATATCAGTCAAGCTTATCTAAACATGATGATGGACGAGGAGAGCGCTATGATGCAAACATTAAGTACCCACAAGGGTACGTTCAAAGTAAATAGACTTATGTTTGGCGTCAAGGTTGCCCCGAATTTATGGCAAAAATTTATGGATCGTTTGCTCCAAGGAGTAGCTGGAGTGAAATGCTTTTTCGATGATATAATTATTCAAGGACATTCAGAAGAACAACTTCTTTCAAGACTACGCTTGGTTTTACAAAGATTACAAGACAAAAATTTGAAACTCAATAAGGACAAATGTCATTTTTTTCAACAGAGAATCGAATACTTGGGTCATACAATTGATAAAAATGGACTGCACAAAAATAGAAATAAGGTAAACGCTATTCTGGATACAAAATGTCCCAACAACATCAACGAATTGCGGACATTTCTAGGAATGGCTAATTATTACAATAAGTTCATACCGAATTTAGCTTCAATATCCAGCCCTCTTAATAACCTACTCAAGAAGGACATTAAATACGAATGGACGCACAAATGTAATGAAAGTTTCAAGAAAATTAAACAGGAAATCCTCAGTGACAGAGTTTTAATGCATTTTGACCCAGAGAAACCCTTGGTTCTCGCTACAGATGCTTCACCCTTTGGACTTGGAGCCGTTCTATCGCATCGATTATCGGACGGATCTGATCGGCCTATTGCTTTTGCATCACGTTCATTGACGAGTAGTGAAAAAAAATACAGTCAGATAGACAAAGAAGCGACGTCCTTATTCTGGGGATTAAAGAAATTTTTTCACTACTGCTACGGAAGAAAATTCATACTTATTACAGACCATAAACCATTAACTACGATTTTCAATCCACACAAAACTTTACCGGCGATGAGCACAATGAGGCTCTTTCACTATGCACATTTTCTATCTGGTTTTGACTACACTATTGAATACAGAACATCGGATGATCATAGCAATGCAGATTATCTATCAAGATTTCCGGTAGATACAGTAGCAAATAACGTAATTGACGTACATTGCGCATTTCAATTAAATCAAATGAACACAATTGCCGTCGACCGTATAAAAATTGCCGAAAATACCGAACGTGATGATGAATACAACCAATTATTGAAAGCTTTAAAAAACGGTACCTCAGTGAGAAGATACGGCTACAATGACAATGAATTGACCTTACAAGACGGTTGCATTATAAAAGGAACTCGAGTAATGATTCCGGCAACCCTGAGACACCAGGTTTTAGAAGAACTACACACAGGACATCTTGGAATAGTAAAAATGAAATTACTGGCGCGTGGATACGTATTCTGGAGAAATTTGGATCAAGACATAGAAGACATAGTTAAAAGTTGTCGAGAATGTCGATTAAAGCAAAATCAACCTGCACGCGCAGTACTACATCATTGGGACACACCATCAGGCCCATGGCAAAGGATCCATATCGATTTTGCTGGGCCGATTAAGGGTTATTCCTTATTTATAATAGTGGATGCTTTCACAAAATGGGTGGAAATTGTAGAAACGAAAACTACCACAAGCTCATGGTGTATCCGCCAACTTAAAGAACTTTTCGTGACATTTGGATTTCCGCTTACTTTAGTATCAGACAACGGCCGACAATTTGTTTCAAATGAGTTCGAATCATTCCTCAGAGAAAGCGGGGTTGTTCACAAAACCACAGCCCCATACCATCCGGCCACGAACGGACAGGCAGAGCGATACGTACAAACAATTAAAAAGGCAATACATAGCATCAGGGCAGAGCCAGGCTCTATACAAGACAAACTGCTGGCTATTAAGGAACGCCTACGGAGGACGCCGAGCAGCAACACAAATAAAAGCCCATATGAGCTCATGTTTGGCAGGGAGATAAGAAACACCCTAAGTGTTCGTTTCAAGGCGAGGACGAGGGATGAAAAACGTCTGACGACTGATGAGGCAAGGGTACGTTCATTTACTGTTGGGCAGAGAGTGCAAATACGCAGCTACACAGACGACCAAATTAAATGGGAATTCGGAACCGTTTCAAGGATATTAGGCCAATTGCACTATCAAATAGAGACTGATTCTGGTCAGATTTGCAAAAGACATGTTGATCAGATGCTGGGTACATTAATACCAAGAGAGGAACAGTAACACCGAACACCCTTCGGAACTTAACAACTAGACGATTTGGGACGGAGGTGTTATATATGTGGCCTCTTTGTTTCAACTTCATTCAATCTCATATATTTCTTTTTTACATTGTCATGTCATCGGGTTGTCACTGCGACTTATAATAAAAATATGGATTTCATTGATACATTGTAATTTCTTAATTAGAAAATACATAATAATAACTAAGTAACAGTCGTCAGATATTTTCTTGGTCTTTAAATACGGAAATGGCCAGACGACGACAGTAAATTTGAACATATTCCTGCTGTAAAAATCTCACCGTGAAAACTTAGGTGAAGTTAGCGTGGAGTGAGCTGTCAATAGTGTCAATTCCTAGCAAAAACAAAAACTCACTTCACCTAAGTTTTCACGGTGAGATTTTTACAGAATCGACCGGCTGATATAACAATTGCAGTTCGAATTACACCAAGCCTTTCTGTTCCAAAAATATCTCATTCCTAATCCTCTGGTCTGCACATTCGGTCTGGACTGATGAACACCAACAGACAGACGGTCGCGAATATATTATTCACGCGTCCGACACTGTGGGGCAGGCAGACGTGTTGACAGACGCCTGACGCCTGTCGACATACAGAGGGGAGTGTGGACTGAGATATGAGAAAAGGACTAAATTGATCTGTTTGTTTATCTTCTTAAAATAATAATCATGCCCTGCTAATTATATCTTAAAAAACTAGAATGAAAGAATGATTAGGAATAATGAATGGGGTGCCCTGACACTAAACTTGATTGAAGCGTCGCTTTCAGTTTCAATATTATAAATGCGAAAGTAACTCTGCTGTCTATTACATTTTCATGCATAAACCACTGAACCGATCGTTATTAAATTTGAGAGATAGGTAGCCTGGGACCTGGCTACTTTTCAGAAATACAAAAATATACGCAGGCAGTCACGGGCAACAGCTAGTTTACCATAAAGCACGGATGTTACCCGTATGCCAGCCAGTCAATTAAGATGGCGACAGAATCACTGCTAACAAAGATGGGAGATGAGGACACACTTCGAAAGTTAGAAGCAAACAAGACGCTTTCAACGAACTGTAATCACAAAATCAAAGCATTTATTTCAATTAAACTATGTACAGGCACTTTTGAATTGTCAAATTAATTAGTCGGTTAGTTGGTCAGAAAGTTGAAGCTAGTTGCCCATTCCAAAACGTAGATATCTATGGAGAAGAACGAACAAGAAACTCCATGCACACTCTTTAAATAAAGATGTTTCAAAATCCTGGGTACATTATTCTTGTTGCTTCTACATTGTAAAAAACAAACACAAATGAAGAAACAAAAAATAAGCCTTGAAGAGATGACCAGTCTCAACCGACAGCGCCCGTTCACGAACATGACGCGTGGATTAGCATCAAGCGAAAAGAGACCACTAATAGAGGAGGGTGGACGATTGGTCAACAATGGGACAATCACGGCTTAATAGATGTGGGGCGTTCCCTAATGCCGTAACAATCAGTGAGTTCGAGTAAAGCCGAGTATGGCAACATGCCAGGAACATAACTTAGTTTCGTCAAATAGTCTTTATTCGTATGTTGCTCCTTCTATCAGAATTAGATTCCAAAAACTCAATTCTCTCGAATTTAAAAGTTCAAAAACTTCTTTAACACGAAACCCACAAAATAAATTCAAAAAGGATCGCGGCTCACAATTCCGTGGAACACATAAAACGCATCAAACCATCGATTCCCCTCATCGGAACAAAGTTGGAATTTAAAACGAAACTTTATTCATTCGTTTTGGTGGAGCCACCCTAAAACTTGGGAGTTTACACCATTATTGTGAAATTGAGGAGTTTTGGGCGTTGTGGCGGCACGCGAAGATTGATCACGGAATCGAGGAACGCGGAATGTTGGCAAATGGTGCTGTTATTCTGAACTGAGTTCTTTACTAACTGTTTGTTCTTTGTTACTTGGTTTCATTTACATTGTCTGAAATACGAATTGAGATATACAGGGTGGCTGGAACTTCGACGCGCAGACTGTAAACCATGGATTCCGAACATAATTCTAAAGCACGCTACCTACGCTATCTGGAATCATGTGCTAAATTTATGGTTACAGTTTGCGCTTCGATATCACCACCACCCTGTATATGAAACGAACAATCTGGTCGCTCCCAAATAGAATGGAATTGAACGTTCACATAACTTTGTTTTTGTGAAAATATTTACCTCGTGGAGGTTAGTAGCAATTTAGCATGTGAATCTGCCTATTTTCCTGTTTGAGACCAATTATTTATATTGAAAATTGAACTGCTAAGAATATAACATCCAATATAACAACATCAATATCACAAAGTCATAACCACAACTAAAACTCACGACCACCGCGGGAACCGTCGACCTGTCTTCAAATACACAACAGTATATGTATACGTGCCTACACCGCATCGGAATTGCTTCTAAACAGTTGTAAACAACATAAAGACTTTTTGGTAAGCATGTTTTGATAATAAAACTCTGTGTACGGGAGTAAATTGGATTTTCATTGGAATTATAAGTCAGTGGAGGCGTGACATTTAAAGTTTACAAGCCGATGGGTTAAAGTCTAAACTCCTGTACGACAGGGTTATTGAATTTGGTATTTATGACGGCTTAAAGGCTTCTTGTAAATATTAGGTGGTAAAGGGAGCCAATGCTCGAAGTGCTGACTGAGACACTTAGGGTATGTTTATTGCTACTGGCTGACTATAAGCTTTTGCGCAAATTGTCTGTTCCGCAAAAAGTTAAAATTTTAGGGACACCTTGCACTGCTCCGATGTAGAGTTTCAAAAAATGTGTTCATTCACTTTGATCCAAAAGACCAGAAACGGTCTGAGATAATCACCTCTTAATTAATTTGGGAACGTCTGCTCGGTTTATCAAAATCTCACGGTTTTGCTTCTTACTTGGCATATCGCGTGAAAAACAACCCAAACATGTGGGTATGGCATAAAACTATAATACAATTAACGCATAAGTTTAATATCGCGAGTGCGTCGCGTTTGTCCGGCCGGCCTTGGCCACGCCACCCAAATAATTCACTTAATATGACACTGACATAAGCGACCTACATGTTTATTAATTAACACTACACCCAGGGCCGGCGAAACACCAACATAATTCACAATATATTTCTTTAAACTTTTTTCCATTTTTGGCGATTTTTGTGCCTTCTTTTGGGATAAAATAGTTATTATTCCATTAAGCTTCTCTACATTACTCTTACTCCGTTCGAGTTTTTTCCAATTTACATCCACCGCTAATAGCCTTCTCCTCTATGCGTCTCAAAGGACCATGCTCAAATATCAGCACTAATGCTCAAAGTGTGGTGCTGTCCTACAAACAATAGGGCACTTAATATCGTGTCCAGGGTGTCCTGTTGTCTGCAGGAATTGATGGACGCTACTGAAGGTGCCAAAGTCGTAGCCAAATTCTGGGGTGACTGTATACATATAGATTGCCATCGCCACGCTAAGAAGAAGAAGAATGCTCAAAGCAGCTAAGATTCTAAGGAAAGGCAGAGAACAAGAGCTTATAGTTATTATAATAGTCGCTCATTCATCGATTTACCTAAACTCGTGGTTGCCTAAGCTACAACCATAATTTCATCAACAACCAAATGGTTCTTCCAGCCGGATCCCGAAGGACCAAACACCGAACACCACAAAGCCGTTATCCTCGTTTCTCTAAGAATGAGAAAACCGATACCGAAACCAACTACAGTTAACTCATATGTCTTCGGTAGCAACCATGGTTATGTTATGACCGAACCGCGAGGGCGCGGCTCGCAATCGTGACATTTATGTTTGGAATCGCCTGTTTACCCTCAGGAGCTAGTTTTAGCACTATTTGGAGGCACGCCTCTACTTTATACGTACAGAATATCAACAGTAAAGGAATATTGGAAGGATTACACGAACTGACCCAGTTTTGTTTATTTTGCCGGGAGATTGGAAAAGTTTCATAAAGTCGGATGCATATGTTTGAAGTGCTGAATAGGGCGCTCGAACGAAACTCCGAAATTAAATCGGTAAAATAAAAGCGATGTGATATTCTGAATTCCTATCAAATGATTTGGTATAAAAACGAAACAAATAAAAATGTTGAAGAATGACGTTTTGTCACTGCAGTATTATTAAATGGATAAGTCGAGTACCCGATGACATTTCCATCAGCAAAAATTACGAACTTCCAAACTGACTTTCATCCCCTATTTAATCTCATTAGGGGATGATTAGGGACCTTCTTTAGTGCAGCAGTGCTCACTTATGTTGACTAAGGAACTCTTGAGCAACATAATTTATGCTGTGCGTTGTCTGTCAGTGAGTAAATTTAAGATTTTTATTAAGTAGAAGAATACAAAATCTCCGCTATGCAATGGAGTCCAGACAGTTTACTACCAAGAATGTCTGGCACAACAACATCACTTCAGAGAATCATAATGAGAAACCACGAGGTTTTAATTACGAGTCTACAGTCAACACAGCTTCTGTTGACACTTCTATGTAGCTATTCATTATAATAATATACATATGCTACACCTCACAGAATACAGATTACCTATTTAAGTATTATTAGGGTTTACAGTCTATGTATAGAGTCTATAAGTGTCTTTTGTTTCATCTCTATAGACTTACATAACACAATATCACACCTGTATATCCCGAATTCCCGGTCACCTGAAAGGGTAGGCACGGATAATATATTTATAGCCACGTTTCGCGAGCTATGTTTAAGACAGCGAGCCTAATGCCATCAATCGATTACCGGTTTGAAAATGTTTTATTCAAATTTTAAAAAGGTTTTTTAGGCGAAAGCGCCAGCGTAGCCCGCGAAATTATTTTTTTTACGTTTTATGCAATTTGCTGGTCAGAATTAAGTTGCACGTTGATTAAAATATGATTCGCGGCCATAACTATACCTAACCATTAAAGTCATCAACACAACTTTGGAAGACCAAGTAATCCCACTGAATGACTATTTCATGAAATCTTGACATTTTACAATTATACTATCTTAATAAGTTATATTACTGATCCTAATGATTATAATTCTGTAAATACATATTTGTTACGGCCGCGGATCATATTTTAATCAACGTACAACTTAATACTGACCAGCAAATTGCAAAAAACGTAAGAAAATTTGAAGTTCGCGGGCTACCTTAGCGCTTCCCCCATAGGTTACCTGTTTGTCCTAAATTCTTTGTACAGCAATGCCAGAAAGTTATCTTTGAAAGCGTGCCAACATTTGATAAAATATAAACCTTTTGAAACGCCCTCTGTTATGTGGGAAACAATATGACCCACTTCAAGGAATTACTCACCATAGAAAGACAAGACATGGTCGCAAGAAAGCAGACTCCAGCCTAATATAATCATGTCTAACATGAAAATAATTATGTCATTGCCGCAGCTCCCGGGACATGCTGATGATTTTGTTATGAGCGTGAGAAACTACACAGAATGAGTTCTTAGATCGTTTAGTTTAGACTATGTGGCTGGTGACAAATTGTAGACATGTGTTGCGCACTAGGTCGGTATACAAATGTGCTAGTAGTAAAATGTCTAGAAATAAATTACATGTCTTGTTATATTGTGGTTTATGATCAGAATTGGATAGATAATAATTATAATAATTGTACTAATTGGTAGACCAAGAAAACGTTGGGATTATTACGCTACTAAAGTTGCTGACAAAAACTGGACGAAGGCGGCAGTCTTCATCCAGTTTTTTCAGTTTTTACCTGTCTAAGGCATTAGACAGGTAAAAACTGCACGGAATGGAGGAGGCTTTTACCCAAAATAAAAGCTATCCATATATAATAGGGAAAAAAATTACAACTCACACTAAGTAGGAAAATAATACTAACACTACATCTGATTTGTAAACCTTTGGAATCATAATCAGCCTATGATGTTCCCACTGCTGGGACACAGGCATATGAAATAAAGAAGCTTAATTATTATAAGGGTTTGACTTATTTGAAACAGCAAAATCGGGAGGCGACCCTATTGCCATCAACCGGGCACAAAATCCAGACTCAGGGCTGCTACTGAGAAGTTCCATATGAAAAAAGCCAATAGCACTTTGGTCAGCAGTAGCTCTTGCAAACACAAGACCAACGAGGCGGAGATTAACTTAACAAGCAGCATTCGCGTTTACTATGAAGCAGCTACACTACAAAGATAATAAAGCATACAATTTAAATTTTTCCAAAGTTTATCAACAACACCGCCAAGCTTTTAATAAAGCCTTATTCACACGACGCGCTCAGCCAGCAATTGACAAAGAATATTAGCGCACAATCGCACAGGATCGCGCACACGTTTGCATGACAATGTGCGCTGATTAAATGCTTAAACAATGCGCTCGCGTGTTCATGAGAATGGACGTGGTTCCACGAAATGAGAGATTTTTTCTACTAGCACTGCATAATAATGGAGGAGTATTAAGTGTAGATTAGTTTTAAATTGGTAGTTTTAAGGCTTTACACTTTTAACCTAGTTTTCACGGACGGAAAAACGTAGACTGGACGTCGTCAAAGTAAGCCGACCTACTTGTGGTTTGACTTGGGTGGAGTTTTAGTTTCTCGGCTTAAATTAAAATATGTCAACTACTACGTGTGACCACGAAGCTACAGTATTGCCGAGTGCCAATGTTAATACAAGAACACGCGGAAGAAGTCGCGGGTTGAAGCTAGTCTATTATAATGAGACATGCTAATTTGCAGGGCACATTGCTCGCAGAACAGATGGCCGATGGGGCCGAAAGGTTCTGGAGTGGCGACCGCGTACCGGAAGACGTAGCGTTGGAAGGCATCCCATAAGGTGGACCGACGACCTCGTGAAGGCCGCAGGAACCCGTTGGATGCGAGAAGCACAGAACCGGTCGAAGTGGAGGTGCTTGGGGGAGGCCTATGTCCAGCAGTGGACGTCTTTCGGCTGAAATGATGATGATGATGGTAATTTGTAGATTGCGAACATAAGCTCTTGATCACCAAGATCCTTTGTACTATTAGCGTTATACCCAATTACAATAAAGCCCAGTTTAAATAGACATCAGCGTCCAATTATTCTCTCCAATCTATGACCGTGGCAAGTCGAGGTCCAGAATTACGTTCCTGCGCCCCCTGCTAATCTTACCTGGGTCTCTACAAGCCCTATTGACCGTAAGGTAAATAAAACTTGACCCAAATCTATTCATCTCGGCGAAACAAATAGAATTTGGCGAAACTGTGCTAACGAAGATAGAATAAGAACAAAAGCCACTGAAAATAAAATTTTGACTCGTGGAACAGGTTACTGTTACTGTATGAAAATTCTGAAATACCTGTACTTTATGATGGCTAAAGCAATTGAAAATATCTTATCTGGTTTGATACTTAAAGTTTGCTATTTATCAAATGCCCCACCAGTTCTAAAAGACAATGTATCTTGAGTTGTCTTCGGTTAAGAACAAATAAGAACTATTTCATTTGGTTACAAATTGTAGGTGACAAGACAAGCCTCATGTCCTCATCTCTCGCCACTGTCGCCTTTTTTTTGGGTGGCAAAATTATCAAATAACTTCTCCCGCTCTGAGCAGAGCAGGAGGGCGTGTCAGACTTTTACTGACTAAAACCCACCTGTGTTCCTTCAGTTGCCTGTGCCACGCCAGGGCCATGGTAACTTGTTCGAACAATCCGCGACCCTGGCAGCCCCACTGTCGCCTCATAATCTGACAGCCATTTAATTCTTCAAAATGAGTCTCACTTCGCATATGGCATGACAGTGACAAAGTACCCGTACATGGAACTATGGATGGATGTCAAACAGCATAGCATTACCCTTTTAGTTTCGCCATTCTACGAACAAATCACATACAAACTAGGTACTATGTACTACTAGCTATTATCAAAGTACACGCCAGAGCCTGCACAGTTAGGCGTGACGTCACGGGGTCAACGACCGCTCGCACAGCAATCACGTTGTAGGAACGGGTTGTATGGTAGAAAAACTATGAGTTGTAGACTTGTAGTGTTATTAAGTGCCAGAAAGTGCCTATTAAACGAGAAGTGTTTGGGTACTTGGAAATCTGGGTTGTTTTAATACAAAGCGAGTTGAGGCGGATTTTTTACATGTCTGTCTGCTCATTAGTCCTGCATTTTTTGAGATGGGAAAAAACGTAAGCGACACCGCGCGTGTTTTGTTTATAAGACGATTAAAAAATACCCGCTTCGGATGTGTGCGGCTGTCCTTGGGATGTACTCAGTTTTAATGTATATCCGATATGTCAGTGAGTGATGGCAAAGTATTCTGTTTGTGTTTTGTTTTCACTTCTGTCGGCACTCCAGGAGTGCCATTGTTTTTTTTTTTAGTAAATTTTAGATAATTACTATTATTATTGGGGGAAACCTTTTCCCAGCAGTGGTACAGGCTAACGGTAAAAAAAAAAGAATTTGGAACAGGGCTGTAGATCTAACTGCGCTGTTTTGTGGCAAGTTTCGCTCGCCCACGCCGCCGTTACTTCGTTTTCGCTTAGCGTTCTTTCTGACTTTTTTTTGTTTATGTTTGGCTCCAAGGATCTAATCGTGCGTCCATTAATATTTATTTATTTTGTTGCATTTCATAGCAAGGCGCATATTATGCACTGCCAGAAAAAATATTGTTTAGCAAGATTACTTATTCCCTAAACACAAACTACATTGTAACGTTTGCCAGACACTGATACTTATTTTTAAATTCAAAATGAACACACTCCAAAGCATGAGAAACCCTTTCACATAAGTACCCCTTGCATTTGGCTCTTAAAAATGTCTCAAAGACAAATATTTCATACAAATTGCGACAACCCTCAGAAAACCATTCCAGAAATAAAAAAAAAAAACACCCCAAGACTAAACAAAATTAGCCAAGGTTCCATAAAATTGACCTATACATACTAATATATCTTTACAAAAGAATGCCTTAGAATATACTCACAATCAAAGTTGCGAGCCTCAGACAGCGGGTAAAATACGAGCTTGTCCCGAAACTTACTGAACCGGTTTTGGTTTTATAAGGATAGACACACATCTAACTGGAGATACGCGAACATCCGTGGACCGGTAGTCGAATGTGTTAAATATCATGCCTTTCACTGACTTGATATGTTGTCTTATTGCGCTTAAAACATACACAGTGAATGATGGTGTGTCTAGAAATGGAGTGAGTACTGAGATGACAGCTAATAAATGTTTGGAAGAAGAAGACATCATGCTACGCCAACCGTAAACAAAATGGGTAGACGATGACTTAAATAATGCAAAATATTACAGAATAAACTGAACAATGTTCAAAAGCGGTTGGTTGACCAAGCAACTTATAAAACGAGACGTATTTTCGGTCAGATGTGGCCATACCCTAAGCCCAAAACAATTATCAAAATAAAAGGGGAGTAAAAAGATGTAAGATTAGTGGCCAGACATCAGACAGAGAGCCAGACGATAGGGTGCGCACACACAAACGACTTCTTTGTTCACTCAAATGCACTACTGACCCATCTCTACAGAGTTATTTGTTGGAGATAAACAGATGTGACAGTAATCCCAGGGGTAAGAAGGGTCACGACTCTAATATAGTTAAAAAGATAAAGGAAGGGCCAACTGTGACCAAGACTTTTTTGAACACGGGACACAACAAAAACCAATCTGGTAAACCTTTTAATACCACGAGGTATGTCCGCAAAAGGATAATGTAAAATGCATGACAAAATTCACTTCTGAAAGCATGTTCTGCATAAACTTACTTGCCATCAAAACCACCGAAATAAACAAACAAAATGAACAACGAAAACTCACGTAGTTCATCAATGGCAGTTTAATCCATGTTGATTGGTGCCCAAGTGCCAGGTTTCCCCACATTACCACACAATGGTCGACAATGGGTCCCTTCCACGTCACTCGCGCATTGTTCATCTGTCAAACACGCTTTAACTTTCATCGATGTGTCTTTTTCGCATGGCGTAGGCATTTTTTATTGGCCGTTGGTTAAGGAAAATCGTGAGTTTGTGGCGGACTTTAGGCGGCAGAATTTTTATTTCCTTTTTGTTAATTCTAACGATATTTTGGTAGCCAGTACAAAATGCCATTGAATACTTTAGATAAGGAACCAATCTTGATTTTAACTGCAGTCGACTTGATTTTAATATATGCGGCGAACGCGAGCGACATACCGAAATAATTGGTCCTTCGAGCCGGATTTTATTTTACTTAAAGAAAAATCTCTTACGTCTTAGTTTGAATTAATAATATCCTTGAATCATCAACTACTACTCACTTGTTTACTACTAACTTGCAATACATGCACTGTTATCGCAGCACCCGTATCGGCCGTATCCATTCACACACACAAACAAATGATTGGTACCTAAGTAGTAAATGAGCATCAGTCACGCAGCCACGCACAAAAGCGTTCTCAAATCGATCAAACAATAAAATATGCGGACATTTCCAATAGTTGTGTGCTCAATGTTTGAAGAAACAAATTAGTTATGTTGACACAAGTGTTGAAACTGGGTAGTTCAGTATAAATATTGAAAATACTTGTCCTATTTAAACAGTTTACATCTTTCTGGTGCACATTGAACCACAATTAAAATCGGTGTTTGCTACGCTTCCAATGCTAAACTCCGTGGCGACGCAATCGACTCCATGGAGTTAAGGACCAGTGCACTTAAGGACCTAGAGAACGCGGTTCTTATAATTCCGGTAAATTAGAGCCCACACCCGGACGTAGTCGCTGGCGTAGTTAGTAATAATATTAAATTCCTGAGTAGAAGGTAGGTCCTACTGCATACGACTGTGCTGCGATCTTTCATTAAACGATACTCACTATTGCGTCGTTATTCCACAATGGTCGTGCCATCACGGTTGAGTAGCTCAGACCTACAGCATATCCGATAACCGATTCAAACTGTAAGATTACTTCAGATTCATTGTTTTCTTTACAATAGAGGACTTTTACAACAAAAAAAAACTACTATAGTCACCCTAGAGCGTCCCCTGTACCATAAGCTTGTTGGGTGTAAGTTGGTCTCACCAGGCCAGCACCCTAATTGCGTATCACAGTATCAACCCCAATAACTGAATAATTTTGAAGGATATTGCTAATCCATTGCTTTATTTGTTGGAAAAATTTGTCAGCTCAACAACGTAAATAACGCAATGAATCTTGTTGAACTGTCAAAAGCCATTGCTACGGATAGTGTGTTAAGCAATTACCTCGCTGAACCAGTAGTCCAGTCCCATAAAGGCCCGGTTGTGTCACAATATTTATTTTGTGTGCTCCAAAAAAATATTGATATACCCGGGCATCGAAAATCGGTGCCACATAAACATGGCGATAGAGATACTACAAAAGCACATGTTCCAACTACCCACATACCAGTGCTTTGCCCTGTGAACGATGACAAATCGCGAAATCAACATATCGGTCAATTGAAGCCCTACTACAAGAACTCACATAATTAACATTTGATGCGGAGTTTATTAACTATCACAGGACGGGAGAAGCTATGGTTAACGGTTTCCCCTGTATAATTAAAAACTCATCCACTAGTACATACACGGCAACACATCAAGCATTTCTAGTTAAAGCTGACCTCGCATTGTAAAACTTTTTCGTACAATCAGAAATCAGCTTATACTGGTTATCAAAGTTTGATGTGTAGCCGTGCGTACCTGTTGGGGAAAAAGCTTTGTCCCGTCCCAGTAACTGAAGTCAACTGAGCGTAACGTTTCTGTAGGTCAACGAATTTGTAAACTACAAACAACAGTCAAATTAGTCAGTCCATCGTTAGGATATAATGCCCCTGCCATAATTCGTCAATATTTTTTGACAGCGTGTATGAGCAGATTCTGTCTACTCCCAAGGGAAGAAGACTGAGTCTCTGTATGTATTTTTGGCAGCATCAGTAAGGAATTAAGGACCTTTTGAGTTCACTAAGTGTTTAGAGCGAAGTATTTAATTTCACATTGGCTTACATACATTGTCACTACGCTGTCTCATTTTAAACAAAAGGCCCTGTCTCCTGTGATACAGTCTTAGTAGAGGTTTCTCCTAGTACAGGATACAGGACGGTGACTTTTCAGTTTTTTTTTTTTTCATTATAGTCAAGTAGGTACAGCGCCTACTTAAATTTAGTTTCCTTAACGTTATTGTTTTACACAGGTTTAGCTTAACTAATAAGCAAGAAACTGGAAGAAAAAAACACTGTTCTTGGAACAATAAATTATTTTTATTTATTTCAAATGTGGTCTTGTTTCATTTCTACTTCGCAACAGCTAACATAAGAATTGACAGAAGATGAAGGTTGAAACTTGATCAGACTTAGGTCGAGGGTCCGACTAACCCAGTCAGCCCTGATCACACTTATTTCACCCTTGTACAGGCAGATTACGATTCCATTTACTTTTTTTGAGCCACACCTTCTAAAAACCTTTTTTAATCCATTTCGCACTAACAACTGTAAATCCTATAGAAACGGGAACAATTAGCAGAACTCTCCTCATAACAGTAAATTAAGCTGATTCTAAAATGCCCGCACTTTAAGCCCTCGTTCAATAAACTGGATTAACTTTTCACATAACTAGATTACTTACTGGTGTCCCAGTTTCTAGGAGTGAGGTTGATTTTTAGGAAAAATTCTCCTTGTTGGAAGATTTTATTTCAGAAAATTATTCTGCTAGTTTTATAAGTTAGATGGCAGGTTTATAGATAAAGATAAGAGGATAAAAGGACAGTATTTTGGAATGAAAAAAATACCCAGAATGAAATCCCAGAAAACTAAGATGCGAAACACCCAAAAACCCAGATAAAAAAAAGGAAAAGTAAAGTACCTATAACCAGCCTTGGTCATGTTTAAAACACCAATGACGGTAAACTTTAGCTTGTGTAAGTTACACTAAAAGCCACAGAATTTCGACGACCAACAGCGCTAAAAACCGCTCAAAACACCAAAAACGCAAAACACAAAGCAATAACCAACAAAATTCATGCAACTCGCTTTAAAAAGCGCCATAGTAAGGGCGTTGGCAGCACGCCAACCAACACTTTGTGAATCAATTACCACGAGTTCAGTGCCACTTTATCATAATATACCTACCTGTTGTACTCCCGCGAATTTTACATACTGCACTATGTGCAGGTGATAACTCAGCCGTCTTTGGCTTAGAGTCAAGAGTTTTGAATAGATCGGAAAGTAGGTGAATGCTGGTAGTGATATTTTATGTTATTTATTGTAGTAACACCTTCTTTTCGTTTCGATGGTACATCTGTTTCTTATACTGTTCGGGAGTTCGGGGCACTGCCAGAGGCGCTGTTCAGATCGTCAAGGGTGCAGATGAACGAACATTTGCGACACTAGCAGATGGGGTATAGTCTGGTCAGGGCGAGGTGACATTTTCGTTTTGGTTAGAAAGAAACGATGGATGGATTTAAAAGATGGCTAGTATGGAAGAAAACATGCTGCACGCAGCCCAAATAAATTGGAATAAGAGCAGGAGGATGATGATGATGATGATATAATTTGACGGTAGGCTAGTTATAATTTAGAAGCTGACTTTCGAGACAAAACTTTCGGCAAGTAGTGAATAAAGTTAATGTTACGGTAAAATATTCTGCCAAATGCCAACTTTTATGTTGAAAACTTCACTTAGGATTAACTTTAAGAAGTGAATTATATTATCCGAAACAATTATGATAGTTTATATTAGCCACCGCGGTACACAATAAACTTCCGAAAAACTCAAACACAAAGCATTTATTTCAAATAAACCAATTACACGCACTTGTGAATTGTCAATGGGTCGGTCAGTCAGAAGGATGAAGGCCACTCCAAAGCGTATTAGGTTCCTATAGACAAGAACGGGCACGAAACTTCATGGACACTCTTTCAAATCAATAAAAATTTAATAAAAGCTAAAGACAAGAAATATCGCACCATCACGAAATGACTATCACTTTACCGCCATTCCGCCAACCATACATACACTCACATAAATGAACAGTCAGTCAATTTATTTACCATGCTTTTAAGCTTATCAACTTTCGCCCGAAATACATGTAATTGCTGACAATTTCCGCGCACAGTATGTCACAAGACCTTCAAGGGGGTATGATTGCACTTGGGACCAATGAAAGGCTCTTAAACATAATGTACAGCACAAAATTCTCACTAATATTATAAGTTATAATTGTCCTAGCATTTTAATAAGTTATCCCAAGACGCGGATAATAAGAAACGGTAGTCATCCTCCCACAATCTCGGTAAACTTTTCCAATCTCTTGGAGTCCTGGACACATTGAAACTTTTGCACAGCTCGCCTGCTTTTGTCACCGCAGACAAAAGAAAGTGTTCGGGATGGAAATGATCGTCCTATCCTCAGTGGAAGGCATTCAATAGAAGGATACTATTCAACTTACTTGCCAGACGGTATTCAACGCACTGTCACTTTCGTCAAGTACACTCAAGTCACTTTCAGTCAGAGATTTCAAGACGGTATTGTTTGAACGCTTCACAGCTTCTGATCTGCACTTGCAAATTGATCACGCTAACACAGCATACACACAATTTTTTAAAATTTATTAAAATTTAAAGTCTCCCAACATTGTGTTATGATTTACAAAGAACTTCAAGATTTTAACACCCGGATCCCGAAATAAAAGTCGCTACAACGATACAAAATTATTTTCTTAAGAAGAAACTTTAGCACTCGATTCTGTAAATCTGGCATTTTAACAAAGCAAATGATAGATGGGCCTTTACCATCGATGCAACCGCGCCCGAAAACAGTTTTTCTATAAATTAACACGAGCGCACCTTAGTGCATGCAAACTTTGCCATCACCTGTCTAGATTTAACGCAATATTGATCGTACGTGCGTCCGGGATTCGGGGACGAGATACGGGTTACGTCCGGTCGACAGCCTCCGGGTCACGAGCCGTTCCGGACCGGGCGGCCGGGTAGATACGTCATTAAATCGCGGCGTTAGAACACGCTAATTGAAACTGATACCGTAACGGATTTTCACGTAACTCCGTCGATTTGTTTCGACGTTAATTTGGGGGCGAAATGTTTTGGGATATCATTGTCGGTCTATTTGTAAGAGTCGGTTTCAGATAAAGGTTGAATAATTGTATTTCAATGGTTGCCAAGTCAATTAAAAATCCAATCAGGACTTCTCTACTGAATTGGCAGCAAAATGAAGTAGTAATTGGGATGACCGACTGACTGACTAAATGAGGCCCAGGTACGAAACGGACGAATAAGAACGGGGAAAAGTAAATTAGAATTCTATTTCGGCCCCATAATTTTTTATCTGTCTAAATATCACAATGTCGGCCTGTCACTAAATAAATATAAGGGTGGAGTACTGATAGTACGGAGGGAATTGCAAATAAAATTCCATGGCGCGGCGGGACAAGGGGTGGCAAAGGTCGCCATTTTAGAAAAACAGGGAGGCACAGTGTAAACACCAGTGAGCGACGGCGATGGTAAGGATCTACATAATTTGGTAGACGGTTATAAATTGAAAATCAGGCATACTTTAAAAATGTAAGGCGTTTATAAGGCAACGGGGAACAGCAATAAGCTGATACGACAATCTTGATGGTGTGTTGGCAAGATCTTCAAATTGCAATATTCTTGAAACGTCGGTAAACAAGGGATCGTTAACCATGTACGACTCAAAATTAGTTCTTGCAAATACGTTTGCAGTTGAAAGAGATGGATACAAGATAAAAAGACTGTTATTTACACCCACACCGCCCTCATATTTCAGGCGACATTCCGTACACTACCGGAACTCCTAAATTTCTTGAAGAGCAGAATTACTTCTCATATTTGGCCTGGTAAATTTATTACGGTACAGGACGATTTCAGCTTACTCGCGGGACCGGTTACATATTTTGTAAGTAAAATATGGGTTGTTGTATCGCGGTGTTTTTTGGGAGCTTGTCCAAATAATCTGTTTATTTTCAAGATTGGTTTTGCACAATTTGCTCGTTTGTAAGGCACAAAATAGGTTAACGATACTCCTCTATTCCCAGACGAGTATGAAACCTATCTACGTAGGTTTTATTTAATGACGTGCTTGTGGTGGCTTGAAAAGCACTCTGAGCGCAAACGTGGGAGAATGCTGATGACATGTAAATGAATGTGTCGGAGATGTAACGCCTCATTATGCCTCGTGGAGGCTGCGGAGACAATTGTATTGTTAGAGGTTTTTAATTTCCAGTACTGGCTTTGTTTGAAAACTTATTTGCAGTTTGTATATTAACGTGCGATTCAAGGTTTCATTGCCAAACTCGGTCGAAGACCAACGCATCTTTGATGACACAAAAAAATTATGTTCCTCCAGCAGTCTTTGTACAAAACTTTCAATTGCAATTTGCATATTTAAGTGCCATTGAAAACGACATTACCAAATTCGGTCAAAGACCAACGTATCCTTCACGACACAATTATGTACTACCTTCCTTTCCTTTTCAGAGGTTCAACCATTATTTGCCACTCTTTTGTGCCTCTCATCTCAAATATCCTACATTTATCAACCCTATAATATCATAACAACAAACAAACGTCCCTCTAAAGACGAAAAAACACGCAATTCCTGACAAAATAGCCTAATTCAAAACTGCGTCACTTAGCGTGACATCGCATAGTATTATGGGAAAAATGAAAGGCGCAATCCTCCCCTTCTGAGGGGTGAAGACAACCTTCCTCAAACCCTCCCCGTCTGATATAGGGCTGTGACCACGTCCGTGGTTTAAAAGATATTGTTTTTATTCTGACGTGATCCTGTTATGAGGTTTCTGAAAGAAGTCGAAATTGAAGTTTCAATTTCGACTTCTTTACGAATTTGCATCTCTGGCTTAAACTGTGCACGCTGGCACGATTGTAATTTTTTATTGTTTGTATTATATAAGGATACGAGTACGAGATTTAGCCACAAATCCCAGTAATTTGGGGTCGACATCCCTACTACGTAACGTCATGATTGTTTATCTAATGGGGCGACGTTACGCACGATCGATCTAACTTCGTCTGAGGACTGATCGATCAGTCTCTTAGGACCAAACTCTTTTACTGTTTGTTTGTGGCACGTGATGTTTGGTCTTGTTGAAATTACAAGTTTCTGATGAATTGCAAAAGATTTGTTTTTGTGACATTTTTTAACAAGTATTTTCTTTGTTTACATTACATTAACGAGAGTTCTCACTTGTTTAAGCAAGTTTTTTTTGTCACATTACCACTTTACTGGAACGTTCAACTAAAATCTGACAAAATATAACGCTCAAAACATGTCTGTTTTCACCTATTAGTGTCGCAGTATATTTATAAAAAAAGTTGGTCCTTCGGTACAAGTCATAATAAACATAATAAGGGTGAGTTGAAGCAAAAAGAAACTTTCTACGTATCTCTTCAAGGGACCCAATAATAACGCACCGCGAGTCACGCATTCACAAAATCTTTTACACGGAAATAGAACTCAATTCCCACCACATAAGGTTAAAATTTAAAGGCACTGACAAGGTATGTGACACCATGTATAAATTACATTCACCGCAACGGGGTACGTCGCATGCAATTTCCATGGCGGGAGCATTTCCTATTGGAAAGGGCACCAACGCAGTTTATGGTGGTTTTACGTCATCTAGCTTTATATCGTTGTTATAGTTATAAATGACGCCATAAATATTACGTCGTAAAATTATTGTAATTTGAATCGTTTTTATGGTAAGCTAATAGGCAGTTTCGAATTGAATTTATGTTTTGTCATTTATTTATATGGCAATGATCAATTATTTGATAACGTTATTTCATTAGTAATATTGCTAGGAGGAAATTTATATCTAGTGACATATTGGCTTGGGGTAGCCGCAAAAATACCTTCGTCCTTATCGAATAACTTAGGATATCCCAATCTTCAGTTGAAGTAGCGTATTAAAGAGCCTGAAGAAGAATGGCTGCGTGTGCAGGACAAAGGACCAAACTCATGTTGTTTTGTAACTTCGAACAACTGTATGGACTGCCACCTACGATGGGCTTAATTAGCTATTCAATATAAGGATACTAATGTTAGTAGTACAGCAAGTTAGACTCAGGTATAGGTACAGCCAACAAAAGATATAAGTATGCAGGATCGTCGGATATAGTGAAGTTTAATAAGAAACCGATGGATGTTCTCGAATAAAATTTTATTTTATTAATAGAAAACCAACAGTTCATTTATGAAATTAAATTTCAATCGACAACATCCATCGGTTTCTTACTAAACTTCAACTATATCCGACTTTTGTTGACTGTACTAGGAAACATAATAAAAAATATTCTTATTTAAGTGAACATCTGTCTAAGATGTTCACTTAAATAAGAATATTACCTCAGATAGAGTCTGACCTAATTAAAGCGGGTGCGACATGTGACTGCTAACACATTTACAGTATAAACTGCAATTACTGAGAAGCGTAGGTTCTAGAGTTAATTTTATAATATGGTAGAAGGATATAAAATTACTCCTAGAATAATAACATACACATATTATCTCGCCTGTATTCCCCAAAGAGCAAGGCAGTGGTGATGAGATCCTAGAAAAATGTATGTATGAATTCTACAAATTATTGTATGTCCATCAGTGCAGAAATGTAATGATGGAAATTCTTAACGAAAGCATAGTTTTTCAAGGAAATTTATTTTTAAAAACAAACAACCATACATGTAGGTTAATATGCCAGTGCTAGAGGTTTAATTAAAATAAAATTCCTGAAATATACTAACAAAGAGTCGTACTACGGCACGACATTTCACCATAACGCTTACTACATTTAGTTTTGTTAGTCGCCATTAAAATCTATACAAATAAATAAAATTGGAGTGTCTGTTTGTAATATTAAAATAACCGCTTTTTACTAAATGCATATGGATTTAGACACGGTACATATACCAAAATAACATTTTTTACAATTTTTGTCTGTCTGTCTGTCTGTCTGTCTGTCTGTTTGTTCCGGCTAATCTCTGAAACGGCTGGACCGATTTTGACGGGACTTTCACTGGCAGATAGCTGATGTAATAAGGAGTAACTTAGGCTACTTTTTTTTAGAAAAAAAAATATAGGGTTCCACGAAAAAAATTAAAACCAATGAATACGTGAAGATTTCTTAATCTCCATAGAAATTGATTGTTGAATAAATAATATAATTATGTATTATGATGTCATATACACATAATATTGTTAAAATAAAATTATTATAAAATAAAGTAATATTGCAATGTCCAAGTACTGTCCAGTACCGCGCGCAGCCCACGCGTCAGCCCGTCACGTCGTGGCTCGGGCGCCTCCCACCCGCTTCTCCCACCAACGACTTAATATCACAAAGGCTGCCTATCGCGCGGGCTCAGAACGCGCGAGCGGGCTATAGCTAACGGTTGTGTCTCAACGAATTCGTTTAAAAATTGATTTCCAGCACTTATATCATACTTTTTTGTTTGATTAGGTGTCTTTTATTTATTTTTCCACTGTTCTGTTCTTCTTAACTCAAATTGTTTCCTTACATGTGCAATGTTTTCTAGCAGTAAGACCTTTTTAGTTAGTTTTTTATTTAATTTGAATTTGATAAATTACTTACTAGGTAGTAGTTTTTAAATTTGTTTTTTCGTTTTCTAATTGAGAAAGGTTGTCTCAACGATTTTCTTAAAAAATTGTTTTTTTTTTTGTATGATTAGGATTTTTTTTTATACTTAATCCCAATATTTTGTTACATTTTTACTGTTTTCCTTTTTTACCATTAGGTAATAATTATAAATTAATGTTTAACGTTTTCTTTCATAGCGGCATAACGGCAACCTTACTTCCTGGGGGAAAAACGGCACATTCGATGTTTAAAATCCCACTAGATTTAGACCGTATGGCCTGACCTGGGCCTTTTTGGCGCAGCCGTGAGACACACATTCCTGCTAATTTCATATATCGGAATTTGTACTTTTTATTTTTTTTTTTTAATATCTTTTTTTGTTTTTAACTGATGTATGTACGATTACGTAACTGTCTAACTATTTGGTGTATTGTGTGTCTTTTAGTCTGTGCTAAATAAATGTATTTTCTTTCTTTCTTTTCTTTTTCTTAAAAATCCATTCAGTATGCAGTTTATCCAAAAATAGTCTCAAAGCCAAAGTTCTAAAAGATTGTGTATTTGTAGTATGGGACGAATGCACTATGGCAAAAAAAAATCTATAGAAGCCGTGAATAGGATGCAGGACATAAGAAGTAATAATCTATTATTTGGAGGAGTCTTATTTTTATTCGCTGGAGATTTTAGACAAATATTACCAGTTGTGATTAAAGGTAAGCGAGCTGATGAAATTAACGCCTGTTTAAAACGTTCAGTACTTTGGAGACATTGTAAAAAACTTGATTTAAAAGAAAATATGAGAGCACATACAGCCGATTCAGAATTTAGCAAAATTCTTCTTGATGTTGGAGAAGTGAATACTTAGTACCTACTCATGATATAGAACTACCTACCGGTATTTGTGAGGTTGTGGCGGACATTGAAATTTTAATACATAGTATTTATGATGATATTCACAATCTCAATATCAAAGAAGATTCGTGGTTGTGTGAAAGATCAATTTTAGCACCTATGAACGACCAGGTTACTGCGCTTAATCAGCGCATTTTAGATAAACTATCTGGTGAATCACCAACATACCTTTCCATCAATACAGTTTGCAATCCGGATGAAGTTACCCAACAGAATTTGTAAATAGTATATTTGTGCCTGGTCTACCCCCTCACAAACTAGAACTTAAGATTGGCGTGCCCATCATTCTGCTCCGTAATTTAAACCCACCGAAACTTTGCAATGGTACTAGGTTGCGAGTAGTGTCGTAGCAAAGAAACGTTATAGAAAGTCGTATAATATCTGGATGCGGAAAAAGTGAGATAGTATTTATACCACGGATTCCTATAATACCGTCGGAATTTCCATTTGACTTCAAAAGATTGCAATTCCCTATCAATGTCAGTTTTGCTATGACAATCGACAAATCACAAGGGCAAACGTTAAGCAAAGCTGGCATAGATTTAACTAAGGGTTGCTTTACCCATGAGCAACTATACGTGGCATGTTCACGTGCAAGGAATGCCAGTAGTGTTGTTTTTTTAGCCCCAGAAAATCGTACACCAAATATTGTTTAAAAAGAAATTTTTCAATAAACCTAATAGGTACGAAAAACAAAGAAAAAAAAAAACAAAACAAAAAAAAATTAAACTACCAAAAACGAAAAAAGAACTAAATGGAGAAATATGTACAAAAACAAAATATCGATTCATAAAATAGAAGAATTTCATTAAAATTAGCATGGTATTTCTTTACGCAGAATACAGAATTAATAAGTTATCGCGTAAACTCTGCGAACTGAACAATAACTTTTTTGTTAAATTCCACGCGGACGAAGTCGCGGGTAACAGCTAGTAATTAAAATATAACGTTACTCTGCCCACAATTCAATAACTACATGACCATTATGTGGTCACTGCGGTCTCGTAAACAACAAAACTGCTGCCTTATGGTGTTTTAAAACTCTGCGAACATTTGATAATTCTTGATATTTTAAGCTTTTAGAAGGAAAATCGTTTGTAATATTTCTAAACTTTTATAAGCAAAGATTGCGATGCCGTCAGAGCATTATGAACTAAATTTGTTGATTCATCATCATCTGCCTAGGCTTTTCCCAACTATGTTGGGGTCGGCTTCCAGTCTAACCGGATGCAGTTAAATACCAGTATTGATCAATGCAAGTTCAAAATAAGACTTTAAACCCTTAAAAACAGTTTTTTTCTTTTTTATGAATCTCCCCCGTATTTTTCTAATTTTCTTGATGCTATAGCTTCTCCGTACAATCGGTTAAGAATGAGTCCATATCGTCACGCCAGCGTTTCTTAGGCCTGCCTACCTCGGTGACGACACCTGTTTTCAGGCACCCACTGTGTAACGACGACAGTTATCAAGTTTATCTCTTATAAATAATCACATACAGCTTCCTACCACAATTTATGCATGATTACCTCCAATCACTTCTTGCATGAAACGAAACGGTAAATGAAAACATCGTGCACTGGGCTCGCGTGGTATAATACGGCCCACTCCCTCTCACAGAGGAGGCCTGTGTTCCAGCTGTGGGAACATTATGGCTGATTATGCTACTTCTTGCATGTGTCACCTTATTACCTAGTTACCTATAACGTCATCATGATGAAGTCACCACCTGGTCTAGATGACCAAGCCGGTCTAAAAGTAGCTACAGCATCACTTTACCTGAAACAAACACAATAAAGTCATTAGATAGATGATCGTGATTGTAAATGACTAATGCGCACGCGACGATGAGAAAGAAACTATTCAATATTTGATTAGTTAATTATTATTTGTCTCCCGGAGCGGACTAGCCTATCCTATTTACAAGCCTTATCATTTTTTTAAATTGAATAGAGGTTAAATGAAAACATCAGCCAGAAAAGAACCGGATTGTATCAGTATGATGTAGGAAGCCAAAAATCCTGCTGCTACTCTTGGACATATATGGAATATGATAAATGTGGAATACCATTATAAAAATTCACACACACATACATACGGTTAGACTGGAAGCCGACCCCAACATAGTTGGGAATGATGATGACAATGTAACATACGTAAACCATGCAACACTTGTTTTTTTGGGCAGTCGTGTGGAAAGACCTTCTCCTTTAGACTTCATTATACAAGAACTTATTAGATTGGTCTCAATGCTCATTTCAGGGTTAAAATATCGAGTTCTCAGACTACGAGTAATTTATGTAATCGTGATAGGTCAAATAAAAGAGACGAATGGTGAATAACATTAATAAATCACACGTTTCAGATGTATAAGACTATTTTTCATTAGACGTATTTCTCGTTTGCTTAAGGGGGAGAATCTTCCTCCATAATCATGTGACTTTATGCGCAGGACGCCGACCGTTGCCATCCGCCTGGTGTAATAATTTAGACGTCTTATGACACATGTAGGATGTAAGATTCTGTCGCATAATTGAAACTTATGGTTATTAAAGATAAGTGAATTAGATTCAGGGTAGCTGCAACAAATGTAAAGGTTTATAGACCTCGCCTCAAAGGACCAAATCGAAGCGTACTGTATCTAAGTCAAATAATTTATATTTATGAGCTGCGGAGTATACCTTTGCCTTTAAATCGAAACCTTTCTTTTGACCCCTGGAAAGATGGAAAATTTATATCATGCCGATAGGACCTCGCAACTTAGATAGCTACATATCCGTATAAATGAAATGGTGAGAAATGTAGAAGAAAATATTACTTATACTAGCCAAAAACTTTGCGGAACATGACAGAAACTATTCTTACAATAAAAATAATAAGAATACTAGCCCATTACTGGCCCACTGCAAGGCATATGCCTCTTCTTATACAGAGAAGGCACGAGCATTAATCATCAGGCTTGCTCAGGTTCAAAACCACAAAACATATGCTACTATACCATTGACGAATTTCTTGCTGACAAAATTTCTTGTGACTCGTCCTGTATTTATGATTTATGATGTAATATTCCTATCAGACTTTTAATTTATTAGAATTGTATCGTTCTTAAATAATGTTTTATTTAATTTCTAATATTGTTAAATTAATATTGTATACCCAAAGGGTAGATTTTTGAGTTTCTATAAAATATCTGTAAGATCTGTTATATCACCAAAAATCGCAGTAATAAATACTTTGACTTTTGACTATTCTCAAAATATGAATCGGAAAGTTTCCGGAGCAGAACATAGGCCACCCAACATAGCTACAATAAACGCAATCTACTCGACAAAGCTAATATGGAGCAGAGGCAATGTTTACTCCTCGTGTTTCCGCCTAAGACGTGTGGCTTTCTCGGGAAATTTTCACCAGACACGTCCCCATGGAATTGTACTCGTGAAGGGTAAACACTGGAAGGGGTGTTGGTACGAACTTAAGGAGTGAAGAGGGCGTGGGCAAACAGTTTCAATCAACTAACAAGCCTTCTTGATTTCAGCTAATTGCACGCCATCGCGGCTGCTTGCGAAAAGGAGATAATGACATTAGCTGATTAGCAGTACCTAAGTTGGCAAGTGAAAATGTTGCCTTTCACTAAATTGGAGAACCTGGACTGGTAGACAAATTGGTTGCCAAATTAACCGGGACAGGTTAACTCAAACTGTTTCTGCTACTTTCCTCAAAAGGCCAGTCCGGATCCTACCCTGCATTTTGTTACACGATATTTTAGATACTCAATGTCTGGAGTTCAAAAGAGACCGACTCCTGAGTTTCACCATTACTTTCAGTAGTCAGATATGAAGAGTTGACTCCATCTATCTTATTTTACGGTTTTAAATATGACGTATAAGTGATTCCGATTAGCGAAATCACTAAATCCGTCCGAATTATCAGAAATTGTTTATAATGTAAATGGGATATCGGATTTACAGAATAAATAATTTCATCTCCAGGGTCTTACTGCCAGGGTTACCTTGCGGGCTTGCTGTTACTAAGACATACCTAAGCTATTCTCATAAGTTCGTGATACGAGGAGAGAAGAACATTGACATATTTCGATCATAAATTTCCGTTTTCGTCATTCTTTCACCAGCGCATGTTTAGCTAAGCTTATCCCTTGCACCCAACACAAACTTCATATCTTCATCGCAACATGTTCACTCCTAATATAATATTAAATAACGTTCGGAACGTGTGGCTTTCTCGGACATTTCACCAGGCTGTCTGACTATGGCGTAAACACAGACAGACGGTCAACAAACAGAAAAGATTAACTTGAGTCATATCGGCGTATTTGTTTCTGTAAGTTTTTAGAACTGTTGTGAAGACATGTTATGTTTGTCGGTGTGGTTGTAAATTCTGGTTGATAGCAAAAAAATACGTACTTATTGTTTTAGATATTGTATATTGTAAACAAATAGTTTTGCCAGAAGGCTCATGGTATTTCTGCCGTCTCACTGTTTCATTCGACTTGAATCTATTCGCTTTCCAAATCCATGTTTACTGCTATTCGTGTGTGAAAATTGTGTCTGCGAGAAAGCGTCCTGCATACGTGTCTCGATTGCATACCTTGCTCAAGCCTAAACAATCACCATCGCTTATTTGCTATCGATTTACGTCCCCTCTAAAAGGATGCCTTTAACACCTAGCTTAAACATCTCTCAACCCGATCAGTTATCGCCCTTCATAACGTCAAAATCTCAGTACAAACAAACTGATACGTCTCTGACATCGCTTCATTAATCAAGTCAAGATAATATCGTTAGCGCGATCACGCAGACTCTAATTGGGGTCAACAGTCCGGTATCGACGCTGTGACTCATCGCTACGATAGACGCTGAGGGTTAGAGGGTTCAAGCATCCATCGACTGCAGTATTTAAAGCCTAAGAAAAATTTTTGAGATCCAGATGAACCTAGACCTTAAAGACTGGCAAGACTTCCTTTTCTCACGTAGGTACAAACGAACCTAGATTCAACGGCTGGCAAGACTTCTTTTTCTTTAAGTGTCGTAAAAGGAAACTAGGTTATTCTCGACGACGATGAGCAAAACGAGCGATGAGAATATTTAAGTATGTAAACAATTGAATGTTGAGTGGGCTATAAATATTTAATGAATAAATTAAATATAATGAAAGTTATAATTATGGCAATATTCGCTTACTAAAACGTCAGTTAATAATAATAATTGTATCTGTTTATAAGGAGGACCAAGTACAGTAGTGGTTCTTGACTCCCTTAAATACTTACAAATCAATCTGCCTAGACTTTTCCCAACTATCCGTCGGCTTCGGCAACTATCGACGGCGGGATGTTACGAAATCCCGACTTAATCGACTAGTAAAACAAAGAAAAATACAGGTCCCTCAATTAAAAAAGATAATAATCAAGGAATTTTAAATGGCTACGTGCCTATCAAACGCTATCGACAAATCCAAACGATAAAGACAGTCACGCCTTTCTCCACTTTCATAAATACTTGATAGTTGGAACACTATCTACAGTACAAGCTTATAAGTACAGGAATTCCTTGAGAGTAGCTGAATCTTCACTGCATCTGTGCATTTGATAAGTCTTCGCCTTGTTTTATGCGGTAAACTGGCGATCGCAAATGCATAGTCGTTGGGCGAGGTTTTTATGTGTCTAACGTAAATAAATATGACAATTATAGTTTGATTTGTATAAATATAAAGTCAATATATTAAGGTTTATATTCGAAATGGAGTTGAGGACACTATCTCGATACACAATATAGTATTCGAAATATTGTCAACTATTGTTAAGTACAATAAACATAAATGTACTTGCCAGTTTTCAATTTCCGCAGTTTTTCCAACAGTTTTATAAAAACTATTTATTAAGAGAAGAAACTGCCGTATGCCCAATAAGCTGTGGGCCAAAATAACCACCACGTGGAGCCCTGACACAGCTTTCTAGCTGTGTCAGGGCTCCACGTGGTGGTTGGTCGTGGTGGCGTCGCGGCACACCCCGTAGAAGATGGCGGGACGAGCTGGACAAGACAAACGACCGGTGGGCCACTTTAGCCCTGGGTCAAAAAGCTGGAAGTCATGGGGATCCCACTGCTGGGCAAAGGCCTCTGCCTTTGCCCAGCAGTGGGATGATGTAGGCTGACAGTAACCAGCACAGCAGAAACAGAAGTTGAAGAATGAATTAATAGCTTACTGCTCAAAGAACGCATTCTTTTATCTACTTCGGTGTTCATAAAAATAATTATGTGGTAATGATAATGACAAAATAATTATTATGATGTTTATTCTGTAAATTGGTTTTATTAAACACTTTTACCTTCCTTCCTCCAATCCTTCAAAATGTTGGGTACCTCATCATCTGCCTAGCATTTTTCGAACTATGTTGGGGTCGGCTTCCAGTCTAACCGGATGCAGCTGAATACCAGTATTTTACATGAAGCGACTGCCTATCTGACCTCCACAACCCAGTTACTGGGTAATACAATACCCATTGGTAAGACTGGTTGTCAGACTTTCGGGCTTCTGACTACCCGTAACGACTGTCAAAGATCCACGAATGACAGCCCGGACCAACGGCTTAACGTGCTTTCCGAGGCACGGAGGGGTCACGGTATGTAAAGACGGTCACCCCTCCACAGACCAACCGCGGCTAGCGTAGCTTAACCTGCTCGATCGACCTGTGCGTCTGTTATTATTTAGCCACGGGCCCCTCAAATGTTGGGTATCTACAAAGCTATTTATTGCGTTGTGGTTATGTGTGACTAAGGGCCACAAAACAAGCACTATTATTAACACCTATTTTCCTCCAATGCTATCAGTAGTAACATTTACCATTACAATGCTGCGACCTTCGCTGCATGATGGCGGTGACGAATGCACGTGAAGTCATCTCGCAGTATTGTGTAGCAATTGGTCCTTTGTAGGTAGTTTAGTACTATATTGTCGCGCCCGTATAAATGGGTCATTACAGACGGTTTAGAGGACACAGTTGCCAATTGAAATTGGATTAGAAATGATGCCTTTAAATGTGGAGCAGGCTTTAAAAAACTACATTCGAGATAAAAAAAAAAATAGTTTGAGGCGGAGGAATGAGGAAAATGTCGTAAGAAAAGATTTAGAGTATGGATATAAGAGTACATAGGGGAAGACCAAAAAAAAGTAATTTAAAAAAATTAAACAGACTTCAAAAATAAATTAACTCAAAATTATGAAATAACTTTAATTTCGGAAGTCGGTGTCGGGGTCTGTATTTTATAGTTTTAGTTTTTTTCCACCGACTTCCGAAATTAAAGTTATTTCATAATTTTGAGTTAATTTCTTTTTGAAGTCGGTTTAATTTTTTTAAATTACTTTTTATTTCGTAATTTTTAGTTTTTGCACTAGAATTTGACCAAGGTTTTGAGATGTTTTCTCTTTGACACCACACCCGTAGCTCGTATCAATAAGCCAGGCCGTCACACTTACACGTATTAGTCGATATCTTGAAAATTACTGAATCGATTTTGATGAAACTTGCACTGTTCCCTAAGTTGAAGTAAATTTAAGCCAATAAAAAAAGAATGGTCACGATCCGATTAATAGTTACGGAGATATGCGTGGACAAACATACATACATACATACGTCTATAAAATTTTGTATATTTGTTTGGAAGCCCTAATAGATTGTCATATGTGAATATAATGCAATTCCAATAATATTACATACATACGTGTCGAATTGATAAGCTCCTTTTTTTTTAAGTCGGTAAAAAAAATATGGACGCACTGTGTGAAATATGATATGGCTAGTAAGGGAGTCTTGTTCTTCTTCTTCTGAGCGTGTCGATGGCAATCTAAATGGGCCATCAGTTCCTGTAACGTTGAGCTGACGGGACGCGTAAGGCATGATATTAAGTGTCCCAACGTTTGTGGAACAGCACCACATTTACTCTCCACACAAAATCGTCTATGAATATCCATCTGAACAGGTTTTCCTTGAATCGGCCAACTGCTGGGTCCGTAATCCTGTTTATAGACGAGACTTTTAGGCTTCCCAAGGCAAGGGAGTGACTACCAAAACGACGACTAACAGAGAAGTAATTATGGAAGCAAAATGCATGTTGCGATGATACCAAATAAATTGGAATAAGGGCAGGAGAATGATGATGATATAGTTAGAACATTCGTTTGGTATGCAAATTAAAGTTTGTTTAACCGACACATTTTCGTGTATCAATTCTCTGACGTGCAACATTCCCACCGCAATAATATAAGCAAAAGAAAACAAAACAATCACGAACTCGCGTCCACAAAGAATCTATTGGACAGTCGCTCGCCTGGCAGTGAACGGTGCGGTGATCTAAACACGCAAACAAAGCTGAAATAACGACATTGTTGCCAAAACTCACGCGCACAGCAGTAACGATACGCATTTTTCTTTTTTTGTTGCGTCAGCTGAGAGATTTTTAAGCAAATTGAACGACGAAATCGTGAACATTGTTTACTTTAGTAACAAACGGACTTGCTTAAAAAAATGACAGTTCTTTATTTTCTTTTGCAAGTAGTAAAAACGACAATACTGCCGGATTGGCAAACGAATATTTACATGTCCTGCACCCTAACTGCATGACACACTATCAATCTCAATCTGAATCGTTTTGAAGGATATTGCTAATCCATTGTTTCGTACGAAAAACTTGTCTGCTCAACAACATAAATAACGCAATTAACGTTGTTGAGCTGTCAAAATGGAAGCCATTGCTACTGATAGCGTGTTACGCGATTACCCCGCAGGTTCTGAAGTTTGGTAAATTATAATGAAAAACAGCATGATTCATCAATGATCATCCAAATGACAATAGATCCTGACGTAAGTGACAAAGTATTCATAATTTCCCCACTACTATACATAAACGATTTACTACACGAATAGTAAATAGTCTAAGAATACATTGCTTGTTCATAGTGTGAACGTAAACGCTCAACTCACGCTTGACCGATTTTCTTTTCAGCGGTGAGCGGTGACGCGACGTTGTAAACTTTAAAATTGTTGGACCGTAAACACGGTGATGTAGGTTAGTCGGTGAAATATTAGAAACTTGATTAAAATCTTTACTCCAGTGCAGAGACTAGCAAGTGAAATATATGGGTTTTTACAATTTTTTACAATTTATTATTTAAAGGGATTCTGCGCAGTGTATTTCTACCTACATCAGTGTTTCTTTTTATAATCTACTAGCTTCTACCCGCGACTTCTACCGCGTGAAATCACTTTTTAAACATAAAATTTATGGCATTCCTCTCTAGAGTGTATTGCCGAGTAGGTGTGGCGTCACAGCGGTCCCTATCAGAATATCAGCGTTGCGGTATATATTTATATCATTATGTCTTTTTGGCCTCGCACAGGTCTTTTTTTTTTTGTTGTTTTTAAATGTAACTTTGATAGTTTTAAATGCTCCTTTCTTTACTATCTGTATTACGTGTGTGGGTCCCAAATAAAATATTTTTCTTTCTTATTTCAACTTGAACCACGTCACTGTTAAGACTAAGTACTGGCAGAACCTAGAGGACTCTGGGTGGTATCTTTAAAATTCATTTCCCGTAGATCATTCATTGATACGGTAATTAGGAAGCACAGGTTAAGCAGTGAATATTTAGTGTCTAATAATGAATTCAAGCGGTGATCAACTGGTGAATAAACTTTTAAATCGGCGCGGGTTATTTAAATAGAAACTTTCAACGAAATTGAAATCACTTGAGAAACGTGTGGAGAAGCTAAATCC
Source organism: Oligia latruncula (assembly GCA_948474745.1). Taxonomy (NCBI): domain Eukaryota; kingdom Metazoa; phylum Arthropoda; class Insecta; order Lepidoptera; family Noctuidae; genus Oligia; species Oligia latruncula. Next base: position 15,037,050 of record OX419706.1, read on the forward strand.
TTACCTAGCCTTTTTCCGACTATGTCGTAGTAGGCTTCCAGTCTAACCAGATGCAGCTGAAAACAAGTATTTTACATGGAGCAACCGCCTAACCTCAGCTACCGAGTTACTAGGTAACAGGATCCACTTTAGTAAGACTGGTTGCAAGACTTTCCGGCTCCTTCGAATGACAGCCGGGACCAACAGCTTAACGTGCTTTCCGTGATAAAAAAGGGTCTCGATAGGTAATGGATGATCATCCATCCACGGAGCGACCGCGGCAAGCGTCGCTTGATCTTCCATCGACCCATGCGGCTGTTATTATTTAGCCACGAGCTCCGCTGTACCACAACACCCTGTACTAATAATATAATCCAATAGTTTTTACTGAGAATAATATAAACATAACATATGGCTAACATACATAAACACTGTGTATTGATAGCTAGCGCCTGACAGGTGGTGATAATTACCGCCATTCTTAGCGCAAGTTATACGCAACGAATATAGTAACAGTATTACTATGTCATTTCCTATCTATGATTGGCCACAGAATACATAATAGTATCTACTACGTAATTGGCTTTACTGCTTGTACACAATAAAGATTAATAATAGGTGTATTTACAGGCAAAAGTTGCATGAATTCTAGTTCTGTCGCAAACTCCCAACATTATCCAAACTAGTACTATAAAGAAAAAAAAAGTAATTTAAAAAAAATTAAACCGACTTCAAAAAGAAATCAACTCAAAATTATGAAATAACTTTAATTTCGGAAGTCGGTGTCTTGGGATCTGTATTTTAGTTTTTTTGCCACCGACTTCCGAAATTAAAGTTATTTCATAATTTTGAGTTGATTTCTTTTTGAAGTCGGTTTAATTTTTTTTAAATTACTTTTTATTTCGTAATTTTTAGTTTTTGCACTAGAATTTGACCAAGGTTTTGAGATGTTTTCCCTTTGACACTACACCCGTAGCTCGTATCAATACGCCAGGCCGTCACACTTACACGTATTAGTCCATATCTTGAAAATTACTGAACCGATTTTGATGAAACTTGCACTGTGCCCTAAGTTGAAGTAAATGTAAGCTAATACAAAAAAAATGGTCACGATCCGATCAATAGTTGCTGAGAAATGCGTGGACAAACATACATACATACATACATACATACATACATACATACATACGTCTATGAAATTTTGTATATTTGTTTGGAAGCCTTAGTAGATTGTCATATGTGAATATAATGCAATTCCAATAATATTACATACATACGTATCGAATTGATAACCTCCTTTTTTTTGAAGTCGGTAAAAAAATAGTTTTTTCGTATGTTTGTTCGCTTTCACGCTAAGGAACAAGAAATTTCACGCGAACGAAGTCGCGGGCAGAAGCTATTTATTTATAACGGTTTATGAATGGAAAATTAATAAGCTCCTTTGCTCGAAGGACCAACATTTCCGGAAGGACCAAAATGTATTACATACAACAGAACACCATTACAAGCTTACACAAGCTGCGTGCACGTACTTACATATTTAAAAAACATTTTCAAAGCATTACGCCATCATTTCTTAGCCGTTTCTTTACAAACAACAACTATCACCTCAATACTTTATAAATGGAGGAACGAAAGGTCAAAAAAAATACATGAAAGTTACACCACAGATTGCAGTACAGACAGACAGACGTGCTGTCTAATTGTATGCTTAGAGAAAAGGTGTCCAAATAATTGGCCTAGTATGTGAGCTAAGAATAGGAGGTCGGAGTACAATCGTTTACGACGTAGCGCCAGTCACTTGGCAGACCGTGGTTGGGGACAGAGTACTTTATAACATAACATCACGCCTGTAATCCCCGAAGGGTTACGCAGGGGTGTACCCATAGTACACCCACATTTCGCCAGTTATGTTTAAGTCCCATGTAATAGGGGGCGAGCTTATTGCCATCAACAGGGCACAAATCCAGACTCCGGGCTGCTACTGAGAAATTCTAGATTGAAAATCCCAATAACACTTTACCTGACCCGGGAAACAATCAAAATCAAGTCATTTATTCAAATTAGGCTGAGAATCAGCACTTTTCGAACGACAGAATTACATAAGACAGTCCCCCAAAACGTCCGCCCTTCTCCCAGGACCTCATGCTAAGCAGTAGCGCTTGCGACCACTAGACCAACGAATTTATAATGTACTGAATTCCGACATACTTTTGTCTTTCTATACGAACTGTCTACATACACTATAGCTGTTGTGGCCTTATTGTTGTCTCACTGAATGAATATATCGGCATTTTCATTCATCAGCTTTCATTGATTTAACTCGAGTGGACGGGCAGACAAACGTTTATTATGTGATACAATTACATCAAACGAGAGCCACGCAGTCTGTATTGTTTAGGACTGCAACGCCCCGATTACCCAAAAAGTAATTTTAACCCTACTACTATAGACTAGAAATTCTGGTCACTTTCACCAAAACAAAAAATCACATCGCCTCACCCAGTGCCTGAAGACCATGCTGGAATAGACAAAACGGAGTGCCTTAACACTTAGCAGGTCTTAGCTGCTTATCAGTGTTGGATCCGTATCTCTAGGTAACGCATTTTTACCCGATTTAAGCAGGCTAAGTCAGGTCCTACTTTTGCATCATCTATGAAACCGTAGATCCAAATATTCCACAGAACATGATCCCTTCGCCCATGCCCTCCCTAGCAACTGCACACCGCTCCTAATCTCCTAGCATTTCTGTACGTAATCTATATTCGCTTATAAAAGAGTTTCATAATCAACTGACGTCATTTCCCTGCTGGTCACTGTATTTATATCTGCCCTGCGGCCATTACTGTGGAATGCGTGCCATCTGGTGTTTTGTTTGTAGGGCAACAAGCCACTTTACATTGAATGGAGGAGGTATTTGAATGGTGCCTGCCCAGCACAGCATGAAATTGAAGAAAATTAGGTTCGGCATGACCTGGATCTAAGATATGGAGATGCGAAGACTCGCTTGGGTCAGGGGTAACATGCATGCGGCCGCATTCTGATGAAATTCTACATAAGTAACCATTCAACTTGTGACATAACACATGAAATCTATGGGGTGGGTCCAGTACAGGTGGTTACCCGATATGGCTGACCCTTTGGTCCGAAATAAGGATTTTAGACCTTTTGCCACGTACGATAGTATTATGTTTCACTTCAATGTATGACTCTTTCTATCCAAATCCTTTCGATCCCATAATAACTTGTCCCTCCCTATCTCAATCATTACAAGAATAGATTTAACTTATCAGTATTTATCGTTAAATTCTGCACTACCAAATCCATTTTAAAACGAAAGTCGCCGATAAGATACGTAAAGGCACTCCCAATATTATTGGGTCACTGTGTTCTTAAGTAAACATGGCTGCTATCGAGGACCTTACAACGAATGGGCTACTTTAATTCCTGTAAAACTATAGACTAGATAGATTGATACTGTCCTATAAATGTGATCCTTATATCTTTTTTGTCGTAAACGAAGAGAACATTTAAGGAACTAAGGACCAATTATGACGTAGCTTAGTCCTATATGCCACGTCACAAGTCCTCATCAGATTGTTAAGTAGGTATTTAGAGCAATAGAGTTAATGTCAAAAGGCTATTGTAATTTATCAAGTTACATAGACCGATTGATTATATTATCATTGTTTTATTGCAAAACTGATGATACATATGTTAAACCGGGAATCTACAAAATCATTTGCAATATTTCGTGACAGCCGGACACAACACCAAATTACACTAAGAATTTATCCTCAACCCGCCTCCGTAGTGCCAACTGCACGTAAGATTACTATGCAGGAATGCCAACATTCGCGTGTGTACAGGAAATGACGCGATGCTTATGATGTGAGGACGTGGCGTGAGGATATTTCATAATGTGTGTTGCACGATATCAAGTTATTAAATATTTTATTAATTTTAAATCCTACATTCATATTTTATACGTCGTTATGATTTTTAACGGTTGCGCAAAGTGAGTGGAGCCGAGAATGTATTTAATTATAGGTTAGGTACCTACTGAAGTTGCATAAATATAGCATAATCAGCCTACAATGTCCCCACTGCTGGGACACAGGCCTCCCATCTCTCTCTCTTCAGACTGTATCTACTAATCTACCATGCGGACCCAGTCCTACGAGTTGGTAGGTAGATGTTACATGTCATCGAATTTTTGGTTCTAGGACATGCCGGTTTCCTCACGCTGTTTTCCTTCACCGTTTTGAGACCAGTGAAGATGAAATTATTCACACAAAGAGCCTGCCTGGGTTTGAACCCACGACCTACTACTTACAACTCGTAAGTGGCCGTTACCACTGAGCCACCACTACTCTGAAGTTGCATCAAGCACAAATTCTATTGGGCAAGCCTCATCAAACTGTGCATTGATAAATATTATGTAGGAATTCGTCAGCCAGACATTGTTTTGGCATTACCAAGGACCATTCATTGTTTTGTTTAAGGAGGAGGCCCATGTTTGGCAGTAGACTTGCGTTTGAACTACCATGTGCATAAACGAACACCATGGGTAAAACCAAAATTACATTTAAGGAATTGGTCCTAATGATTTTTCCGGTTTGAAAAATCCGGCTGAAAGGCTGTTTTCTCTACATAATTTGCACCGTTTACTATAGGTATCCTTTTTGATATGGATAAAGCCCTAGCTAGATGATCCACACTTTTATTTTCGCTTCCATTGATTGAGGTTTGAGATAACTTTATTCTCATAAGAATACAAAATGCACTTACAATGAGAATATTAAAACTATAAGTCGATATTGTTGGGCGTTTTACAAAAACTAGACATTTGTGCAATAATTACTTTGAGGGTAGATAAAAAAAAATGTAACGTTAAGTGCAGTTATCCTTTTTTATTCGGATAAACCCGCCCTAGCCATTATGATCCACACTTTTATTTTTACAGCATTTAGTTTCCTCATTATCTTTCACATCGATTATCACGGTCAGCCCATACATAACTCTAAAATAGATTGAACTATACATTGTTATTATTACCCACGTGTTGCATCATTCGTTATACTTATTTAAAGTTTGCGGTTTAGTCACTTATTATATTTGTATTGTTATTTCGGTGCGGTAACCACGAAGGCCGGCTCGTTTGGTTTAACTATTGCTAAATGTTTAATTTTAGTACCTACCTACTATTGAGTTATGGCAGTAAAAATCTAGTGTTATTCATTATTCTTAGTTTTGACTAGCTTTAATGAATAGTTGAAATTGAGCTGTGATCAACTCCCACGCAATCATTGAAACTTGGAACGCAATATTAAGAAAGGTATTCAATTTAAGAACTCCAAACGTGTATTAGGACCACATTTCATAATATTTGGTCCTTTCGATACGTGTTGTGCGTTGGCATTTTTAAACGAGGTTTGGTTTTTGTGTTAGGTACTTAGGCATGCATCGTAATAACAGTCACGTATGATTTTTTTTTAGTCACAATTTGTAATAAGTACTTTATTCACATGACAATATAAATATAAGATACTAGTTAATAAGTCATTTAAATATACCTTAGGACAGATTTTACCAAAGTCAGATATTGTATTTTATCCGTGGAATAAAACTGACGTCTGACAGTTCTCTTTCTGTATGAAAAAACTGTCAAAAAAATCAAACTTCATTTTCAGAATGACTTATCCGAGGTATAAAAGTTTGGTAGAATTCGCCCTTAGACTGCTTGGTAACAATAAAATTAAGAAAAAAAGTGAATAAGAAAGACGTTATTAGAAATAACGTCTTTTTTATTCACTTTCTGTTAAGGGGACTTATGAATTATGATGGACAAATAGCACTGCACATACAATAGCTAGTTAATCGCCTGGTCTACGATAGAACAATAGAGCTAGAAAACTCGTGAGATCAATCAACGTAGTCTCCAATTGACTGTAGTAATGCCCTAGCTTGAGTGATCTCGTTGATTCATTCAAGAGGAAGATTGGTCAAAAGAAGCCGCTTTAACTTGTAATTAATGTTTTGTGAACGAGGCGTTTTTAGACAGTCTCCTGAAACTGCACCATAAAGCTGGGAAATACATGTGCCCGTAGCTTGTAACATGCAAGTACGCTAGTTAGTTTCACTTGTTAAATTGTTAGTAAGTTAAAACTCGTAAGCGAATTTTAGGTAATTTCCTCTTGGTCTCTTTTAACGGTTACTCGTATGGTACAGTAGTCTTACGTCGAAGTTTGATAGCGAAAACATACAGCAAAATTTTAATAAAAGCTAGTTTAAAAAAAGTTTCATTAATTTAACCAACAACCAACCAAGGCGTGAGTGCATGAACAGGGGGTAATTGCGTAACACACATAAAATGACAATTGATCGCAATGGGTTTAATTTTGGCAGTTCACCTACGTTCATTGCGTTATTTACGTTGGTGAGCACATAAATGTTTTAAACCTAAGAAGCAATGGATTAGCAATGTCCTTCAAAATTCTCGGATTGTGACTTTCAGTGTGTTACGCAATTAGAGTGCAGATGTATGAATGTAAACGAAGCAAACGGAGTATGTAAGAATCGTAGCAGGTGCCGTTCTGTAGTTTCTGCCTACTCCATGGGCAAAAGGCGCGAGTTACATAAACTCGCGTCTTTGTACGAACCTTATTTTTCTAAACAGGGACTAAAATAACTCTTTAATCCCTAGGGAGTAAAAATGATTTGAATTTGGAATGCGGATAGTAAAAGTTCCAATCACCAAAGAGATCAATCACGAACATTGTATGAACAAGTAACAGGCTGTATGATAAAGTAAAACACGAGCGAGACAATTAAAAAAAAAGTTTGTGAAAAATAAAAAACGCGCGAAAAGCATTCTGACTTCGTTCGTAACTTTTCGTTCGTTAAAGTTTACTCAAAATCGTAAGTATGTAAATAAATAAACATACTATTCGTATTCATAAGTTGCACTTACTTATTTTTTCATAGAGGGTGATAAAAAGTAGAGTGTCCACCACCTCGGGAGCAACACTATTTTAAGCTCGAATGACGTACTTTGAATCCCTCGCCGCGCTCAGGATTCAAAGAAACGCTTTCGCCTTCAAAATAGTTGTTTCTCTCCCTTGGCAAACAATCAACTATTTTTTAATATCATGTCTGACAGATATTCCGCCCATCATAGTCACAAAGCTCTCGCCACAGTGACAAGCACAGATATTCAAATTGATTATCACCACAACAATGGATAATTCATATACACGTCTTATCTGCGCACGCAGCGTGGAATATGAACTACGATAACATAATGTGATTGTATTTTTAACCCCCGACGCAAAAACGACGGGGTGTTATAAGTTTGACGTGTCTGTGTGTGTGTGTGTTTGTTTTAAGTACCATCCGAGGACGTGCGTATGAATACACAAGGCACGACCGAGGACCTTTTCAAAGCGAGGACCTTTTCGAGGGTCCTCGGTTTGACTTGACCAAAGATTCGTATTCTGCAAGCGATTTTGAGTCTTTCTATATACTTAATACGAAAAAGTTGTCCGAACCTCGGTTTGATCAAGATTATTCATAATCTTACACAAACATTGTGTATCCACCAGATGGTGCCACTGTCGCCTCATACACAGACTTTTTACACTCATTTCACGTTTGTTGTATTATCCGAGGACCTATGTGTTAACTTTAACACAAAAGACCTCGGTTAGGTAGCTTTTCCAAACAATGTGTATTTAAGACCTCGGTTTGCTAGATTTTCCGAACAGTGTGTATTCTAGTCCTCGTTTCGACAGTTTTCCTCGTGTGTAGAAGACAAATTATAAGCTATCGTTTAAATAAAATTATTAAGGAGAAAATCGAAGGTAGACTGAATCCTTAGACAAATCGTGATAGTAGCTACTAGGTGCACGAGGAATAATCAGGCTTCTTCTCCAGTATGTGCTAAGTACCTAGGCCCGCTTATATTATTCAACATTATGATTTGCACCATAAAATATTGTATTGTCTGGAGGTAGGAGCTGAATACGTGTGCTTTTCATAAAGAATCTAAAGTAAATGCCTTCCTAGGTGAAATGTCTGCAGCAAGTTTTGAAGCAAATATAAAGTACAAAGAAATTCGAAAACCACGTCATAAACTTTACTGAAATAAAAGTATGTTTAGGTATTTTAAAATTAAACAAATTATTTAACAAAGTTTTACCAACGATCTACATACATAGAAATAATCATCAAGTTGCAGTAACATCTTTGAGAAGAATGATTAGAAAACTTACATAACAGTTAATAGAAAACGACTCATACATAAGACTTACAGAAACCATAATTAAAAGAAATCTACATAATTTGGGCTAAAAACTTAACATAAAATTACATAACACAATGCTTAGTTAGAAAACAAAACAAAATAATTTGGGAAGCATGCAAACTTAATAACCTAATGGCGCCGATTCCCAAACACAAACTAAACTAAATTTAAGTTCAGTGCATCTTTTTCTATATTTCATTAAAAAAGGAGAGAAGATAAATATTAGTTTAGTTCTGTCAAATTAAGATACTCCATAGCAAGTTTAGACGTGATTAAAAACATCGTTACTAAAAACATTTTATCCCCATAGGGGTGTAGTTTTGAAAAATCGTCTGGGATGTTTCTATAGCTTGACTTAAAGATTATTTATACCAATTATCCAATCAAGCCACGTAATAAAATACTTCCCTAAGAAATTGACTATCCCTCTTCACCCCGTTAGGGGTAGATTTTCTTAAAACCCTGATATACTTTATTATTTATTTTGGTCTTACATACTGAGTTTCAAATTAATTGGCCCGCGCGTTAAAATTCTTCCATAAAAATTTTTACACCCCCAATCTCCCATTAGTTTCAAGTTTATTAACCAAATGAATAAGATTTTTCATATAAACTGTATTCCTGCTTTTCACCCCCACAGGGGTGGAATTTCGAAAAATCGTTAGGGATATGTTGATTACTTGACTCGAAGATTTATTTATACCAATTTTCGGGTTATTCAACCCACGCAGTAAAATCCTCGCCTGTATAATTAACTACCCCTTTTCACCCCGTTAGGGATAGATTTTCTAAAAACCCTGATACACATTATTCTTTATGTTTTTGGTCTTAAGTATAAATACTGAGTTTCGAGTTAATCGGACCGCGAGTTAAACATCTTCCATACAAATTTTGACACCCCTTTAGGGGTTAGTTTAGAAAAACAAAAAATGCCAAACTTCATAATTTACTTAGATAAGTATTTGTGCCAAGTTTCAAGTTTATTAACTCAAGGAATAAGATTTTTCATACAAACGAAATCCCCCCTTTTGACCTCCTTAAAGGTTGAATTTCCGAAAACCCCTTCTTAGTGCTCCCCTATTTTATAAAAGGAAGCTGTGTGCAAAATTTCACAGTCTCAAACTCAACTCAAACTCAAAGCATTTATTTCAATTAAACCAATTACAGGCACTTTTGAATTGTCAAGGGGTCGGTCAGTCAGAAAGATGAAGATACTCGTAGTTGCCCATTCCAAAGCATAGGTACCTATGGAGAAGAACGGGCAAGAAACTCCATGGACACTCTTTAAATCAAAATAATATGGTTACAAAGTCTTGTTTACATCATTCATGTAAAAAATTATGCATGTGAGAACGATGCAGAACGTTAAAAGCGTCCGTAATGTCTAAAATCACATTCCTAGACCCAGTAGTTTCGGCTGTGCGTTGATATGTCAGTCAGTCAGTCAGTTTTTCCTTTTATATATAGATATACGGCCATTATTTTTAATACCTACTGTTTACGTTAAAAGCAACAATCACGAGTGTTTAACAAAATAAAGCCGTTACTTTCGGCTCTCTTTGATAAATAATCCTTTGAGAAACGCTGACAAACGTAAAGACATTGACTCGTCCTCGCTTGGTACTTCATTTTAGAAAAAGTGTGTAAGAAATAAATCGAAACATTGATTATTATCTTACACGTAAAATGTTTTAGGTAGGTAGGTAGGTATTTTCCAGGTCCTCGGTTTGTACAAGTTCTACGCGAAAAACTGTCCTCGGTTTAGTGATATAAAGTCTAACACAACGTCCGCACTTTGTACAAGCTATAAGAAATATTGTGTAAAAATACGTCCTCGGAAGGACGTCGCAGGGCTTACGTAAGAGGTCCTCGGTTGGCTTACACAAAGTCCTCGTATGTGCATCGCTGATCACATGTAGCTGTGTATTTCAGGTCCTCAGTATGATAGCCGAAATTCATACAGAAAAATGTTGAGATAGCATTATCCCAATAAGCTCATCACTATAAATTTACTCACCTGTCTCTTTCTATCTTATTCTAAAAGGCCAACGAGGTATTTAAACCAGTTTTTTGGAGGGTCCTCGGTTCGTTCTAGGACTAACAAGGTCCTCGTAAGGGTGTCTGTACAAACAGGGGTGTGTGTGTGTGTGTGTGTGTGTGTGTGTGTGTGTGTGTGTGTCTGTCTGTGGCATCGTAGCTCCCGAAGGGATGAACCGATTTTGATTTAGTTTTTTTTGTTTGAAAGGTGTATTAGTCGGGAGTGTTCTTAGCTATGTTTGATGAAAATCGGTCCAAGATGGCCGCCGCTACAAAATGGCGGATAACATATTTTTTCACAATTCCCTCAATATGGGTATCAAATGAAAGGGCTTCAATAGTAGAATACTATACACTAAAACAAATTTTGAATCCAAGATGGCCGCCACAACAAAGTGGCGAATTACATTTTTTTTTCTCAACTCCCTCAATATGGGTATCAAATGAAAGGGCTTGACTAGTAGAATACTATACACTATTAAAAATTTCAAATCCAAGATGGCCGCCACCACAAAATGGCGAATTACATTTTTTTTCACAACTCCTTCAATATAGGTATCAAATGCAAGGGCTTGACAAGTAGAATAATTTACACTATATTGAAAGGGAATGAGGAATATTAACTACCTAACGAAATGAAAACTAAAAACTTGAAAAATATAATAAAACAAAAAAATCTGTTTAGTCTTAAAAATTATTCTTCAACTATAAATTAATCAATATTTTTTGACGGATAAAAAATCTGATTAAACACCAAATTACCAGAATCTTAAAACGGAAGAAAATAAAAGAAATGAAATACAAAAATTAAGGAGTCCCTACAAAAAGCATGAAATAAAAAATTAAATTAAAAATTTAAAAAACCCCCGACAAAAATAAAATTAAGGAATCCCTACAAAAAGCATGAAATAAAAAAATAAATTTGAAAAAATCTTATGGAAGTCGGGGGACCTCAGAAGCAGAATAGGTGTTCCACAGAACGGTCCCCCGACTTCCATAAGATTTTTTCAAATTTATTTTTTTATTTCATGCTTTTTGTAGGGATTCCTTAATTTTATTTTTGTCGGGGGTTTTTTAAATTTTTAATTTAATTTTTTATTTTATTATGACTGTCCGTCCGGATGAACGTGAGTGAACAGCTACTGTTTCATATGAGCGTTTGATGACCGTTACATTATTGTCATGTTAACTGTCTATGAGTGATAGTTTGTATCAGAGGAAGACCACACGCCAGCCTTTCCTATACTTAAGTAATAAAAAGTTCGTAAATAGTTTTCTCACATATACATTATACATATACCCAAATGTTTCAGGTTGTGCGAGGTCTTACATACATAAACTCACGCCATCTTCCCACGGAGGTAGGTAGAAACTACAGAACGCCACCTGCTACGATCCACACATAGTAAACTCATTTTGCTTCATTTACGCTCATAATCCGCCTCGTTAACGAGGTCTTATATTCGCAATAATAAACAACAAGAACAATAATTTCAAATATTACGACTGAAGACACTATAATTTTTTTTCGACTGCTGAAAAAGAGCCAGAGTATATTCACTGTAACTAGACTCGAGGGACCACTGCTGACCTCGACAAACCTATTTCCGTTTACCACCCCCAAAAACATTATAGGCTAAGGTCAGTTTATTTTTAGCCAAAAAGAGTTCAGTGAACTGCGAGTTTAACTCTCATAATGTGCCACAGAGCAGAACAGCAAACACGACCTTGCAAAAACACACGCATTTCATTCCTCCTACCAAAAAGTGAGGGTGTATTCTTATGACCACACAATAAAAGCGAAAACTTGCGACTGGGGCCTAGTTTACCCGATTCAGCGTCACCGACCCGAGCGTGACGGACAGAAAAAGCGCAAAGAGCGCCTTGAAGAAGTTTTCCCTTCAAAAACTTACAATCTTCAACACATCCCTACAGATTATCGATAAAATACTAACACATAGCTGCCATACAGAATGCATCTAGAACCTGCCACTCATTTAAGTGCCGCCAACTTACACGTTATATGAAACCTCCTTATATGGACACATCCACATTATACTGTCCACATGTCCACATGCAAGCGAAATTCCTTTTAAAAGTTGCCATTCAAAATGTTAATATGCGACCAAATTGAAAACGTGTTTGGCGGCTTTAGGAGTTTCATGCTGGGTTGTTTCGTCTAAATAATATGGTATCTTTTCTCTTGCTGTCACTTTCTTTAAGCCAATTTAAAGATTATAGCCAGATAGAAGGCAAAAGCATCGCGTGACGCGTTGTTAGAAACAATAAAAATCGATAGCGAATTCGATTGACCTTATGATATTTTAACAATAATTATTAATTATGAGTCTTCCTTGGACCAAAGGACCATTTTTTTTTTCAATAGTGGATACTGACAGTTGACAGTCCAATCTGGTGACGTAAGTTTAGACTCTAAGAACGAAAGTATGTTTAAAATCAGTCGGGTTATAGGACCGTGATCAAAACGGTGACATCACGACATTAAATATACGGGGCACGGGCTGAGACCGGTTTCGTTTTTTATGGTTACGTACCAAGAGCGTTTGCAGGCAATGGTTCGGAAAGGCAAAGATTTTGATGTTGAGAGATAAACACATAGTTTTACTGTAATTGGTTTGCAGAATTCTGCGCGCAATGAAATTGCAAACACCGCAGAAAATTGTGATAAAATTAATTATATATCAGGTAAAAGAAGATCATTAAAACAAATCAGGGTCTTACAATCAAGTGCCAAGTCAAGAGTCATCCAATTATAATGATGGTAGATCAGAAATAGGATTCTTTCAATCACTGATTGGAAGCAATTTGTCATCTGTCGGAGTAATTGACCTATATTGTGCAGTGTGCTCGTTAACGAGAAAATTCATGATGCATTCTATTGTATGACTAAGTAGCGCTGATAAGCACCGTTTTATGTTACGCGTTTGGAGGCAGAAGGATCCAACGTAAGGTTTCTAGAGCCATTATCGACTCATACGAAGTAAGTATACTTTCCCCCATCGTTCCTCAAAATGGGAAAATCTTAATCAGAGAAGAAATCGTCGACACAAGCGTCAGAATTATGAGATCGTTGGTTATTAAAATTTATTTGAATTCGTAAGTAGAATCATTTGCAGATAGATTCCACGTGACAGGAACGTGGATAAGTGCAGGACCGGTTCTGCAGATCGGGTCCGTTGTATTGATGATTTGCTGCTACAGAATTTGGACACTGAGAATAACGTTAGAAGAATAAAAAAACGTAGCTCGGAAATAGCCAGCGTACAAGAACTGTTTTGTTGGAAATGTGAAGAACAACCAACCTTCTGTAGTGGTAGTAATCATAGCAAGATGAACAAATATTACGAGTATGTCTTCTGGACCAGAAATACAGCAACTACTGCAATCATTTGCAATTCTAATCGGGATGAAGCTATTCCTACAGTGTGCAAAACTTAAACCTTTTTCTTTTCACCCTTTACAAGCCCACAAAACGCCACAAAGAACATGTCAAGTCTGAAAGCTCCCTAACTCGTAGCTATCTAGTTATATCGGCGAAGCCAATCTCTAACGGTGCCAGCTTTTAACGCGGACGCTAAATTGCCGATATTAGAAAGTCTAGAACTGATGAAAAAATTGATTTACGATTTATTCCATAGATTATTTTACCGATTATATCGATATCTGATAAATGTATACTCCCTTTTTGTTTAATTAAAGTGCCTGATCAGATTTACGAGATTCTCAGTTCGCTTCAGGTCTTCTACTTTAAAAGGATCTTAATTCGGTATGCGACAGCGCAAGATCAGTTTACCAGATAAAATTACAGGTCCGGAATGTGTGTGCATTCGTGTGCTGAATTTTAAGCTCAGGTATTTTTGGCTACAGTATTAGGATGATAAATCATTGCAAAAATAAAAGAAGAGAAAAAAATTATTGACTACTTCGTCGCACGACGCTAGTCACATTGTGACAGTGTATAAACAGTGCCAATGCCAGAATTTATACCACAACAGAACTAATTAATCAAAATTGTTCATCACAACAAACTTATAGAGATTATTATGACATAATTAACTTCTATCGCCAGTTCGTCGAACTTGGCGCGGCGATATCACGCCCGCATCCGGCAAGAACCGGTAGTCCTTACTTGGCGATATAGCATGCGTTAGTAGGAAGTACATGCCTCTAATAATGCTGATGGGTCATTACTATCGGATAAGATAATTTGCGACTCATTAAATTAGAAAGCTGAGATTTTACGATCATAATTCCTGAGAAGACTCAGAGTTTCTAGAGCAGCATCAAACCACTTTCGTCCTAAATTTGGTTGTTCTTAGAACTGTGAAAGATCAAAGTCGTTTAACAAAGCAAGAACATTGAGCAAGCAAAATTAACGCGAATCCTAGCCTCAAGTTAAGAAGAGGCAAGGGGTATTCCACTCAACATAAATCTACCGAAATAAGTTACCCAACGTATTTGAATATAAAAAAGAAAAGGGTTTGACGAGAGGCATCTAAAGCATAGACAGCATAATAATATGACTAAAGAGGTTAATATAAATAAAAATCTATAGTTGCTTTTATGTATATTATCAAGCAGACAGACAGCTTAGTAATTTACTATGACGCTAAACAATGTCAAGGCGACACTGAGCACTTTTATCGACATGCACAAAGTGCACTACGCCTTGGTCGTGACCAGACAGAAACTGTTAGGAGACCGTAAAACTGGCCGCATATGTACACCTACCTACATGCTCTGAAGTCCTGGTACTCGTAAATAACTTTTTACGAACGTGGTCTTTGCATGTTAATAACTTATTAGTGAAGAGTGTAAACATAATTTATTAGCTTGCCTGCTAGTAGAATTATTTGCTAAAAGGTTGTTAGGGGAAATAGAAACAAACCCACAAGAAATGGAATTATTTTTGAACTGAAAAACTGCGTTATACCTACTACTGTGAAATGACCTCACTGCATGAGGTAACCACTTCAAAACATGAGGTCGTTAACGAAACCATTACTTTTAAAATTAACACCCTAACATAATGAATAAAAAGTCTTTAACATTGAACAATAGCTGCTCCCCACGATTTCGTTCGCATAAAATCTCTTGTTTTAATATAAAACAGTATGAATGACACTCGGCAATACTATACTTCCAACAATTTTCGGAATTGGGTCAGCAGTTTTAAAGATTACCTCCTACACAGAAACTCACAAATACCTGTTTATAATATTAGCATAGACAAGCAACGTAAGGGCAAGGATATAAGTATACAGCTATGAAATACGGAGAACGTGACAAATATCCCTATTAAGCCAGGTCTGTAACTGCATCATGTGGCACTGGCACCTAATGATGGCCGTTGCAGGCTGCAGTGACCTCATGATGAGGTAACCGCTGCGAAACGTGAGATCGTTACGGCTACTATACAACACCCGACACTTTGCCACTTTCTTGGAAGAAAGGACCGGATTACAGAAACTTTTCTGTCAAGTTGAAGACAACAGGGCTAAACTATAATCATTTGTAGGACAGTTGATGTGCAGGGCAGGTCAAGGTGACTGTTACCAAACAGGTGGTGCGCATATGGTATAAAATTGCATGACACCTTGTGAGGTGAGGTTTAATCATGTGGATTAAATTTTGGTCTAACACAGACCTGCTATTTAGAGTATATGGTACGCTTCTCGTTCATTTAAAGGTTTAACAGATCCTTGATTCGTCATCTGTCTGCCTTTTCCCAACTATATTGTGGTCGGCTTCCACAGTCTAACCAGATGCAGCTGAATACCAGTATTTTACATGAAACGACTGCCTATCTGACCTCCACAACCCAGTTACTGGGTATTACGATATCCAAATTAAGTTAAGTGATCCTTGAATGTATGAATAATAATGATGACAGGGTTAAGTTCATTTATTACTTGTGAGTCTTCGGCGTCGCTGACCTTAGTTATTCTCGTGCAGTAATATTCTCAAAGGAACCTGTCGAAACACTGGATATGACTGGCAGACACAGACAACCTTATTTTTAGCCTTAATACATTATAGGAAGATGACGCAAGCAAAGGCTTCGAGCTTGACGACTTGTTTTAAATATAGAAAATGATTATATTTTGTTACATGGCAAACAAGTTTATAAAGCTGCTTAATTGGATTTAATATAGGCAACATTCTGTCTTACTGATGTTATAATGAAGATCACTAAACATCAAAAAAACTGTCAGGACCAAGAAAGGACCACGTTTGATTGGTCCTGTACCAACTTTTTTTTATTTATTTATTTCATTAACAATTTTTACATTGTGTCGAAATTATACCACACCAAGCAAATACACCATAGATTTATTGTCTACCATTAGCTAGCATAAAAGAGGGGCTAGTGGCTAAATAATATCAGCCCCACAGGTCGATCGAAGGTTAAGCTACGCTTGCCGCGGTAGGTTCGTGGATACCTGATCTATTACATATCGAGACTCCTACGTGCCAGTTAGACAGATAGACAGTCGCTCCGTGTAAAATACTGGTATTCAGCTGCACCCGGTTAGACTGGAAGCCAACCCCAACATAGTTGTGAAAAGGCTAGGCAGATTGATTAGCTAGATTAGATTATATATTATATTATTGTTTTGATTATTAATTTTTAATTTGATTTGATTTTATTGTAGTTATTTTGATTTATTTTAAGTTAATTTCTTTTGTTTATATTAATTTGATAATGATTTCATTTTTATTATTATTATAACTTCCGAGACATTTGCAAATTATTTTATGAAATTATGTAATAGGTTAAGGTTTCTATGGGTCTATGCCACCCGAAATAAAGTTATTATTATTATTATTAGCTAATAAAAGGAAATTATTGGGGAATTTTAACTAATTAAAACGCCGCCCGGATGTAGGTATTTTGATTTGAAGAGCTGATTAATAACCTATAACGGATATACAACAGAAAATTAAACTTAGTTTGTTTTAAAATAGCATAAAGGAAGTTAGTGCTAAATTATTGATTTGTCTCAAATAATAATATGGCAGAGGAAAAGATAAAATCGCTGTGTGAAATGTTTGCAACGGAAGGATTGTGAATTTGTGGATGCGAAGTATTTGTGCAGCTCCATCACGAATAGTGATTAGTAACTATAACCATCACGGCATTTCTAGTTTTTTATCGTAACATTATCAGATAAAATCGTGAAGCAATAATTTATGAGAAACGGTAAATTCGTCAATGACTCCTTAGCGCTACACGCATTGCAATGCAATGCGATGCGGTACAAAATGTGCACACATTTTGATGAACAATGTTTTCACGATTGAAAAACAAAACACGATTCCCCACAAAATTGCACAGATCGTGTACACAACCGTTGCCATGGAAACGGTATTATGAATTATACAATGATGAGTTGGCAACGTAAACTGTAATCTAGGCGGGCTAGACCGGCGCCCACGCAGCTAAACGAACCGAGAGCGTAGGCGAGTAATTGTTAGGGATGATAGATTCGACGATCGGATGGATGTCAGTCATGATCAGGCACTACATTTGCGTACTGTGAAGGTCAGAGTTGAACTGGTTATATCCGTTTGTTTAACTTGGGACTGATGATTGGAAGATAATTCATGTCGATGGCGTAGAAATTTCAAAAGCGCTACGAATTCTGGCGATTGAAGATGGAATCATATTCAAAATTCTAAGTCAAGGGCAAGGCCATCGGCATAATGTCTTGTATTACAAACCAGAACGTAATAATATTCACGTAAGTGTCACTCACAAAGTGAAAGTGGTAATAGGGAATAGAGATACCATATGAACCTAAACAGGCGAAATTCTAAGTCCTCAAAACAGACTCCACATTTCCCGTATCTGTCAACCCTACGCAATAGGTACATGAACTAACTACATAACTCGTCTCATTGTAACAGTTTGGGCACGGAACACCTTAGTTTGTTTCAATTCCCCTGACAGCTCAGGATGCCCAAGTTAACAAATCTGACAGCTGAAACAAATCAACCACGAACTGTCTACATGATATGACTCGTAAACCAAGCAGATGTTTACTCAAAAATGTTACGTATGATAATAATGGAAAGGATACACAATGCAGTGCATACGGAAAGTTTTGAACGGAAGCAGGATGCTTGTGAAGCAACTTTCATTCAGTGAAAACTTTTTCTGCAGCAGAATGAGTCCCAACTTTGCAAATTACTATAGAAATCTTCACAGAAACATGTATCACGACCCAAACAAGCAAGCAAGTTTCATTTAAGCCCACAATTACGCCACATTTCCAAATATAGCCATCCAATAAATACTGAACCTGTCTACATAAGATCACATTATACTTGCAAAGTCTCTCTAAACACAGCCCAACCCTTCCTCAGCCCGTCAATAGACAGTTAATCAAGTTCCATTTACAACAGCACTCGCAGGGTTAACCATATCCAATTAACTGGATCCGACGGACTAACAGTGCCTAAGGAGGAAACGTCTCTCCGTTATGACAGCCATGTGGCAAGTTAATAGTTGAGCATCGAGAATTTGTTATGAGGGCTCAATTTTTAGACTATGGCGTCATGGCGGGGCTGACAGACTAACGGCAGTCGATATAGGGTTTTGCTTTGAAGAAGTCATTTGATATAATTGGTGGAAGCTCAATAGCTCATGGAGTTTTTGCTGCGGAAGTGTGTGATTCTTTTTTGCCCGTATTTCAATGGAGTAGAGTGGGAACAGCCATGAATTTTTTTGTGTTTATTTTGTAACTGTATGAAAGTGTTTTAGCGACTCGTTCATCAAATCTAGCGACACCTTTCACATATAATTGTTTTACAGCCCTAAATAAAATAAGAAAGGTTGGCACGACAATGTTACCTCAGTTGCCTGATTAAATAAAAGATCGCGCAGCGGTCTCGCAATTCCGACCATCACAAAAACTGATGCATCCATTTTGGGTCAAACAAATACTCTTCGAGAGGTTTACGAGACTTTCTTTATTATTCCCACAGTTTTACGTTTATGCTGCGTGCATTAATAACTGTTTTTCAGTTTTTGCTGTCACAGGATTCACATTTCTGGACGGAATCCAAATGCATTCGGCGAACACAATTAATTCGGAGCCACTTAAAAACCTACAGTTTTCCATGAGTCAAGCGTGACGTCATGTTATGGTGTAATCACTGGTGGAGCAGCCGAGTTGTGAATGTGGGATGATATTAATAGGATTGTGTCAGGGACTCGGGGGGTACACGACGACGTGTTCATAAAAAGCGCAACTGTTCCGAAATTTGTTCCAATTACTTTATTTTATTACTAGCTTCTGCTCGAGACTTCGTCCGCGTGAAATTTATTGGTCCCCCGACTTCCCCGCTTCGCCCCTCCGCGGTATTATTTCGTTTTCGCTTAGCGATATTTCCGACTTTTTTCTTTTTGCTCGGCTCCCAAGTTTCCTAAGGCGATGAATTAGCCCATAGTCTTCCTCATGAATTGGGCTTTCAAATGCAAAAAGATTTTTCAAATCCGATTGGTAGTTTCAGAGATTAGCACGTTCAAGCAAAAAAAAAAACAAACTTCAGTTTTATTATATTAATAAAGATTCAGTTCAGCGGAACTATAAAATTTTACAGACATGAATAAGTAACGATGTAAAACGAGAATAAAACAATATTGACAGTATCGGAATGTGTGACTGTGAAAGCACCGGGCGCCTGACATCCGCTATTTTCAGTCTCGCGTTGTTTATCGTAACAAACTGTTTCAGAATTTGTGTTTGTTTATAATCACTGTAATGTAGTACACATTTTCACAAATACTACTATATCATTTATTTGGCCGACTGAAATGTATGCCAAATGAATGTCAAGTATTTGTGTGTAGCCAATCATTATCATCATCCATTACCGAGCATAGGTATCGCTTTCCTTGTGCCAATCCCCACACTCCTGTGCCAGCCTCGGTCTAGGTTCCACCCGCAATGGTTACAGATTTTTTTTATGTCATCTCGCAATTCAACGTAGAAGGTTGTTTAACCGGTTTGCCTGTGGGTGTCTCAATGAATTAAGGCCTCCAGTCAGGACTTGAGACTACACGCTAAGGGCACCCCCTGTGGGGTACTGTAAGGACATAGATATAAGAAAGAAGTTTTTTGTATTTCTATGGGTACGGACCTCGGCTTACGGCGTCGCGTCCCCGGGGCGAGGGCAGCAAGGGACTGGCTGGATCGGATTTTGTGCCTAATAGCGCAGTAACAAAACCATATTTAAAATTTAGGCCGTCCTCCTAACTTGCCTTACTATTCCATTTTGGACAACAAAAAAAAAACTCCATAAGCGCCATATTACGTTAAAGCCTAAGCACAATCTGTACAACACAAACAATAACAAACACGTTATCTACAGCATCAATTAAGCTCAATCTGTGGACATATGTTACCTTATCTGGAAGCAAATAGATGAGAAAAAATATGTCGGAGATAACACACAGCTGATGGGGCAACGCGATACTGTTCCACCTAGATATAGTAGATATCGTGATTCGTGACCTAGTAAACAATTTGTCGTATGTCTTAGATAGGAATAGACAAGGCAAAACTGGTTTTTGGTTATCAGAAGATACTAACAGAAATAATTTATTGGACAATAGTTAAAACAACTTAGGGACATGATTTTTTTTTATCTCCAGTATTTGAAATATGGAGTATCGTATCCTGTTTCTGTATCATAATACTCCTGCCACTAACCTGATTTATTTAAAGTCTAAAGTCTCAACCATCGCTTTCTACTTGCCATAGGCCATACCATATTGCTCACATAATCAGGGTTTAATGTTGCCACTGCAAGGGACACGGCCCTCCTCTCTGTGAGTGGGAATGGGCCATAATAATCCACCACGGGGGCCCAGTGCGGGTTAATAGATCTATCACATGTCTTCGAATTTTTGGTTCTAGGATATGCCGGTTTCCTCACGATGTTTTCCTACGCTGCAATTTCACACAGTCCAATCTCAATCTTTTCTTAGGTCTGTCCTCTTTTTTCATCCATCCACATTCACACTTAGAAATAACCTTATTCTCGTGACTTGCTCCTCTTATTCAACTAATGATTTGAGAGAATGATTGGCTCTCATAGAAACTAACCTTCCTAGACATTCAGAAATCAGAACACGTCATCGAAATAGAATGTCATTAATGTACAACCGGATGCTACACTCCATCATCCTCATTCACTATTTCAATAGTTACTAAACCACTTAACAGTTTTTTTAAGTGTTATTCCCCAACAACAGTTAGTTGGAGAGACGAGCATGTGAAGTGCCGAGTAATGTCGTATTACATACACAATTATTATCATCGATAAGATTAACCTTTTGAGATAGTTAGAAGCACATCACTGTTACGAAATCATTTGTATGAACCAGACGAAGTAACGGCATTGTCTTCGCGTTCTGAATTAATTGTTGGAAGGAGAAATATTATCTGCGTAAAGTTTATTCTGAGTAGCCTTGGCATGTCAGGAGATGCCCGCATTGAATAAATACTAAAATACTCTTCATAAACGAGAAGCTTGGAATAAAATAATATTGAGAATGATAAAATAAAAGCTGATAAAGATGTAGTTAATGGTCAGGCTCCAGTGTTCATTTAAGATACACCTGACAACCTCTCAAGAAACATCAATGTTGTCTTGGTAGACACATGTTCAGCATTCAAATATGATGATCTTGTCATTATAACGAAGTTGATAAATTCTGTTTCTTAGAATTTCATCCGTATTTTTCATTCAGATCTTGGAATCTGTCTTAAACGTATCATAATTCCGAATATCAATACGGCACGTGTATTTTTCCATCTAAACCCAGTTTGATTTATATGCAAACGTCTGCTCCCTAAAATAGATCGAATTAAAACAGTTTACACCAACATTTGATATCAGAATGTTATATAATTAAAGTTTTTTTGTGTATGAAGAGTTAATATTTATAAAAACAAAGTAATTCCAACA
Organism: Oligia latruncula; assembly: GCA_948474745.1. Taxonomy (NCBI): domain Eukaryota; kingdom Metazoa; phylum Arthropoda; class Insecta; order Lepidoptera; family Noctuidae; genus Oligia; species Oligia latruncula. The sequence continues at coordinate 15,059,374 of OX419706.1, forward strand.
TAATTAGCGGCGATAATGATATCTACATTGTAAACAATGTCAAATGAGTCACGGCATGAAATATCTTGAGTCTGTGTGAGAGAGATAACACACAATATGGGCGAAGATATCAGAAGACTATTTATAGCTATTAGTGGATGGATTTGACAAATATTTAGTTTTTTTACCATTTAACTGTCACGATAGGCCTCAATTTTTTAAGTGTGATTGCATAGTTGAACGTTTTACGTCCTCTTGGATATACGTTTTATTTCCTCGCGCTGACGATCTCAGAAACCGAAGTTCTCTTTTAGACAATTCTCCATATGTGGCGTATTGTCTAAAAGAGAACTTCGGTTTAGCATATTTACAATTCCCCTTTGACTGATTACTTAATACTTTCGAAACGCTTGGAAAAATGTGAATTGAAATCGAGCCAGGCGGGCCAATGTTACGATTATTGTGTAACTAACAATAATTCTACTTTCCAAGAAATAGGCCAAGAAACAAATTAACTGATAATGTTTCGACACCGGTTTTGATATCACGTACGTTTCTAAACCCAGACATAACGTCAATTGGGGCACAATGAACAGATATCCACGCATTGTGTGTCTAACTCCTCAGCGAATTTTTATGACCTAATTTGGGGACATTTGACCTGACAAATTCGCCCATGATGCATTCCGTTCACGTCTTGCGGTTTTACATGCCCCCTATTCCGACATTCCTCGTTGAGCCCATAAAATACAGTTACAGGCCTTATGGAGGGCCGTACTATCACCACAAAAGAAGCATTTGATTGTATTACAAGTGGGCTATCCTTACGGGAACTAGAATTTAGAAGAGTAACGGGGAATGTATGACATAGCTTAGCGCCAACTGCTTGGCGCTTATCCAGGTAAAAATAGACACGTGTATTCTCGTTGGTAAACCCGAGGAGACTAGCTAAACACGAGGGTCTTAGTAAGACCGATTCCTCAGATTCTAGCGATTTCATTTGCCTGACACCTTTCTTGGCAGCTGGCGCTAAGCGTTGACCTAAACTTAGGTGTTGTTTCGAGCCCAAAATAACAAGACAAGTAACTGCAAAATCACATCCTCTCACTCTTCCACTCAAATCTTTGAAACGCGAGTTATTTTCAGGATGAATCATCATTTGCTTAGTCTTTCCCAACTATGTTAGAGTCGGCTTTCAGTCTTACCGGATGCAGCTGAATACCAGTTTACATGGAGCGACTGATGACTGAAGAACCTTTACCTAACCTACCTACCTAACTTTCCTTTTCAGGATGAATGTAGGTTTAAATTGTAATTTCTTTACTACCAAGTTCTAGAATCAGAGCTCCGTTGGTAACAGGACTATTGTTTAGTACAATGATCTCAGTTAAGAGCCTGCGGTCTGCGGTTAGCGATTGTCGTTATAAAGATCTCTGCGGTCAGTGTGGGTTAATACAAAAGCGAAAGCAAGGGAGAAGGAAGTTGAAGTGAAATATTTCGACTTGGAAGACTTTGTGTACTAAAATAATGAAACAAAAGAGGGAATAAGATGAATGGGCTTTAATTAAGGGCAAACTACACAGTTTCCTTGATAGAATCACTAAACTTAGCACAAGCAAGGTGGTCACATTCTGACGGATCGAAAATTGCTGCCCAAAATCAAGACCATGTCTTTAAAAAATACGTTGAAAATCAGAACATTACGACTGTCAAAATATGAAAAGACAGTCCCACAAAGGTCACCCTTCTGGAGATGTTTGTTTGTTTATTCAACAACAATCTCATTCACAAATGCGTACAAACAGTAGTTATGCACCCAATGACGTCACTGTAATCAACACAATCATACCCGAGTATAATTCAGTAATTGGTAAGATTTTGATCGGCACAGAAATAAGTATGAGCAACATAGTTAATTGGAGCAATTGTTGCAACCACTAATTATGTCAATGTCTTAGATGTTACGTGAATTATTCGAGGACAAATTGCTGTGCATTCACGAAGAAATATTGGAGCTAATTGACTTAGTTTTGGTTCAAGGACTTGAGAAATAGAAATTGATGAGGGTTTCATTGCTGTGCGTTTAGTGGACCAAGTTATGACAGCAAGATTTAAGATCTAGAAACAAACTATGTTTATTAGTGATATAATAAGATAATATTTATTTGCTCAAACATATGTAGGTACACATACAAGAATATAATTATGCATGGACGTTAACATAAAAAAAAGGATCAGACATGTTTGCTACCTAGTCTAAGCACTTATGAGGGTATTCCACGAAAAGCACCAATTTCCAAACGCATCAAATGAAACGTCTATCAATATCATTTATTACGAATCCTTCATGCTCTTCTCTATTTTTCATCGTAGATGCATTTCGAGGAATAAAATTAAATATTTTTATTAATATTTAATTTTGGGGCGTTTCAAAGTTGGTGCGTTTCGAGGAATACACCAAAATCATTAATGTTACGTGAATTAGCAAACAATGATGCCTTTATGATGAGATATTTTCAAAGAATAAGGTCTCCACTACGGTAAGAAAATAATATAACTTCACGCCTGTATGGCCCGAAGGGTTAGGCAGAGGTGCACCTACAGTACTCCCATACATGGCCAGTTATATTTAAGTACCATGTAAAAGGGGGCGCGCCTATTGCCATCAACCGGGCAAAAATCCAGACTCCGGGCTGCTACTGAGAAATTCCAGATGGAAAAACCCAATAGCAATTTAACCGACCCGGGAATAGAACCCAGAACCTCATACTCAGGAGTACCGCTTATGACACTAAACCAACGAAGAAACAGTCTTGCCAACGAGTTGCTTTCCTTAACCATGTTTGTAGCCCTTTTCTAGTTTTCATTGAAAATAAACTTTGATTAACGATAATTAGAATCGAGAGTCTCCAACTTGATCATTCATCAGCACCTAACTCGGCAATCAATAAACCACAGTTAATAGTCTATTAACACATCAAATCTCAACACACATACCCGGACCTAAAGCCCATAGTCAGCCACCGATAACTTCCCGTAATTGCCTACTTATGGTCCAAGGCGGGCTCAAGCGGGACTCGCGACCATCGGAGAGCCGCCGGCGCATCTAAATGACATGTTTAAACGAGTAGTACTTGGCATAATCACTGCGAAGGAAGGCCATGGTAAGGAAGTAGGTATATGTTCACACGTTTCGAGTATCTTTGTGGTTATCGCGTAGCTTCGTTGGTAATAAACCGGGATTTAACAAGGGTTCACGTTTGGCTTAATTAATGAGCATGTCCTAAGCTTTGATAGAATATATGAAGAAGAATTTCACAGAGAAATTACAGCATATCTACACAAATAATAAAGCTGAAAAGATTGTTTGTTTAAACGCGCTAATCTCTGGAACTGGAAACTGGAAGATGAAAGGCCCCGAATATACGACGCTTTTGGGTTCCAGTTTTCATACTCTTTTATGCTTACACGACGATCCGATTCGAACACAGACATCTAGGCTATCACTTCCCATTCCCACGTATTTCTGTCTCTTCCTATTACGCAGGGCGCATTAGCCACCATTAACAAAATAAACAGCAAGCACGCACAAGCGCCGTCGTATAAACAAGCTGTTAATTAATATTGTAGTATTCACAGCGCTGGCCGTAACGGAAGTTTTGTTTTAGAAGCTAATGGTATTCGCTGATGGATTCTTACGAAACAATGGCGGCTAAATAGGAAATTGGGAGAACAATTAAAACATTACGTAATTTGTAATTGAGCTAGTGATATGCATGGATACTGCAATCTTAACCAGAATAACTTGCAAGATTCGTTCCTCTCACTATGAGCGATGGCCGTTTTGCGTGGATATAACGCATATTTTCCCCCCCTACTTGTTCTTTTTAGGGTTCCGTACAGTCACGAGCACTAATATGTCAACACTTGACAACTTTCAATTGCGATTTTTTCACAAAATAATGAATGCAACGTTGAAATACGATACTTTACATAAACCTATGGGTTCGAAAATACTATGTTCCTAATAATATAAAATTTCATTCAAAAATAAAGGAGAAAATCGCCTTTGAGTAAAGCCTAGTGTATACATACTTATGCTCGTGACTGTACCTACCCAAAGGGTAAAAACGGGACCCTATTACAAGACTCCACTGTCCGTCTGTCTGTCTGTCTGTCACCAGGCTGTATCTCATGAACCGTGATAGCTAGACAGTTGAAATTTTCACAGATGATGTATTTCTGTTGCCACTATAACAAAAAATAGTAAAAATATAAAAGAAACGTTTTTTTCGGCGTTTTAAGCCTTGTGGTACGGAACCGTTCGTGTGCGAGTCCGACTCGCTCTTGGCCGGTTATTTGTGTTTGTGTTATTTCTTTCTTTCTTTCTATAAACTTTTTGTCCACAACTCTCATGGGGACAAAATTCGCAAAGTAAGCAATAAAACAGCATCTCAGTAGACCGGTTTCGCAGTACCGTTTGGTCAAAACCTCGTTTAATCAGAAATACACTCTCGAAGCATTGCGGATTGTGAAAGTGTTACACAGTTACGATGCAGGTGTGCTTGGCTATATCCAGCAAGCATTATTTCCGTTCCTCAACGGTTCATTTATTACAACAGGACATTAACTCACGAATATTTTTTTTTATAATAATGGGACTAGAAAAGCAGCAAAAGATAAGATAGAGATAAGATACCAAGACCTTTGGAGAAGAATTTGAGGATTTTTTTTTTTGCGTTTGGTAAATCATCAAATGACCCCGTCCCGCTCTGGGTGGAGCGGAAGGGAGTGTCAGACTTACTGACAAAAACCCACCCGTGTTCCTTCCTTAGCTCTTTATGTTCCGGACAATCACGCTGACAAGAATTTAAGTATTTGAGGATTGAAGAAGGATCCTGCCAAACTTTTCTGTTGTGTGGCTAAACTTTTCACAGGTCGTGGAACATGATATTGTGAATTTACAACCCGTGACATTTTGGCCAATTAAACAGACACAGTAAAAACACTAGTGGCCGAATTACAGTCCGCCATTGTCATTGAACTGACCTACACATTAATTTAGACAATTACGTGAAATACCTAGGAAAAACTGTTCCTAGGCTAGGAACAGTTTTTCGTACAAAAGACTTTATCTCAATCTCAATGAAACTTAGTAAATACACGGTTACGTCATTCGCTTAACCTGCCAGTCAAGTGGTTCTTATGAGGCTCGGGATGACGAGGTGTCTGTCATGCGGCGAATTATAACAACATAACAACACGAGGTAGCAGAGATGCACTATAGTACACCCATATTTCGCCTGTTATGTTTAAGTCCCATGTAATAGGGGGCATCAACGGGGCAAGATTCCGGGCTCCGGACTGCTATCGAGAAATTCCAGATATAAAAACTAAATAATATTTTGCGCGACCCAGGAACCGAACCCAGGGCCTCATGCTCACCAGTAGCGCTTGCGACCGATAGACCAACGAGGAAAAAAATAACATCCTTTTTTTTGAAGTCGGTAAAAAGAAAAAGGCAGAAGCGAGGCAATCAACTATAAATCCGAATTGATTGTAGCTCTTGACTTTGCATACGTCGTATCTAGGAAAGTCTTGAGGACGGTCAAGGAAAGTTTATACTTAGGATTATGATTATGACACATATTTGCATCCGGATAAGATATTAAAATGACTAATATTATTATTCATAATATTTACTGCAGACTGTAGTGGTAACTTAGATTACTCTTGAACATCTTTCTTCGTCATGACAGGACTTGAACAAAATTTAGGCTGAGCGATATTATTTGCTACTATAAAAAAACATTACTTTTTGCGATAAATAGGAAGGTATTATGCAGTTTTTTGTCATTCGTATATTCTTTGACAGCGTTACGGGTAGCCAAAGCCCAAAAGTCTGACAACCAATCTTACAAGGGATATCGTGTTACCCAGTGGCTGGATTTTGGAGGCAGAGAGGCAGTCGCTCCATAAAATACTGGTATTCAGCTGCATCCAGTTAGACTAGAATTGCAAGCTAATCAATTGTTTTTTTTTAAAGCAGTTTTGAATGAATAAGTCAATAAGCTATACACGAGATCCAATCTCGGTGATAACGTCATCACAGAGTATCAGAACGTTGTTAACGACTTTTCATAGTAATCAACAGATGTCTTATTTATTAAATTAAATCATGGTCTCATAGATGACGTGATTACATCGGAACCAATGATCTAATAGAGTCGGAACACCGCGGAGGTCAAATGTTACATGCCTAACATTACTCACAAACCATAATCTCTGTGTAATAGAGTTGATATCATGACATTATTTCTATTTATGTAAATGACATGCTATTTGATACATTGTCCATTATCTGTATATTTCCCAGCCAGCTTGATGCCCATCAGTGAAACTCTCGGCTTGCCGATTAACCGGTTTCTATATCAATCATTTAACGTGGAAGTGGAATGGTAGTACCTACGGTGAGTGATATGTGTAAAGGAATTTGATTTTAGATCAGTTTTAGGCTTCCGTATCCGAAGGATGCCAAGTGCCAACGGGACCCTATTACTAAGGCTCCGCTGTCCGTCCGTCAGTGACAGACCTGTATATTTTGACCCGTAATAGGTAGACACGGTAGACACTTGAAATTTTCCCAGAGTGTGTACGCACGACGACATATCAAGCTGTACATTTTCAGTATAAGCAGACTTCTCATTGTACGAAAGGTCTATACAATGCAAGGTCAGCTAAAACTGGAAATGTACAGCTTGATGTGGCGTCGTGTGTACTACTACAGCCGCTATAACAATTTATAATAAAAATAAAATAAATAAAAAATTAAAGGGGTCCCCATAAAACAAACGTGTCTTTTTCTGCGTTTTTTGCTCGATGTGTAGTTTTAAATGTTGTACGGTGGTACGCGGAACCCTCTGTGTGCGACTCTGACTCTCATTTGTTTCGTTACATGGAGAAATGATGTTGCTTATTGACCAGTACCAAGAGAATAAATAATACATCGGTTTCAGGAGACTGGAGACGTAAAATCTATACTAGCGAGAGCAAAGCACTAAAAACATACGACTTCGCCAGACAAAAGCGATATTAATAATCGTAAAACACAAAAAAACGCAGACGTGATTCGCGTCAGCCATCATGCATTTAGATACAAATGGAGCATTTTATATTGGGCTATATTGGGCAATCACAAACAGTGTTGACGTGATGTCATCAGGAAACCGCGGCCATTTGGGCCACTGCTTATCACGGTGATGTCACCGCGTAAAGGTCGAGGTTGGAATGAACTTGATTTTTTAAATATAATATTTTTTAATAGGCACTAGCTGTTACTGTACTTGTAAGGTTATTGACTGGAGTTTGCTGATAAGGTTCTTTATAAGTCTTCGTTGCTTTTGATGATAAGAGTAGTACAAGCTGGCAATAAAAATAACGTTCTTTTTAGTAAGCAAAATATCCGGCTAATTATGTAAAAATAACGGTAAGTTTTCTTTTGTGTCGATAATTTAGTTTAAAAACTTTGTTTAGTATTCAGACTATATTTTAAGAAAACTAAAACTAGGTAATTTAAAACGATTATCATCTTCACGCATCGGCACCCTAATTGCGTAACACACGATTAATCGGAATCTGAATCATTTTGAAGCAAATTGCTAATCCATTGCTTCATAAGTTCGAAAAATGTGTCTGCTCCACATGTAAATAATACAATGAATGTTGTTCAACTGTCAAAATGTAACCGATTCCGATTGATAATGTGTTACGCAATTGCCCCGCTGGACTAGCAGCACTATAGGTCTTATTAAAACAAAACTAAGTTTTAAAAATACAAAGTAAACATAACAAACAATGTATTCAAGGTTCTACCAGCATTGACAGTTAAAATTATATAGTATGGTGACATAAGCACTATGAAGGCTGTATTATACTGCACTCATGATAACAGCATCATTGTGAACAGTTACTTTGTAACTAATAACAACCATTAAATAAACTGATACAGTAGGTTTTTTTAATAATTTGTTGCTTCATACATATATGTAATGTAGCACAATAGTAAACTTGTATGTTTGATATTTTCAGTAACAAGCAATTATACAGAAATAATATTAATGACAGACTGCCTCTTTGGTCTAGTGGCTGCAAGTGCTACTGCTGAGCTCAAGGTGTTGGGTTGGATTCCCGGCTTGGGCAAAGTGTTATTACATTTTCCATCCAGAATTTCTCAGTAGCAGCAGTCTTGATTTGTGCCCGGTTGATGGCAATAGGCTCGCCCCCTATTACATGGGACTTAAACATAACTGGTGAACTGTGGATGTACTGTAGGTGCACATCTGTCTACGTCTTCGAGGAATACAGGCATGACACCTTGACATCAATCCAGACACAAATCCACAGTCCAAGCTGAGAAATTACAGATGAAAAAACCCAAAAACACTTTGCCCAACCCAGGGATTGAACCCAGGACCTTATGCTCAGCAGTAGCGCTAGAATCCACTAGACCAATGAAGCAGTCCAGTAATAAAATTACACATGAAATCAACAATTTAACCCTGAAAAGGCAAATGACGCACTATGCTTTTTTGTCAAATTTCCTCTTGTTATGTACTTATGATAAATAATAAAATATTATTACTTTTACACAGCCAATAATAGTGCTATTCTCCTCATAGTGTGCAAATATACCAGTATATAATAATAATACATACTCAAATACAAGGAAGGATTTGACAAAAATCTATGCAATTGGTGTTAATAGTATATTTAATAGTATGATTTCCTTCCGATTTTGGTCAATTGGTAATGATTATGCATATGGTAATAATGGTTGCAATATCTACTGATTTTTTCCTCTATGATTGTGGAGCTCTAGATTACAAAACCACATAAATGGAGTCACTGTAAAGCAACGACTGTCTAAAACATAATACTACTTTATTATGCCAATCCTTGAATATTACATACTCGTACCATACTATATCTTAAACACAAGTTAATTTTTAGCACACCTAGTTAAAGGTTTTTAAAATTATTATTTCACTGTTAAGTATCTTATAGTTAATCTGTGAACAGCATTGTGGGCTGCATTATTGTCTATAAGTTTTGTGTATTTCACATTTCTGTTTTATATTGTAGCTCTTTGTTCCTTTTTAATAAAATAAATGCATAGGTAAAGAATCTACACACATAATAGACACATAAGATTTTGGGATGGTCCTATTTTGTGATTAGGTCAGACTTCATACATCTACGAGTGTGAACTTCCTACTTCGTGGATAGTGTGGTTGGGCTCCAGACTCCAGACAACCCAGCATTCATATTATTTTTGGATGCTAACACTACTGTACTGTATCAATTTGGTCTGAAATGAATGTTTAATCATTTTTATGACAAATTGAAAAAGATCACTGAAAATTAGAAAGAAGGTTATTTGATTTTTTTGGTATCATATTGTTGAACAAATTAATCATTTACATACAGGTAATATCTTGCACACAGATTGCAGAGCAATAACAATAATTGCTGTTAAAACCATACACAATTGATATTAAAACTTGCATATCGCACACCTAGATCTAAACAGCGAATAACTCAAAAAAACACTTTTTTCAGGAGAGTTGAAAAACTGATTACTATGTCCATATGCACTGCAGGAGTTTGCCGTGTTGATCAATACTTTTTAAGTTGAGTAATGGAACTATTTTTGAATCTGTTTTGTTGGTCGCTAGGTAGTGAGTTAGAGAATTCGATGGTATGCATACCTCAAAAATTTAAATTTTAGAGTTAGCTCTCTTTAGATCTAGGTGTGCGATATCATAATTGATATTAAAACTTTTATGAAACTTTTTGTTGTGCATGACTAAGATTTGTTGTGATGTTGATAATTTAATTAGTCCAATTAGCAAATGTTTTTCTAATGAACTTATTTTAAAATTAAGAATATTATATTCTGGTAAGTAGGTGATTAGTGAGTAAAAATATATAAGCTATGTACCATACAAAATTGAAATTTTGAATGTTTCAAAATTTATTATAGTCACCTTATAAATACGATACTCACACTATTTAATGGTATTTTGACGGCTTTTACGAGTGAGTAAGTGCTTCTAAAACATTTGTAGCCTCCCAAAACATTTCCTAGCAGTCAAAGACGACATTTAACTGTCCATAAAAGTGCACCGACGTAGAAACGTGCCAAAGTTGTAAACAGTTTGCGTCTCACGACCTGCCTAATGGCCAAAAGTGGGACAACCGGCACCGCGCCCAGGACCCCGCCCGCTTACCGCTAACGCATTCCAATAAGAAAAAAACTTTTTTTACTAGGTACAAAAACAACAATAAGTTACTCAACACCTTTTTTACTCCCCTCTAAACAACTTTACAACTTCGCAACATCGACAAAGCGACAGGAAACGCAAAAACAAGCCGTTGCTACCTTCGTATGGTCGTAAATTTGTATGCCGATAGAAAACGGTATTACGGTAAACTAGTTTTCAATGAGAACTGCATAAAAATTACCTGTTGATCAACAAGATCCCATTAAACACTGCACCGGCGACTCCAGAGACCTGTAGATTTTGCACTCGATGATTTTCAGCACGTAAACACAACGGTCTCACAAAAGGAAGAACTGGTAAAAACACAACCACGAATCCACCTTTAGACGCACTGTATCACAATACACCTTTTGTGTCCGGTGATGAGTTTATTATGTGAATAATTCGCACTCGGACTGTCTACAACAATTTTCATTCATCGCAAGGTGAAATCATTCGAGACGAGTGGCAGTTGGTGAAGAAACTACGAGCGCGGGCGGCAGGGAGCGCGCGCGTCATCCGCCATATTGGAGGATTACGTCATTTTGTCGTTACTTTTTTTAGAAGCATGAGTAAGCTTCGAAAACTAGTTTTTCTACCAAGTAACGGCTTTGTGTACACTGTTTGCTACTTTTGCAAGTGTATCCGAACAAACCATTCGGTTATTTAGTTCATTCATTGTTGGTGCTGCCCATTTATGAAAGTATCCCTTTTGTAAGGGACACGAAAATTTTATAGCTGCTTTCGTTTTTTTTTGTTGTTGTAGCGCCTGGACAGCGCAGCGAGGTATGTACTAATTCTTTTTTTAAATAACTGTGTGAAAAATCGGTGTTGTGATTCATTACAGCTCCAGTTATTTTGATTCTAAAAAGACCGATTATTAATTTTCTATTGTTGGACTTTACTATTTCAGACGAATTAGTATTGAAGATCATCGTTTTAATTGTATTGAAAATCATTAATTATTTATCAGTTCATTACTGTCACTAATGATAAATGATTTTATTTCTGTAAGTAGGTGTTTGTACACACTAGTCTACTACTACACACGCTACTAGTTTCCAGTTTTAGCTGACCTCGTATTGTATAGGCTTTTCACACAATGAGAAGTCAGTTTATACTGGAAACGTATAGCTTGATATGTTGTCGTGCGTACAAACACTTTTACACGTCAATTTTTTTTTAAACTAGTTGAGGTCGGCGTTTCCTATCTGACAACTCTGAGAAGAAAGGAACCTAAAACTGCACTAAACTACTTTGAAACTTCAAAAATAGAAAATCATCATAATTTGGAGCACTCCGTTTCAAAATTCATCATTCTCCTGCCCTTAAAGGGGAAGCGCTAAGGTATCCCGCGAAATTAAAATTTTCTTAAGTTTTTTGAAATTTGCTGGTCAGTATTTTTTTTTTTTTTTTTTATTAATTAGAATCAGTAATACAACTTGTTAGGTTAGTATAATCACAAAATGTCAAGACAGACGAGAAGAATGTCGAGAGTTGTGTTGATGACTTTAATGATTATAATTCTGTCTATCGTTTCTTGGGTCTTCCCCTACTCTTAAAGCCATCCATAGTTTCATACTCTGCTCACGAATTTTTCCTCATTTATATCACCCCGTTCAAAATTAAGGTACACTATTGCATGGATACTGGCAACTCGTTTTATTAGTGTCAAACAAAACTGTCAAAATTGATAAGATTGTGGAGTATTTGTCATCGTTTTGTTGTTTTATTAAATTTGATTATAGTTAAATTAAGATACAGCGACAATAATCCATTATTTTGCTCAGATTTATTAGTACCTGAATTTGAGTACATAAATCACTTCAAAGTTTTTCTTCCAAAATGCAAGGTAATGGTGATAATCCTTTGATCAATTCAATCGATCTTTGTTTTCGTTTTCTTATAGATATTACTCATTTACAGACACAAGACCCGAATTATATGAGGAAGTAAAGCTTTACAGAAATGCTAGAGAACGTGAAAAGTAAGTAACGCATACCTCATCCTCCTCTTTATCTTTCCTTGATATTTTTCTCTATCCTAAATAATAAGGATAATTTCTCAAGTAAGATTAGTCACTGTGATTCTTAAACAGTATTTTCTGATTTAATCACTATAATTCCTCTGCAAGGCTCAAGTACCATAGACATTCTAGATATTTATCCAAACTTTTTTCTTATTCCAGGCATGACAATATGGCAGAGTTATACGCTGTGGTGAGCACTCTGCAGCATCTAGAGAAGGCGTACATGAGGGACTGTGTACGTGCTCAAGAGTACACTGCAGCCTGCAGCCGGCTGCTTGTGCAGTACAAAGTGGCATTCAAACAAGTCCAGGCTGATGAGTTCCCTAATATTGAGGCTTTCGTAGCTAAGTATAGGGTGAGTTGTGTTCTTAAATACTCAATCTCAGATCATATGCAAAATAAATAAAATTAAAGTATCTATTTGTAACATCAAAATAACAGCTTTTTACTAAATAGTAATACTTAATCCATACTAATATTATAAATATGAAAGTGTCTGTCTGTTTGTTACGTCTTCACGCTTAAACCGCTGAACCGATTTAGATGAAATTTGGTATATAGTTTGAGTCCCAGGAAAGGACATACAATAGTTTTTATCTCAATATTCCCATGGGATCGACACTTATGCGGGTGAAACCGTGGGGCTTTATTACTCAATAATTATTTTCATTAACCTTTCAAATGCCGGATGAGAATGCGCAACGAAAGCGCTGGGTGCCCCGGAAAATGCTACCCGCGCGGCCGTCATTGTTACTATTATTATTATAGAGCGTAGATGTACATTCCGGCATACGAAAGGTTAAATAATGTGAACTTACGTGGTAGGTTTTACAAAGACATGATCATTTTCGACCGTGTCGGGTACAGAAAAGTAGGAGAGAGGAAGTGTGCTAAGGAATTAGTTGAATTGAGAAATAACAAAAACCTATTGATTGCTTTATAATTAACAACTTAATAAAATAATTGTGCAGGCAGAAAATAGCTAACAATCTCTGTAAATATAAATGATTGGGAACAATTAATTTAAATTCACACAAACTATAAAAATGTTTTAACGAGCCTTGATAAGTTTTTTTTTTTAAATGTAATAAGCATTATAAATAAACAAACAATCATAGTGTATGAGTCATCAGATGATAAATGGCTAGAAGGGGAGTGACTACAGAGGTGATGACCAATAGAGAAAAGTATGAAAGAAAAAGACTGCTGTGCCAACCCCAAATAAATATTGGGATAAGGGCTGGAGAATTAATGATAAGAGTTATCAGATAGATAAGTTTTTAATGTTATGTCATGTCCCTGGCATGCAGCTATAGCATACAGCTTACTACGTCAAAAGACAATGACTGAAATTGGTGTCTTTTTGTTTTCTTGCGGCCTTCGACCAAATCTTGTTTTTCTAGTACAGAATAACAAACAAAACTTATTTGACATGCATGTCTCTAAACTCAGTCCGAATTGATATCTATAAGAGTTAGAAGTTTGTATGTATTTATTAGCTTTGTAGGCAATTTTTGACTCCTAGGTGCAAGCTTAGTGTTAAGTTACCACAAAGCAGATAGCCGCTAACTGCTTTTGGACATTTTGTAGTTTGATTGGTTATTTTCGACCTAACGAAAATCAAAAGTAAGAAAATTGGCATCATACTCCCTCCGACCTGACAATCTATATCTATACTAATAATAAAGCTGAAGAGTTTGTTTGTTTGAACGAGATAATCTCTGGAACTACCGGTCAGATTTGAAAAAATCTTTTTGCATTTGATAGCCCAATACTTGAGGAAGGCTATAGGCTATTTAATATCACGCTATGACCCTTAAGAGCCGAGCAAAAAGAAAAAAGTCAGAATGAAATTTTAAAATGAAAAAAAAAAAAAAAAAAGAACGCTAAGCGAATACGAAGTGTTGCGACGGGGTGGGGGTACAAGAAATTTCACGCGGACGAAGTCGCGGGCAGAAGCTAGTAATATATAATTGGTGAGGAGTGTGTAACGTACGGGAGGGGGTGTACCGAATATTCAAAAGTCGAAAAACATTTAGCAGCTATCTATTTCGTGGTAACTCAGGGTCCTGTGGCTAAATAATAACAGCCGCGACTTGTCGATCGATCAGTTTAAGCTATGCTTGCCGCAGTTGGTTTGTGCCGTGACCCCTCCGTGCCTCGGAAAGCACGTTAAGCCGTTGGTTCCGGCTGTCATTCGTGGGTCTTTGACAATCGTTACGGGTAGTCAGAAACCCGAAAGTCTGACAACCAGTCTTATTACCAAGGTGTATCGTATTACCCAGTAACTGGGTTGTGTAGGTAAAATACTGGTATTCAGCTGCATCAGGTTAGACTGAAAGTCGACCCTAACATAGTTGGGAAAAGGCTAAGCAGATGATGATGTATAGTAGTAGAACTCGCGAATCATATTTTGATCAGCATTAAACCCGATGCTGACCTGCAAATTGTAAAATAAGTAAGAAAATTTTAATTTGGCGGACTACCCTGGTGCTTTCGCCTGAACCTAGACCTCTTGAATTTTTCCAGCTGGACTGTCCTGCAGCTCTGGAGAGGATAAGAGAGAACAAGCCGAACCTGATCAAGGACGACAAGGGCAACACCAACAAATATATTGCTGAGATTGTATCGGTAAGTTTTCTTACATAAATAAACTTGCACCTTCTTCCTATGAGGGTAGTGTAGCGATATATTAAGGAAACACTTCATCGCCACTTAAAAACGTATAATTTGATATATTAAAAATAACCGAACTTACAAAAATTACAAAAAACTTAAAGAGAAAAAAATTTAATACTTGAGGTTTTTTTTGTTCATTGAATAATGTTTCAAAATTTAGTTAGATTACCTACGCGTCGAGTTAAACTGCAGTTATAACTGTAATTTTCGCTACGATCGCGTAGCGCCAATCGAGAACGAACGATATAAAAACCTGTTGTATTCTGCAATTAAAGTTACACGAAACAATTATTTATAAACGACAGTAATATTAGTAAAAAATCAATAATAAAAAAATCTGATAGATCCTGGATTATATCTCTCTGAATTATATCTTGAATTCCATTTCACGTCTGGTCGGTATGGTTTTGAAACTGCTCCCTCGAATAGATCTCCACTCCTCAACTCATTCAAAAATCCGGGAACAGATTAGTGCATAGGGGTAGGGTAAGACCGAAAACTCGGCTTGTTACGTCTTATATTTTCAGGCGTATCCTAGACAAAATAACGCACATTAAGAATGCTGTAACAAGCTGAACCACTTTTACCAAAAAAATAGGTAACGAGTAGAAATACACATACCTGATAAGATCAAAAGATCAACATATAACTATATGTCGAAGACTTCACATAAATCCAATTTAGATGATTAAGGACGTATTATTCATAATAACTTTACGATTATAAGTAAAGAAAAAAATAATTGCAACCTTCAGCAATGAACACCAAAAAACCTCTGCCAAACTTCAAGAGAAAATTTCACTTGACAGCATCAGTTCAAAATTCAAAAGTTTGATTTTTTTAATCAGAAAAATGACCAAAAAAGGTTGCCTAAAATTTTAAAGAAGGATGGAATGTTGAAAACATAATATGCAGTAATTAGTAATACTGCAGTACCCCCTTTCCAAGAAAAAAAGGAGAAACCCGATGAAAGAAACGACTAATGAAAGAAACGACCTAAAACAACCAAAGGACTTACGTCAAACAAAAGACATAAGTAAAAAAGAACATTAAATCTAATAGAGAACTAAAGCCAAACGAAGGACTGTTAGTCAAAGATAGAACTTCGGTGAAATACGAAGCTAATGCTTGCTTTATAGACAAAGAAAAACAGGTAATCAATAATTGTAATGATGAACACAAAGGATAAAAAAATAAATAAAAATTAAAACCTTATATCATTGTGATCTATAGATAAGAGTATGTCGACTATGTCTCGTCCCTAAACCAAATTATCGATACGTGTTAATCATCCGTTTCCCAACACTAAGAGCTGTCATTATGTCATTGAGGGAATGACAGACGTAACGACATCAGCGAAAGCCAGAACTATAAGCATAGATAGTTAAGAAAAAGTTTTCAACAAATTGTTTCAATTAGGCACAACTAGATGTCGCAATTAATATTTTTGCTATAGGAGCTAACTTCTTGGAAAAATAATCATCACCAGAAGATCTGGAAAAATTCTTTGTCCATACAATGTCACCAACATTCAACGTGACGGCTGAACGATGCGAATTATAAGCTCGCGAATTATGGAGGAAAGCCATAGAAAGATTGTCAGCGACTTTCGCATAAACTTCTGTTAGGGATGATAAGTTCGATGCGTACCGAGTCCGACTTTCAGCTAAATTTACGCCTTGAGTCTGACTATTAGTACGAGTAGGAACCATGAGAAATTCTCTACCAAACATCAGGAAGTTTGGTATGAAACCCGTTGCTAAAATAATATAAGAGATGCAATATTCTCATAAAACTTGAAAGGGGAGGGATGATTCTACGCGTGTTTGAGCCCGACTTTCAGCTACATAGACGCTTAGAGTCTGACCATATGCACGGGTAGAACGCATAAGACCTTCCCTATCATATATAGAGAATAGAACTAGTGCAGGCAAAAAAAACTTGATAAGGGAAGAATTATTCTACGCGTGTTTGAGCCCGACTTTCAGCTAAATTGACGCTTAGAGTCTGACCATATGCACGGGTAGAACGCATAAGGCCTTCCCTATCATGATACCATACATAGAGAATAGAACTACTGCAGGGAAAAACTGCTGAGTTCTCAATAGACCTGGATTTCAAAATGAAAGAAAGAATTACACCATACTCTGATGACGATGATGAAGCTCACATTGACAGGTGTATTAGCTAGTTTAAGGAAATCGTAAATTAAAAAAAAAATAGAACCTCCTTCTTTGAAGTCGGTTAAAAAAAAGAACAGACTCAAAGTACGAACGATCTTATAAGTCTTTCGTATTAGAATCAGTTAGGAATAATTAAAGTAGAAACTTTGAAAATTTTAATGTATTAAGAAAAATGATGAAATAATTACGTAACTTGAAAAAGAGTTTTTTTGTTTAAAGGAATATTCACGTAATTATAGTGCCATATGAGAGGATTACGTTTAAAACCAATAATCCCGTTTGAATTAAGTCAATAAGTCCAAGGTTTTTAGAGTTAGAAAGAAATTAGTAAATTGAAAAAATGTCCGAAGACGAATTCTCTAAAATCAATATTTTGTCTAAAAAGTTTTTAATATAGAGATAGGAATAACCTTCGTCTGCTATGTTAGGATGCAAAAAGGACAAAACAAAGTTAAATAGGCAAATGTGATAATATGAATGTACTTAGAAAAAGCTAGAAATGCAGTGATCAGTCTGATGGGAAACTGAATGGCAAAATAAAAGCATCAGTCCCTAACAAACTAACACTAAACGAATCACAACGCTGAAAAAAAATCAAAAGCTAACTAAGGCAATCAGGAAACAACAAAAAATAACCCTCAACTGCCATAGTAAAGACAAAACCAACAAATATACGGGGTTCCACGTAGCACGAAAGTGTTAGGTAACCAGCAATATATGACTGGTAGAGGAATGGCACGACGACGTGACATCACAGGAACGGTTGGGCTAAGAATTCAAAGAGAAACAAATAGAAACTAGTAAACCATCTGCACCAAAAAACAAACAGCGTAGGTACAGGTGGGCTAGAATCACAAAAAAAATCAAATAGAATCTAGCAGACAACCGAGCAAAATCAACGCTTACCTTAGCCACGAAGTCTAAATCATTCGCACACCAATCATACACTACAGGATGTTAACTACTTCTAACTAAGGAGTGGAATAAAACCCAGGATAAAGATGTATTTAACGGGAAGAAATAAAAGCGTTTTATATGTTTTAAGGTTCTACAAAGTTATCATTCATATTGCATCATAACATAGCACATTATAATAACGAACACCATCAGCAATAGAAGGGTTAACAGAAGTTGTCAATCACAGCCACAGAGTACCTTTTGATAGATCACAGCATAACTCTGGTAACCATAGCAACGATCTTGTTTGACAGAATGAGAAATAAATTTCTGAACTCCTGAAACATATAGAAATAAAACATTAAAATTTGCTCGGATGAGCAACCATCCTCACAGAAACAGAAAAAAATGATATTTCAGTAATCAGAATCAATAAAATTACTTACTTTTACTTCGGGCGCCATTTTGTAGCGATATATTAAGGAAACACTTCATCGCCACTTAAAAACGTATAATTTGATATATTAAAAATAACCGAACTTACAAAAATTACAAAAAACTTAAAGAGAAAAAAATTTAATACTTGAGGTTTTTTTTGTTCATTGAATAATGTTTCAAAATTTAGTTAGATTACCTACGCGTCGAGTTAAACTGCAGTTATAACTGTAATTTTCGCTACGATCGCGTAGCGCCAATCGAGAACGAACGATATAAAAACCTGTTGTATTCTGCAATTAAAGTTACACGAAACAATTATTTATAAACGACAGTAATATTAGTAAAAAATCAATAATAAAAAAATCTGATAGATCCTGGATTATATCTCTCTGAATTATATCTTGAATTCCATTTCACGTCTGGTCGGTATGGTTTTGAAACTGCTCCCTCGAATAGATCTCCACTCCTCAACTCATTCAAAAATCCGGGAACAGATTAGTGCATAGGGGTAGGGTAAGACCGAAAACTCGGCTTGTTACGTCTTATATTTTCAGGCGTATCCTAGACAAAATAACGCACATTAAGAATGCTGTAACAAGCTGAACCACTTTTACCAAAAAAATAGGTAACGAGTAGAAATACACATACCTGATAAGATCAAAAGATCAACATATAACTATATGTCGAAGACTTCACATAAATCCAATTTAGATGATTAAGGACGTATTATTCATAATAACTTTACGATTATAAGTAAAGAAAAAAATAATTGCAACCTTCAGCAATGAACACCAAAAAACCTCTGCCAAACTTCAAGAGAAAATTTCACTTGACAGCATCAGTTCAAAATTCAAAAGTTTGATTTTTTTAATCAGAAAAATGACCAAAAAAGGTTGCCTAAAATTTTAAAGAAGGATGGAATGTTGAAAACATAATATGCAGTAATTAGTAATACTGCAGTAGGTAGAAACTACAGAACACCACCTGCTACGATCCTGACATACTCCTTTTCCTTCGTTTACGTATCTTTTTTTATAAGTAATGGGTTTGCTCTTGACTCTAGTTTAGGTCAGAGGTGACAGAGATCTGGTCATACATGCACGCCTGTTATGAGTACTATGTGCACCTGAACTTTTTAAACAATACAATCCTTCTAAGGTGTCCCCTCCAAGCATTTCCACTCACATCTGCCTTGTAAATACCTTTTGTTACTCGCCTTTCATTTATCTTCTCAAAATGATCGAAGTATACTCTTTTAAATTTTTGTCACTACGTCTTTTTTAAACCAATATGTTATTTCCTAGCTTTTCATAACACTGATGGACAAGCTGCGCCTCGAGTTCCGCGCCATGGATATGATACAGCCAGAGTTGCGAGACCTGCGTGACACTATGGACCGTCTCATCATGCTGCCTGAAGACTTCGAAGGCAAGATCAAGGTAGAAACTCTTCCGTACTATGATAATGTTCTACTTCATTCTTTAAAAGTTGATGTCTTGGGTTCTGTTCTGATAAAATATTCAATATTCTAAAAAACTGCTCTTGGTGTGGGGCGTCTTATTTGACATTCTATGTCTTAGCACAATAACGCCCTAAATAGAAATAGGGCGTATCATACGCCTCCAAACTAAAAGCATATGAGACGTCACAATCTTGCTACTAGGTACTGGTTACTGTTATCCTGCAGCTGGGCAAAGGCCTCTCCGCATGACTTCCAGGTCTTTCGATCCAGGGCCATGAAAGTGGACCACTGCTTCATGCTCTAGGTCTTTATTAATTTGTCTTTCAATATTATTAATTCGTCTTTCAATATTATTAATTCGTCTTTCAATATTATTAATTCGTCTTTCAATATTATTAATTCGTCTTTCAATATTATTAATTCCAGGTTCAAGAATGGGTAGACAAGCTCTCCGAGATGTCAGCTTCAGACGAGCTGTCCGAGGGGCAGGTGCGGCAGCTGCTGTTCGACCTGGAGACCGCCTACGGAGCGTTCAACAAGTTCCTGCACAAGGATTGAGGAGGATTGCTGTGAGGTTAGCTACTTTATTAAAATATGTACCACCTTTGCATGGAGGTTGCTCATGCTTGTGAACACATCTAAACATCCAACCACCATTCTGCTGTCTAAACAATGTAACATCACGCATACCTACAGTACACCCACATTTTGCCGCCAAAAAGTGATAGGTGAGCGAGTGTTTTTTTTTTATTCACTTGTTTGACATTTAATTACCAAATGTCAACGGAACCCTATTACCGTAGACAGATCACATACAGACAGATCTATAGACGCATGGTATCCGTGTCACCGAAAGGGACAAAACAATCCGGCATTCTTCATCATACTATAATTTTTACAGCTTATTACACTGCACCTTACCATTTTCACAGTTGCGCAAATGTACTATTATTGAATTATGCACGAAAAAGATCATAGTTTCCGTTTAATCGCGGTGTATTATTTTATTATTCCTTCACAAACGTCAAACTTGTTGTGCACATTACTGTGCTTAGCCGACACGCAGTAAGGGACAGAAATATTCTTACTCTGTCTCTTTTCTTTGCTAGTGACGTTAATATATTTCTCTTTTTCTTGTGCGAATGAAAAAGAAGATCCGTCAGTCCGTCTGACTGTCAGCGGGCTGTATCTTATGAACCGTAATAGCTAAACAGTTAAAATTATCACAAAGTGTGTATTTTTATTGCCGCTGTAACACCAATAATCAAAATAAAATAAAGTTAAAAATTTAAGGGGTCCTCTTTATACAAGAAACGAGTTTTTTTTTTTTTTTTGTAAGTATTTTGTAAACTTTATCCTTATGCTTTGACACAAATGTACCTTCGTTTGTTTATAAAATAAATAACTTTAGCTTGAACATCAGTTGTGTGAATTTTAATGTTCGTTATTTCTCGTTCCAGATGTGACCCGGCTCAAAAGCGTTGTGTATATTCACCCGTAGCTTGTTTATAGGAACTTTTCAAATATACCCTCTATGTAAATTGTTGTCTCAAATGTACTATTTTAATACTTTATTCATGCATATCGAATTCATAGGAATTATCTAAATACTCTGTAATTCAGTTTATGAGATGCTGTCTCCTAAACCATGCAAAGATTTAAATCGTTAGACTCCGACACCGTACCGTTAAACACCGTACTTAGGCCGCGTAAAAGTGTCCATATATACTTATAAGAATGAGCTCACTCACCCTGCATGGAACGATTTATACTATTTTCAGCATGAGTGAGCGAGACAACACTATTCAAATATTATTGTCAACGAATTAGAAACGTCTTTTACCGCAGTCGGGCGAATCTAACGATTGAAATCTTTGAAACTTTGTTCATTTTGAAATGATTGTAATGACACATTATGCCAAATGCTGCGTTTATATATGACATACCATAAATCGGAAGTTGCTTAGTCCATTATTGTTTTTTTTTTAGGAACGAAATTGTGGGTTAACTTTAAAAACAAAACCATTATTTGTTTTATTTTCTCATGAAACGAACAGAATTTAAACGCCTACATGATCTTTTGGCACTTGAATTACGTTGACAGGGACGCCATCTTGATTTTTCAATACATTTATTGAAAAATCAAGATGGCGGCTGTTCTGCGGAGTTCTGATTTTGGTCACGCGCTAAAAGATCATGGTACAGTTATAAAAGTTTGTGTGTCATGTCAATCGTTATAAAACGAATAGAGTATAGCAAATTGCATAGCATGAGTTGGCGTCCGCCGATTAGCTCCGTGTAAACATATTGAGCAAGTCGAAGTTGTAAGTTTATTATGTTAAGTAATTCAAAATTGTTGTTATTTATATAAGGGTTGTACGACTTGATAAAACATCAACATTTCTTTATCATATGAATTATACACGTAAACCTTCTGGTATAAATTCTTTAAATGATTGTGAAAACCGCATCCAAATCTATTGTGTAATTTTGAAAAACTAAGCGGTCATACAAGACTTACACGAAATGCTTTTTATTTATTTTATACTATTTACTGATAAAAGAATTTTGGTTCAGTCCGCCATCAATCTGTTCAAAAAACTATAGTCGGATAATTATAATCATAAATAATCCCGAATATTTTTTAATTTAAGATCTCTAAATTGTTTCTAATATAATATGAAATTATATGTTAAGCAACTTCTGTATTAAATGTTTGTTTGAAACTCACTATGTTATAGACAATTTGATGTCGTTATATTTAAGCGAATTTATTACAAATAAATTTTATATTCCACACCATTTGTTGTTTATCTGTGAATAATATGCAAGACTGCTGGAAGGATTTTAATGGGACTTTTGCTGTTGCACAGTTTAAACCTCTCTTCAGGATCAGTCTTTCCTAAATTAGACTGATTAGATATAGTAAATAAAGCATAAATATTTATTAATTAATTATTGTTTTGCTGTCAGTTGTAGATCTTTAAATGGCCTTACGGGTAGTCAGAAGCCCAAAAGCCTGACAACCAGTCTTACCCAGTAACTGGGTTGTGGACGTCAGATGCTCAGTCGCTCTATGTAAAATACTGGTACTCAGCTGAATCCGGTAAGACTGGAAGTCGGCCTCAACATAGGAAAAGGCTAAAATCGAAATAATATTATGTACATGTAAGTGTGACCGAATGCAGGCCTATGCCAAGCGTAAAATCGGTTTTTACTTATCAAAAATTAATTGACCAAAGATCGAAAGCATTCTACAAAAATTAATTACCAAAGACACTTAACTTTAGTTAATCAAAATAATTTTAATGTTACAACTGTACTTGTTGTGCGAAATTAACGGTTATCTGCTAGGAAATAAAACCTATTTTCTGTTGTGATAACTTTGTTAACAAAAAAATGTATTATTTTGTGGCCAGTAAAGGTCAAGTGTAGTTCAATATCTTTTAAAAACAATTGATTTAATACAAATTTGTTACATAAATGCCTTGAAATAAATCTAAATAAAACTTTATTTGAACATAATTGTTAAATATTGCAACTTTCTGGGTTTTTATACTTCTAGTTTTTGTGATGAGTTTTAAATTCAGATTGTGTATCATCTTCCTTATTGCTCTATTACATTACCAAGAGGTAAGATAGATATACCCCAAACACCATTATCAACATATCTAGCCAAGATAGGCTAGGTACAGACGCCAGCACAAAAAGGTACCCGAAACTCAAATTTTCCCAATCAACATTGAACCCTATGCTTTAGCGATACAGTTGAAAATCCATTAAAGTTTGACAGAATGTAGTAGCTTCATGTGCTGGCGTCTGTACATTGCGTTCGCTATATGGTGGCCACCGTTCTTCTAGGAAAGCGTAGCTGCGCTCGTAATCCATAGCCGTCAAAAACAGGAATAGTCAAATCGGCATGGGAACATTGACTTATACAACGTTATTTTTAGTATATGCGAAACCTGAATATAGTTTGTTCAGAATAAGTAACTGAATCGATTCCAATAATTTTTACCCCATGTTATATTTTGTCCCAAAAATATTTAAAAAAGGTTAAAAGTTGGACACCGAGCGACACTAAGTAGGTTATCCAATCTCCGCGCCGAACGGTTAGGTACCTAGGTACTATTATCAATGAGCGGAAGACGGCGCGGCGCGAGTGGCGCGGGTGAGCATTTTTTTGTACGGACAAACAGGTAACTTAACAAGCTTATAACTTTGTGATTTTTCATGATACAGTTTTGAAATTTTGTACATAAGTAGATTCTTTACATAAAAATACTAGACACGTGTGTCGGGTTTCGCATATACTAAAAATAATGTTGTATATTACTCATGGGATATATATTTATAAATCCACATGGACGTGAACTCTGCCTAAATCTATATATAAACATCTTCAAATTAGACCCAATTATTACGATTCTCATGAAATATTTTTTCACCCAGTGCACAAATAATGACTTTCAAAAAATGGACAAAAAATACTATCTGGTTTCCGAAGCATACAATATGGCGAAAAACCTCTTCAACCAGGGTCGTACCAACTACATCAGTTTGAAGAGCAAGTCCTTACGAACCATAGACACGTTCCTAGACCTCGTCTTCATTATGAACGATGAAATGTCCAAGGAGTTGAGGAGTGCTGTCCTGAAGTTCTATAAAGTGAAATATTTGCATGATTTCACGAATTATATTATTAGTATGGAAGAGGTATGTATTTATTTGAAGGTTTGATTCTCAAGTCTCAAGTATACATCTAGGCATGTAGTAAAAGGTACATACCTGGGTCTAGGTATCCTTGTCTGGTGGACTTTAGGTGACAGAAGAGAGAGCAAAACCTGCTTGCACTTTTCTTCCACCTATGCCATGCTAACGCTGCGCGTCTACAAAATTCATTCTGTTATAATATTAATCATTATCTGCGAATGCGAGACCGCAGAGGGTGGCCTCATCATCAGCTTATAGCAGTCCACTGCTGGAAATAGGCCTCTCCAATTGCACGCCATTCAGTTCGATTCTCGGCAACTCTTTTCCAGCTGCTACCAGCCACCCCGCGAAGATCGTCGCTCCACCTAGCTTACGCAGTCAAAATTGTTAAATAACAATAAATGTTAAATGTCCAAAATAACCATAAATCGTTCATCCCCTATCCTGCCTGACACTTCTCCTTACGTCTTCAGATGATAGAAATAGTGGAGCACTGCCTAATGGACCCCATGGAGAAGCTAGAACAGATCCGCTCGCAGTTCCACAGCGTCATTAAGAACTTCCAGGATGTGAGGAATTTCGACTCAGTCAACAAGTGTCATAAGGAACTGCCTGATGAAGTCGCTGCAGCACACTGCTTGTTACACCAAGCAGTACTGTAAGTATAGTGTTAGAAGAGAGAAAGGAGGTTGAATAGAAAATAATAAATAGGGTACCTAACTAATAAAGAAGGAATGGAAAGAGGGCAACACAAAACTTGTGTTTTGAGGAATAACGTGGAACACTTTTTGTTTGACTGCCATTACGTAAAAACATCTATGGATTGGCTGTTATACTGATTATTTTACCTCGTATTTTTTCTTATTGGACGCACATTAGCATCATCTGATTATTTTCTGTTCAAGATTTCACATCAATTTAGACAGCGACAAATATAAGATTTCATTAATTTCTCTACAGTTTCAACGAAACGATGCAAGAAAGTTTAGTAACAATAGTCGAAATAAAGACAAGGCAGCATGCCCAAGACATGAATACCTCGCTATACAATGTGCAGATATGCATCAATAACTTCGTTCCAAAGTTCTTTGAGCAGCTAATGCTTGACGCATACACCGAAAAGTGCGGATACCTGCGGGTCGTTAATGCGTCTATTGCTGATCTTGTCAAAGATAAGTGGATAGGAAACGAAACTGTGTTTCCAGAGAAATGGAGCCCTCTAGTACGACTGTTGCAGGAGAAGTAAGTTTTCGTCTGGTTTTTACACCATTGTTTCAACTTATTTGGTCAGCAGGCCACTGGAATGAAAATAAACTTTCTTTACCTACTGATAATTAATAAGGTTTTGTAATTATAATATTTATATTTACAGAACGAAACAGCCAATCAGTGCGCTAGAAGAGCCGTTACATTTAACTCTTTTTGCGGCAAACCTATCATCGCAGGACGTTGTTAGAACTTTATATAAGAAATAAATCTCGTATAATATAATAGTGCTTACACTTGTTATATTATTATTGTAAAATATTATTTTAATAGGTGCCTAAATGGAAGTCTTGTAAGATTTATGACTTGTACAGAACATGCTTATCGCAAAGGAATAAGTCACGTTTTGCTCGTGTAACTTTTGTTTTAATTATTATGTGCCCTTGTCCGCATAACAGGTCGATAACAAGGAAAAATTACGAATAGCATAATATTTACGAACCATTACTAATAATATTGAACTCTTCGTGCTGATAGGCTGTATGACACAATTGCGTTTGTGTCGATCACAAGTGAACAAGAAAAATAAAATAGTTGGCATCTGTCAAAAAAACGCGCGTCGTTTGTTGCAAAGTACGGGAGGTTTGTTGTTTTGTTTTCACTTGTTGTTTCATCATGTTTCGGTGATTTCTGAACCAAAATACCACTTGAAAACTCCCAAAATGACTAAATCAGTCCGTGAATTGCTCCAAAATGGGCGTTCATACGACGAAACGGATCGAATGCCTGACAAAATAACCATAAAGAACTTAGATATTTTCATGTACGTAGTTGCTATTGTTGGTCATTTGATGGACTTGGGTCTGGATATCAACATAGCTGTGAGGTATTCCATAGCCCTGAAGATGACCGAGTTCGGGTGGACGCTGGCTTTCATACTTGTACCTGCTTTTGTAAACACAGCAGTCTCCATAAGAATGTGAGTATCTTTGTTTATTCTAATTTGAATTTATGTATAAAATTCATTCAACCCTTCGCAATCTATTGCCTGAATGATCCTCAATGATTCCTCCAGAGTAAAATTTGCAAAAATATTCTGGTATTATGGTTATTTTTAGAACACAGTTCATGTACTCCTCGTGTTTTCCTTAATAAAATCCCTTTGTGTTAATTTTGTTTACTTATTTAATAATGTTTCGTTTGAGGATGATTAATTATTAACTCAGTGCAATTAGTAATATGGTTAAAAAATAAATTATTGTATAAACCTGGGTCAGTGGGTCGTCTTAGGGACGAATTATTCATTTATTATGCACAGCCAAAGTGTGAAACTCTCTTCCGATGTCTGTATTTCCTTCCACATTTAACCCGTCTGCCTTTAAAGCAAGAGTTAACAGGCATCTTCTGAGCATACTCATTCTATCATAGACCTTATCCATCTCTTTCCATAAGGCAGGATCGAGATCAAGAGCAGGCCTATTCAGCAAATAAAAGAAACATCTTAAAAATATTCTCACAGGTAACCTTTATTAAGTTTTGAAATTCTTAAATATTGGCTCTCTTGAAATCTGGTTGTGTTCTCTACAGTCATAATTTTTAACTTACTCCTAGGTACTAAGTTAGTACAATTTTTAGAAAATATCACAAAAAAACTAGAACCAACTTTTCTCTCAACTCCAGGTACTCTCTAGATAAGCAACAGGACTCATTATCAAATGAGTTCACAAAACGCAAGTGGCTCCGAATCTTCATCCTGGTATTACAGATGGCACCAATTCTGCGGTTTGCTGATGCTCTCATGTAAGGATGTTTTGCTATCTTATTTGAATCTATTTATTATATATTTCACTGCTGTCAGTTACATGTGCCATCGTATTGTGTTGTCTACTAATACTTAGTTATAAGAACAATGTTACTAACGCTATATGAGTCTTCTGGAGGCTGAGTGAACTTTACACCCTGTTCCTCATACCTCTATAAACAGACAAAAAATTAAATCTCTTCTCTTTATTATAATATTAGTTTTTAAGATGAGTGATATTCATAAAGTACTAAAATGCTATAGGATATTTGTTTTTGATTCAAAAATTGTTTCAATTTATGTTACGTTTAGTTTGCGCGTTCGTGATCTGTACTAAACAAGCCATGAAACAAACTGTCTATATAGCAATCTGACCATTCAATTTATTCACGTAACAAATAACGCTATCATAAGTTTTATGAATCCACCAGCTACGCAATAAAGTCCCGTCGCGCGGAGCGCAACCACGACCAGGCCTCTCAGCGGAAGTATTACAGGCTAATGTTGAAGGAGGACTCTGATGCTGCTCTGCTGAGGATCTTCGAGTGTTTCCTAGAAGCTGCGCCGCAGCAAGTACTGCAGACCAGTCTGTTGTTGAGATCTAACCCGGATTTTACTGGTGAGGATGAAAAACCATATGGTTTGATATGTTTCAATCTGTTTCCTTAAATTTCTATGTCTATGAATTTGAAGCGTAAGAAACATCTCATACGGACCTTTGCAAGCTTCGGAGATTGAGACTTGACGACACCCATCAAAGTGAAACGCAAAAATCGCCCCTTTACCCAAAACGATGTTTTCGAAAGCCCGAAGTACCTACTTGACTTCGACGAGTTAGCAACTCGCGACTCCGCATCGCTTTCATGTGTGTTGGCCCGTAGGTATATTCTGTAGTCTGTAATGTAATTCATGTTATCAACATCATCACCCTACAGCACTCCACTGCTGGACGTAGGCCTCTCCTATTGCGCGCCATTCTACTCGATTTTCGGCAACTTCCATCCAGCTGCTAGCAGCCACCATGCAAAGATCGTCGCTGCACCTAGCCCGAGGGCGTCCTACCTTACGTTTGCCGATTCGTAGTTTCCACTCAATAACACGTTTACCCTAACGGTCATCGGTTCTACGGCTAATATGGCTATACTTCAGCTTGCTTAGGATGTGAGCTATATCGACAACTTTGGTTCTCGTACACTTCAATAAATAGATAAATAGTGTTTGTCAAACCACGATGTGGCGCTTCTTCTTGCTCTATTTCTGTCGGTAGATATTTGGAACTGGGAGTGGTCCCCTACTAACTATTATTCTCGTTTGAAACTATTAGGATTCAGTGATTTTCCGTATCGTTAATGTTATGAATATGTCTGTTTTTTCCCTAGTCCACCAGCTCCTGTCAATAGCGTCATCTATCATAGGCATGGGATGGTGCCTGGCCGCCTACCAGCGAGCGGTGCGGTTCTACCAACAAGACAAGGACAATATGAGCTGGGCTGGCACTGCGCTGCAGACCATCTGGCATTTCCTTGTTACGCGTGAGTATCTTCAGCCTTTTGGATTGGACTTCTGGACTTTAGATGTCATAGGGTGCGGTAATAAACAGCACTGTGGATTTTATAGCTTGTTAGTCTAATCAGTAACTTTGGCACTGCTTGCTTTGATCTGTTGGTTAATAAGATTTAATGTATGTGATGTGTGGAACAATATCTAGATTCTGTGAGGTACAGGGCAATGTAAGACTATGATTTTCATATCTGCTTGTAGACATCTGCTGAATATGAACTTCAGTTAGTACCTAATCATAAACACTTCATTTTATTCTAAGCAGACTATCTTAGTTATCTTAGGTTATTTACTAAATAGACTGGTACAGGTGTGAATTAATTATGTTTTTTAAAAACCCAAGTGTAATAAATTGTAACCTTTTCATTTCTTCTCTTTCCAGTGAGCCGCATAATCTCAATATCAGTGATCGCATACCTCTTCCCTCATTGGACGGTCCTAGCTTGCCTCATACATGTCATAATAACAGCCACACTCATACAACTCTTCGACCGTTCGCCGTTCTGCTCTCACAACGGCGTTGCCGATGTCGCCTTCTCTTTCGCACTTGGAGCCGTTTACCTCTTCACTTACATCCTTCCTGTTGAAGGAAAAACTAGGTATAGATATACTATATATTATAGTATATGTTTTATACAGAATATTACTTGTGGCGCCATCTGGTATGTGTATGTGAGTGATGATATGAGAAGTTCGTTTTATTTCTTCCCGATTCTAGCATTTACTGTAGTTCCCTATGTGGTGGGTCTAGTTATAATGGTGATATATTACAGGTTCTTCCATCCAGAGGTTAGTAAACGTGGGTTTAGTGTGACGTTCGTTAGCGATAGAGTGCCGGACGTTAGTTAGTGTTTAAGTTTGCCGGAGATAGGTACATATTATATGAAAAACGTCTTGAGATTATTTTTAATGTTACCAATTATATATCAGTCTGTAGATATCTTATTCTGAATATGGATAACGTATTGATCGCTTTAACGATCTTGCCGGTTTTAAGTAATTTGGTGTAATAATGTAGTTTTCGAGATTATTTTTATGTGATAGTAGACAAATGGTGAGCAAATCGAATAACATACCATCACCAAACATAATAAAAGGAAAAGTCCTGAATTACTGACTGACCCATCAACGCGTAGCCCAAACCCTTGGTCCTAGCCTAGACCTTGGATACTGCTGAAATTTTACACAGGTGGGCCTTTGAATAGAGCCGGATTTTTTGAAATTTGCTCAGGGTAGGACCCCAATGGGACCTCAATGAGATAGTAAATATAGGGCGGATGAAGTCGCTGACAAAGTGCTAGTAAAATAATGCTGTAATAGCGAATGGTGCTGTACGCTATTCCCTAACATTTTTGTCACCCCGCCCACGTCACAAAATTAGCACTCCATTTGTTTACTACTCCATCTACAAAAAATAATCTGAAAAATATTCTTATGGTAGGTAGCTAAGGTTTAAGTGACAATTTAACTTTTGTTTTATTATAGTTATTACTGCAGAGTGGTAACGTATATTTGTAATTAGTGCAAGGAAACGTGGAAGATCATGGGGGAGGCATTTGCCCAGCAGTGGGACAGAAGGTGGAGTTCACTTAATTCACCTGGGTCAATTCCAGCACATTGCTGATGGCGGTCGCCTGTTTGATTTAAACTGGCAACATTTTAGGGCTTTGAATTTGTGAACAGCTGGACTCCTTTCATAACATTTATTGATGTTCGATTCGGCACGGAAGCTTATCAATCAAATGGTTATGAGTAGCTATGCTGATCGGCTTCCAAAAAATAGGGGGTCGAATCTCCAGTGATCTTGCATTGCAGAAGATGAATGCTAATTGCCAGTACTGCTGGTATCAATGCTCAAAAACTAGACAAATAATTCATATCATATCTCAGTAGGTGCTCTTTTAAACGCAAAAGACTGTAATAGCAATAAGTATATTAAAATATTTTTTCAGTATTTTCTTACGAACATAATATTTTTTCTTATGAATGTTTAAAACCAAGTTGTAGTCATATTTTGGTACCAAGTTTAAATATTTTTGTTTGGTACTTAATTCTTATGAAAATTGTTAGTCTGTAGTTCCCCAACAATACTCGCCAAATTAATGTTTACAGTTTTACATAAACATTTTTAATAAATTATTTTACATGAATTTGAAGTGTTTTCTTTAACAAGTCTAAAAAACCAACTACGTACGAGTCCGACTCGCACACGAAGATTTTCGTACCACAAGACAAAAAACGCCGAAAAGACACGTTCTTGTATGGTACGGAAACCTAAAAAAGCATTGGGAAAATCATTAAAACTTCAATATACAATAAACTTATATATTAATCACCAAATGAATGGCGCGCGTTCCCTCAGTATCCTCAATCCAAATCTATTCCATTCACTCTGGTTAATCCATAACTCAATTGCCGACTCCAGACAGGACATCACTGCAGCTCCCTTCCACACCGTACTAGCAGGATCTATGTCTTTCGGTGACGTCACTATTTCCAGCTGCTCAGTCTTGTAAGTATAAGGGATTTGTAAAGCTAAACGATTTTGTAACCACAAGTTTAAGCCATGGACTTTGACTCCTCCGCCAACTATTAAAGTGTTGCTGTACATTTTTCGTTTCAACTCTTCTGTTGGACAGCGGTCTATGCTTTGCAGTATTGCAGCGTCCAAGGCTAGAACTTGTCCAGGTGCAAACGCTACGTCTCCAGGACCACCTTCTAACGTATCAACAACTATGTCTTCATCAGGATTTGTTACAGGCTGAGCTTCATTTGCTGCCTCAAACTGCTGGCTCTCATTTGCTGTGGGATCTGCTGTCTCACGTTTTCTACCAGTTTCCCTCAAAAACTCTGCATCAAAAGGATCTTCAGGGTCACTTGGTTGTCTGTTCTGGATCTTCGTAGATTTTGAACCAGTGATTTTGAGTAAATCTGTGTAGAACATAGATAATGGTGATATTATGCATTCATCACCAACTTGCAGTGTGTATTTGTTGACAACATCTCCAGGATGATCAACAAGAAATGACTTTTCTTGAGGACCACAGACATCCAAGTTTACATGACAGAAATTCTCATACAAATTCCTCATTAATATTACATCTCTAGGTATATTTTCATTCCAATTCTTGTATGGAAATGCACTCTTGTGGAACATCCAAGACAAAGCTTGGCAGACATCTCCTGCTCCGTAATCCATTCGTAACCTTGTAGTTTTGTGGGAGATACCATCTTCAACACAAGATATTGCAGTTTTCTGGTCTCCAATATCTACCACACATGCTGAACCGATACCAGCGCCAAATGTGGCTCCCACACTCTCCTGAACAAAGAAACAGTGACCGAAACCCAAGTCCTTCAACAATAATGACATTAAATACTTCAAGTGACTTCTGGAGTACAGATCAGGTATTAATAACACACACCGGTATTTAACCAGCTCTATTAACGGTATTCCCAGCTTATACTCTATGATAGAACTCCATATAGTGTACAAGTCATTCAGAACTGATGAAATAGACCCACCAACTTCAGTATGGATGTTAAAATCACCTCTGCGGTATGGGAAGTGTATGTTGTATGGTAGTTCTGGGTCTATATCGAGTACCAGGTCGCCGATCACGATGTCGCATTGTACTTGGGGCCACGGATCGCCGTCACTTTCGCATTCTGGCAAAGAGCGACGGTTGAAAGCTGCGATTTGCTGCGGTGGCGTCGCGTACCTCCGTGCCCCGTTTGACTGCACACACGACTGTAACGTGTGAGATATCTGCAGGCGACATTCTTCCAATTCTTCAATCAATTCCTTAGTTTTTGGCACACTCGGTGGAATAAAGGAATCGCGGTATATTTTACCTCCGGGGCGTCGTTTTCTTGCTATGCAGTGGAGTTGCTTCACTGGTACGAGATCTGAAGCTCGTCCTATTCGCACGTAGAGCGATCCAGGGTGAATAACAATAATCCTATTGGACGGGAACTGCTGGAAATGCTCCGGACCCGGTTCGAATGATGGCATACTCATTTGTAGAGTTTATGTTATATTATGCAGTTATGAATTACATTGGATAGACTTTCTGCAGTATATAGCGTGCCGAGGTATTTAAGTTTCCTGGTATTTAAATATTTTTTTTATAGTTTACGAAGAAAACAGATATAACTGTAAACATAACCTCTTTTTTTTTTGCGATTATGATTTGACAGTTTTGACACGCCAAATACTAAAGCGGTTTTGGAACGCACTTCCGTGATTTGTTTAGGGGCTTTCTTAAGATGTTAATTGTAATACTAGATAGATAAAATGGGTAATACATTATTAGTATTACATTTTTCCAATGATAAAATTGAAATTATTTATTATATCCTTAATGGAAAATGTATCCGATACAAAAGAACGAATGAAAAAGTGACTGTTAACCATCTGTGTCAAGCCGTATGATCCTCCTTAAGTGTCATTTGTCAACTGTCAAGTACTAAACTCAAAATTGTCACAAATGTCATCTGCTATCTATCGTCGTGTCACGAAATCGGAGAAAATAAACACATTTCTCGAATTTTTAATTGGAAAACAATAAAACTCGACCGCGATAATGGTGTCTCGGAGTTTAACTGAAGTGTTTGTGTTGATGCGGAACAATGCTATACACAGCCGGCACATATTCGCTGACCAGGCAAGTACTTTATTGTTATTGATTATGTTTTGTCCATTTCACTTGAATTTTAAATGATGCAATTACGAGCGTTTAGAAATTAATTAGGCTGCACTATTAGCGTGCGGTTTCTGTTTATAGAGTAATTATTAGCTTTGTCTGATATATATTGACAAAACCAAAACTATAAAATGTCTCATTCGCCCTTCCAAGGTTTTCAAGTAGCTTCTCTACTAAAGAACTTTATAAATAAAACAATCTGACTGTTTCAAACTTTATAATGATACTTACAATTAACCTTAGCATAAAACATTTCATTATTATAAAAATCCCAGATTTTAATGGCACTAAAACAACAATTTAACTAAAGTTGTTCATGTTTTTTAGCGTTCACACACTGGACAGGTATGAAAGCATGCGAATCTTGGTGTCAAACACATTTATGATACTATTTTATCAATAACTTTTGTAACACTAAATCTAGGAGAAAGAATTAATATTTTAAGTTCCTTATTTTTAATTGTATAATTACTATAAAAAGGTTTGTGCTTGGTCATGTTTCCAATTAAGCATTATATCCTGTTAAAATCTGCAAGGTCCTCATCTGATCTGACCAAGATAATGTGTGGACTTTAAAAGAGACTGTGACCTCTGAGTTTGTTTCAGCTTTTCTTCTCAGAGTAGTTGGATAGGAAATACCAACCTCATATAGTTAATATAAAGTATTATTGACATGTAAAAGTGCTTGTATAAACCTACTTACATAAATAAACAGCATTTATCCATACTAATATTATAAATTCGAAAGTAACTCCTCTCTGTTTGTTACCTTTACACGCCTAAACCACTGAATGGATTTCAATAAAATTCGAACCCTAAAAAGTATAATTCAGACTATTTTAACTGTCCATATTTTTTTAGAATGTATGTGTGTTTATGTAAAATGTGACGGTTTTGATAACAGCAGGGCTAGCATGGCCGGAGATATTTTATCCACGGGGAGAGGACAAAATACTATTCCCCTCTGTCAATTTTGTCCACCCTCCGAGCATGGCGACATGGGTGGATAAACTATTCACGGTGGACAAACCAGCAGGGCTAGCATGGCCGGAGACATTTTATCCACGGGGAGAGGACAAAATACTATTCCCCTCTCTCAATTTTGCTCGAATCGCGAATTGAACGCCGGTGTATTTTTCGCTCGATTTTCTCCCTTTCTGACGACAAAACTAAGCTCCAGTAAGCACGAGACATTTTTATATTACAATTAATTATATTTTCTCCAAGAGATATACTTAAACCCACCATCTAAAGACGAGGACAAATTTCTCCCTTTGTTATGTCAAAATATCTGTAATTTTTCTCTTCCACTAGTCGCCATGCTATAGGCGGGGGGTGAGTATCCACGTCTAATGTCAAAAACTGATATAATTCTCTTTCCCCCTGTTGCCGTGCTTTGGCAGGTGGATAAAATAATTTTATCCCTTGTCAGTGGAAATAACCGGTGGACAAAAGTTTTATCCCCAGCCCATGCTAGCCCTGCAGCTATTAAAATATAAGTTTTCCTTTATCCACCAGCGTAATGATTCTGAGCGAGTCCGCCTCATGCGGAGTAACTCCCATGACATGGAGTCAGGACTGGAGATGAGGAATGACTCTCACGCGCCTCCGCCCTGGACGGATGCGCTTGAGGAAGCACACTATGTTATCACTAGGTTTGTATAAGTTCATGTTTTATATTAGTAACCTCAGGAGGTTACAGATGTAAGTATTCGTAAATACCCCAACTGCCTATACGATGGAGAGTACTCTCCCGTTGGTCTCGTGGTCGCAACCGCGGCAGCTGAGAGTGGGGTTCTGGGTTCGATTCCCATATCAGGCAAAATGTTATTGGGTTTTTTCATTAGGAATTTCTTAGTAACAGCCCGGAGTTTATAGGCTGGCGGCGTGATACCCCCCTCTTGTCGGAAATCACGTTAAGCACGTTGGTCTTGCGCCTGATCTCTCTCCTTGTGTCGGATTGCCGTCCCATCGGACGATGAGAGTGAGGGAAGTAGGAGTGCACCTGTGTCTGTAGTAGCATACTTCTTGTGAGATCCGGAACGCATCCATAAGACACTCACTCGCTCTTAGTTCTCTCTCTCTCTCTCTCTCCCTCCCCCTTCATTCACATCGCTATGTCATGTCATCATCATTTCAGCCGAAAGACGTCCACTGCTGGACATAGGCCTCCCCTATGTCATGTATTTGCTCTATAATAAATAAATGCTAATAAATACAATTAAAAAGCAAACATGTAAAGAAAAAAAAAAGGAATTAAAAAAACCAAAAAACCCGACTGCAGTAAAAAAATTAAGTTAAAAAAACTGAAAGTTAAAAACAAGCCCATTTTAAATTAAATAAAAGTTGGAAGCAGGCGGTACAAATTTAAAAATGAAAATAAAAAAATGGAATAAAGACAAGAAAAAAATAAAGAAATAGTATTTATTGCGACTCGTACAGGAAGATCACATACCAAACTAAACACAGTAAAATAAAAATCCAAGATATATGTATAAAAAAACGTAACAAAAGGAAAATGAAACAGATAGTCCTATACGAGGCCAAAAGGCTCCTATCTCAGCATGATGCTGCAACATTTAAAAAATAAATGTGTGGAATTGGTCCCGCCCGCCTGCTTCCAACTTTTATTTAACCCTCCTTTTGGGCTTCGCCGCAGTCAAGTAAAAATAACCTTGTGAATATTTCACCATTAAGTTCTTATCAAATTCTTGAATGTTGCTTTCGCGATAGTCTTGATAATAATCTATTGTTTTTACGTTAATAGGTTTGATAATTATCAACGATCATTAATATAATCAATATAACAAGTATATCGTGAAACCAATCTCTAATATCTAAAACCTCCACCACACAAAATGCTAGGCGATAGCGACGAGACTGTGTCGCGTTAAAAAGGTTTTGCATGTGTAGGTACGCGAAAGTAGCACTTATAGAGCCCGTTCACAAGGTGTTGTAGGTGCTCGTACAGGTACACGATATTTTACGCTAAAAGTTGATCACAAGTCAACTTCCCACTGTTAATACGATTAAAAACAAATGTAGTAGGAGAATCCCGAAGATAAACAGTCAAATATATTGCTTACTAGCAGCGCTCCGCGGTTTCACCCGCATAAGTTTCGATCCCGTGGGAATATCGGGATAAAAAGTATCCTGTGTTAATCCTGGTTGTAAACTATTTGTGTGCCAAATTTCATCCAAATCCGTTTAGTAGGTAGTTTTTGTGTGAAAGGGAAAAAAACATTTATCCATCCGTGCATCCTCACACACTTTCGCATTTGTAATATTAGTATGGATTAACACCGTGTGAACATGGCCATATTTGTCATCAGCCTAGCATTTTCCCAACTATGTTAGGATCGCCATCCAGTCTAACCGGATGCAGCTGAATTTCAGTATTTTACATGGAGCGACTGCCTATCTGACCTCCACAACCCAGTTACCGGGTAAGACTAATTGCCAGGATTTCGGGCTTCTGACAACCCGTAACGACTGTCAAAAAGATTCACGAATGACAGCCGGGACCAACGGCTAAACGTGTTGTACGTGAACGTGGCCAGATTGTGTATTGAGATATGATTGGTTTTACACTTCAAAATAGTCGCCACGAAGCTCTGCTAGCCGTCGTCGCAACTCGTGAAAACCACACCGAGCTACTATCTGCGCCGCCCTGCTTTCTGTGTAACGAAGCCCCTATTATACCTGCGCCCTTGGTGTCCTGCGGTCTTGTGGAATTTGTGATTTACAATGTTGACAGCGAGAATCGTACTAAATACCCTGTCAGTGAAAACTTTAACTTACGATCACACACTTCACCCATTCATGGTATACGCCTTAGTCTGGCCTATTTTTGTCCAACTTACAAACGTCTTAAGTGGTTCCAAGCGCTACTGCTGAGCAAGAGGTCCTGGGTTTGACTCCCAAGTCTGGCAAAGTGTTATTGGGTTAACCATTTAGAATTTCTTAGTAGCAGTCCTGAGTCTGGATTTGTGCCCGGTTGATGACCCGCCCCCTATTAGTTATTACTATGGGGCTTAAAATACAACTGGCGAAAGATGGGTGTACACTATAGGTACAACTCTGCGTAAGCTTTTGGGGATTATAGGCGTGATGTTACTTATGTTACAAACGCCTCACACAGAAAAACACTCGATCACCATGTTTTTATTTCATAGATGAGGTCCACGATAGGAGGAACGCGAGAAAAGATGTCTGCTGAAAAGGAAAAGCATGCCTTCAGTAAAAATCTCACGTGAAAATTTCTGTAAAGTGAACTTGAAGTGAACATGCATACGCCTGGGAATCTAGTGAATGACAGCTCACTTCAAACCCACCTCACCTAAATTTTCATGTTGAGATTTTTACAGAATAGCACTAGGTGCTGTGCACCCTTACTTTGAAGGTTGACAGATCATTGCTTGAGCCACCATGAAGTCTTCTTTCTACTTTACTAATTTGTATCCCAACTTTTCCCTCCCAGGCTAAGAACAAAACTATCAGAGCTACAATCCCGCCACGAGAAGCAGATCCGGCGCCCGTCGCTGGACGACACGTCCGAACAGCAGCACATACAGCGTCTGACTGTGGAGATCGGCCGATACTTCACGCAATCGCACTCGCATCTCACGACCATCAAGGCGCAGATAAGACATGGTATGATCTACTTAATTGAACACTAAATTCGTTCACTGACTGTCAACGCACAGCCAAAATCACTAGGTTTAGATGCATGTAAGTTTACACAAGAGTTCATTTTATAACTCAGGTGGGTGTCGTCAGTGGCGTAACTAGAGGGTGGAATGGGGCAAAATGCCACGGGCCCCCATCCAGAGGGGACCCCCGGCCCGAGAGGGCCATGAGCACAGGAGGATCCTAACATATATTTATAAATGAAAACTTTTTTTGAAAATGTGCAAAAAAGGACATCATTCAGGTTTCGAACATTTTGTACCTTTTCTCCATTGTTTGTCTAATTTTTTGGACAGGACCTCATGCTCAGCAGTAGCGTTTGCGACCACTAGACCAACGCAGCAGTCAGGTGTAAAATGTTGTAGGGGAAAATAAATCTACGCGGAAGAAGTCGCGGAAAAGTGCTAGTAAAAAAAACTATAACGTTGGTTGAGCTTCTTTACATTGAGGGAGGGCCCCATCCCTTGAATTTGCCACGGACCCCAAGCGGTATAGTTACGCCACTGGGTTTCCTTGAAGTTTCTTGACCGTTCTTCTCCATCGAGTTTTGGAATTAGCAGTAACGTTATAATTTTAGTTTTACCTACTGAATATGACCCACTTGTTGGAGTGTCCCAAGTGCCCGATAGGTACTCTTGCACGTTACGGATCGAATAAATACCACTGATGCTGCGATTAAGATGACCAACTAACTAACTAACTTTAACTGGACCCAAGCAATCGGAAAAGTATATACCATAGAAAAGGACCATACATTTCACTTTCCAATCAATTAATTATTTTTTTGCGTTAACATTTTCTTTTCATTTAACCATGCTTGCTCTCCCCAGAACTAGGCATGATAACAAAGGAATTGGGTCACTATATCACGGTGGACCGCTTATCAGTATGTTTTAGGATCACTTGATAACTGGGACAACGATGTCTTTGTTATTATGATTTCACTAAGTGTGTACCGCTGAATGTTGACACTTTACTTAGAACATGACATAAATGCAAAAATTTTAATGTTGCATTGTTTTTTTGCCGATTTATGGAAATATATAGTAGTGTTTGAGTGTGTAGTGTGAGTGTCTATCTATCTATCTATAAATCCTCCACCCGGATCACTGTTGAAAATTTTCTAACTGATAAACCAAATAACATCTCGAGATGGCAGGCTAGGAAATGTTAACGTTATCAGCTTCGCGTAAAATGTGTTCTCCTAAAATCTAATCGAACTTTATCAATTTTCAGGTAACCCGACCGAACAAAAATTAGCGTCAAACGTGGTCCTCGCCTTAGTCACCATCCTTCAAGACTTGAGCGTCACATTTCGTACCGCACAGTCCAACTACCTGAAATCGCTGACATCCCGCGAAGAACGATCCAACGCGTACTTCGAACTGCCTAACTTCGAAGAACTCAGCCTAGATGACAATGAACTCCTACCAGGCTTGTCTAGCAACCAAACTGACTTACTATTCTCCCTACCAAGTACGTCAGGAACACAGAAATTTGATGAAAATGACGATTTCACACGAACAGCCTTAAGTCAGAAACAACTAATGTTGATACAAGAAGAAAACACAAGAGATGTAGCCGAAAGGGAAGAGGAAGTGAACAAAATAGTTCGGTCAATAGTCGATATGAACGATATATTCAAAGATTTAGCTCACATGGTGAATGAACAAGGTACAGTATTAGATAGAATAGATTACAACATTGAACAAACACAGGTACAGGTCCACGAAGGGTACAAGCAACTCCAGAAAGCGGAAAGGTATCAACGATCGAACAGAAAAATGCACTGTATCCTCGTACTAGGTACAACTATAATAGTTTTAGTAATCCTACTCATTATTATAAAGAGTTAGTTCAGGTAAAATAAGCAGAAACTGCCTTATTTTTCGTAGTCGAATGACCGGACGGCTGGTCCGTGAATGTTACAGATATATGTACCTTTGAAAGTTAGTTTTGAAGTTCAAATTTCCACATTCTAGAAATAGTTTTTAATGGAGTTTGTGGGAACTTTATTGACATGTTGAAGAAGGAGGTCGTTTACATAATATAATTTTCTACAGTACATAATAATGGCGTAAACGTGACTAAGGTTAATTACATGCCGAAGATGCTCACCTTGAGATCGCAATTTAACTCGATACCTCCATGTCACTTCCCATGTAAAACAAATGCAGGCTAATAGTCACACGCACATGCCGAAGGATACCTCACTGCGATACATCGCGGGCTGCTTGGGGGTTTACCTCGATGCCTGGCATGTGCGTGCGTATCTATAAGCATACATTTGTTTTACATGGAGGTGACATGGAGGCGAGGTAGCGAGCTAAACCGTGAGGTACCGCAGTGAATAATCTTCGGCATGTAATTACCGTAACTATTGCTTTTAGTTGCTACCATAGTTCTGTTGTTATCAAATTAAAAATAAGTAACAAGAATATCGCCGGGCTTCCTATGGCAGAATTAAAGTTTCGAAAGTAAATATAATCTGTTGAGAAGAAGTGCTCGACCAACCCCCCAGTTTCGGATTGTCTGATCAAGTTTCTGATGGATGTTGGATGACTAAAATACTAACATATAGGTTAGCATGGAATTTGACTTCAGAAGGCCCATTCCCGATTATTTTAAAACCGCTTTAAAAACATTCCAAATAAAGTCGCAATCACTTCTCAGCGACAAAAAAAAGTTTTTTTTTTAAAGAAAATTTGAGGTGTTTTTGACAGATTGAGACTGAGATAAGAACGTTCGGTTCTGAAAAATGTGGGAATTCTCTCTGATTTAATTGAAAAGGCTTTCAGACACTGGGTAAGTGCATCACAATAATATACAATACCAATTTTAAATTAAAATATCCATAAACTAATCTCCTACAAATATGAATACAATAATCTCCCTAAAATTGTTAAAAGTGAATGAATCCCATTGATAAATGATTTAATATCTTAATTAGGTAAATTATCGGCAAGCGACCATATTATATAGGATAAGAATTTAGCCACGTAACAATTTGGTGTAGTAATCTTTTGGGTCCTGAAATCTAGAAACAAACCTTGGCCTGGTTTCTCCTAAGTATTCAATCAACTCAGCCTATCGCAGTCCACTGCTGGACATAAGCCTCTTCCAGACTGAGCCACAACACCCTGTCCTCTGACCTCCACATCCAGTCTGTCCCAGCCACCTTGGTCCATCCAGCTATATTAGCTTAGCTAAAATGAAAATATGGGTTGGTGTTGCAAGTGGTAATCATTTTCAAACAGGTCAGTTTGCCAACGTATTATATATTTGAAAAAATCTCTGGGTAAATAATAACAGCCGCACACACACAACGGGTCGATCGATAGGTTAAGCTACGCTTGCCGCAGTCCGTTCGTGGATGGGTGATTATCCATTACATATCGAGACCCCTCCGTGCCTTGAACAACACGTTAAGTTGTAGGTCCCGGCTGTCATTCATAGATCTTTGATGGTCGTTGCGGGTAGTCAGAAGCCGCTCGTGTAACCCAGTAAATGGGTTGTGGAGGTCAGATAGGCAGTCGCTCCATGTAAAGTACTGGTTAGACTGGAAGCCGACCCCAACTTAGTTGGAAAAGGCAGGCAAACTGACTGGTGATGCAAGTGGTATCCCTTTTTGCAACAACCCAGTTAGCCAGCTTAAAAAAAAAACAAATTGACAGTATTTTCTGGGCCCAGGAGATTGCTTACTCATGCAAATATTTGTTGTATAAACTAATGCACATATTCTAGTCTCTATGTCTATATTGTAAGATTTGTAAGTATTCATTAAGGCGTATTTATTGCAATTACAAGTTAAACGTGTGGCTGAGTGGTAGATTGTCCTTGAGCAGAAAAAATAAAAAAGGGTAAAGAAAGAAAGAAAGAAAGAAAACACGTTTATTTGCGGTAAACATGACGCAATAAAGAACTGACTGGTAGACTGTTTTCCTTAATTTATGCCTTTACTCGTTATAACTAAGAGCCTCGGTCAAAGGAGACTCTTGTTCTAGTCAGTTGAGAGTGAAATTTCAAGGACACGTCACGTTTAGGCACATTTAACCACACGAGAGAGAAGACAGATATAACTCTCTCTGTCTCTCCCATAAAACTTCACTTATTCTTTTTTTTGAAATAGCTCTAACAGCCCGTAGCTTGGATCCTGTTAGGTACTGTCTGTGGGTGTGATTTGAAGTCCTTTTTAGCCGACTTCTAAAAAGGAGGTTCTCAATTCGGATGTTTATATATTATAATATATTTTTTTAATGTATGTTCTCCGTTGTAAATGACGGATTTGCAAAATTCTTTTTTTGTTCGAAAGAGGTTTATTCCGAAATCGTGACGGTGTCAAAAAACGAAAATGCGACCAACGACACCGACTTCCGAAATTTAATTTATTTTTCACTTTGTTTTTTTTTGGAAGTCGGTTGTTTTTTTTTTATAAAAAAGTTTTTTATGGGATGTAAAGTAAGCAATGAAATCTTTAAAAAAATAGTGTTAAAAGTCTTTACTTATATTTTTTTCTGCTCAGGCAATATCGTTATAGGTATAATTGTTATTGCATGATAGTGAGTGTGTGTGCCAATGTTGCCAAGTAAAGAGCAAAGAGTTTCCATTATAGAGTACATGAGAATTTTTATTTATTATTGTCATAAAACTTAGTTTTGTCGTCAAGAAAAATTATATATTTTTTTTGTAAAACATCATCTTGTTAGATATGAGTAGGTACCTAATTTATTTAGTAAATATTGTTTAAATTAGGTAATCAAAATTATGGTGAAAAATTAAATACATGCATATTGAAATTAATAAATTGTGAAGCGGAATAAAAAATGTGTAAAATTCTTCAAAATGGAAGCTGGTAAGCTCGCTGGTAAGATCGCTTTGGAAAAAACGCATATTATAATTTCTTAAGATGTAAACTTTTGTATGTATCTAATGTATTTATTTACGACGTTGTGTAAATATTGTTTACATATAAATGACATCAAAGTGATAATACAACAAATTATTCAAACCGTGTTTTTGTTTTATTAATTCGACTTCCGAGTCTCCCCGAAATAGGTACCTGAAGATGCACGGCGTCGCCGAGGTTTGCCCAGAAAGAAGAGGCGAGATGACCTGTGGGGTAATTGCGTAACACACTAACAGTAGCTTTCATTTTGACATTGCATCATTTACGCTCAAATTTTTCGAACTTATTATGTAGTAATGGATGATTGATCGTGTGTTTCACAATTAGAGTGCATTTATGGAAGGCGTCAGTGACTTGGTGCTTGGTAAATAGGCTAAAAAAATATCCTGATTACTTTGACCCAATGTCTCAGTGGTTATCAGTAGGTATTATCTACACATGAGCGCGGGTTGGATGCCCGGATGAAGTCAACGATCTATTGTGGTCACGTGCTGGAGAGTCGCCAATTTTGTTCAAGTGTCTGCGACTAGGTACTGGTGGCTCTTGGCAATAAGACTAGGAACCCTTTATGTGCCCTCGATGCTCCTCTAGCACGATGTGAGTGTGTAATGTTCGTCAGAGCCAGGTTACTTTTTTTTTGCATCTTTGGAGGTCCGTAGGTAGGTACCTACTGTGTGAGTGTGTCGTAGTCGTGTATCATAGGTTTGTGATGCTGGTGTAACGCGATTAGTTCCACCCAAATAAACTCACAGCCTTTGTATCGAGAAAACTTTTCAAAAACGTGTTTTGAATACAACAGGGTTCTCAGAAATATGTTCAAGATTAACATA
The DNA here is from genome assembly GCA_948474745.1 of Oligia latruncula. Taxonomy (NCBI): domain Eukaryota; kingdom Metazoa; phylum Arthropoda; class Insecta; order Lepidoptera; family Noctuidae; genus Oligia; species Oligia latruncula. The sequence continues at coordinate 15,103,774 of OX419706.1, forward strand.
TATTTTTGCCGCCGTCACAAACTGTATAGATTTGGCAAAATCCGCCCCTAAGACGACCCACTGACCAAATTGTTTGAGACAAGCCTATTTGGCTCTTGTCAGCGTGTCAGTATACGTGTCAGTATTCGCGGCAGGCCCAGACAGAGATGGGATGATCCACCAGCTCATCCCGCCCAGGAGAGAGGTAGAAAGAGAGTAGGGAGGCCTTTGTCCAACAGTGGGATATTAATGGCTAATAAAGAAAAGTAGGTACATATTAAAAAAAAAAAAAATTGCAAATAACATAAATAGTTTAAATTATGCGTAAAAATAATCGCACACAGCAATGCATTAATCCGTCTCGCTTTATCCCAGCTCACAGCCTTGCCAATCCATATGACAGTTCCAGATATGCAAGGATGCGCGTTACATAACGTGTGTGGGCGGCTTCGTTTGGTCACCGCTTCGCATTCGCATACTAACCCATATTCATCTGACCTACTTACCCGATGTTTGTCCGTTAGTACGATTCGTTGTGGCTTGGAATTGAACTCACACTAAGCTAAATACCTAACCGTTAGTCGGCAAACACATATGAGTAGTGTTTACTTTGAAAATACCTAGTCTATTTTAGTTGACCCCACCCAGCAAGTTTTATAGAAGACTAGCTGTTGCCCGCGACTTGCGCTGTTGTCTGCACGTATCTATTTTATATTCCATCATTTTTTAATACTAAATCCAGGATTAAGAGAAGCCTGTCTTTAGTAATATCCCTAGGTACTTATTATGACAAATTTCATATCGATCGGTTAAGTAGTTTAGGCAGGGCGTATTTAAGTAATATTTAGGTGCTACCACAACATAACAATCACAATAGTATATCACCCTCGCCCTAGTAAGGCCTTGCAAGATTAAACACAATCAGTTCATTGACCTTTGACCTGGGAGTTGAACCCAGGACCTCGCGTATATAATTATGACGCTAACCACTATGCTACTAACTCTTCTTCTACTTGGACTAAGTAAAAAATTTCTTTGCATGACTGTGTCAGTTGTGTTTAAATATTTATTTATTTGAGGATAAACAATGAGAGATACATCCATACTAATATTAGAAATGCGAAAGTGTCTGTTTTGTACCTCTTCACGCTTAAACCGCTGAACCGATTTAGATGAAATTTCGTATATAGATAGTTTGAGTCCCGGGAAAGGACATAGGATAGTTTTTATCCCGATATTCCCACGGGATCGACACTTATGCGGGTGAAACTGCAGGGCGCTGATAGTAACATACCTATATCTTTTACATTATTAAAACTTCATCTCCTGCCCTTATCCTAATGTATTTGTGGTCAGCGCGACATGTCTTTTTCGTCCACACTTCTCTAGTCGTCATATCGGTTATCACTCCCTTTCTAACCATATTATTATCATCTTTGACATAGTCCATCCATTGTTTCCTTGGCACAATATTAAAACTTCATCATCTGCCTAGCCTTTTCCAAATATGTTGGGGTCCGCTTCCAGTCTAACCGGAGGCAGCTGAAAACCAGTATTAAACATGGAGCGACGGCCTATCTAACCTCCACAACCCAGTTACTGGGTAAGGCTGCCTTTCCACCAGAGATGAGCGAGGATGCGTAGCGAGGGATGTGTGACATGTGAAACCAACCAATGACATCGCTTCATTTTTATAGCTTGAACCAAGTTAGCGTTGGTATTGGTTAGTTTTACACACATCCCTCGCTACGCATGCGCGCTCATCTCTGGAAAAAAAGCCAGCCTTATACGATACCCCTTGGTAAGACTGGTTGTCAGGCTTCTGACGTGGACCCGTAACGACTGTCAGAGATCTACAAATGACAGCCAGCTATGCTATATGCAATGCTTTCCGAGGCACGGGTCTCGTCATGTAAATATGGACACCCATTCACGGACCAACCTCGGCAAGCGTAGCTTAACCTGACCGATGGACCCGTGGGGCTGTTCACAGAGTACATTGAATATGGGCTGTTATTAGGGTCACGAGCCAATATTGAAACGAGTATAGTATAATATTAGGGTAAAGGAATAAAGTAAACAAAATACTTAATTGCACTAAAGAATTATAATTGTCAGTGATCTCATTTTACAGACATAACTCCATCAGTTGTTGAGATATTGAGCTGACGAGCTCAACTCACTGGAATGAACCAAGTCACACCTTCAGAAACCAACTGGCTAACATTTACAATAAAAAAAATAGTATTTAATATGAGGAAGTTTAGTGATTCTATACAAAACAAGGATTGGAAAGTAAGAGAAGCAAATTCTACTTGATAAATTAAGATGAACCAGGAGATTGTATCTTAATAACTATTTAAAGAGTTTACAATATAAATTTTGATATTATGCTCTCAGGTAATCTATCACAGTCATAATACACCTAAAATTTACTATCTACACATAGCCAATTTTTTTTTAGAAAAAATGGAATTATAAAAAGCTAGAACCAAGTAGAATCCACTTTAGAAAGAGAAGGAAAACTCGTCAGCACAAACCTCATTATAATCATGCATTCAAACATTTAATTCACAACACAAAATACAACGCAAAATCAAAAATATGTTTTTTCTTTTAATGACAACCAACACAAGTCCACTATGAGTCTCTGTGCTTACTGTAAAATTCATCTACATATTTCTTATAGGCCGGTTGATTCGGCCACAGGTACGACGCTTGTTGATTTAGAGGACTGTGCGTGTTTGGCTCGGCTAATAGGCTCTGGATGGACAGTAGCACAGTGCGAACATCATACAGTGCCGTCCACTTATCCTTCAGGATATCTAAACATATTAAACCACAGGTATCTACATTGGGGTGAAAGCACGGAGTGATGAACTTCACCATAGGCGGGGCATACGGGTATGAGTTTGGGAACTCTAACGACAGTTTGTACTTGTGGCCTGCATAGACAGTTTCTTGGGGGCCATTAATGGTGCCAATCCATTTGAAGAGGTTCTCACTCTCAGGGAATGCAGAAATGCCTTTGTCAGCGCAACGCATCAACTCCATTAATTCTTTTTGCAGCCTGCCAACAAAGAGAAACATGAATTACTTGTTAATAAAGATAGAGAGTTAAGTGAAACCCAAACATTGTCTTTTTGTTGTGAGCCAGTTTGTTTTTAACGGTTTTGAGTGTCGTCATAGATGCTTTGGACAAAGGTGGGACAAAGTCATGTTCTGTAAGCCTAAGGATGATCTGGAGGACAAAACGAAGTCAAAAGGTTCTTTTTTGTGAAGATACACGTCACTGACCATAGCAGACAATATTGCAAAGTCAACGTCAACTTCGTGCCCAAAAACGAAACCGTTAGGCCTCCAATGAGTATTAGTGATTTGATTTCTAACTCTACGCGTTTTAAAACCTATGTATTCATCTAAATAACCTGCATACACTCGGAACCAAATATGAAATAGGAGGTGCAAGAACTAACAAAGCAATTACAATGTCGTTTTACTTACCGTTTGCTCACAGCATGATTATCTTTTAGTTTAATCGTGTCTTCATTTTGTTTAGCTGGATTTGACGACGACGCGTAATGTGGATTAATATTTTGAGCCATAATATGTGGAGCGAACAAAATCAGATGCCTCCAATTCTACTAAATTTCTGTTATACGAAGACAACTTCCTGTTTAATTTGAAAAAGCTCAATTTTTATTGGATATTTTACACACATTTGACAACTATACGTAATGGCGGCAATCAACCGAATCAACGTTATAATCAGCGCCATCTACAATATTAGTTATTGACTTAACCGACTTCATTCATTCGAATATCTTATCTATGGTCTAAATTTCGCAAAAAGTCTCTCAATTCCGAAATAAATATTTTAATTTATACAAAATATTTCTTAAAAATACTAAAACACTAGAATTAAATATCAGTTTTCGTCAACAGGAATCTCATATTAAACTTCACAACCTGGAGTATAGACACCTACCAATATTTTTGCCTGCACTAGACTCCCGAGCTCTTCATCAATAATTGACCCTGTCTACTTACTCTGTAGATCCTAAGGTGGATCTGGTCGACCAACGAGATCCTCTTTGTATTCTCGGCTTTTGTCCATAACCCCTTTATCGTATATAATAATGTTGTGTGTGTCCATAACTCACATGCCAACCTATTCTACATAATAATTTCCAAGAATAAAGAGCCTGCTGGACCAGACTTTTATTACGGCTCCAGTTCCCAACATACCAAATTGCCGGTGCAGCATGTGCATTACAAGAAATTGTATCATTCAATCATAATCTTAAAATGACTTCATAGCTTTCCAAGTCAGACACTCCAAATACCTACCTAATAAGATTGCCTGCTTTGTCAGATTTACTTTCACTTTCTTTATTCATTTGAGCGTGAAATTGAAAATCAGTGACGGGATTATTTAATAGAAAAGAAAAAAATTACGTTAGTAGTCTATAAAAGATGTTGATATCAATAATTATGCTTAGTTTAGATTAAACTTTTGTGAGGAAATAATAGTACAACGTTGTTTACTGAGGAAAATGGCTTTTAAAGTAAGTAAATCATTTCGTTGTTTTTATATAGCAGTGTAATATCTTTATTGCGCATTCTCATTAATCGGTACATGATTATTTTTTTTGAAAATAAACGTGTGACGTGTCGTAAGACTCGTAAGCTAACTTTTTATTTTTTGACGTGACAACGTCTTAAATTAGGTTGCGGCTGGGAGTCACTTATGAAAAAGTGTAACGCTCGGTAACGTTACGATGAGTCACCGAACGAGAGAGAGGCCCGCCGAATGCCTTGCGTCTCTCTCCCACTCAACGTAAAGACGTTGTCACGTAAAATCTTCGCCCGTAAAACCGACTTTACAGGCAACCATTTTTTTTATTTGACCAAGAATCTACAAGTGCGCAAACCACAAACAAACGGTAAACCTTACATATTTCATTCGTTCGAAATAAAATAGTAGTATCATTCCATTCACTCAAATATTGTCACTCAATGTCACAATTGTCACATTGTTGTCGTCGTAATTCGTACATAAATATTTGCATTTGTGGTGTTTTTCTTGTAAAAAGAGTGCAATTGTTAGTCTTTTTGTTCCTGAAAATATTACACTTGACAATTAAAATGCCTTGTTTAGTAATCTTTGAAAACAACTACTTATCAGAGCTGGAGTGCACAGATGTGTCATCATTGAAACGTGATATTTCACAAAAACATGGTGTTCCGATAGAAGACCTATTTGCTACGTTCAACGGGAGGCCCGTGTCTGATAGTTACGACATCACAGCTTCTAACAATGTCGTTAGATTGGCTACTAAACTCGTCGGAGGGAAAGGCGGATTCGGTTCTATGTTACGTGCTATTGGAGCGCAAATAGAGAAAACGACCAACCGTGAAGCCTGCAGAGACCTCTCTGGGCGGCGATTACGTGACATCAATGAAGAGAAAAGGCTTAGGAAGTGGTTGGAAGGGCAAGAAGACAGGGAAAAAGAGGCAGTGGAGAGAAAACAGAAGAAACTTGAGAGGCTAGTAGCAGAACCGAAGATCGAAGTGAACATGACTCCTGCTTATGAGAAGGAGCGTAAGGACCTACCTGAACGTGTGAACTCGGCTGTAGAGGCTGGCTGGCAGGCTGCTGGCTCATCAAGCACTTTGAAACGGAAGTCAGACAATGAAAAAGCAAAACCAAAGAGAGCCAAGCTTTGGATTGATGCGGAGCTATCTGATTGCTCATCATTGAGTGAGGATGAAGAGGAAGAAGAAAAGACAACAAGTCCTGGACCACTAGTGTCCACTGACAGTGGAAATGAGTCCGACAGGACTTCGGCAAGCAGTAAATAAGACTAATGACTGTGTTCATCTATAGACTTATTTATAAATTTGTGGGTTTTTCTATTGTAATCTTAAAATATAATATTTTAGTGTAATATTCCAGCAGGTTGAATTTGTTTCAATCTGATATATTTTTAAAGTACATACTCATGTTGATTAATATGATTCATTGTAAGGATTTGTAACTTCATAATAAATTAGTAAAAAAATAAAATATTTTGTAACATAATTTTGCAACATATTTTGCATTTCTAAGCTCAGAAAAAAAATAGCTTTACCATAAACATAATTTATATAATTTACTCACAGCAGCATCTTTTGAATTAATAGCAATATTTGGTTAAAACTTGAAGAAAAATTACATGTAAATTAAGTGATTTTTTAATTTAAGACTTGTTTAACTTAGGTATTATGAATAATTTGTGTTAAATTAAGGTATTCTATAATTTGTAGTATTTAAATATAATTTTAGCTTACTTATATTTTGTTTTTTTTTTTTATGAAACAAGGCAAGCTACCTGGCTGCAACACAATTTTCTGTAACGCCATTAGAGCTCGGTAGATGTCGCTATTAGCTTGCTGGTTTATACTCATAGGTGGCGCTGCTACTGCTGCTAGTAAGTGCAACGGTGCAAATGAACGAAACTGCAAAATTAGAAAAAAAAGGGAAAGCCTTCTTCATGCTAGCAAATTTTACTCTTAAGAAATAATCACACGGAAGACCTGCAGGTAATTAATGAAATAAAAAAAGGTATGGCTACGTGGTACATAATAATGTTTCTTGTTCATCTACAATTTGTTGGTTTTTAGGGTTTAGTACTTCAAAACGAAAAAAACGGAACCCATAAACGATCACTTTGTTGTCCGTCTGTTTGTCTGTCAATACCCGTTATCTCAGGAACGCGTGGAGGTTTCGAGTTGAAATTAAAACCATATAGGTATACTCAGGTCTGCGGTCCCTTGAAGCTGTGAAAAAATCAAACTTCTAAGTTAACGTAAAACAAGACCGAACGTTTTTGCGGCATAAATGCCGCAAAAACGTTTTCAACACTCTCAAGGGAATCTAAATGTATAGGGTACGTCCCGTTGACCTAGAATAATGAAATTTGGCAAGAATCAAGAAAAAAAACCCGTAATAAACTATTTACCTACGTACAAATTTGTACGGAATCCTCGGTGCGCGAGTCCGACTCGCACTTGACCGATTTTTTATTTATTTAACTTCTTTTCATGTCGATTGACTAGGTAGGTACTACTCAAATTTTCAGTAAGAAGCTAGTTACCAGGAAAGATGTCATTCGCCAAAATTATTCATTAATTCATGATATTTAAAACTTATAGAGAAACGTGTGGACCGTGGTACTGCTGCTGTCTCTGCTGGCGCTGGCGGCTGCAAGACCTCAGGAGTTTGATGACGATGAGGATGGTCACGACCGAGCCGACGATAAGAAAGGTAATTATAAACCAGCATAACACATAAATAGGTTAATGCCATAAAAGGATCTATGCGAGTATTAGTGGCCCAGTGGTAGGTCTACCAGAATCTCATGGCAAAAAAAAAAGCATTGTGATTTTCATAAGTAGGTACCTACATTGGCAATGTCAATCCATAAGAAAATCACTATTTTTTTGCCATTAGATTCTGGTAGACCTACCTATAAAAAAAAATATTATTTAAATTATATTATTATTATTTTTATATTTTAACATATCTCGGGACCATGGGGTCCCGGTCCTTTGGAAGGCATACGAGGGGCCGAAGCCAACTCGCAGAGGCCAGTTAGAGATTTTCAATGAAATGAGGCACCAACTGACGATTATTATTATTATAACAAGTCAAAGACAAATCATTTATTTCAAATAGGCACAAAAACCCCGACTATTACGTTCAACGCAAGGGGTTCAGAGAATCATGAATCCATGGTAACAAGCTGCGCTTCCGTGTCCCTGACGACCTGATATGTAGCATGTTTTGTCAAGAAATCGGTAAAATAATGGAAGGAACGTTCGTGTAATGTATGGAAGTCGTTTGGGGGGAGGAGAGGGGGGGCTTTTCAATACAGGGTCGTCGCAATAGTTACTTATATTCGTCATGGACGTAATTCTACCCGTAACTACTACTGAACAACTTTAATTTCCTTCGACATCCATATACAAAACCGATAAAAAAAAAAAATAATTAGGTAGTACATGTAGGATCGAAATACTACAGGAACTTGATATCTATTATTTTCACGAATCGGATATTTTGCGTTTCATAGCGAGAGTTGTTTAAGTAGTGACGCGAGAGTTGTTTAAGTAGTATAGGTGTGACGGGTAGAATCAACCCCTTGACGGATGCAGCTGTGACTAAATCATCACCCTAGCTAGAATGTACCTATAGACGCCAGCACATCAAGCCATAGACTAATATATATGAATCAAGCTACCCGAAACTGTCAAACCCAATCAACTTTGAACCATAAGCTTTTTCGATAAAGTTGAAAATCTATTAAGGGGGAAGCTCTAAGGTGGCCCGCGAATTTCAAATTTTCTTACGTTTTTTGCAATTTGCTGGTCAGTATTAAGTTGTACGTTGATTAAAATACGATTCGCGGTCGTAACAAATATGTATTTACAGAATTATAATCATTAAAGTCATCAACACAACTCTCTAAGACCATGTAATCCCCAAATGTCAAGATTTCATGAAATAGTCATTCTTGGGGATTACATGGTCTTAGAGAGTTGTGTTGATGACTTTAATGATTATAATTCTGTAAATACATATTTGTTACGACCGCGAATCGTATTTTAATCAACGTACAACTTAATACTGACCAGCAAATTGCAAAAAACCTAAAAAAAATTGAATTTCGCGGGCTACCCTGGCGCTTTCGCCTTAAAGAAATTTGACAGATTGTAGTAGCTTGATGTGCTGGCGTCTGTACATATCTGTAGACAAAATGCCGGAAGACCAGCACCCTAATTATTGTGTAACACACTATCAATCTCAATCTGAATCATTTTGAAGGATACAGATAATCCATTGCTTCATATGTTCGAAAAAATTGTCTGCTCAACAACGTAAATAACGCAATGAATGTTGTTGAACTGTCAAAATGAAACCCATTGCTAATTCCTACCCCGCGGAATAACCTTTTTTAATTCTTTGTTTTTTATTTGTTTTACAGAGGATCCGGCCCGTGTGCAAATAAAGGTGTACAGGGGGCCCACGAAACATGATGGATACGCCCCCTGGGGCTTCTGGGTCAAACAGCCGTCGGACGAAGAATAATTCGTAGTTTTAGACTAAAAAATATTATTTGACATAGCGGGAAAAATAATACAACAATTTTTTTGGTTAAGAACTTTTCTAAGTTTAGTTTTTAATAGTTTAAATACTTAGTATTACATAGATGGCGCTACTGTTTTCGTTTGTAAAACCAAAGATTATTAATTAATTTGTTATATTTTCCTTAGCTGCCTGTAACAACGGTTTTCCTTGATTGATAGTTAAAGAATTTGTAATTAAGTAGGCAAGTAACTATTTTATTGTGGTATCGGTAAATAGACGATAAGGAAAATAAATGTTTTTATTGTTAACCCATATCCTAGTCGTAAACAGTCGTTACGTATCTACTATCTAAGCTCCAGGGCAAAATTATATATTTTTTATTACAAAAATACCCTACATGCGCGAATAGTCGCGTGACTTCCTACTTGTAAGTAGGAAGTCACGCGACTATTCGCGCCAGTTAGAACAGAATACAAGATTTTGTCCCGCATCCCGCTCGCTTGCTCGCTTCAGTTTAGCCTGAGCTTTAATTACACTAGCAAACTAATATTAGATACGTAAACCATATGGGGTAATTGCGTGACACTAACAGTAGCAATGACCGTCATTTTGACAGCTCAACATTAGGTATTCATTACCATAGTTTCGTTGTTGAGCAGACAAATTATTCGATTCCATTTGTGATTAACTGAGTGGTCATAAAAGTTTATTAGGCAATTAATTAGGTAGGTACCTACTAAATTACTAATTAAGTAGATGGTACCTAGAACCTTTTCACTGAATTAACTGAAAGGCTATTATGAAATAAATTACTAGATTATTATCCAATTAAAAACCAAATGACGTGTAGCCGCCGAATAGCATGTGTTGACCCGCCTAACAATATCAGATTCTAGTACAAAAATAATACTTTTTCACGAATCCAAAACGATCAATCCGGTGTGGAACCTAAGATAGAAACACGCTTGTACGATACGACTACATACAGAAAGCACAGCTAATAGAAAGCTCTATTCCTAGACAGCACGCCGATAACTTTGTTGATAGACAACATTGTTTGTAAATATCTCGGTTCATAGCAATTCTCTTTGGTTCATAGGAAGCACCGTTGACAGAGATCTCTGTTCATAGATAGACTTCTTGCCGTAAACTTTGTTCATAGAGCGTTTTTAGTACATGGAGCGATTGCCTATTTGACCTCCACAACACCACAACCCAGTTACTGGGTAACACGATACCCCTTGGTAAGACTGGTTATCAGACTATGGTCTTCTGACTACGACTGTCTAGTCAAACATCTACGAAGGACCAACGTGCTTTGCGAATTCCGCAATCAAACCGCCCCCGCGGTAAACCGCTAGTGCGTTTGCCCACTAACGGGGCGCTTACCGGTTTTCCAAACAAACGGGCCGAGCCTTAGGAGCCGAGCAAAAAGATAAAAACGAACGCTAAGCAAAGCCGAAGCAATAACGCGGGCGGGTGATGTATCGAAAACTCGAAATATTTAGGATGGCGATCATTTTCTTAAAGGGGTGGAAGAGGTGTTGGAATTTGTAGGAGAAAATACCAAATTCATCACCAATAAAAAAAAACTCCTAATTAATGCAATAATTATTATTGTTTTCCTTGTAAGATAAGTAGTAAGCTTATCTATTTGTAGGTCCTAAAAGCTAAACATTTATTGTTAACGAGATACGCGCCGCGGTTTCACCCGGTCTCGATCCCGTGGGAATGTCGGGATAAAAAGTATACCTACTAATGTCCTAATTCAGGTCATGGTCTACCCATGTGCCAAATTTCATCCAAATCCGCATACGCTTAGATTCCACCAACTGGTTATTTTTTGTTTGTGTTCTTTCTTTGCGTTATAGCATAAGCCTCCTCTCTATGAGAGGGAGTAAGCCGTAAAGGTCATAGCACACGTATCAAACCGGAAAGGGATCGGCAACGTATCAACTCGAGCCGTTCAGTATTCTTTGTATGAAACTCGCTACTGCACTGCAACGCACACTAATTGGAATCGTAACGTAATCGGCTCGCCTCGGGACAAGCTCACGAACCGCGGTGTGGTGTTTACGGCTCGTCGTCCCCGCGCTTACGGCACGTCGTCCTCGCGTTTACGGCTCGTCGTCCCCGCGCTTACGTCTCTCCGTACCCGAGCTTACGTCTCTTCGTTCACCCTTGTACACACTTACACTCTTGTCTCACCTTTCCGGCCTGCCTGCTGCACCATCAACCAGCGGTCGGCGAGCCGTAAGCGCGGTGTCGCATGTCGCCTAGCCGAGGCCGAGTCGACGTATCGGAGCTTCTGATCCGCTTTGGTTACGTGATTACGTTAGGTTGACGCCTGTTTGACGGCGAGGCGAAAGGCGATACGGTGCCGATCACTTTCCGATTTGATACGTGTACCTTTATCCACCACGCGGGCTGGTAAATGTCACATGTCTTCGAATTTTTGGTTCTAGGACATGCCGGTTTCCTCACGATGTTTCCCTTCACCATTTGCGTCATGTTTACTGCAAATAAACATATTTTCTTTCTTTTTTTTCCTATTGTTATTCCACTAAGAAATATAAAACAATAGAATAAATTCAATTATTACAAGTAAACGATTTATTTATAAATTTAATTAAATGGAATAAGGAAATACTCATCTAAATACTAAATTATTATAAACAATAAACTGGTTACAACTGTGTTTAGTATAAAGTATGGGTATCACAATAGGCACGTTTTCAGACAGTGCTTTTTCAACAAGAGGTTAGCAAATATCAATTTCATGTTATGAAATCTAGCCATGTCGAAGATAAAGTCTCCTTGCTGCATTCTACATGATCTCATCCTCATCATACAGCTCTCAAACTCGCTGTTCATGTAGATATCGGAGCCTTCTAAGCCCGACTAGATGCTGACTGCAATCAACATGCCACTGAAGCTGAAGGCTTTCAATCACTGATTACATCGCGGCATCGTAGACTGTTCCGGCCATTTGTCCACCTGTAAAGCTATCCACAACCACCCGACAGGCTATCGTAATGAAAATGATATATTTCGATAACCGGATTTGCCTTGCCCCCGAGTGCCCCCGACAACAAACAGCTGTCGGGAGAATAACGGTCGTCTATTTAATGTAAACTGATAAAATTTTCGGGTTTTGGACTTGTGAACAACGTTTAGATAACTCCTACGATAACATTGAATGATGTTCGATACGGTACGGAAGCGTATCAAGTGGTTGTCAACAGCTATGGACCTAACTAGCGGTCCCACAACTATCATTAATACAAAACCATATCACTGAACGCGTAAAACCATTTGTTATAAGACTTACAAATACCTCCTACATTCTTATTCGTAACGACCAAATCATCTAGAAAGTACCAAGCATCAAGCATTTCCTTAGGACCCAGTCTGTGTATGGACGCCTGATTCCAGTAGACGCATGCCACCTGAAGCCAGGGCTTGTAGGGGCTCAGTCGCCTGTCGTGGGTGAGGGTCAGCCCCAACTCCTTGTGGGCCACGACGTACGTGAAGTACACGTCTTCTAGGTGGATCATAGGCACTTGGTAAGCTTTCATTAGTATCATCGGGATGTAGCTCGCTGAAAAGAGGCTTTTATGGATTATGTATGACATTCTTTCACTTACTATCGCTAGATTTGCCATCGTACCGTACCGTACCGTACCGCACCGTACTTAATCACGCGAAAAAGTGTCCATACCGAGAAGTCTGAGCTTATACATAATTATTAACAGAGTTTCCACGGCTGTTTTACCCAAATGTCCGGCTAAACTGGCTGGTCTGTCCGGCTTTTCGACCTGGCAACCCTATATGTGTCAGAGGTGTCAACATGAAAAAGAAACGCGACTATCTTTTGACGCGGTAGGGTTAATCTAACGATTTAAATCTTTGCTGATTATGTAGGAAGATTGCACGTAGCGGAGATGAGAATGTTGAGTTTGAGATGGATGTTTGCAGTGACAAGACTGGATAACGTAAGGAATTAGTTAACTAGAGGACGTTTAAAAGTGACGCCAAATACAGAAAAGTTAAAAGGGAATCGTTTGTCTTAGTCCCATACAAATGCTGATAGATGGAGAGAGAAAGGAAGAAAAGAAAAGATGAAAGCATTATGTGACGGATGATGTAAAAAAGAGTGAATGATGGAGTGACGGCTGACAGGGGAGAGTGGAAGAAAAAAAACTTGTTGCGCTGACCCCAAGTAACATGGGACAAGGGCAGGATAATGATGATGACGATGATTTCTCTTACTGATTATGCGAAATTAACACGTAGTGTAAGCGTTCTTACTGTGAATGAGGTACCCGGTACCGCTAAGGTACTTCAGTGATCCGTCTTCACGAAGTAACTTCTGGATGTACCGTTCTTTGTTCTCACTCTTCAGCGAATGTGAGTCATTGAGGCTGTACCCTGAAGTAGATAGAAAAAGCGTTTATTTGTGACAAACATGACGTAGAGAAAGAACATAAACACAAAAAAAAATAACAAGTTGGGGGAAAATATGCGACACATTCACGCAAAACGGCCATCGCTCAGCATAATGCTAAGAGTAAGACCCTAAGCGAGACAGAGCCCCAGTGCATGTAGGTACGTGCATAATACATAGATCTATAAGAGAACAGATCAATCTTAGAATTTTTAAGACCATTAATAAGTATGCTGCTTTTTCTAAATAACAGGAAACGACTGAGCGGCAGACCTAGAAAGAGATGGCGGGATAGCTGGTCTCCGTCTTAAAGAATTGGCCCACAATCGCAGTACCTAGACCAGGAGAAGTGGAAAGAGGGAAGGGAGGCCTGTGTCCTGTAGGGGAACAACACAGGCTTATCTAATCTATAAGTGATATTATAAAGAGAAAAGATAAGATCATTATTTTGTACGTTTGTTTGTTATGCTTACACGCTAAAACGGCTGAACGGATTTGGATGAAATTTGGCACATAGATAGACCTTGACCTGAAGAAGGACATAGGCTTTTTCATCCTGAATGGCAGACGAAGTCGCGGGCACCAACTAGTAAGAAATAATAATGCTGCTTTTTGACTGAACAAACCGTAAACAGGATAGATGTCTGTATACTCGACTAGCCAAGTCGACTACACTCTTGGGCTCAACAAAAAAGAAGACTGAAAAAATATATAACCTCCTCCTTTTTTTGAAGTCGGTTAAAAAGTACTCACCAATAAGTTGAGCACTGCTATACTGCTCCAGCACCTTGTTGAGTGTCCAGGGGTTCACCATCACGTCCTCCTCAGTCTTGAACATGAACTGTGCCTCGGGACATTGTTCCATTGTCCACTTCAGCATGAGCGCTGTCTTCAGGGTCTGGTTGAGTTGGTGGTCGAGAAAGTCGAAGACTAATAAGTCGTTGAATTTTGCGGCTTCTAAGCGGTTGATGACCTGGGATTGTTATTTATAATAATTGATTGTAAGAAAGAAATACGAAGTACATATATAAATGAAAAAGTATAAAATATTATAAAAGTAGTGTATCATCATCATATGCCCAGCCTTTTCCCAACTATGTTGGGGTCGGCTTCCAGTCTAACCGGATGCAACTGAATACCAGTATTTTACATGGAGCGACTGCCTATCTGACCTCCACAACCAAGTTACTGGGTAATACGATACCCCTTGGTAAGACTGGTTGTCAGACTTTCGGGCTTCTGACTACCCGTAACGACTGTCAAAGATCCACGAATGACAGCCGGGACCGACGGCTTAACGTGCTTAATGTTGGTGGGGGAAAGGAGTTCCATGGAATGAAAACTACAGACTTTTGTTCTAATCTCCATTGCGTTGCCTTCTCCTATGGCGTCTTAAAGTTTATACCTATGTTGTAGTATGCATTCCGACATTAGCCACAAGTATCTAACTTTTTATTACCATACAAAGTGATACTGATCTGCAAACTGCAAAAACGTAAGCAAAGGAAATTGATAGATGTTTAGGTATTTCAGGAAACCCATATTTTATATTTAAGACTTGAAACAAAAGGTTTGTTATTTTGTAGCTCGTAACAAAACCTAAGAGACAGAAATGAAGTCTTTTGGATCAAAAAAAAAATGGGGACGAGGTCTATAGTACCTATTTTGGTCATCGTCCTTTAAATTTTGTGGGCAATACTGAAGCGTAGCGTAGCGACAGCGTTTTCGTCTTAAGGGAATTAAGTCAATTTCGGAGTCTCCAGATTCGGAACTCAATTCCGGTATTGAAAACCGTCTGGCATTCGGCACCCGCGCGCCAATATATTGTATAATACCAACAACTAACCGTCTGTTTGGTCCTATCCCCATTATTCAGTCCCATGACGAAGTAAGTGGGCTGGAAGATCCCCCAGGTCTTGCGCACAGCCGCCCGAAGGTCTGTGCGGGATGAGGTGGAAGCCACCATGACTAGCACCAGCACTTCCTTCAAGGTGCCACAGAATGTCGTCGATGGTTCTATCAGGACTGGGCTGGAAAGGGACCAGGTGATAAGGGATCCTCTTTATTTTACACCATAAAAATTGCAAACAAGAACTAAGAAGAGTTACATAAGCATAGCTGTTATTATTCGCTTCCGTACCATGGAGCATAATTCAATGTTATCGTAGGAGTCCTCTAAAAGCTGTTCACAAGTCCAAAACCCGAAAATTTTAACAGTTTTAGGGCAAATTTTTCAATAGACAGATAATTTTTATTCGTGGAATGAAATTGACGTCAGACAGATTTTGTATGGAAAAACTGTCAAAAATTCAAAATTATTCTTTGGATAAAATTATCTGGCGTTGGAAAAATCGCCCCTAAATCAAATAGACGATCGCTATTCTTCCGACAGCTGTTTGCTGCCGGGTGCAAGACAAATCAGGTTATCGAAATGTATCATTTTCGATACGATAGCCTGTCGGAGGGTTGTGAATATAATAATAATACAAGACAAGCTCAGATAAAGCATGAGCCTGCGTCGCCTGAAATAAAAGCGCCCTCGCCCGTATTTTTTTACAAATTCAATAAAAAATTGTCTCTGTTACCGCGCCCCGTCGCGTGGCGCTTGACAGTGTTGGATCCCCGTAAAGGGCCAAGGTTCAGCAATGTGTAAAGTGTATGCATAAACCTTTGTCCTAGGATGCAGAGTAAGCTTCTGCAGGTCTTTTCCCTGAACCGGCTGCCATACAATACTGCATGCCAGTTAAGCTTGGGTTTCCTAAACAGCGGTTTAGTTGAGACTAAACGTACGTACTTTTAATAGCTTACAAGTGATCAGCATAATCTGCCCATAATGGTCCCACTGCTGGGACACAGGCCTCCTCTCTGTGAGAGCGAGTGGGTCGTAATCCACCACGCGGGCCCAGTGCTGGTTGGTAGATATCACATGTTTACACAAAGTAAAGCGCCTGTAGAGCAGTGGTGGCCCAGTGGTAACTGCCGCGACTTACGAGTTGCAGGTAGTAGGTTCGAACCCAGACAGGCGCTTTACTTTGTGTAAATTATTTCATCGCCACTGCTCTCAAAACGGTGAAGGAAAACATCGTGAGGAAACCGGCATGTCCTAGAACCAAAAATTCGAAGACATGTGACATCTACCAACCCGCACTGGGCCGGCGTGGTGGATTATGGCCCACTCCCTCTCACAGAGAGGAGGCCTGTGTCCCAGCAGTGGGAACATTATAGGCTGGTTATGCTTATGCTATGCTATAAAGCGCCTGTCAGGGTTCGAACCCACGACCTACAACTCGTAACTCGGGGCCACTACTGCCCGAAAAGTGATCATCACTTACATATTCTGCAAGTAATGCTTCAAGTTCCTGTTCATCTCGTACTCCGGAGACTGCTCTATGCTTGGCGGCTCTTGGGTTCCGTTGCTTATTGTCAAGGACCACCGTATTGTCGGCCACATCACCACCATAAACAATCCCAGAGGCGGCAGCAGTAGCGCGCATCTGCGACGACCTGCAACCTCTTTTTCGAAGAAGTTCACCAGTGTAAGTGTGGGTTTAACATATGTTAAACTCAAACCACTTATTTCAAATTAACCAATTACAGGCACTTTTGAATTATCAAGGGGTCGGTCAGTCAGAAAGATGAAGCTAGTTGCCCCCCCCCTGTAAGTTTGATTGAAATAAATGCTCTGAGCTTGAGTATTGAGTCCACCGACACTCTTTGAAATCAAAATATTGTAACACAATATTAATATGTATTACAAAAAGTTAGCTAAACCTACATACCTTTCTCCGTTATTTCACCTCTGTTAGCAGCACACTAATAGCAACCTTAAAATAACGAGATTAAAGATCACTGTGATTTTGACAGTGATGAAAATTAAGAGGTCAAATAACCGTGAAAGGACGGTACCTAAAGCAATAACAATAAAGACATACCAAAACACTTGACATAGGAGAGCCATTTTTTCAAAATAATTTTGATCATGATTTTCGACATTATATGCAATTTTCTTTTCACTGAATACCATTTTGCTATTAACATCGAGATGTAATTGGACGTGTCTGTAGTGTTCTGATTTCAAATGCACACTGATGCTGATGCCTGTAACTACACAGGGTGTGGTGCAACGCGCAATGCAACCAACGCTGTAACATATAATGCTACATTTCAGAAAATCTGCTTAATTAAAACCTAATTAAAATTGCTAAACTGACTACCTATCTATAGGATATACATATATAAAATTCAAAGTCCTGACTGGACTGATATATATCAACGCACAGCCTAAACCGGTGGTCGTAGAGACATGAAATTTGGAGGGCGTATTCTTTGTGAAGTGTAGGTACCCACTAAGAAAGGGTTTTTCGAAAGTCCACCCCTAAGAGGGTGAACGGGAGGAGGGTGAAATTTTACGCGGACGAAGTCGCCAGCAGAAGCTAGTATTATATAATATTGGGGGCTTCTGTATGTTGCATTGCATGTTACACTTGGAACACGATTTATTTTCTTATAAGTAGGGAGGCAGACTCTTTTTGCCACAGTGACAAGCAGCAGAAAGAGACTGCTGTCCAGACTTCAATAAATCCCTTGTTCCTATTTCTTATTCCTTGTTATTTTAGGACACATGAAAAGCGATCAAGAAAATAGTTTAAGCCATTTATAACAACACATCATCGTTCTCCTGCTCCTATCCGAATGTATTAGTGCTCGGCGCAACATGTGTTTTTCTTCCATACTTCTCAATTAGTCGTCATCTCAGTAATCACCCTTTTTAGGGTTCCGTACCCAAAGGGTAAAAACGGGACCCTATTACTAAGACTTCGCTGTCTGTCCGTCTGTCCGTCCGTCCGTCTGTCTGTCACCAGGCTGTATCTCAAGAACAGCGATAGCTAGACAGTTGAAATTTTCACAAATTATGTATTTCTTTTGCCGCTATAACAACAAATACTAAAAACAAAATAAAATAAATATTTAAGGGGGGCTCCCATACAACAAACGTGTTTTTTTTCGGTGTTTTTGCCTTGTAGTACGGAACCCTTCGTGTGCGAGCCCGACTCGCACTTGGCCAGTTTTTTATCTATATCATCTTTCACACCGTGTATCCATCCTTCCTTTAATCTCCCCCAGCCATGCCTCCCCTTATTCTTATAGCCATCCATATTTTTATTCAAAACATTCCTCACGAAATTTTCCTCATTCCTCCGCGTCACATGCCCACAGCACATGCCCATACCATGTTCAACACAACACCGTTTATTGAAATAATTGAATGGCACCGACCACCCAAATAATACACGAACAGTTCGCCCTAATAATTAGAAGTTTTAGTTCCTGTAGCTGGGTATTTTGTCCATACCTTGGTAATATAAAATATGTAAATAATTTTTATTCAGAAATTCATCTACAAGAAAATCACGCATTATTAAATGAATACATTATAAAATAATAATATAAACTTGACATCATCAGTGACAGTTGGCATTTGCTCCATAGATACTACTAAAAGGTTACATGCTCTGTGGATTCTACACTATATTCTGATCTGCTCTATATTTTTTTCTCCACTTACACAAAAGAGGCTCTTTCCAAAGAGAGTTCAATCAAAATAAAATGACATTTATTCAAATTAGGCTGAGAATCAGCACTTTTCGAACGTCAAGTCCCCCAAAACGCCCGCCCTTCACCACTTCCTAGTGCTTCAGCTGGGAAGACGCAGTGGTGCAAGGGTGCAACAAACTCCCCAGCAGCATATCAGTCTGTTCAGTTAGAAAAACTCGAAACAATATCCCGTCAAGCGACGTAATAGGAGCTTTTTTCTTTTATTATCCTTACCTAACGCTTGTTTAAGTTTTATAATCAGCCTTTACTGTTCCCACTGCTGGGACGCAGGCCTCCTCTCTGTGAGAGGGAGTGGGCCGTAATCCACCACGCGGGCCAAGCGCGGGTTGATAGATGTCACATGTCTTCGAATTTTTGGTTGTAAAACATGCCGGTTTCCTCACTATGTTTTCCTTCACCGTTTAGAGAGCAGTGGTGACGAAATAGTTTACACAAAGTAAAGCGCCTGTCTGGGTTCGAACCTACGACCTACAACTCGTAAGTCGGGGCCACCACTGCCCCAAAAGGTAAATGTTTTAAATATCGCAGCATTATGCTGAGATTTGAAGCCTTTTTCGCCTCGCACAGGTCTTTTTTTACCGACTTCAAAAAAAAGGAGTTTATCAATTCGATACGTATGTATGTAATATTATTGGAATTGCATTATATTCACATATGATGATCTATTAGGGCTTTCAAACAAATATACAAAATTTCATAGACGTATGTATGTATGTATGTATGTTTGTCCACGCATATCTCCGGAACTATTAATCGGATCGTGACCATTTTTTTTATTGGCTTACATTTTCTTCAACTTAGGGAACAGTGCAAGTTTCATCAAGATCGATTCAGTAATTTTCAAGATATGGACTAATACGTGTAAGTGTGACGGCCTGGGCCTGCAGTCTCGACATAGATAGCGATCGCTTTACGACCGAATTCGGTCGCAAAGTCCTATCGATCCGGATTTAGCGATATTTGGTAGTCTCGACTCTCAGAGTTATCGATTGTCATCGGTATTGTACCGAAGTTTGTCGCAAACTTTACGATTTTCGTTATGTTTACGAATATATTTTGCGAGCATTTTTGACAGCCCGCTAAGTGGGATATCGATCGTAAACTATTATTTTGGGTGTTTGTAAGTAATTATAAAGAAAAATAATGCGAAATGGGCGTACCTACTCAGTGTGTCTGTACCGATGGGACTTTTAAGGCCACCTATTTATAGATTCCGAACCAAAGAGATTTAAGATAGGTACATTAATGTCTTTGTTCCGAACATACTACGTGCGAACGAGCCTCGCCGACAATCACCACATTAGCCCTCTAATGTGGTGATTGTCGGCGAGCCTCGGCGAGCCAAAGACATACCTAAATTAAATCTTTTTGATGGGAGCGAAGCGTCCTATATTTGTATCATCATCTGCCTAGCCTTTTCCCAACTATGTTGGGGTCAGCTTCCAGTCTAACCGGATGCAGCTGAATGCCAGTATTTTATTACCTAATATGTATAAGTAAATAAATAACCTCAAGCAAATAATGTTTTCAACTTTATTAATATCACAATCATCTCCTAACTACACACATTCTTATAATCTAAGGCAGTGCTTACACAATACTTGTTACATACTTAGTATATCCACCGGTGATACAGTTCGGTAGTACTAATTTAATGGGAACAAAGGTTTAGTTTTGTAATTTGTTTAAATGTACAAAATTTGCATAATTACTAAATTAGATAGAATGTACATACTTACATGTATTCCTCACAACTGTAACAACTGCTTTCAGTATGTACATACTTTGCAATTATTATCTATTCTGTCTATTGCAAAATACTTAAATATCACATAACCGCAAATCAACTTAATTAAATCTCCAATATGTATAAACAATAATAATAATATCTCACAATCATCATCTAAGTAGGTACCTACACACATTCTTACCCCCTTACTAATAAATCTATTATATCAGATGAAGAAGACAGTGTTGTATAACTATACAGACGCTATACAAAGTCTATTAGTAAGGGGGAAATAACCTAGACACTGTTTACACAAAACTTGTTGCATAGCTACTATTTAGTTTTTGTATTTTGTTTAAAAATGTACATGCATGCTAAATTAGATAAATGTAAACATGTACATACACAAGTTGTGGAATACATTTCCTCACAACTGTAACAACTGATGTCAGTCTAATATTTGCAATAAATAATATTTCTATTCTATTGAAAAAACATAGGTAACACACAACTGCAAAATCATGTTTTCCACTTTATTAAACCTCCAATTAACAGAATCATCTCCTGAGTTCACACATTCTTACAATCTAGAACTGTTTACAAGACGAATGTTGCACATACCACCTTACTTATCCAAAAATATTTTTCAAATGAAAACTTTCACTATTCACTTAGTTCAAATTGTTTTTTCGTCTTCTCCTTCTGTGTCGTTCCCTCATTACAGGAGATAGAGACCACAAATGACGCATCTCCAAGCTATGTGGCCTTCCGAAATGTGGACCGCTTGCTTCATGTTGCCTCTGTGAATCCTCCGACAGCCTTGCTATGGCTGAGACGGAAATCCCACGAAAGTGAAAATCCGTAGGACTTCTTCATATCTGTACCTTTACAGAATAACACGAGACTTGTTTACCGAGCTCCCCGGTGAACGTTAGTCGTCATTTCTTCAAATCCAACAGCATTACGGACTATCTGTAGAGTCCATTGTCATTAGTTCATTATGCAACTATATTTACTTTATAATGAGAATATTTAAGCAGTGGGGTCGCCGCTTGAGCCAGAAATGTGTTGGCCGCGTAATAATATACTGAAACCTTGGCTATCTATGAAAAATTATTAAGAAAATACAAAAATACCATTGAAAATTTTTAGTTTCCATGACAACAAATAAACAAGACCATAATGATTTGACACTTGACATGTTTGGCATTAGGAGAATAATGTTGCAAGGCGGTAGATTTGAATGTCCTCACATATTTAACAAGTTACTAAAATTCTTTGAAATACTTATTGCTACATATTAGTTTCCATGAAAAATAGTATTTTAAAGATATGGTTTACATATTTACTATACAATTTTCAAGAAAAATAATTATTTTTATTAAATCATGTTCTCTAATCTTCCCAGTATTCAAGGAGATTTAGTTACGGCCAATAATTGTCATTGAAATAACCGAACTATGAATACGTTTTTCGCTAGCCTACCGACATCGCTAAGTCAAGTTATTTTACGATTTTGCTCGGTATCTCGGATGTAGAGACTTGCGTTTGTCGTAAGGATCGTTACGGCAAGCGATTTTTTTCGGTATTATTTTGCGATCGTTAGTTTGCGACAGCGTCGCTATCTATGTCGAGACTGCAGGCCCTGGCTTATTGATAAGAGCTACGGGTGTAGTGTCAAAGGGAAAACATCTCAAAACCTTGGTCAAATACTAGTGCAAAAACTAAAAATTACGAAATAAAAAGTAATTTAAAAAAATTCAACCGACTTCAAAAGTAAATTAACTCAAAATTATGAAATAACTTTAATTTCGGAAGTCGGGTAAAATACAGATCTCAAGACACCGACTTCCGAAATTAAAGTTATTTCATAATTTTGAGTTAATTTCTTTTTGAAGTCGGTTTAATTTTTTTAAATTACTTTTTTTTCGGTTATTTTTAATGTACGAGTAACTTTCCTTTTTATTCCCAAATAAAATATTTTTCTTTTTTTTCTACTCTGGTACCAGAGACCGATTTGGCCAATCAAGCAAGGTATTCCGAAAGAGTCTAAGTGGGTATACATTTGTAGCCATTAGCCTGACGTTCCTTTACCAGTCTTACCAGGGGTTTCGTGTTAGCGACTGCTTATCTGACCTGTGGAGGTCAGATAAGCAGTAGACCGACCCCAACACTGGGAAAAGGCTATGCAGCTATGTTTGACGTTCTTAACGACGTCTTCTTTAACAAAAATAGCATATACAATTTCGAGCAGGCTATGAAACAACTATCTGTCATGTAACATGTGGTACATGTTACATGACAGATAGTGTTACAAAATCTAGCGTGTTTCTCCCAAACGTTATTAATTCGGCTAAGCGTGTGTTTCCATAACATGAAGGAACATCGAAAACAAAAGATGAGCGGTAAGATGGCGCTTTTCAACAACCTCGGCCAGTTACGGTCCTATTAGGTATAGGCATTAAGGTATTTCAGAGGTGAACGAGAGTAGCAACGGATCGAGTTAAATGACGTGCGTTTGGATCGGCTTATGTCATACTTTTTGATGATGGAAGTCCTAGACCGTACATTTTAGTAGTTCTCACCATTTAACCATTTTTTTGTCCCTTTTAATGCACTAATCTCATCTGATGTAAGGCTGTAATGCCTACCGTCATGTCACAATATTCTAAAATAACAGTCAAATATTTTATAAAAGCCCCTCGGCCACCGTCCGCTCGCGCTATAGCCTTCTTTTTTACTTTTTTCTTTTTGTTTGGCTCCTAACTAAGGGTCGTAGCGTACAGTAGCGAAGGGTCAATTTTTGCAAGATGTAAGCCGGAGTAGATATCTTTAATTATCATCATCATCATTTTAGCCGAAAGACGTCCACTGCTGGACATAGGCCTCCCCCAAGCACCTCCACTTCGACCGGTTCTGACATACCCCCCCACAACATTTTATCTTTAATATGATTATATTATTGAGGGTCTGGTGGGTAAATAATAACAGCCGCACAGGTCGATCGATCAGGTTAAGCTACGCTTGCCGCGGTTGGTCTGTGGATGGGTGACCATCTCTACATACCGTGACCCCTCCGTGCTTCGGAAAGCACGTTAAGCCGTTGGTCCCGGCTGTTATTCGTGGATCTTTGACAGTCGTTACGGATAGTCAGAAGCCTGAAAATCTGACAACCAGTCTTACCAAGGGGTATCGTATTATCCAGTAACTGGGTTGTGGAGGTTAGATAGGCAGTCGCTCCATGTAAAATACTGGTATTCAGCTGCATCCGGTTAGACTGGAAGCCGAACCCAACATAGTTGGGAAAAGGCTAGGCAGATGATGATATTATTATTATTATTTGTCTATAGAATACTGACTGTGATATTTTTCAAAGGGAAGCCGGTAGGAATCGAGTTGTATGGAACTTTCGCCACTGGTAGCGTAATGTTAAATAGCCTATAACCTTCCTCATGAATTGGGCTATCAAATTTAAAAATATCAAGCTGCGTTAAAAAATTTCGTTCCAAAAACATAGATATATAATCACGAGCACTGGACATACGAAGTCAGCAGCTGTACGTCGCGTCGTGACCGTGACAAGACTATGCACTAACTTACTGCATTTTAACTTACAATAATGTATTTATTTTCTAGTTCCTTATCAAAATCGTATAAACCGTAGACTCTTATCGATATAAAACTTTCGTTTATTGGTTTTTAATCAACATTATTTGATGTACTATAATGATTATATTTCGATAAGCGGTCGTCTGGCGATGTTAGTCAAACGACTACCTATTAAGAAACGTTATTTACTTTCATACTTTTTCTACGACCCCGTTCGCGTATAAGTAGATGAATGATTACGTAACATCGCGCCTGTATTCCCTGAAAGATTAGGCAGAGGTGCGTCTATAGAAAACCCACCTCTAATATGGGGCTACCCTATTGTCATCAACCGGGCATAAACACAGACTCCGGGCTGCTACTGAGAACTACTGAGAAGTTCAGGCTCAGCAGTAGCGGGTAGATGAATAATCATTATTTTTTGAAGGGATTTGCACCCAACGTGTATCACAAGGGTACTAATAAGTCATCTTCTAGTCAATATCTGTTCGCAAATGTTTACTTATTTATTTAAGACTTTTCGCACAAAAAGGTACAAAGGGCGGACTTAATGCCTCAGGCATTCTCTACCAGTCAACCAAGGGTGGTGAAGAGATTGGATGGCAGGTGCTTTGGTTGAGAGGAACAATGATAAAAAAAAACTAGCTACACAAATACATAAATAGGATATATACACATATACATACTATTGACTATAATATTATATATATACCTACATACAAATTCAAGGGAGAGAGGTGTTGAGATGACTCTACGCTATTTGTTTTGAAAATAACTCTGCAATTTCCGCTTAAATGCATACCGACTGGTTACTTCTGATTTATATAGTTACTTTCCTTTTTTTTAAAGTATAAAGTGTCTATTGTTTTCTAATATAAGTTTGTGTTTTTATAAAACAACAAAGTGTAATTTTATTATGAAAGGATACTGGATCTTGAAACACAGTCTGTTATAACTAGCGCAAGAGTCAGAGAATTCTATCATTTTCTGTACATCTTGTTTCATGTTAATAAATATTGTTTGTATTTCATTTGTATTTTGTAGTTATTTGATAGCGATCACTGGGACCATTTCATACACAGCATCGCGTTATGTATGGCGATATTTACCTACTTTGATCTGGTCACACGTGGCGAAGCAAATACAAAGTACCTATTGAATACTAGCCTTTTCTCGCGGCGTCGTCTACGCTTACCGAGATAAAATGTATCCTATATGTTAATCCAAGTTATAAACTATTTTTGTGCCAAATTTCATCAAAATCCGTTCAGCCGTTTTTGCGTGATTGAATAACAAACATCCAAACACATAAACGAGATCATAATAGTAGGTTTTTTTTTTTCATAATTTCTCATGATACACGATAATCAATATCATTTCACCGTACTATGACTCTTTCGGATGAGTATTCATAACACTCCAAACTCCAATATTAGCTATCAATAGATAAAAACTTATCGGCGTTATCTCTAACTCGTCCCTTCGGTGCTTCGGGCCTTCGCAGCATTTTAGCGGCTCGCCCCAGTGTGTATTAGATACCGCGCCACGACAGTCGCTATGCTCCTAGTGCACTACATACTCATGTGCTAGCTATACCCAACTATTATGCTTATGTTGATGCTGAAGATTATCATACGGAAGGTGTTCGTCACCATCAAATACTTTGGTGAGGAGTTTTTTTTAAATTTAAACTTTTTTTTTTGTGAAGTGTCGTGACAAGTTGTTCTAAGCTCCACCAGTTGCGGGAGAGCCATTAAGATACTGCTCCATTTTTTTTTTGTGTTTTTGGATTGTCAACTAACAGCCTACCTAATGGTAAGTGATGACCAACGCCTAAGGACATCTGAATTATCAGACACATCGCAAATTGACATTGAATCAATTGATTGATTTTGTCATTGATTGATTGGTTGACTGGTAAAAAATGCCTCAGATATTTAAGTCCGCCTTTGTACAGTATTTTTTTACTTGTGCATAAAGTTATAATAAATAAATAATAAAAAATGCGTTGCAATCCCAATTCCCAAAATTAATGATGTACCTAACTAGGTACTAATATTTTGTAACAATACCTATAATTTAAAAGAGTGAATCCCGCCATATGGTTTTCAGAGGTTAGGTATAGGTATTTATCCATCTAAAACATCATCATCATCATTTCAATCGAAAGACATCCACTGCTGGACATAGGCCTCCCCCAAGTACCTCCACTTCGACCAATTCTGTGCTTCTCGCATCCAACGGGTTCCTGCGGCCTTCACAAGGTCGTCGGACCACCTTGTTCGAGGCCTTCCAACGCTACGTCTTCCGGTACGCGGTCGCCACTCCAGAACCTTTCGGCCCCATCGGCCATCTGTTCTGCGAGCAATGTTCCACTTAAGTTTGGCGATTCTTCGGGCTATGTCGGTTACCTTGGTGCTCTTGCGGATCTCCTCATTCCTGATTCGAATATCACATATAGGGAGGTATACCAGAGACATTACTGACTTATTAGTTTCTATGAGTAACGAGCTCGATTTTTAGACCACTGTGAGCCCCCCGGCCGGTACCGTTACCACCGCAACCGCTATGTCCCTGCATTTTAAATCTGTAATATCTTCGAAAATATTCATCATTTCAAAACATTCACATCCTCTAAAATTATCAGTGTTTCTCTACTATATTATGCATATATTATACATAATTATAAACCTTCCTCTTGAATCACTCTATCTGTTTAAAAAATACCGCATCAAAATCCGTTGCGTACTTTTAAAGATCTAAGCATACAGAGCACGGATATCGAATACATAGGGACAGACCGGATATCTATGGGACAGACGGACAGCGGGAAGCGACTTTGTTTTATACTATTATGTAGTGATAGTGTTAACTAGGGTATTTAAACACTTCTGTCACAAAATACAGAGAGTACTTCTGTGGTATATTGCATTTGTTTTTTTTATTAGGTAAATCACACGTGTTTTAGTAGCACCTGCCAAGCGATTCTGTAAATATCTCTCCGTGAAAACTTAGCTCTGAATTCCTGTTACGCTGACGTCGCCGTCGCGCGTCGGCGTCGGTCGCGTACGTCGGTCGCGCGTGTGAATATACATTGTGTTCTATATAGCACCATACTCCGACGCTGACGTCAGCGGCGCGTATGTTGGTACTGACCACATGACCGTACGCGACCGACAAGCTAGGTGGACAAAAGTCATTATCAAATAGGTACTTTCTACCTGTAAACAACACCCCTACACCCCGATACCGAGAATTGTTTACGTCTAATATTCCATACTGAAGAGTCATCGCTTATCGTAAGCTAATGAGGTAAATGCAATTAAAGAAACAGGTCAGTTGCATTTTCGCGACACTTGCACTAACATCTCGTGATGGCAGTTCTTATTTTGTGGAAAGTTTTAATGACGGATTTTACTTCTGAAGGTATAATCTTTCAATTTGTCATAAACATTCATAAAGTCGACTATTTATGAATACACAAAAAAAAAACAATGTTTTTCTTTGTTTTCGAACTTATCAGGCTTGGCAAAGCCATGTATCCTCTTGTATTCACTCTGAATTTTTGATATGTTTTGGCTGCATGGCTATAGATGAATAAGACACATATTTTATGGAGTACAACATTTTTTTTGATGGCAGCAATGGTTTAGCAATATCCTTCAAAATTATTCAGATTGAGATTGATAATGTGTTACGCAACTAGAGTGCTGGTCTGTTCCACCACCTAATGGTAGGGATTGACATCATTGACAACTCACTGCAAGCTCACTTAACCTAAGTTGACATGATGAGATGTTTACAGAACCAGACCGGTTGCTGGTTTTGGGATCAATCAAACTCGACAGATGTAACTCGACAGGGAGTTACAAAGCTTACTTTTTTATAGACAATAATAATAATAATATTAGTATTTATTCATATTTATTTATTGTATTCCATAAAGCATAAAATATGTTGCAATAACTTTCATGAGTAGGTATAAATTTATGGACCCTATTAGTGCAAAACAGGATAAAAAAATACGAATATTATTAAAATTAAAAGAATGATGGGCGTTTTGGCCAGTATGTCTATTATAAACCATATATGTCAAATGAAAGCTTACATCATAAGCATCAATTTTTATTACAAGCAGAAGGCTTTGCAATACCTGGTTAAAGAGATATTAGACCTGCATGTAAACGTATTAGTTTATGACACAATGTTCACTGCAGTTCTCAATAATATTAGTTATTGACTCATAACATAACATTGAGGGGGCTTATGGCTTAGTAATAACAGTCGCACGGGTCGATCGATCAGGTTAAGCTGCGATTGCCTCGGTTGGTCCCTGGATGGGTGATCATTTTTACATACGACCCCTTCGTGCCTCGGAAAGCACGATAAGCCGTTGGTCCCGGCTGTCATTCGTAGATCTCTGACAGTCGTTACGGGTCGTCAGAAGCCCGAAAGTCTGTCAACCAGTCTTACCAAAGGGGTATCGTATTACCCAGTAACTGGATTGTGGAGATCAGGGGGCCTAAAAAGGCCACTTTGGCAGAATCATAAAAGGATAACATAATGGACAGTTAACTGTTAAGTTAATCCTATCAAATCCCATTGGTCAAGCATTTTTCAGTTATTTTTATTTGTCTGTGCTAAAATACCAATCAATTAAATCTAAATCCAATCCCAATATCTTTGATTACCTATACCTACGTAGTGCAGCGAAAAAAAGAAAAACACGGACTTTCTTCGCCATATTATAATTCATAATGTTATCCTTTTATGATTCTGCCAAAGTGGCCTTTTTAGGCCCCCAGATAGGCAGTCGCTCCATGTAAAATACTGGTATTCAGCTGCACCCGGTTAGACTGGAAGCCGACCCCAACATAGGTAGTTGGGAAAAGGCAGGCAGATGATGATGGATGACTCATAACATTATAATTCTGATAAATAAATAAAAACAAAACAAGCTGAGCTGAGTCCACATGAAAAAAATTGTTATTGCAGTTCTCTTGTAAAACGGTGATTAGTGTGATTGCTTAAATGAGAATAAGAGCGCCTTCACACTAGCGTTTGTCCAGCGTATTTTATTAATTTGTGTGACGACTGCGCCGCGTTAGCGCAGCGTTCAATTGACTCCAGAGGAAACGCTGCAACAACGCGACCGACCGACGCCTGCGCCGCGTTGTCGCGGCGTTTGCGCTGCGCATACGTTTATCGAACACCTACGCTGGACAAACGCTAGTGTGAAGGCGCTCTAAAGGTACCGTAATAGTTTATTCCGAGAGGCAGCGTCTGTTTTTAAATGAAATGACCTTCCTTCTGTAATATTTTATTGTCGTCGCCAATCTATTGTAATTGTAGCGCTAATGATTGTTTAAATGGAATTAATTCAGTTTATTTTGAACATATTAGATCCGCTCCGGTATGTATGCCATTATTCACTCTTTGTTTCGTACGCCATTGTTACACAAAAAAAAAAGAAGTTTGCTTTCTAAGAATAGTAATGTTTTCCCAGCCCTTCGTCCCCCCCCCCGCTCCGCATCACTAGAGGTCTACTGATCTACTGAACGGGATGCACTTGCACTTCTAACAGTCGTTACTTGCTCGTTGCTCACCTACGCAGCTAAGTCTTATATCGGTACCTATTATCAGTTAAGCGACTTCTTGGCCCTGGCTATCTTAAACGGACTTTTGATAACAACTTGTGAATTTTTACTGTGTTGACTGATATGGACTGTTCCATATCAAAATATTGTTAACCATCTAAGGGGGACGAAGTCTCACCACGTCCGCTACGCGTAGCGTCCGTTTATGGGCCCTATTGTATTTGAAAGATTCATTTTTTTCAAATCGATCGCACTTCGGCCGTTGACCTGGGGGTACCAAAGGGGTTTACCAAAGTGATAATTTTTGGCAAAAAGGCAGCACATGGGCCCAGCATAATCCTAACAGCTTTAGATTTATTTTTCACAAAAGAATCGTCAAACAAGATTATAACAATTTTTGTCCTCGATTGTACAAACCCGGTGGTTTTTTGAAATATATTGGTGGTTTTGTTTTGTTACAGTAATTGCCGGATAAGCAATAAATAAGTTGACATGCACTTCTAACTCTACTAGCTGCGCCCCGCGGTTTCACCCGCGTAAATGAGATAAAAAGTAGCTTAGGTAGATATATGTTAATCCAGGGTTTCAGCTACCTCCATACAAAATTTTACCAAAATTGGTCCAGCCGTTTGAGCTTTAGCGTTTTTAGCTTGTTTATAAAGGCGAAAGTTTGTGTGTATGTGTTATAAATTCGAAAGTTACTCTGTCTGTCTGTATGTTACCTTTTCACGCCTAAACCACTGAACGGATTTCAATAAAATTTGGCAGAGATATAGACTGCATCCCGGGGAAGGAAATAGGAAAGTTTTTATCGACATATCTCGCAGGCGAAGCCGCGGGCGGAAGCTAGTTTGTCATAAAAACAAAATTAAAATATACATGGTATTGTAAGTGTCAGTGTTTATTTAAGTTAATCTAAAATACACAGAGTAGAGACGAAACACTGTTAGGATACTGGGAACTATTCCATTTCCTGTGATGGCGATAAGAGCGGTCGAATTTGACGCTTTGACAAAGTATTTTTTTCTGCTGTGTGACCGCGTTGTCCTTCTAAACTACACAATGGATTTTATTGATGTGGTTTTCTTGGGGGTAACAAGAATGCAACCAGCCTAGACTATTGAAGGGGCTTACAGGACCTAAACACAAAAAACGGAAGTTTTAGAAACAATAAAAGGAAGATCGACTACAGTAAACAAAATCAGAAAAATATATGATATTCTTCAGGATATATGCTAGTTAGATACTTTGTTGAAAACATAATACATCTAATTTGACACGATAGAAAACAGTCAAAAGCCATACTAATATACTTACATAGGTACATACAATCATTATGATTTTTTGTCAGATTATTCTACAAGTAACATACTAAAACACTAGTGTTTTAATTTTTTAGTCCAAACAATAGATATTTTGTTATTAAATAATTGCTTCACATTCAATAAATTACCAGCGTTGTGTCATCGCGCTTCTCTTTCTTTTCTATGCAGTCCGACAGTGACCGTGCTTTAGGTCATGTAAGCCCCTTAAATAACTTCTGTAAAGTGTATTTTTTCTACTTGTCTCATTTGCTAAACAAACAAGATACTAAGTACAGACGCCAGCACATCAAGCTACTACAATCTGTCAAATTTCTTTAACAGATTTTCAACTTTATCGCTAAAACATAAGGTTCAAAGTTAATTGGGAAAATTTGATAGTTTCGGGTAGTTTGATGTGCAGTCTGTACACCCACATTTCTCCAGTTATGACTAAGTTTCATGTAAGAGGGGCGAGTCTTCTCACTGGCCACTTTCAGGGCCGGTTGTTTCAAAGGGTTGGTTAACGTAACATACGTACGTCAAATAATAACTTTTACGTAGGTAGGTACTCGTTATTATTTGACGTACGGCAAGGCCATAATTTTGTTATTGTAATTTGAAACAACGCTTTTTTTTGTTTGACGATAGTTAGCCCCATGTTTGACGTATGCGTGCAAGTGGACGTGAAACAAGGGTGCTCTCAGTGGTATTGATGCCCTTTATTCCGTGCGCCCTGTGGTTCATGGTTTGAACTCACGTAAAAAACACGTAGATATCTAATTGGCACCCTTTGGGAACCCTAAAAATACAAATGATTTGCATAAAAGTCTTACAGAAAACTTTATAAGATTTATTAAAATGAGGGAATCAGCACTTTTTGAACGCAAAAATTTTATAGTAGCCAATGCGATAGGTAGTAGATAATGGCGTCCATTATTTGACATAATTGTTGCCTACTACAGTAACGTTGTTGTTAATATCTGTTACCGCGAAGTTATGCAACATTCGTCTTTGTTTATTATTATGAGAAGCTACCGAATTGTGTGACACACTCGTAATAATACGCACGGCTATACATTAAGCTATAGGTACATTACCAGTATAAGCTGACTTCTGATTGTACGAAACACCTATACAATGCGAGGTCAGCTAAAACTGGAGATGTATAGCTTGGTGTGTCGCCGTGTATACTAACTCTCTTTTTACACACAGTTCAACAATGTTTTGATATAGATAGCATATCATAACATCACGCTGTAGAGGTGTTGGTATTATAGTTAGTACAGACGCCAGCACATCAAACTACCCGAAACTGTCAAATTTTCCCAATCAACTTTGAACCTTATGCTTTAACTATAAAGTTGAAAATCTATTAAAGAAATATGACAGATTGTGGTACCTTGATGTGCTGGCGTCTGTACATCCATATTTTGCCAGTTATGTTTAAATCCCATTTAAAAGAAGGCGAACTTATTGCCATCAGCCGGGCACAAATCCAGACGAGTGCTATTGAGAAGTTTCTGATGGAAAAACCCTAATTACCACTGCTTGGCCTGGGAATCGAACCCAAGACCTCATGCTCAGCAGTAGCGCTTGCGACTACTACGCCAGGGCCGTCGTCGCGCCGGGGTGCAAAAACGAAATGGGGGGGAGTAGGCTGTTTGTTTTTCGATTTATTACGTTTTTTGCAATTTGCAGGTTGTATATTTTGTCTTGCAATTGACATAGAGAGAGCAGTGGTGGCCAATTGATAACAGCCGTGACTTACGAGTTGTAGGTCGTAGGTTCAAACCCAGACAGGCGCTTTACTTTGTGTAAATTATTTCATCGCCACTGCTCTCAAAACGGTGAAGGAAAACATCGTGAGGAAACCGGCATGTCCTAGAACCAAAAATTCGAAGACATGTGACATCTGCCAATCTGCACTGGGCCCGCGTGGTGGATTACGGCCCACTCCCTCTCACCGAGAGGAGACCAGTGTCCCAGCAGTGGGAACATATATAGGTTGATAAAAAAAAAAAAATTGACATAGAAGGTTGTAACCCCATTGATTGATATTTCATGAAATAGTCATTTTGAATTTCACGAGCTACCCTGGCGCTTCCCCCTCCGGCTTGCCCCTCCTAACACCCTACGCCCGGGTGTCACGCACCCTTTGCACCCCCGGGTAAAGACGGCCCTGTACTAGGCCAACGAGGCAGTCAGACAATGTTTTGATTGGCAATAAATGACTCGGCAGAGATGGTCCGCTAGTAACCCCCCCACTTACGAATTGAAGGTTGTGGGCAACCACTTTACTTTGTGCAATTTAATTTATCACCATAGCTCGCAAAATAGCGAAGAAAAAGTTGTTGAGGATAGTGGCCAGTCTTGTAACCAAAAGATCATTTGTCAAGCTACACCAGCCGGTCGATTCTGTAAAAATCTCACCGTGAAAACTTAGGTGAAGTGAGTTTGTTTTTGCTAGGAATTGACACTATTGACAGCTCACTCCACGCTCACTTCACCTAAGTTTTCACGGTGAGATTTTTACAGAATAGCACCGCTGTAGTGCTATGCTATTCTGTAAAAATCTCACCATGATAACTCGAGTGAAGTGAGCTGTCATAGTGTTAATCCCTAGCATTAGATGGAATGACAGCTCACTTCACCTAACTTCTCACGGTGAGATTCTAACAGAATCGCTGCACACAAATGGAGCAACGAAACGACGACGTGTTTTTTTTGCTCAGAGTTAGTTTACAAGCCCTGTGCCGCCTGTTGGGCAACATTGACGAACATCCACACAAACTTTCATCTCCTATTTAAACCGTGCGTTGTGTTTTCAAAAATAAGGAAAAAAAAAAAGATAGTAAGTTTATTTGACTCAGGTTAAACAAAATTCTTCCTTAGTTCACTTTCACTATAAAAGGAACAGGGTGCTTAAAAAGGCCATTTTGGCAGAATTATAAAAGGATGGGTCATAATGGACAGTAAACTGTTAAGTTAATCGTATCAAATCCCATTGGTGAAGGATTTTTCAGTTATTTTTTCTTGTCTGTGCTAAAATACCAATCAATCCAATCCAAATCCAATCCCAATCTGTTTGATTATACCTACGTAGTGCAGCGAAAAAATGAAAAACTGGCCAAGTGCGAGTCGGACTCGCACACGAAGGGTTCCGTACCACAAGGCAAAAACACCGAAAAAAAAAACACGTTTGTTGTATGGGAACTGGGAACCCCCCTTAAATATTTATTTTATTTTGTTTTTAGTATTTGTTGTTATAGCGGCAACAGAAATAAATAATTTGTGAAAATTTCAACTGTCTAGCTATCGCAGTTCTTGAGATACAGCCTGGTGACAGACAGACGGACAGACAGCGAAGTCTTAGTAATAGGGTTCCGTTTTTACCCTTTGGGTACGGAACCCTAAAAAACACGGACTGTCTTCGCCATATTATGATTCATAATGACATCCTTTTATGATTCTGCCAAAATGGCCTTTTTAGGCCCCCAGGTGCGCAGTTTCATGCTTCTAGAGCCAGCGGTTTAGATTGCGCGTTGCCTGTCAGTGAATTAATAAATTTACGATTTTCCTTAAAAAGATGGACGGCATCGGCAGAGTGACATAGTTACGTTTCATCCCAAAAATGCACTGTTTCTACGTGATAGACCACGAAAACGAAACCACGTCTTAAAACCTCTTCTAAAATTGCCTTAAAATATTTTCCAGCTCGTCCAAAATGCCTGTGGTTGTTGCTGCCCGTGGTACTGGTAGTGTTGATGCTATGGCCCACAGTCTGGTGGTTCGCGGAGGAGACCAGTCGGGCCCTGCTGCCCCCACCCCCACCAGACCAGCTGCTGGACCACTACAGAACAAACCGGAGTTTGCATCACTATTTGACACACATGTAAGTCAGGCTGTCATTACCTAATTATATTTCTACAGAAGTAAACAATACACCTACATTTCTCCAGTTTAGTCTGGTGTAATTGTAGGTGAGCCTATTGCACTGACTCCAGGCTGATACTGAGAATTTCTCAATTGGAGATACCTAATACCACTTTTCCAGACCTAAGAACCCAGGACCAGACAGGACAGGACTCCATCCAACTCAGCAGTCGCATAATAAATAAAAGCCCAGCTGCTACTTACAAATTAAATCTATTTCAGATTTGACGCCACCAACTGCATCAGATTACTTGAGAAACGTGAGCTTGTTTTAAACTTATTAGTTTCAGTTGGGTTTTTTTTTTATTTTTTCGAGTAGTTTTTTGGTTTGATAAAAAACAAAACCTAGCGTATAACCATGGCTCTCTTGTTAACCGACTTCAAAAAAAGGAGGAGGTTATCAAATCGGTGGTTCTTTTTTTGAAGATCCGTACCAGCGTTGCTGTGATTAGAGGTCCATACATGGATACTTATGAAAATCATGATGTTTTAAATTCCAGCCAGGTGCTAATAGAGCCATCATCAGCACCGTGTGGGAGCCTGGATGAGGTGCCAGTCATCATCCTGGTGTCCAGCGCACCGCCCAGGTTCGAGCACCGGCAGGCGGTGCGTCAGACCTGGGCGAAGCACCAGCCCACCTACTTCGTGCTGGGGCTGTATGGAGATAATGTGGATGAGGAATTGGTGAGGCCATGTCTAATTACACAGGTACCATATCATCTTCACAACTGTATTCTCCAGAAGGTTACGCAGAGGTGTACCTATAGTTCCCGCACATTTCACCAGTTATATTTAAGTCCCATGTAATAGGGGGCGAGCCTATTGCCATCAACCGGGCACAAATCCAGACTCCGGGCTGCCAATGTGTGTAACGATTTTTTAGGCATTAATTTGATAAAGATATTAGAATAAATACCTAAATGTGTAACAAAAAAATTAAAATTTAATTGGACATTTTAGTTGTTCATAGTAGAACAAAGCGATCTCTATAAGCCTTTCTTCGTATGATCTACAAACGAATAAGATAATTCATTTTAAATTCTAATTATAGCAGTGTTCATAATCTCTGATAATTTACATTCCATCGCCACCTATAATCAGTTATCTACTTTAGCGAAATGTATTCAAAGTCGATTTTTGAGTGACCGTTTGTAACAAGAAAAGAAGGTCCTGATAAGTTTTTGGTTGCAATAGAATTTGAATTTTACATCCAGTTTGTTGTTCCATAACTTGAAAATTATCTAAAATTCCTGGCTCTAATATATAATCTAAATTACTTTTATACCAATGGAATATCTATTTAACTCCAGGTAGATACCTACATAGAAGCAAAGCAGTACAGCGACCTGATAGTCTTCGACTTCCATGACCATTACCAGAATCTGACCCTGAAGACGGCGCTGATGATGAAGTGGAGCCTACGCCACTGTCCACAGGCGCAGTTCCTGTTCAAGACTGACGATGACGTGCTAGTCAACCCTTGGACGCTGCGGAAGGTTCTCAAGGAGAATGAAGATGCTCAATTACTTGGTAAGTGGAGGTACCTTGATGTGCTGGCGTCTGTACCTTGTAAGTTTATCTTGGACATCACTGACATCTTTGAAGGAAAACATCGGGAGGAAACCTGGACTTATAGTCATTGTGTCTGAAATCACCAACCCGTCTTGAGTAAGCGTGGTGATCAATACTCGTGCCTTCTCTGTATGAGAAGAGGGCTTTGCCCAGCTGTGGGACAGTAATAGACTGGAATTGGGAAAATTTGACAGTTTCGGGTAGCTTGACGTGCTGGCGTCTGTACCTCGAACTTGCCTGAATCTGACCCAATATTAAGTTTATGCATTTTTTTTCGGTGGGATTCCCCGATGTTGCGGAGGTGGATGCAGCTCCACGCTGAGTTTTAATTATGTTATTCTCTCTATAACTAACACTACATTTTAAGTAAAAATGTTACTAACCTTTGGGCTCTGTCTGAAACAAAAGTTTTCTATTCTATTTCTCCGATAAGCTCCTTTGTCCTGAAAATAATGTTAACTTGACTTGTACTTAATTCCAGGGTACAGTAAGAACGACACACATCTACACAGAGATGAGTACACGAAGTGGTTCATACCGCGGTGGCTGCTCTCACAAGACTTGGTCTCCAAGTATCTCAGCGGTACTGGGTACCTTATAAGTGGTTAGTCGTTTATAATCCATAGTTCTAAAGATAGTATCACGACTTGGAATAAGGATATACAGGGTGTTAATGAATTAACCCAAAACCTCTTAAGAGGTCATTGTACTCATCATTATGAACCACTTTTACTATGGGGCCAAACCTGAAATCACGAAAAAAAATCAGCTGTTCCCTACATTCATTTTGACGAGTTATAAGCGAATATAAATGTAGGGAACAGCTGATTTTTTTTGTATACGTGGAATTCAGTTCCTGGATTTATTATAGAGAGAGTATTTGCCAAGAGGCTTGTTTGAGTAGCTTTCATTAGCGGTTTTTTAATACAGAGGTCACGAATACAGTAGATTATTTTTTCTTCAACGATCCTCTCCACTGTTGAACAATCAAAGAATCATGGCAGGATTTGTACAAAAAAATAAAGATGTTTAGAGCAGTTGGAATTCTAATTCATACACTCTTGGGTGCCTAAAAAGTATCTTAGTGGCGAAAGTTTGTGAGTATGTGTGTGTGTGTGTTTTATATGTTTGTTACTTCTTCACGCTCAAACGGCTGGACCAATTTTGATAACATTTTGTATGGAGGTAGCTGACACCCTGGATTAACATATAGACTACTTTTTATCCCAAAATTCCCACGGGCATGGGCAATGAGATGAAACGAAAAACTGATAATTATATTAATTTGGAAACATTTTAATTATGCGGGGTTTTAAAAATATGATAAGTATATCAATCTACTCCGGTAATGTATCTATTCTCAACATTGAAAAATATTTTTAACCCTCTAAATGAAGTCTTATTTTTGTACAAATTAATGTTAGGATCTCGCCATGATTCTTTGATTTATAACAATAACAATAGACTTTCAATTGTGTCTCATTAGCCACAGTTGACCTGAGAGTTCTATACAGGGTCATATCAATCAAATAGCAGATGTGTGTGTGATAAAAAATGAAAAGATTTGATGATCTTTTTGATTTGATGAAGAGTTGAGAAAATCTGTTTTGTTTTTTGTTTTATCGTGTTTTGATATCGAAACCCATCACGTCTGTGAAGTTTACACAAAAAAGCCTTTTGGGTTCCGTACCCAAAGGGTAAAACATAAACATAATCAGCCTATAATGTTCCCACTGCTGGGACACAGGCCTCCTCTCGGTGAGAGGGAGGAAAGGGTAAAAACGGGACCCTATTACTGAGACTTCGCTGTCTGTCCGTCCGTCTGTCTGTCACCAGGCTGTATCTCAAGAACCGCGATAGCTAGACAGTTGAAATTTTCACAGATGATGTATTTCTGTTGCCGCTATACAACAACAAATACTAAAAACAAAATAAAATAAATATTTAAGGGGGGCTCCCATTCAACAAACCTGTTTTTTTCGGCGTTTTTGCCTTGTGGTACGGAACCCTTCGTGTGCGAGTCCGACTCGCACTTGGCCAGTTTTTTAAATGATATTTCAAGTGACTACACTACCTGCGCTTGATGACCCTAAAAAAAACACATCCAATAATTTTTTTAAATGTTATATAATTATTTATCATTACATACCGTGACTCCTCCGTGCCGCGGAAAGCACGGGTCCCGGCTGTCATTCGTGGATCTTTGACAGTCGCTCGTTACGGGTAGTCAGAAGCCCGAAAGCCTGACAATTAGTCTTACCAAGGGGTATCGCATTACCCAGTAAATGAGTTGTAGAGGTCAGATAGGCAGTTGCTCCAAGTAAAATACTGGTATTCAGCTGCATCCGGTTAGACTGGAAGTCGACCCCAACATAGTTGGGAAAAGGCTAGGCAGATGATGATAATTATCATGTTTAGATAATTATGGATACTCATTACATCTGCTGAGTTTCGTTAGCTACTTTAATTTGACTCTGTATAATGTTCGAATAGAGAATCGTCTTTAAAATATTGTAAGAAGTGAAGATTATTAGTGACCAGCTATTTTGGGCTCAACCAAGAATATCAAATCTCAAATCGTTTATTGCAATCCATAATGTACATATTTTATTACAGGTGGTAAATAAAAAAATAATAGACTAAACAATTATGGACCCTGTCGGGCACAGCAAATTTTTAAATAAGTAGAGAGCGGAAGAGCGCTTTATTAATTTTCCTTGATACTAAGTTAGAATTATTTTATATCTTAT
Source organism: Oligia latruncula (assembly GCA_948474745.1). Lineage (NCBI taxonomy): Eukaryota > Metazoa > Arthropoda > Insecta > Lepidoptera > Noctuidae > Oligia > Oligia latruncula. The sequence continues at coordinate 15,143,443 of OX419706.1, forward strand.
TATTACCTATGTGTTTATATTTCCATTCATTCACATATTCTATTCATATTTTTTATACAGGTCTATCTATTCATTTGTTATTTATTTAACTTGTTTATTTTTATTAAGGTAGTACCTATAATTATTAAGTATTATGTTATAATTGATTCCAGGAGACTACCTAGGAATAATCTTGAAGACAGCTGAACGAGTGCCCATGGTGAACCTAGAAGACGTGTACTTCACATACCTTGTGGCTCGCAAGAAGTTGGGGCTGACCCTCACCCACGATAGACGCCTAAGCCCCTACAAGCCTTGGCTGAAGCTATCCTGCATCTACCGGGACTTGGCATCCATTCACAGTTTTTCTCCAGATGAAATGCTGACAGCGTGGTCCATGATAGAGGGTTTAGGAAGGAGTAATGATACCTGTTGGTTTTTCGACTCGTATTTGAAGGAGTATAGTGAATTCGCTTTGTTTTGATGATGGAGGGAATCCTTGATAGGTTCCGAATCATAGAATAAAGTCACTTTGTGATTAGGTAATCTTACCTAAATGAGAGATATGAAATTGGAGATAGGTGAGACTGAGGGTGATGTAGCGGATATTTTATTGCATCATTACCCGAATAGTCATGACGTCACTTTTGCAATCTTGTGTCTACACTAGCTAGACGAGACAAAAACAAAAAGCAGGGGCTTAAAAGTGTGTTTTATAAATCCACTAACTACATCTGTCTATCCTGAGAATTTGAGCTCTCTAGCATTATCCAGGCCAAAGCCCGTATGAAAATATAACGAAACGCTTCGAGAAAGGCGGGTAGTGCGCCTGCTTTTTGTTTTTTGTCTCGTCTTAGCGGATTGATACAGTGTCTTACTCATCTCTTACTCATTCAATGTTGTACTTGCCAGATACTGGTGCCATATTATGATGGTTTAGTGTCATTTTGATTCCAGTGTAAGAGAGAGACAGAGCTATACATGACTGATAGCCACCATCCTTTTTTCGCACTAGAATTATGATGACATTATTACTCCGTAATACTCTGTGTAAATAGGTAATGTTACCGACATGAGTGATAAGAAATTGAAGATTGGTTTTAGGTGCGACTGAGTATAATGTAGCGGGTATTTTAGTGAATCATTGCCCAAATAGTCATGACGTCACTTTTGCAATTATTCGGTCTTGTGTTGTACATTTATGTCTACACTAGCTTTTACCGGAACGTACTACCGGGATAGAAAGTGCTATGTCCGAACCAAGGTCATGGCCCATCCGTGTGCCAAATTTCGTCCAAATCCGTTCAGCCGTTAAGGCGTGAAATGTAATAAACAGACAGATAGAGATACTCTGGCATTTATATTTTAGTAAGGAGTGTGGATGAAAGAGAGAATATTTTAATTTCGCTCAGGGGCGTAGGTACCTACAATTTAAGTGTAGCCTGCAGTAAGCAGATAATGATGAATCTAGAAAAATAAAACTCGGGACCAAGTTAGAAGATAGTATTAAATTGTAAATAGAGAATCCATACTAATATTATATATTCGAAAGTAACTGTGTCTGTCTGTATGTTACAATTTTACGCCTAAACCACTGAAAGGATTTCGATAAAATTTGGCAGAGAGATAGATTGCATCCCTGGGAAGGACATAGGATAGTTTTTATCGACATAACTCGCGGGTGAAGTGTAGTCGCTTAGTTTTTAAGTTTTTTAAGCCCTGGCTGGAGGCCTTAATTCATTGGGCATCCACAGACAAACCCGGTTAAGCAGAAGACAACCTCATAGGTTGAACTACGAGATGCCATTTATTCATATTCATCTTTATTTGCGTACCATAGTGTCATTTATAAATAAACTAACAGCGCTCCGCGGTTTCACCCGCATAAGTGTCAATCCCGTGGGAATATCAGAATAAAAACTACTCTATGTCCTTTCCTGGGACTCAAACTATCTCTATACCAAATTTCATCTAAGTCGGTTAAGCGTTTTAAGCGTGAAGAGGTAAAAGACAGACAGACACACTTTCGCATTTATAATATTAGTTTGGATGGATAGTATGGTTAAAAAAAAAACAAAACCGATTCAGCCGTTTGGGAGCTACCATGGTGCAGACATCGGTGTCACTGTCACCCTGTACACAAAAATAAAAGGACAATAATATTAAATGAGATTCTATTAATTAAGTATGTATACTCAAGTAGGTACCTGATCAAATGTCAATGAATTTACTGAAGACGTGTGTTATGAAGATAACTTTTTTTTATGTAAGTAAGTAATAATGAGTGTCTTTAAGAGTGGCCTTGAAGATTTTTGTATTTTACTGGTTCGTGTACCTGATAATTTGTAAATATATTGAAATAAACGACAATTATACAGGGTTATGGATAAAACATTAACAACCTCTTAAGAGGTCATTGTACTCATCATTATGAACAACTTTTACTATGGGACCAAACCTGAAATCGCGAAAAAAAAATCTGCTATTCCCTACATTTTGACGAGTTATACGAACATAAATGTAGGGAACAGCTGACTTTTTTTCACGCGATTTCAGGTTTGGTCCCATAGTTTTTAGAGCTTATTGTACTTCATTTTACTCGTGCAGCCTGTGGGTGAATCACACCCAAAAAGCATACGACGCCCTCCGCCAATATAACAACGCCTTTAAAGCGCTGATGGGGCTGCCGCGACACTGTAGTGCCTCGGGCATGTTTGCCGAAGCTAGCGTCGACTGCTTCTATGCAACGATGCGTAAGCGGAGTGCGTCGCTGCCTGGTGCGCAGGGTGCGCGGCAGCCCCAACAGCGTGCTGATGATGATAGCGGACAGGCTCGACTGTCCTTACATGCGAGTATGCGACGCTGCAGTGACTAACAGTCGCAGGTCATTCAATGTGTAAGGGTTCTCCAACCCTTACAAACAAACAAAAACCACCGTACCTCCGTACGGTGGTTTTTGTTTTGTATTGTTAATGTATTTTATTTTATTTTTTGATGTATGTGTCGATGTATTGTATTGAATTTTATATATTGTCTATGAGTCTTTGTAACTTGAATTAATAAATAATAATAATAGTAAAAGTTGTTCATAATGATGAGTACAATGACCTGTTAAGAGGTTGTTAATGTTTTACCAATAACCCTGTATAGTTACGATCCGAATAATATTGTAAAGAGTTTCTATCTAGAATAAGTTGTGTAATAAATATTTTCGTCATAAGTCTATGTTTATCTTTATCGAAAGGAATACTCAAAATAAGACTGAGAATCAGTAATTTCTGAACGTCAAAATTTACAAAAGACTTTAACCCCAAAACGCCCTTCATCACTTCCTAGTGCTTTAGCTGGGAATAAGCAGTGGCGCAACAAACTGTCCAGTAACACAGCTGTCTGTCAGGATAGAAGAAGTACTTATTAAAAGTTGCAAAGTGTAACAGGAGCTAGAGAGAACCGAAAAGTTCAAAGTTCAGCTTTGTCGATCGTTTTTATTGTCTTTCGTACCTGTGGGGTAGTCTGGGGCTACTGGTGTGGGGAAGACAGACAGGCAGTCGCTCCATGTAAAATACTGGTATTCAGCTGCATCCTGGCATAGTTGGGAAAAGCTAGGCAGTTTCTTTCTAATACTCGGTGTGTCATATTAACGTCCGGGTACCTACTGTACGGAGATATTTAACTTTATTAAAAACGGTGAAGGAGCATCGTAAAGAAAACCTTTACCATGGCATCATTACACTGAGAGCTAGAACTGTGGCAGTCGTTTTCATTCTTACATAGCGTTTCGAATTTAAACAACGGCTTACAACAGGATTGGTATAAGCTTTTCGATGTCAATCCAATACATTTTTGACTTTTCCATCATCATTAGCGCTGATAGAAAGTCACGCTTTGTCTAGGCAATCAGGATTCTAGACCAACCCTGGGTTGAAATTTTATTATCGATTATTAAAAACACAACCATTCCATTAAAAAGTGCAATACCATCACGATCATACGGAGCAGCTGCTCTATAAAAACACCACATCGCCATACGCCAGGTTAAGAACCTGCTACAAGTTTGCAAACCTGTGCCCTACTGCAATGCTAACAAGATAGTGGTTATCAGCGGCGGCCAGATGAACGCGAGTCCTTGCCATCGATGCAGGTGTGGTAAGGTGTCTGATAAGGATTGATTGTGCCGGCCGCTTGTTAGCGGAGTTGTTTTTTACTGCATTCATGCAATACAGAGACGGATTTGTGTGGAAAATTGATTTAAATTCTGTCTAATATAGTAAGTAGACTTTCGTCTTGAAGCACTGCAGGAATCTGCTGCATGCGGGAAGCACAGAACCGGTCGAAGTGGAGGTGCTTGGGGGAGGCCTATGGTACAGCAGTGAACGTCTTTCGGCTGAAATGATGACGATGATGATCATAGTGTGTAGAAAGAATACAATAGGTATTCTTATTGCGTACCAAAGAAAAGGAATATTAAATGCAGTCGACAAAAAACTGGAAGTCTTCCTAAAGCAATCAGTGGTGACAAAAAGTATTTCCTGAAGAGCAAACTGTTTCAAGACACTCTTGTTTAAGTCCAAACTTTCTCCCTCGACTGTCTTGTTGGTACAGTCGTCACAAGTGTCTTGTTGGTACAGTCGTCACAAGTGTCTTGTTGGTACAGTCGTCACAAGTGTCTTGTTGGTACAGTCGTCACAAGTGTCTTGTTGGTACAGTCGTCACAAGTGTCTTGTTGGTACAGTCGTCACAAGTGTCTTGTTGGTACAGTCGTCACAAGTGTCTTGTTGGTACAGTCGTCACAAGTGTCTTGTTGGTACAGTCGTCACAAGTGTCTTGTTGGTACAGTCGTCACAAGTGCCACTGTTGAGAATGGGGTCCTGGGTTAAATCCTGGGAGTTATTCATTAGGAATTCTGCAAACTGCATTTGCACCTCGTTTTAGGCAAAAGGCTTGTCATCTTTGCCATGGGACATTAACATACCTAGCGAAATCCTTACTAATATTATAAATGCGAAAGTAAGTTTGTTTGTTAGGTACCTTTTCACACCTAAACTACTGAACCGATCATCCTGAAATTTTGCAAATATGTTTCAGGTTTACAGAAACGGATATAGGGTACCTTTCATCCCAAAAAAAAGTGCCGTTCCCGAGGAAAACAACAATAACGTTATTATAATAATAGATGGCGCCACGTGTCTTTCGAAACAAAAACAGGACAACGTCTGTCAGGTCAGCTAGTATAATATAAATATACTTTAATGTACCTACACCAACAGTACAAAACACATAATCGGCGGCCTTAACGCTTTCAGGCCACCTTGGACCTTTATTCTTAACTAAAGTCGTCTATCGCTTCGGGAATGCCGTTTTATTATCCTTTGTCGAATCTACAAAATTGACAACTGAATCCATCTCTGTGTTTCTAAACAAAGAATCAAAGCCTCCATTGATGTGTAACGTCGTATAAAACCCCATTGATTGTTGAACCTTCAGTTTGTGCACCATGGAAGTTAAGGTGGCGGTAGTTGTGCTCCTCGCTATGACCCTGATGGTCAACGTGGTCGTCGCTGGTGAGTTACCCTAGTTTAAGAAGACAAACACACAGACACATACGGGAGGCAGGTGGTGATACCACTAAATGGTTTGACGAAAGTGGTGATGGCGATAATCGCATGATAGGGTTAAGAGGCTTATGATTAGCAGTAGGTAGCTTGATGACTGATGGTGATGACGTCATGAGGAGATTTGTGATGGTCACGAACCAAGATGGCGGATCTAAAAGAATGCTAAGCGCGGTGTCTAATTTTATAATTATAGATAATAATCGTCACCGAAGCAGGCCTATGAAACGCTGGCATGGCGATTTGGTCTCGTTCCTGACCGATCGGCCGGAGAAGGCACAATATAAGGACAATCGGAAAATTATGGGGGAGACCTTTGCCCAGCAGTGGGACATCATAGGTTAACAAAAAAAAAAAGAAAAAGAAAAAAGAAGCAGTTTTGTGTCTACCGAAACAGAAACTCATAAAATATATTTTTTATTATTTACTTTGTAATAAGTGATTGAAATTGGATAGTGCGCTAGACTATGTTACAATCTTACAATCAATATGGCGTTTGAATATAAATCATTTGATTTAAATTGAGTAATTTATGTTGAAAGAGTTAAGTTTAGAGGAAAAGTCAACACTGAACTAATCAATGATCGTAGATGAACATGACAACATCGACGACCAAACTGAAACCATTAGTTCAGCACATGATTCTGAACCCTAGGTCATAAGACATTTGTTGTCGGTTTAAAAAAACAATATCAGCGGTTTAACTAAAAAGAAAATTGCAATACCTACGCGGTTAAAATGCTTGGAATAACAATTTTTTTTAATAACCCACGAAGAATTTCAACACAGGAAATCATGTATTGAACCCATGGTAACAGGCTGCGCTTCATGTCCCTGCCACCCGGCGCATAGGAATCCAGGGATTTGATCAAAATTTGGAATAAAGCGGATGTTAATCATAACAAATACAAATCTAACACACTAGCAACTTTTAGACTTCTTTTTCAACCACCCGTCACCGAAGGCCGAAGACATTGATGGCATTCGATACAAATGTGTCCCCGGTCGCACCATTGTTAAGATCACCGAGAAGAAGATCGACATATTGAGCCGCGAGGAAACCGACTCCGAGGAGTATCGACTAAGAAAAGGACCAACTAGAAGGAAACATAAGACGGTGCCATCGCAGGACGAATACTGCAGGATATGCGTGTGCTCTGCCGGAGGAAAAGACGAGTATTGTAGCAATAGACCGACACAAAGTGTCAACGAATGCTTGATGTTGAGCGATATTTCAGACAAATTGAACAAGGGTCTCCCTTACGATCATACCAGAGATCTGGCCAATAGGATACGGCGAGGTTTGTGGCGACGGTGCAGGTGGCAATAAAAAGTATAGTTTTGATTGAATTTATGTCAATTAAAACAGTATACCGTGAAATCTTTCTCGGATTCGTTACTATAAATAAGTACTTAATTGGGAAGTAGTTGTAGATTTAGAATTTTGATATAATAGGAAACGTAGAAATAGTTTCATTAATAATTTATTATTATATTTATTTATTAAAAAATCTACAAGGTTTATTTCACGAAGCGTCGCGCGCTTTACTTGTAATAAAAAGTGTACCTACAAACATTGTTATGATGGTGTGCGTGGAAACGATTACCTAGTGTCAAAATCAAAAAATCAAAATCAAATTAATTTTATTTCACATTTAACCTACATGAGCACTTATGAAACATCAGAAGCTAGGTGCACGGTTCCAATCAGCGTATAACACATGCACACACGCACACACACACACTTCCGACTTCGCCACTGCCTCGGACTGTAGCGAGAGCTCCTGCGCATACACAGCGTGTTTGTACACCACAAGTAAAACGCGCGTCTTCATGAGATAAAAATACTATGCTTTAATTTTCATAAGGTCACCAAAAACATATTAAAAGGGTAACTGTATCGAATATCTTAATTTATTGTTATTATTGTAATCATGCTACACAACGCCAAGCAAAAAAAATACCAAACAATAAAACGAATCACACCTTCATCACAGATTACATTTGGCACAACGACGAGATCCCCTACAGTCCCCAAGCGAAGTGCTTCCGCGGTCATTCCTACTACACCAACAGTGCCACTGCCAACGACACTGACGTGGACGTCGGCACTGACGTGGACTCTCTCCTCGACTACGGCAACGAGTTAACTTGCTACTACTGTGTCTGTTCTGTGTCTGGTGATTCCGTCGGATGCATCAGCAGGGACGTTTCTTTCTGCAACTTCTTCCGAGTCATCAGATCAGACAAGCATGTCAGAGACAGATATACATCGCTGATGGGACAGGACCGACCTGCCTACTTCAGACAGCTGTCCTATCGTTTGAGGAGGACTATGGATAATGGCATCTATGACATGTTGGAAGCTGGTATGCTTCATCGATATTATTGGTTTGGGTTGGTTGTTATTGGTTCTTGTATTAAATTGTGATGAATTTTTATAGGTTCTTCTTATTGTGGTATACTTGAATGTGTATTTATCTTGATTGTTAAGTTCTGTGAGTTTTGTTGTTAGTGATTTGTGTTAAGTGTTTATGATTACCTACTGTTGTTGATAATTTGAGATTAATTTGAACAATAATGAAATATACAATGTATTGAAATAAAAAAAAATTTGAATTGAACCTCTTCGAAAATGGAGTAAGAGCGGTTGGATGGATTTTTTTCTGCACATTCCATTGGTCATCTTCGTAAAATATGTGATAAATCTAAGCGTCGCCTTTTGCAAGCCAACGTCGCTGAATTGATTCTCATTTTACCAATTTCTCCTGACGTTACAAAATGTTCACAAATAACGATTTGTCTGTTTAATTCCGAATAATGAAATAAAGATTGGTGCTTGCAGGAGGCGACACATTGTGCTGCAACCATCCTGATGGTCACCGGCGGCAGATCCACAACAAAGTACGAAATAAGCTGAGAATCATGATGAGGAGGATCCCGAAGGAGAATCTGTTGGGACAGAAGGAGATGTCGGCGAAAGGAGATTATGAGGACTTTATCGTGAACAACGATTAAAGGGATAGGTTTATGAATCTATCATCTGCTGCTATAAATGTTCAAGAGTGGGAGATGAATGTTAATTTAAAGTTTTGAATGTGGGTCTCCAAAAATAACTCGTCTAAAATAATGATGTAACAAAACTTCGAAGGAAAACGTCGAATATGGTCAACGCAGAGATGAAAATAAATATTCTGATAGAATGAAAGATAGTAATGAATCTAAAACACAGAAAATGAGAAAAAAAAAAACTGACAACTACTGTGAAACTTAGCGAAGGAAGCTTTTTAGTTAAAAAAAGAATATGGATTTGTCTTTAGATGTACACGCATCATACATCAATGTATGATAAAAAAAAATTGCGTTATTTTTTTACGAACGATAAAACAAGAAGAAACGGCAGAATACATATTTAGTGTCTGTGTGATTTGTGTCGTGTGCTGAGTGATAGTGTACATTTTCACTTTTATAATTTTGTGTACCATTTTATTAAATGTTTTTTATGAAGTTTTAGGATTTCAATAATTTAATTTGGCCCTGTTTTTACACTTTGTAATATCGTTTTCAAACTGCACATTACCAAATTTATCAATTAGTGTAAAATCTTAACTATTTTAAAGTCTCAAGCTCTTTTTCACAAACTTTTTACGACGCACATTTTACGACTTTTTTGCACCTGCACCAAAAGCACCTTTTTTGTTTGGTTTAATTTATACTTCTTATTGTTTTTTGCCTCTTAGGTAATTCTTTGATAGACAGAAATTGCTAGAAACTGCCACTTATCGGCATATAGATAATTCTATAAATTGTAAGAAGAGATAGGTTATTTATTACGTCTACTCATATAGGTATATTAAATCGTCTTAGAATAGAGACGATTTAATAAGAAAACTAGTAAGTAATAGTAGTATTATAATGGATGAGAATCACAAAGTACTGAACTGATTGTAAATCGTTACAATATAAAATGCACTTCAAGATATAGCGTTTTATACAAAGGTATTCATATCTTCTAAAGATATGATATATTACTCGAGATAATATTCGTTTTCATTAAAGAGTACAGTGATAGAAATAGAGTGTGTTAGATAGAAGTTGTGTAGGTTCGATTCCAGCATAGTTGTACAACATTCCAAGTAAGTTTAATAATAGTAGTAGTAACCACTACAGTCTTTTAGCTCAAAAACAAGCCACAATCAAGAACTCGACTGCAAAGCTAGGTAATTAAAGCAATTGCTTATAAAAAGCTTCTATATATTCATTTTGGCAGTCCTAAGAAGTCCTATTTTCAGCAGTGGACCAATACAGGATGCTGTAGATAACAATATCAAGGATACACAGGAGGTAGCTGGCGTAGAAAAATATAACAACAAAAACTAGATTGGAGTGTTGTTGTTACTGGGTATAAAGGACTTAGTCAAGAGTTAACGAAAGAAGAAGTTATTATTTCTTGTAGATTATTTAGATCATGTATAAAAAAAATATGAATTTTCAGTCAATCAAGTTGGTAATGTACGAAATGAGAAGAAATGTGTGCCATTCATCTCGGAATACAGTAACTGCAATGAAGGTAAGAAATAAAACATATTTTTATTTATAGCCCATTTTGTGAATTTCTAGTACATTGGAATGGTTTTTGACTCCGAATTAGACATGAAAAGCAATTAAAAAACGTTGTGGTCGATACTACAGTTTAGGTGCAATCTACTGATGCCATCGCCCATGTTAAAAAAATAAATAAAATATACATTTTCTAAATAATGTTGAAAACCGTATCTTTAGTACATTGTGTGATTTAAAAGAACTAAGCAGAGAAACAGACATGAAATGCGACTTTTTTTTTGACAAAGATTTCTTGTATTTTTCTAGAAAACCTATGTACGGGCTGCAGCCGGTGCAAGTGCGACAGTGACGGACAGTGGGCGTGCCAGAATGTACAGGAATGTCAGGATGATGATAATAATAACTCTCCGGATAACAATATCCAAGATGATGATGATATCTTTGACAATGCTCTCCAAATGTTAGAATATGGTGAGTGTTAAAACGGAGTTAACTAACGCCAATATTGATAAACGTTACTTAGCATATTTATGCTTTGGCTTAGACATATCCCCGACTCTATCTTGCACTTGTGATTTCACAGTTGTGCGTCATTAACAGAAATACGGCTTAGTCAAAGCATGTGTTAAGTTACGTTTATAATATATCTCAGCCTAAGAACGGAGATGGTTGTGACGCAATCTTAGAGAATATGGCAGTCCTCATTTTCTTCTGTAGTATTGACACAAACTTTGAGAATCTAAATAAGCTCATGCCATGTGTAAAAATATAGTAAAATAAGGCAGTCAGCAAGGTGGCAGCAGAGCTGCCTAGGTTATTATCTAGGTGAAGGTGAGCATCTTTCCACTACATTGTCAATATTCATATTTACATACCTACATTCAAAAACTCACACCTTCTTCCCATGGCAGTAGACAGAAAGTACAAAACGCCACCTGCTACGATCCTTACAACCTGCTTTTGCTTCGTTTACGTTCATACATCTGGTCATACACGCATTTTTATTGTGTGCGTAATAACTTTTACACTTACATTAGTACATTGACATACCTAATAGAGTCCGGTCGAAGTGGAGGTGCTTGTGGGAGGCCTATGTCCAGAGTGAACGTCTTTCGGCTGAAATGATGATGATGATTTTGACTTAATAGATTTATGTAAAAAAATGGACTATTATTATAATCAGCACACATACATTTACACAAGTATCAAGGATGGCAGTAGGCTGTACTCACGTGCGAAATGACGTTGTGGTAAGGAATTTGACTCCCTATGTGCTCGTAAACGCTATAGCATAGTTTGAGGTTAAACTGGTCCGTTATAACAAGCTCCTGCTTTCACAAAAAAGGAATATAACGAAGAGTACATTCAGACGAAATTGTCTTTGTAATATATCTTTCTTACTACAATGTGATTGAGTCCTTTTAAATTATTTAATTGAATGTCTTGATCTACACAATAGATGTGAATAAGAAGCGTGACGTCAAGGTGGCGCAGAGCCCGTACGTGCCAGCTCCTCATGCAATATCAGAGCAAGAGAAACTACTAGGTACGGCTTGTTCATTAGTTGCTTCACATAAACTCTTCTATTCTTCACGCTTTACATCTTTTACTGCTTCATTTAGTTTATTAATTTCATAGAAATGCACAAATATTAAATATTGTAATGCTTCCTCATTTTGACAATTCAACAATATTCATTGCGTTATTTATGTTGTCAATCAGACAAATTTTTCAAACACATGAAGGAGTGTATTAACCATAGATATCCGTGGTATTAACAATATTGTGATAGACGGTGTGTGCAGGTTATTTTTCCGTTCCTTTGCACATCTATCTGACTAAAGTGTTAATTTCTGAAATCTGTTTCCAGGTTATTTGGTAGCAATACCTCGCCAAGAGCACTGATTCGCACGTCTTTTTAATACAGCACCATTGCACAATCAATTATTTAGTTTTATTTTTTTTATTACTAACCATGACACCATGTCATCGAGGTAAGTGATATATTCAGTATACTGCAAAACAGTAATACATTTTAATCTCTGTTTAATTATTACAGCTCCATTAAATCTGAATTTGAATGAATTTCTGGCAAGCTTATCCTTATCACGGCCACAAAGATCTGCTAATAGCAAAAATATTAAACATAGTAAAAGAACGGTTGGCAAACCAAGTAATACGAGCAATAATTCTAGTCACAATAATACAGTTAAACACTATGATGCTATTGATGAAATAAACGAAGGTAAGTTGGCAAATATTATTTTTCCCTATATAATAAATATAATTCATTGAAATAAAAAAAAATTCTACGCTCACTAATGCCCACTTTGTAAAAATCAATTATTTTAAAACTAATTAATAACGTTTTTTACATTGTTATTTACCTTTTATTTTGGCCTGTAGAAACTTTAAGGGACTCTAACCTAACGGGAACATTGGTTGCTAAGAAAATCGACATGATACCGCCACTCACTGGTTCGAGACGATCGGACTTCACAGATACTACCAGCAACGCACTTCAGTTTAAATACAACCAAACCAAGGCATACAACCAAATAACTGACAATAAAATAGAAACAATAGAACAAGAAACCAAATTTGATTCAAGCCATGAAAATTTAAAAATAGTGCTCGGTAATTACACACAAAATACGAAGAAGAACGATCTTTTAAAGATTGTAGTCAATGAATTGAAACAAGGTAGTGAGACTATTGGAGATGCCAGTGCTACTCCAGTGTCAAACATCACTTTTACTCCCGAAAATGACACTTTGACTGCAATGGCCTTCATTGCTGGCAATTTATTGAACAAATTATGGAACATGGAAAAAGATGCAGCTGAGTCTTCAACAGAAACAGATGGCTTAAAACATGAAAAGATTGCTGATTTACTAGAACTTTTCAAAGAGCCACTGAATATGAGGCAAGAAATGTTCCTGAAAAATGCTTTGGAACATCTATCAAGTGCAATAGATAAAAATAAAGATGCTAAAAACATTTCAATCTGTGAGACTGTTACTGAATCACAGAAGTGGTTAAATAATGCTAATAGTACTACCGATGAGGAAACTCCAGCTAAATTATTTTTTAGAAAGAATTGTAAGGACGAGAATGATAAACTACAAAAGAATAAAGAAGAGATCAATATTAAACAAAAAAAGGCTAAAGTAGAAATGGAAATAAGCCAAAAAGAGGCTACCATAAAAGCAATAGATAAAATTCACAATGTGCTAGATTTAATAAAAAAGTTTGAATTTATACAAGGTAATATAAGTGAATTGCAACATGGACCCAAATTAGTTTTTAATCACACACCTTCAAATAATGAAAAGCATGATATTTATACTGAATTAACCAAAGATGAGAAAAACTCTTTCAATATGTTCGGAAAACTTTTAGAAAAAATAACAAATCTAATTTTGCCAAAACGAAATAATAAGAAAATAGCAAATGGAATCAAGAGCCAAAACTTCCTAAAAGGCAATGACAACCTAAAGAAAAAGTTTAAGAAAATGTACAATGTTGATATAACTAATATGACTGTGTCAGCTAAAGATAAAATGATTCTGGACTACTTAACTCATGTCGATAGGAACCCAGATTGTTTACTGAACAATAACAACCACGAAGCTGAAGCGATGCCAAGTGTCGAAGGGAATATTTTACTTAACTTGTCAGAATTTTTCAAATTAAAATCGTTTAGTGATTTGATAAAACTACTAGAACCTGAGATGGCCAATCTCCGGGAATCTCCAAATAAAACAGAAAAACAAACAGTTCAAACAACTACGGAAGTAATTGAAGAAAACAAAATGTCATCCAGTATCAAAGGCGTTGATTCTTATAAGTTTAATTCTACTAAGGAGAAACTTAAAGCACATTTGAAAACAATAATGGAAGATATAATAGAGATACAGAGTGCCAGCGGAGTAAGCTTTAAAGATAAAATTAAAGTAGCAGATGCGTTACCTTGTATCTATAACCTTTTAAAAGCAGAGCGAACAGAAATTGTTAAAAAAGAAGAAAATATTGACCCTTTAAAAAAAATTGCAAATATATTTCATGGTTTAAAAAAGGAAATGAAAATGGCCATGTCACGAAGAACTACTGGTGGCATAATGACAGAGAGGCCCAAATCTGCTGTTGTATGGGAACGCTTAGTTAAAAACTTAAATGATAAATCGCATTCAAAGACTCGTAGATCGTCAAAAAGTAAAATTCCTAAATCATATGACGCAATAAGGAAAATGATGGAAAGAATTGAAAATGGTAGTTCTACGTATAAGAACCATGCGTTACTAGTGAATGTTGCAGCTGCAGGACAACTCATATTGCTTAAAGCACTAGAGCAAGATGTTCAGGCCAAAATTAATATAATAGGTGAAATAAAACTCTCCTTCGACAATCTAACTAAACTACCTAAAGAACAATTTTCTGAACTGGAAGAATTTGTGGGAAATATGGAGATAGGACTAAAGTTGAGTGAAAAAGTAAATGAAAAACTTAAACTGGACCGTAAAAAATTATTTGTCACAGAAATTAATTCAGGAGACAAAATGTTGAAAACTACACTGCAAATTAAACCTATTCTGAGAGCCAGTGACCCTCAAGAAGAAACCGATGAGATGAAAATAACGAGGACACAGATCGTGAACCAGCTAATCAGAAATCGAATGGTAATGTTTCTAAAGCTAAAAGAGGATAGTGAAACTGTTAACAAGCATGATATGACTTATAATATAGCTCAAAGAATTCTATATTATTTGGATTCTGGCAATTATAAACTTGCTTATGAATTGTTCAGGATGTTTGTATTGCAGAAAGAAAATGATAAATATGTTGGTAAGCCTATTTGTTTTTTATTACTTTTTGGATTTTCATAACTAGGTATTGTGCCCATACTAACATCTGACAACCAGCGGGGTAATCGGTAACACACATACATAAAACGGCAATAGATGGAAAATGCCTTTCTATTTGACAGTTCAGCCACGTTCATCGCGTTATTTACGTTGTTGAGCAGATGATTTTTTTAAACCTATGGATTATTCTCCAAACCCTCGGATTGTGATTGAAAGTGTGTTAACGCAATTAGGGTGCTGCCGGTTGATTCTGTAAAAATCTCACCGTGAAAACTTAGGTGAAGTGAGTTTGTTTTTGCTAGAATTGACACTATTGACAGCTCACTCCACGCTCACTTCACCTAAGTTTTCACGGTGAGATTTTTACAGAATAGCACCGCAGAACTGATCTTGGATGAACGTAGACTACAGGGCACAGAGTTTATTTCATAGCGCCTATTCGTAGGACCCTCCTTAGGCGCAATAAGTAAAAGGCTAGTTTATTAAATAACGTGTCAACTTTTTGAGTTTTACAGAAAATGCCTCAGTTTCGAAAAAGATCTTCTATTTACCTTAGTATACTGTTGAGGCTGTTGATGATATAGAAATCATATTTCTTGAGATTAAAACAAAGTTAGGGACATTTCTTGTATTACACTACGATGTATATCCATACACCCTCACAACACAATCATGATGCGAAATAACTCTTATTGAAGAATTAAAGTGCTAATATTTTTTTTGTTTGTTTTCCAGTATCGTCTACACCTAAACTTATTGAAGTACCATTGCGTCGGATGGCACTGCACCAAAAGGAAGCTCCTGTGCTGCTCGAGGACCCAACCAAATTGAAAACAAAGCACATGAACTGGGTAACACAAGACCATCTGATCAAAAAACTGGTGAACATTAAAAACATGGGATTGTAGAATATACATTATATAAGTACTTTTGTAATTTTCAATAAATGTTTTTTTTATTAAATAATGTTAGACTTATTGCCTTTACCATATCTACTATTTTTGAAACCCTCAGGGTTCATATGATCTATAGTCTTATAAGTTTACTCTTGTGTGGGACTATTTTGTGCAGAATTTGTAAGGCATATATTACTAGTAATAACTTGACGTAAAACCAATACTTTACGTTTCTGCATAACACTGATTACAGATAAGCCAGTAGGGATCTTGACTAGAATTTTATTCGCAGACAGTCTTATTTTCTTGGGCTAAATCTACACACATCAAAAGTGTCTAGGGATCAACATATATTTTTGCAATAACTTTTCTCCTGATTGATATTAATTAAAATTTTCTTTAAGGATTCATCAAATAAAGTGTTTTCGTTTGTCACAGTAACGATAAACCAAGTCACCTTTGCATTAATAAAGAAATTTGCCATTTTCCTAATAAAGGGATTTTTGACATTTGAACCACTAACACAAAAGTTCGAAAAAAAGACTGAAATAACAGTTTTCTTTAAAATTTTATTGGGTAACTTAAACAATTAATAATCCGTGTTTCTACCGCGAACACTAACAACACAAGAACATCGGTTTGGCATACTCAAAATGAGTTCATCCAAATCACGCTGTGGAATGGCCGCCCATGTTCGTTGCAACAACAAAAAAAGGTCTTCTTGCGACTGGATACCCTCCATATTCGGCAGAGCTCTTCTCTGTAGCATATCCCATGCATGCTCAATCGGGTTCAAGTCTGGCGACTGAGCAGGCCAGGGCAGGACATTGATGTTAGCTGCGGCGAGAGTCTGTCTTACAACTCTTGCGGTGTGCGGTCGTGCATTATCATGCATTAACTGAAATAAGGGACCGATTTGCACTTGTAGAGGAACGATGACGTCTGATACAATCGTCTCAGCATAAATTTGAGCGTTGAGGTTGCCTCTGATCCAAATCAACTCAGTTCTTCCGCCGATCCAAATACCCGCCCATACCATGATGGTTCCACCACTATAAGGATGGACTTCCTGGCAGGATTTTAATCGCTGTTGGCGTCCAGGGGTTCTCCAGTGTCGTATACGTCTTGTATCCGGTCTCATACCAAAACGAGACTCATCAGAAAAGCACACGAAACGCCATTGTTCTTCTGCCCAATTTCTGTGTTCAAGAGCCCATTGATATCGAATCCTACGATTGTGCATTGCTATAGGTGGTACCCGTAGCGGTCTTCGGGAATGAAGGTTCACTTCATGCAAGCGGTTTCTGACTGTTTGGTCGCTAATTAAGTTCCCTGAAGAGTGATGAAGCCTCACGGCTAACATCATGGCGGTTATTGTTGGAGCTCTTCGAGTTAAGATTTGAATGTATCGGTCTTGTCTCCGTGTGGTGCAGCGATACCGTCCTCCATGGCGCTCAGCCACGGTACCAGTGCTTCGGTAACGTGTCCAAAGTCGACTGATAACACTCTGACTTGTATTCAGAGCTAAAGCCACAGTACGTTGCCGGGAACCAGCTTCTATCATTCCCACGGCTCTGAGCATTTCTTCCCTGCTTAAATGACGTCGCCGCTCCATAATAACGTTGGTTTTAATCAGTAGTAGGGAAACAGTAGCACTAATAATGTCTTCAATGCGTTGTATGTTTTTATAGGGAAAATATTGACAGCTGATTTTCATCTTTTACTCGAATTTGATTCACAGTTCCTGATTCAAATTATGAAATGCACCAAAAAGGATCCATATAAATTTATAAAATCATAAATTTATTACAAAGCCACATCTCAATCTCAAGAAATCCGCATAAAAATGCTTGATCCCTAGACACTTTTGATGTGTGTATATACATAACATATACTAATAAATCTGAAGAGTTTTTTTTTGTTAGTTAGTTGAAAGCGCTAATCTCTGGAACTACCAGTCAGATTTAAAACATTTTAGGCCAAATAATAGGCTATTCTATCTTATTTATCATCATTATGGCTAAGATCCTTGGGAACCAAACAAATTGAAAAAAAAAATCAGAAGGAACGCTAAGCAGAAGTAATAGTGCAGGCAGGGGATGCGATGCGACGGTGGGTCGGGGCAGCAAGAAACACGCGGACAAAGTCGCGGGCAGAAGCTAGTTAGAAATAAGGTCAAAGCAAAGCTACTGCTTTAAATGGGTTCCCTACCCATTCGCATAAAATTTTAAGACCTAATATAACTTAGCATACTTTTGTTCCTCCTAATTATATTTTCGCATTTAATATTATTTACGCATAACATTTTGTTAAGCATAATTTCTTAAATCATAATAATGATTAAGCATAACATTAAATAAATATAGCATGCTGCATGTTTTATTTCTAACGACGTCAGGTCGACGGAGCCCCGCACAGTGGGGCTCCTATTTCTGTCTGCAGGGTGTAAAGGAACCTAACCAAACCGAACCTCGGGGTGCCCTTCGCTCGCTCTTGCGTCCACGTCGCCTAGTAGCACAACATATTGAATTTTTAAGACAATACTTTAATTATATTTAAAAGTACTTTAGTTTAGTATTATGCGAATTAAATTTATGCCAAAAAAAAATATGGCATAGTATTATTATGGCAAAACAAATAATACCAAAAGAGTTATGCCAAAGTATATTAGGAAAAAGAACATTATACGAGAGGAAAGGATCCCCTTTAACTGACGGGACACTTAACACCTCTCGACGTAATTATATAACAATAAAACTTCTATTGTGTCTCGTTCAGTGTCCTTCAATGTGTTCATTATTTGACGTAAAATAAATACAAGGCTTCATCTTCCAGCGTGAAATCTTCACCAGAATTTTAGTCACACACAAACAAGTCATATAATGTACTAGCTTATGCCCGCGACTTCGTTCGCGTGAAATTTCAACCTCTTAGGGGTGGAATTTCGAAAAACCCTTTCTTAGTGGATACCTACTCTTCACAAAGAACACACCCTCCAAATTTCATGTCTCTAGGACCAGCGGTTTAGGCTGTGCCTTGATATATCAGTCAGTCAGTCAGGACTTTGAATTTTATATATTTAGATAATCATCATCATCAATTCAGCCGAAAGACGTCCACTGCTGGACATAGGCCTCCCCAAAGCACTTCCACTTCGACCGGTTCTGTGCTTCTCGCATCCAACGGGTTCCTGCGGTTAGATAATGTCTTGGACTAAATAAAAAAAGTTACTCTTTAAAATGTGTACTTTATTATTTGTACTTTATGTGAATTTAATCGCAAAGAGATGATGATTACTTTCTAATTGTAATAAATGTGTTTTAGTAGTTATAATATTGTTTAAGAGATTGGTTTCCTGGCCCTGGTGGTCGTAGGGTGTGCAGTGGGGTGTGTGTTGGCTCTTCTGGGCATCGGCGTCGCTGGATTCTTTGATCTTGGTGTAGTGATCTTCCTGGCTTTACGTTCTGAGAACAATTATAAATTTTAGAACCAAACAATATTGTTGTTATTATTTATTAGATTGTCATGACTGTTCGGGTCATCAGCAGACATTAGATGCAACTACGTCACTAAGTCATCATCTGCCTAGCCTTTTCCTAACTATATTGGGGTCTGCTTGCAGTCTAACCGGATGCAGCTGAGTACCAGTATTTTACATGGAGCGACTGCGTATCTGACCTCCACAACCCAGTTTGTGGGTAATACGAAACCCTTTGGTAGGACTGGTTGTCAGACTTTCGGGCTTCTGACGAACCGTAACGACTGTCGAACCGTATCCACGAATGACAGCCGGGACCAACGGCTTAAACGTGCTTTCCGAGGCACGGAGGGGTCTTGGTATGTAAAGATGTTCACCCATCCACGGACCAACCGCGGCAAGCGTAGCTTAACCAGATCGATAGACCCGTGCGGCTGTTATTACTTAGCCACAAGCCCCTCGTCACTAAGTGTGCCGTTATAATTATTTTATAGAAGTTTCGTACTAACCTCGTCTTGAAGCTTTCCTTTTCTTTTTCCTGTCGTCAGCTTTACGTGTTGCGTCGGCTGCAGAGCTCTTCTGATTCTCTTTGATTCTCGGGTTCACCTTATGTCTTAGATATCGCGGTATTATATTCTTGATACGCTTCTGGAAGTGGTCTAAAACGGACCTTTTCATTCTAGCTTCAAGTTCCAAGTTTTTTTGCCATCTCCTCATGGTTTCCTCATATTCGGCGTATTTTTTCTCTGACATTTCATCCAACCTCTTTTTAGCAAGTTGTCTCACTATTTCTGATTTTGGTACCTTTTTGTGCAGAAGTTCTGTAATATCTTTCTTAGACGTCTTTAGTAAGTTGCGTATGTGTTTGAAAAATGAGCGTTTTTTCGTTTTGCGTATCTCTGCTGAGTCTTCTGTGGCCGTAGATAGACGAGGTTTGGTCGTAGTTTTCTTTATCTCTGCTCGGGGTGATTTAATCACTGCTGGCTTTGGTACTTGCTTGTAGTATTTGATTAAAATAAGTATTTTGTTATGAATCGCAGTCAGTCCAGATTCTATTCTATCTAAGGTGTCATCGTTTATTATATCTAATGTAGAATCCATTCTTCTGCTGTAAGCGAACTCAACTATACCGATAGCATCATTGAGTTTACTTATATCCAAAGTTAAAGTGCAATGCAATAGTTTCATTCTGTGAAGGCTTGCAAAAGGAGTGCTGCTTATGAGATTAGCCGTCACTTCCTGCCACTTACTACCGATACTATTTAAATAAACTGTCAAATTATAATATGGGTCGTGTGCTCTTAACCCTGGCATGATAAGCTGATCTACGTAGTAAGATTTAATGACATGTTTCATGATATTTCTTGAGGCTGACGATAACGGGGATAAAGCGTTAGACTTTGGAATATCTTTGTCAATTACTTCGATGACCTGAACCAAACAATCCTTGTATGACAGACGATCACATCGACTAGTCCGCTGCTCCATGTTTCGTCTGAAAAATTGTTGTCTTCTGACCTTATTTCTTTTTGGTTTTTCGATAAGTTGATTTCTGTAAACATATCGCTTCATCGCATTCATGAGACGTTTCAAATCTTCAGGTAGCTTCGAGTACTTATATTTTTGAATTCCAGTTATGTCTCTAATGACTTCGAAAATATCACTTTTTAGTTTTAACATATATTTTTCATACCTACTTGGGTCAGCTCTCCTCAGATCTACATCTAAACCGGCCGCCATGGCAACGTTGTAGATAGAAAAGTATGTATTACTGGTAGCATTATCTTCTATTGGTATATCGTCAGGATGACTATTACTTTTGACATATTTTAGCAGGTCTGTTTTAATTTTTTGCAAACTTTCTAATTCTGTTACCTTGTCAGTAATGATTTTATTTAAAGGTATGAGGACGTTTTCCTGTAAATCTGTAGGTTCTTCAGTTTTGTTGGTACTGGTAGTATTCGTGGTGTTTACTATGATTGTCACAGTTGGTACCACGTTCGGCGTTGTGTTTTGCGTTTGGCCTGTAACGTCTCTTTTCATGATGTGCAGAGCATTGTATTGTATTATGTCGTTTGAGTTTTCGAAGATGTTTGGATCTTCATCATTGTTGTAATTTGTATAACCTGAAAAAATACATAAGTACGTAGATTAATGCGCGAGCAAACTTTTGGTTTTCGAAGTTATTGCAATGAAGTCGTTAATTAATTTGCAAACGTCTTTACCAGTGTCGTAATTATCTCTATTATTAGTATTAAAATGAAGTGTATATATGTAACAACTTATAATATAATATGCTAACATAAATAATACAAATTTAAATATGGCGTCAAAAAATTCCTCCATATCGCTGTCGACTGGTAATGTATACCCAAGTGACTGGCGGCATTGCCACGTTGTATGGCATTGTCGTTAGTAAAAATCGTAACAATGAATTAAATATAATTTCACACATGCTTTCCTTTTCTTCTCGCGTTCTACTACTGAGAAATTCCAGATTGAAAAACCCAATGACACCTGGGAATCGAACCCAGCCCAGCAGTAACGCTTGCGACCATTAGACTCGACATGTATAAACTAAACAGTTATTGCCTCGTTAGGCAATAACTGTGGAAACATGTAAAGAAGATTATATTTCAGACATCTCACAAAGCAGATTTATGCATATTATTGAATGAATATTCTTTAAATTCATACCTTCACTAACATTCACATTGGCAAGTTTTCCAGCCGTATCTAGCAAATCAATTATTACTGCAGTAGCGCCTGCGACTGTAGGTTCAGTTACCGTCACAACATCATCGTAAGCTAGCATGAAGTTAATCACGTCCCTGTGATTGTTATAGTTACCGTTAGTTGCATTTTCTTCATCCATAATCATGTAATCAACGCTAAAAGTTTGATTATTAATTATATTGTCCAATTGTGCATTGTTTAATGTCATCTTTCGGTTATATGTTGTGGGGTCCACGGCAATGCTCCGCAGTACTTCGTCAAATGCTACATAATCGGTGTCTTCACTGGTGGTTGTCTCTGTCTCTTCTGTGGTTGTTAGCCCTGACAATGTTGGATCTGAAACATGAGGTTGATCATAAGAAGGTTGACTTAAACGTATTTTAAAGACAAGTAGTACCAATTTAACTGTATTAAAACATTACTCCTAAAAAGGGAAAAAAAAAATGATAATGGATGAAAATTCATCGAAGATGTGTTTAGCACACAACATCAATTCATCGAAATAAACATAACTGGTGAAATGTGGGTTTTCACCAGTTATGTTTAATTCAAATCCCGTATAATAGGGGCGATACCATGAATTTCAATTAATCGGGCTGCAACTGAAAAAAATATGGAAAAATTCCATAACACTTTGCCAGACCCGGGCTTCGAATCGAACCCAAGAAGCTCAGCAGCCGCGCTTACGTCAACTAAAATAATGAAACAGCCAAACGACAGGCTTATTATAGTTATTAAAAGAACTATGTAATCTTTACCAGTTACAGTAGCAATCTCGGAAGCTGGTTCATCGTCATCTACAATTACGGCGAAATCAGTCGTTGATGTAATGTCCCTTGGATTGATCTTCTTCATGTTCAGAGGTTTGACTCCATATAACCATTCAGACAGCTGGTCTAAGCTTATAGTACTGTTAGCATTTGTGGGATTATCGGTTACTGAACGTTTTGATTTCCTTAGATGACTATCTGCAATTATAGTTAAAGAAGAATATAATTCAAATATTTCATGGTTAGACTGGAAGCCGACCCTAACACAGTAATTAGAAAAAAGTTAGGCATATAATAAGATGATATACAGAATTTTGGTTATCGAAAATAACAGTAGAGATATATGTATGTCATAGCGTTTAGTCTGTGGACCGAAGGCCGGGTGAAGGTGGCGGGAATCCACTAGATGCGAGAAGCACAGACGGCCTAGACAAGTGGCAGGCGCTTTCAAAGCGTTTCGTATTTCTAGAATGACTTTCAACAGGACTGGCATAAGCTTACGTCAATAAAATACATTTTTGACTCTTCTATCATCGTTATCTCTGATCTATAATCTATGATCCAAGCATTTAGCATTGAGCTTATCACTTGTGCCCTCAGGACCGGTCTATGTGGTGACTTTGTCTTGGGGTAGACATATTTCCAGCAGTAGACTTCTTTCAGCTGAATGATGATGACACTTAAACTTACTGTCTGTTAAAGCCTCCATGATCATAATGAGGACCCGGTGATCAATGTGGAGAGGAGGATTCTGGCTGTGGCACGGTTGCATGGTGGTGCAGTTCCACTTGCCTTCAGGGTTGCAGGCACAGGTCTTGCAGTCGAGGCACACGTTGTCTGTGAAGGCACACAAGGACAAGTTACGGAGTAGAAATTGTTGTTTTAGATTGCATAACAAGAGGAACTGTTTTTAAAATAGTTTAATTAGTCAGCCTGTCTCCTTGGTCTAGTGGTCGCAAGTGCCACTGCTGAGCATGAGGTTTTGGATTCGATTTTCCGGTTGGGTAAAGTATTATTAGGTTTTTCTATCAGGGATCTTTCAGTAGCAGCTCGGAGTCTGGATTTGTGTCCGGTTGATGGCAACAGGCTCGCATTACATGGGACTAAAAACCTAATTGGTGAAATGTGGGTGTTCTATTCAGGGTGGCAGGACATCGACGTGCAAACTGTAACCATGAATACACATGATTCTAGCTAGACTCTTTAAAAACAATCGGTCAAGTCGGACACGCGCACCGAGGGTTCCGTACAAATTTGTGGGTATGTAACTAAAAATTTACGGTTTTCAGATTTTTCTACTTGTGCTCTTAAGGACTTGGGGAAGACCTTTGCCCAGCAGTGGGACAGTATAGGCTAAACAATAAAAACAACTGGTGCTACATGACATTTCTTCTTGCCTTTCATGATTCTAGGTCAACGGGAAGTACCCTATAGTTTTTGATTCCGGAATATAAACACCTGTATCTTTTGATTGCGTTGACTAAGAAGTTTGATTTTTTCATTGCTTCAAGTGATTGCAGTCCTGATTATTTATCTAATATTATTTCCTTCCTGACAAAAAGGGTCTTGACAGATGGACAGACAGACGGATAACGCAGTGATCTTAAGTATAAGAGTTCCGTTTTTCCTTTTGAGGTACGGAAACCTAAAAACCGCACGAGGAATCAGAATCATGTACGGAATCCATAGTAACACCATAGTGCCACCCTGCATAGGTACAGCTCTGTCTAACCCTTCGGGGTTACCGGCATGATGTTATGACTTTACAAATGTGATGCATCTGCTTCAGAAGAAATAGGTAATCAAATATTTGTAAACATAACAGTTATTATGAAATGCAACAGTTCTAAATTGTTGTTGTGTTGACATCGTTGTTGTGTCACCAATGTTTTGTTGCAAATTCCACAATTTGTTGCCAATCGCGTGGTATGTGAAACCAGCAGATGTGTGTTCTCAGCCCACGCACTGGCAACATCCGTGCGTTCTCGATGTTTGTTGAAAAAAAAAAACAAAATGTGTACAAATTCTGACTAGGCGAAGTAAAACATAACATCCACAGGAAATAGAGCACTGAACATAATCATGCAAGTCTGTAATATAACACCTACAAGGAACATTCATAATACTTAGCTCTACTATTGGGCTCTGTCTCGCATAGGGTCTTAGCATTATGCTGAGCGATGGCCGTTTTGCGTGGATCTGACGCATATTTTCCCCAAACTTGTTATTTTTTTTGTGTCATGTTTACCGCAAATAAAACGTATTTTCTTTCTTTTATCTTTCTACTAGCTGCGCCCCGCGGTGTCACCCGCATAATAAGCCTATATGTTAATCCAGGGCGTCAGCTACCTCCATACCAAATTTTATCAAAATTGGTCCAGCCGTTTGAGCGTGAAGAAGTAACAAACATATAAACACACACACACTCACAAACTTTCGCCTTTAAAATATTAGTGTGATGTGATACTTCGAAACCTTATTTTGACAAGTAAAATTAATGTTTTGGGACCGCGATTCGGCGAAGGTTTCCTCCTTCTGCTATTCGTTTCGACGATACATCTTTCAGGACCTTTCGGTTCAGGAGCACCGCACTCGCACTGGATGTTGGATGAATGAATAAAGCCCCATTATGCCAGATTATGTTTGCGGCCTACTTGGGTACAGAATCGAGTCCGTGCTTTCCAAATAGGCTCCTGCAGTTTTCGACCGGGAGGCAGGTGATCTTAGGTAGCTCACGAGGTCGTCTTTGATAGTATGGCAATACAAAAGATTCACGATTTCAAGATTTTTATTTTTTTTTTTCTTGAAAAAACATTAAAAAATACTTAAAACTTTAAAAGCTTACCTTTATTGCAGTTCGTATACCGGGAGACGTATGGTATGCACTCCATGTCTTTCGATAACCCTGTGACAGACACAAATTAATGAAAGTAGCATTACTAACGCTATGCGTCAAAAATCTACCTACCTGTTCCCAACTATGTTGGGGTCGGCTTCCAGTCTAACCGGATGCAGTACATTACATGGAGCAACTGCCTATCTGACCTCCACAACCCAGTTCCTGGGTAACACAATACTCCTTGGTAAGATTGGTTGTCAGACTTTTGAGCTTACCCGTAATAACTGTCAAAGATCTACGATGACCTTTACGCGGCAAGCGTCGCTTAGCCGTCGATGGACCCGTGTATCTGTTATTATTTAACCACGAGCCCCTCTAAACTCGAGCTAATGATATGAGCCCTTGTTATGTATAATAACAGTACGTTATAATAATAATATTAATGTTTAAATGAGCTCATGTTATAATATCAATGTTTCATTTTACTTATTGGACATTAACGGTGAAGGAAAACATCGTGAGGAAACCGGCGGAAAAATGTCCTAGAACCAAAAATTCGAAGACTTATTTGCAAAATAGTTGAGCAAACGTCATCTAAAACTATTCCAAATTTCAAGTCGATGGCATTAGTAGTTCTTGAGATATTCAGCAGTGACAGACAGACAGACAGACTTAGTCTCACCATAAGGGTTCCGTTTTTACCATTTTGGTACGGAACCCTAAAAAGAGTGTTAGTGTTGATGATGATGGTGATTAGGATTTAGTTAGCGAATAAGTTATCGGCTAAGAGTTTTTTTTGTGCTCAAGCAATACAGGTCAACCTCAAACAGTAGTTCATTGATAGAGATAATAGCGGGTGGCAAGGACTTCGACGCGCAACCGGTTATCATGGGTTCAGTACACGATTCTGAACCAACCAACCATTCCATAGATTTTGAGTGCTTAGGTTTTTTTTTTATAATAACCTACGAAACGTTTCATGCTGTAGTTTGCGCGTCGCTGTCAAATTTCACGCGCATACGTAAAAAAACTTGGTCAACTTGCACAGAATTTGGGGTAGACGTCTTCTTGAATGGAGACAGACCGCGCGGAGCGGCAAACGTAAGGTAGGATGCCCTCAGGCTAGGTGGAGCGATAATCTTCGCAGGGTAGCTGGTAGCAATTGGATGACAGTTGCAGAGAATCGACTTGAATGGCATACATTGGAGCGCCTATGTTCAGCAGTGGCTTGCTGTAGGCTGATGATAATGATGATGAACCACTTCTGGACTTTCTTTGATAATACCGTCCACACTCCTGAGTCATATAAATAAACACTCAATATCTTACCTTTGTCCATCAAGTCGAATATCAAATCATCAACTTCTTTCCTCTTGCCAGCATCCTCAATTCCGCCTGGATCCTGTTCATCCTTGGGTAGTATAGAATCAGCTTCTGCATAGTAGTCACACCTTGCCTTGTCGAGCGTCAAGCAGTCTTTCTCAAAGCAGAGGTTACATCCGTCAGATCTTCGGAAGATATTTTGGGAGTAGAAGAATTCTGAGTTGCATGATATTTGTGCTGGAAGAGAAAACAAGATTAAAGTTAATGTTAATGTTGCCGTCCCGTCGGACTATGAGAGTGCATCTGAGTCTGCGCACATACTTGTGCACTATAATGACTCCCGCGCCGTATGCTAGACTCCGTTGTGATTGGCCGCCGTGGCCGAAATATGTTTTTTTTTTACCATGATCGGGTCAGCTTCCAATTAGTTCAGCTTCCGGATGCGGAAATTGAATACCAGTATTTTTTTGCCAAAGAAGTATACATAGACAAAAAGTTAAAACATAAGGGCTCTCAAAATGATGTTAAGAAAAGTTGTGAGGAAGCTGGCAAGTTCTAGAATAAAAACATCGGAGATATGTTACAGCCACCAACCCGCACTGGGCCCGCTCCTCTTAGAGAGGAGGCCTGAGGCTCAGCAGTGGAAACATTATAGGCTGCTTATGCTAAGCATGGCGGCAAACGCAGAGAAAAAGTAAGGACAAACATACATAACATCACGCCTTGTTTCCCCGAAGGGTTAGGCAGAGGTGTGCCTATACCTATTATTTCACATTTCGCCAGTTATTGTTATTTTGTAATTTTTTTTTTGCGTCATGTTTGCCGCAATTAAACGTATTTTCTTTTTGTTATGTTTTCTGTCACATATAATACTTAGTAGGCAAACCTATTGCCAGTAACCGGGCACTAACCCAGCCTCCAGGAAAAACCCAATAGCACTTTGCCCGACCTAGGAATCGAACCCAGGACCCCATACTCATCACTAGCGCTTGCGCCCACCGAGGCGTTTCTAGTAATGATACAATTTTTACCATAAGTAATCATATAAGTACCTACTTGATTTGTGTTATTTGTGGTTGCAGTTACGCATGCAGCGCAACGATAAAAAGTGCCAAGTTACCTTGGAAATAAATCAACAATAACACAAATCCAGTTATGAAAGGTTTTGCTGCTAAACGGTGAGTGTTTGCAAACTACCGCGAAATGAGAAGCATTAGGCCGTACACGGATACAATTCAATGGCGAGGCGGTGAAAAAAGTAAAAAAATAATCAACATTGTTTTGTGCGATAAAAGTGCTAACTTAGCACTCTTTATACATGTCCAAAAAGGAGTTTATGGTCAATACATATAATAGCATAATCAGCCTATAATGTTCCCACTGCTAAGACACAGGCCTCTGTGAGAGGGAGTGGGCCGTAATCCACCACGTGGGCCCTGTGCGTGTTGGTGGCCCATTTAGAGTTCATCATCATCTGCCTGGCCTTGTCCCAACTATATTGGGATCGGCTTCCAGTCTAACCGGATGTAGCTGAATTCCAGTATTTTACATGGTACGACTGCCTGTCTGACCTCCACAACCCAGTTACTGGGTAATACGAAACCCCTTGATAAGACTGGTTGTCAGACTTTCGGGCTTCTGACGACCCGTAAGGGCTGTCAAAGATTCACGATTGACAGCCGGCTCCAACAGCTTATCGTGCTTTCCGAAGCACGGAGGGGTCTGTATGTAAAGATGGTCACCCATCCACGGACCAACCGCGGCAAGTATAGCTTAACCTGATCGATCGACCCGAGCGAGTTCATGGTTCATGGTAAATATAATAAGCACATAGGATGGAACACAAGAACAGTTTATACACTGTTACTAAGACATAGAAACAAAAACCTGGTGTTGTATAATAAAATAAATAAAGTTGTATAGGTTAGGTACTAAATAAAGCTGCGAACGACCTTTTTTTTGTCAACATGACATTATTTAGCAGTTAGGTAATATTAGCTGACATTTTGATCTAGCAAATTAAAAATCAGAGTTTGGATAGTTCGTGAATAATATGTGACATTCACAGTAATTATGAAACCCATATCATTCGAACTAAACAAACAAAGACAATTCAGGCTGGATTGATTCATCAATATGAAAGAACATTGTTACACTGCTACAAAGATCTCTTGGCGCTCGAATGACGTTACCGGGGCGGGCGTTGTGCAATATTGTTTTGTATACAAAAACAATGGCGGCCCATTATGTCCACGCGCCAAAGGTCCTAGCACAGCATAACCATAGCATAGCATAGCATTTGTTGACGCAACTGTCAACTTTTTAAAAGGGTTCCAAACGATTGACATTAATTGCAGCAACGTCAGCGTCAGCGCAGTTTCTTCAAATTATATGAAAAGTATCATATACATGGTAGTTGAGAGTTGCCAATTGCCGAAACTCGAGAATCGCATTTGCTCCGTCTGCGTTAACTAGCGCATATTACACATGCAACGGACCGCATTGCATCTCATCGAAACATAAAAACTGACCAAGTGCGAGTCGGACTCGCACACGAAGGGTTCCGTACCACAAGGCAAAAACGCAGAAAAAAACACGTTTGTTGTATGGGAGCCCCCCTTAAATAATTATTTTATTTTGTTTTTAGTATTTGTTGTTATAGCGGCAACAGAAATACATCATCTGTGAAAATTTCAACTGTCTAGCTATCACGGTTCATGAGATACAGCCTGGTGACAGACAGACGGACGGACAGCGAAGTCTTAGTAATAGGGTTCCGTTTTTACCCTTTGGGTACGGAACCCTAAAAATGCAATGGCGCGGCCCGACAAAATTAAATCTATTTATAATAATAAAGTTGAATAGTTTTATCTCATCTCTGGAACAACCAGTCAGATATGATTTTTTTTTTGCATTTTATGTTCCAATTCTTGAGGAAGGTTACATGTACAGACGCCAGCACATTAAGCTACCCGAAACTGTCAAAGTTTCCCAATCAACTTTGAACCTTATACTTTAGCGATAAAGTTGAAAATCTATTAAAGAAATTTGACAGATTGTAGTAGCTTGATGTGCTGGCGTCTGCACATCACGCTACGACCCTAAGTAGACGAGCAAAAAAGAACATTCTGAAAGTACACTAAAAGAAAACGAAGTAATAGCGCGGACGGGCGGTGGGTTGGGGGCCGAAATTTCACGCAGACGAAGTCGCGGACAGAAGATAGTGGATTCATAAAGTGAAAGTAATGTAGACGGCTGGTAGGAGGATTCTTGCAATTTGTTGCTAGGTACAGTTCGCGTCAAATTGTTGCTACAGTTCGCGTCAAATTGTTGCTACAGTTCGCGTCAATTTGTTGCTACAGTTCGCGTCAATTTTTTGCTACAGTTCGCGTCAATTTGTTGCTACAGTTCGCGTCAATTTGTTGCTACAGTTCGCGTCAATTTGTTGCTACAGTTCGCGTCAAATAACTTTGCCGCTCTGAGGCTAGGCTCTTTCCTAGCAGCGCCAATCCGCGCCATGCGCGCTGCTGTTGTATTCATAGGATTAACTACTGCGCAGTGACTTGATGCCTACTTCAGAGCGGCAAAGTTATTTGACGCGAACTCTACGCGCTGCGGCCCGTACATGATTATGTGCGCTAACCTTTCCGTGTGATCATAGCTAGACAGGGCTTAACCTACAGAACAACGCGGCAACGTGACGTATGAGATAACAAAGAAAACAAACAAGTGACGTCAACAAACGCAAGTCTTACCGGACAGGCCGAGGATTCCGACCGCGCACGCCCAGCTCAGCATCGCCGTCAACAATGATTGCTGGCTTGTCGTAACGTTACCACCTATTGTTCTCCAGTTGGGGGACGGACTTGGGGCGGAGAGAGATTTTCATAAGCTTTCACTGCCGTTCGAATGAACATCGATACTAAATTAACGTCAATTACTGTGTTACTTACCTATTTTCGTGGATCTTTGACAGTCGTTACGGGTTTTTGGGAGAAACAAAATCATAGAGAAAACAGAAGAACGTCTGCTAAAGTGTGGTGCAATAGTTTACTTAGGTAAATTATTTTGAACGATACCAAACCATTAATATTTTACGTTGAAATAAATTAATGGTACTAATGCAATAAAAAAAACTCATTGTAATATAAATAGTATAATCAGCCTATAATGTTCCCACTGCTGGGTGTGTCCCAGCAGTGGGAACATTATAGGCCTCCTCTTGATGAGAAGGAGTGGACCGTAATCCATCACGCGGGCCCAGTGCGGGTTGGTACAGTCAACAAAAGAGATAAGTATGCAGGATCGTCGGATATAGTTGAAGTTTAGTAAGAAACCGATGGATGTTCTCGAATAAAACAGCTCATTTATCTAATTAAATTTCAGTCGATAACATCCATCGGTTTCTTACTAAACTTCAACTATATCCGACGATCCTGCATACTTATCTCTTTTGTTGACTATACATGACAATGTCTTCGACTTTTTTGGTTCTAAAACATTTGCTGGTTTGCTCCTGATGTTTTCCTTCACCGTTTTGAGAGCAGTGGTGATGAAATTATTTACACAAAGTAAAGCGCCTGTCTGGGTTCGAACCTGCGACCTACAAGTCGTAAATCGCGGACGTTACCACTGGGTCACCACTGCTATATAAATACCAAATAAATATACATACCTACTTAATAAAAAGTAGCGGCTTCCCTAAATCCGTCACTGCATGAAAAACGTGAAATGCTGTCCAGTGTTTACAAATAGGGTGCTTTCACGTACGCTGTCGCGGTATCGACTCCTGCCCATATTCGTGATCGCGGCGGCGACGATGCTGCTGGCGGTTCTGTTGCACCTCCTCATCTTCCACCTGCTGACTGCCAGTGGTGAGCATTTGAACCACCTACGTATAAAACAAAAATAGTTACTGGTGCTACATTTTCGGGATCTCATTTTTCCAGATCCAATTTTTGGGCATCCAATGTTTCGGGATCCAATGGGCTCGTTTTTAGGGTATTAAAAAGTGGAAATTTTTGGAGGATTCAATTGTGGTCCCCTTTTAAGGGTACTAACAAGTGGTACTTAATAGTGTTTATGTTATTTACGTGGCGTTCTTTGCGCAGTGTGTTTTTGAACCGTTCTGCTTACATTGCATTGCAAATGTTTTTAGGTAATTTTTGACGTATTCCACATTGGGCACCCACTTAAATGGCACCTGTGTGTCAGGTCCATTTTTTTATAATTCATCCTTGATGTTGAATAACGTGAAAGTATGTAAATGTTCTAAGTGTTCAGCCGTCAGACAAATATTAGTGTGAATGTATCCGCTTCTACAAATGTGTTTGATAACACTTCTGTGGTTTTAAGTTTAGTTCTTGAGCTTTGTGTTGCTTGTGCCGCCGGTAGGTGTATATAAAAAAAAAACATTTATATAGAACCATTTCCTGTCAAGAGTTTACAGCAGTTACCGACAGCAGTGGTGGCCCAGTGGAAAAGGCCCCGACTAACGAGCTGTAGGTCGTGGGTTCGAACCCAGACAAGCACTTTACTTTGTGTAAATGATTGCATCACCACTGCTGTCAAAACGGCGAAGGAAAACATAGTGAGGAACCTAGAACTTAGAAGGAAAACATCGTGAGGAACCTAAAACCTAGAAGGAAAACATCGTGAAGAACCTAAAACCTAGAAGAAAAACATCGTGAGGAACCTAAAACTTAGAAGGAAAACATCGTGAAGAACCTAAAACCTAGAAGAAAAACATCGTGAGGAACCTAGAACTTAGAAGGAAAACATCGTGAAGAACCTAAAACCTAGAAGAAAAACATCGTGAGGAACCTAAAACTTAGAAGGAAAACATTGTGAAGAACCTAAAACCTAAAAGGAAAACATCGTGAGGAACCTAAAACCTAGAAGGAAAACATCGTGAGGAACCTAGAAGAAACCTAGAACGAAAATTTCGAAGACAAGTGACCTCTACCAATCCGCACTGGGTCCGCGTGGTGGACACAGAGTACAGACCACTCTCTCTAGAAGAGAGGAGGCTTGTATCCCAACAGTGGGAACAAGGCTGATTATTTAAGGTCAGCAGAAGGTTGATGATGATGATGATGATACCCATCTATGTAATACTTGCTCCACGAGTAGTATAGGAACCTACTACACTTTGGAATGGGCAACTAGCTTCCTCTTCCTGACCGAGACCCCTTGAAAGTTCAAAAGTGCCTGTGATTGGTTTCATTAAGTAACATTGAAATTTTTTCTTCGTTTACGAAAGACAGTAACATCATCTGCTTAGCTTTTTACCAACAAGATTGGGATCGGCTTCCAGTCTAACCGGATGCAGCTGAAAGCTGAATGCTAGGAAGACATGAAGTCCTAGATTATCTGTCTCTGATTTTGTCGTTCTGTGATGAAAATATTTTATTTTTGTTAAGTTGCCTACATTGTATCCCACTGGTGGGTAAAGGTCTGATACATATGTTTTCTTCCAAACCTCAATATATTTTGTGCGATCTCGGGCCATGTTGGCCCCGCAAACATGATCAGAGCGTCACACTAACTTCGCCACGGTCTTAAAATAAAAATAATTTAATACAGAACAAATCTAGATTATGATGCATTAATAGCCGACATTACTTATGAACGCGGTTTACTTATAAACGATGATTAAAGTTAAATGACGCTTATATGTCAAAAATGTATGGTTAAACAGTCGCTAATCACTACTTTACTATATGGGGTTTATTATTATGTGCATATCAATAACTATATGATGGCTAAATCTGTGTGCCTAGACAAAGTAAAATTCTATCAGCGATAATGATGATGGAAAAGTCAAAACCGTATGGGACTACCGAAGCTACCGAATAACTAATGTTAGTCCAGTTGAAAGACTTTGTAGAAATAATATGTACCTACTTGTAGAAATACGAAATGCATGGTAAGCTTGTGTCTGTGTTTCTCACATGCAGTAGATTCCTGCCGTCATCGGTGGAGGCCTTTCGACGCTTCCTCTCCCGGTACGAGGTCGCCACTCCAGAACCTTTCGGCCTCATCGGCCATCTGTTCTGTGAGCAATGTGCCCTGCCCACTACCAGTTAAGATTGGTAATTCTTCGGGCTATGTCTGTTACCTTGGGATTCCTACTGATGTTTTTATTTCTGATTCGATCACGTAAAGGTGAGTGAACACTTGAGAATTTATAGAGCATTTGCGCAAGCTCGACGCTACGTTCGACGGCGAGTGAGCCTGTAACATTTGCGCAAGCTCGACGCTACGTTCGACGGCGAGTGAGCCTGTAACATTTCTTTCTAACTTGCGTTCATTGTTGATGATTGTGCGTTTTTGATCGCTCGTCCCTTTGCTCGACAATGTTACTCCAATCTCGTTGGTTTTTAAAATCAGGTTGTAACAAAACATTGAGGGTTGTGTTCGAAGTGCGATTCGAAAAAAATATAAAACGGCGAATGCTCGATGTTCAGTCAAGTAAATGCTCTCGTCTATATTCACCTTAAGGAAAGCGATGTTATCTAGGTCCTTTAGTGTGCTAACCAAACAATATGACCATGACAATGCATGAGGCTAATCTGTCTTAGTAATAGCCGAGCTTGTAAACATTAGATACATCTTCCTATTGTCTTAATTGATGTTATAGCAAATCAAATACTCAAACTCAAACTCGAAGCATTTATTTCAGTTATACCATTTACAGGCGCTTTTGAATTGTCAAGTCAGTCAGTCAGAAAATATGAAGCTAGTTGCCCATTCCAAAGCGTAGGTAACTATGGAGAAGAACGGACAAGAAACTCCATGGACACTTTTCTTCTCTACTTCGTAAGTTAGCCTAACAGGTAACTGAAACGTAAAACCGGAATAAAACCGAAATAATTACAATAATATGTACGGGACGTATCGAATATTCAAATGTCCAAAAGCATTTAGCGGCTATCTGTTTTGTGGTAACTTGACACTAACCTTGCACCTAGATGTCAAAAATTGTCTACAAAGCTAATAAATACAATAAACAAACTCATAAATCTCATTTCGGACTGAGTTTAGAGATATGCATGTCAAATAAGTTCCGTTTGTTACATTATTCTGTAATAGAAAAACAAGATTTGGTTGATGGCCGCGAGAAAACAAAAAGACGCCAATTTCAGGCATTGTCTTTTCATCCAAATCCGTTCAGCCGTTAAGGCGTTAAAAGGTAACAGACGGATAACAGTTTGACTTTCGCATTTTTTCATATTAATATGGATCAAGCGGTCGGTAAAGCGGTAACAGGTGTCAACTCTTGACAGAAAATGTACATACGCATACCAGCGAGCAGTGGTGGCCAAGTGGTATCGGCCGCGACTTACGAGTTGTAGGTCGTAGGTTTGAACCCAGACAGGCGCTTTACTTTGTGTAAATTATTTCATCACTACTGCTCTCAAAACGGTGAAGGAAAACGTCGTGAGGAAAGCGGCATATCCTACAACCAAAAATTTGAAGACATGTGCCATCTGCCAACCCGCACTGGGCCCGCGTGGTGGATTACGGCCCACTCCCTCTCACCGAGAGGAGGCCTATGTCCCAGCAGTGGGAACATTATAAGCTGATTATGTTTATACCAGCGAGTAAGTACGAGCAATTGCTCGTCGCCGTCGCGCCCTGCTCGTTGCTCACCAGCTTATTTTTAATTGCTGACTCTACTTCTTTAATCGCCAGCGGTGGGACTGGTGCCTATGGCCCATCATGGACGACGGAGCTAGGGGTGAATCAACTAACTTCATGATTCATACGAAATCCACGTATTTCACGTATTTCATTGATAATACAAGTGTTATGTTTGCAACAGTCAGACTTGTTGAATATTTTGCGTGCGGCGACAATCGGACACGAACCTGACACATTTGCGGATACAATTGAAACTGACTAATTATGCACATGTTTGTATTTTATTGATTATTCAACAGCCTGAAATGTGAAACAAAGTGACGTGTTCTTAAAATAAAAGTAAGGGGGATTGAAGATGAGCACACGGCGGAGGTCTGCCCCGCTTGGGCGGAGCACCGCTGTGTCCTCGTAGAGGCGATCGGCAGCGGCGGCGACCTCTCGCGTCCGGCCCTGGTGCAAGCCATGGTCCGGGGCGAGAGGGAGTGGGAGGCAGTTACCTCCTTCTGCGAAGCTGTCATGCAAAGGAGGTGGCGGGACGGCTCAGGGAGAGAGCCTCCCGTCCGAGCAGCCGCGGGAGACGCTCCGGGCGTCGGGAGCCGCGTGACGACTCCCGGCCACCGTAGGCGCGGGCCAGCGGGCGGAGAATAATGGGCAGCTCACCGTCCGATCAGGACCAGGCCCGTGCCGGACGGCGCGTACCTACGTGTTCCACGCGCGCCTCAAAGAGATGTCAGCATCGAGGAGCCTGCCGGGTCAGCGGGATTGTCCGAAAGGGTTACCGCGGGCCCGGAACATAAAGGGCTAAGGAAGAAACACGGGTGGATTTTAGTCAGTAAGAGTCTGACACTCCCTTCCGCTCCACCCAGAGCGGGACAACAAAAAACAAAAAACAGGGGATTGAAGATTCTGTACGGAGCCCGACTGACGCGCCATTTTGATTGTTTTTCAAAATGGCGGCCATGCATGAAACCTATATAAATCGATAGCTGACATCAATGTAAACGGAAAACATGAACCTATGAACCCCGTAAAGTGTCACGTTTCCGAGATATTAACGTTCAAAGTTGACGTGACATCCATATTTTTAGGGTTCCGTACCTACCTCAAAAGTAAAAAACAGAACCCTTATAGGATCACTGTGTTGTCCCCGTCCGTCCGTCTGTCTGTCAAGACCCTTTATCTTAAGAACGCGGTATCGAGTTGAAATTATAACCATATACTCAAATTGACAGTCCCTTGAAGCTGTGAAAAAATCAAACAGCTGAGTTAACGTAAAAAAAAGATACGGACGTTTATGCCGCAAAAAACGTAAATTTGTAGGTACATTAAACAAAATCCCGTGATAAACAATTTACATACCTACAAATTACGGAACCCTTTCGGGTCCCCTCGGTTTTTTTTTAACTTGGGTACATCATGCTGCTGAGATGTTAGAAATAATTGCTCTGAAAGTTTTATGAAACGTCTATTAAAATTTACTTTATATTTACTTACTGAAGCTCGCTGCAAGCGGTGCTTGGCAGGGCATAAACGCTGAAAGATTCGAAATTAGAAAGATTTTTAAACCGAAAATACAACTTCTTGGACGCGTACTTTATTAGATACTGAAGATCGTGTCCCTAAAGGCCTTTGTAGTTTTATGTACGATGTTCTTCCATTTCATTCAGTTCTCAGGTTCTCTCAGGGCTCAGGGCTCTCAGGGCGGTTACTTGGTCCGATCAGAAGCTTGCTTTTCTAAGAAGGAACATAGACCCTAAAAATCTAACCTTCTACTTTCGAAAGTTTGGAGATTAGTCCAAATAAATACTTAAAAACCTGCCATTCAGCAGCAACCGTATGTTTACTCGACTGCCCCAGAAAGAGGGTACTTACTTAAAGTATTTATAATAATAATAATAATAATAATATTTATTTGCAGACCTTACAGTCCATAATGTTAGTATTTACATAAAATTACTTAATTAACTATTGTTAGTAACATACATACAATCACAAAGAAAAAATAAAATAAATAAAAACAAAACATTATATAAATAAACTACATAAGGCCGACCTGTGTGTGCAGTTTCACCCACCGGCCAAGCATCGGGCAGTCCCACCGATCACTCAATGCCCTCAACATACTATGGGAGCTGACGCATGTTCTGTGACGGAGAGAAGCGCATCGCTTTCGAATGATGGCATAAAAATCATCCACCCTCGCATCGGCAAACATACCCGAAGCGCTACAAAACCGCGGCAGCCCTACAAGCATCCTGAAGGCATTGTTATATTGTACACGCAGAGCGCTGTATGCCTTCTGCGTATACTTGACCCAGAGGCTGCAGGTGTAGAAAGTCTGACAATAGGCTCTAAATAGCGTCATTTTAACCTCAAAAGTACACCGTGCAAACCTACGGGCCAACATATTACTTCGAACAGACAGCGCTCTGCGCTCCCTCTCTATGTCTAAGTCATCACATAGGTCCTCGGTGACCCAATGAGCCAGGTATTTAAATTTTGAGACTCGCTTCAAAGGCATACTTGCTAATGAGATACACGGCACATTCAAGTCTCTTCTGGCGCCAACTTTAAACACGAGAAACTCACTCTTAGCGACATTATACCTAAGCCCTTGAGCCACCGCGTAGTCCTCACATACCTTCAACAAACGTCTCAAAGCACTGATCGATGGGCTCAGCAAGACCATATCGTCCGCATAGCTGATGTTGTTCATAGCAACACCATCAACATGACAGCCGATGCCAGTATTGCTGAGCTCAACAATCAGCTGGTTAACATACAAATTGAAGAGGCGCGGGGATGAGATTCCCCCCTGCCTCACCCCACATTCCAATTTATATTCTTCGGACAGAGTCCCTGCCCACCTAACATTGTTTATTTGGTTTTCATACCAAAATTTCAGTAAAGAGGTAACCTCAGTTTCAACTTCCTTCTCATTCCCAAGCTTGGTCCACAGAAGGTCATAAGACACGAGGTCGAAAGCCCTGGATAAATCTAAGAAGCACGCATTTACAGGTGTTTTCCTATCCGTATAGTACCGGACAGTCCGCTTAAGGCACATAATGGCACTTTCTGTCGATAACCCAGGCCTGAAACCAAATTGAGCTTCGTGCAGACTAATCCTGGAGGCCATATATGCATCCAGCAGACTGTCCAGCACCTTAGCTGTGACCGTTGCAAGGGATATGGGTCTATAGTTGGTGGGATCTGCAGCATCACCGGTTTTATTTTTTATTATAGGTACGACTATGGTTCTCATAAGTGCACTAGGTAGATAAGAATGACTTATGCATAGTTTAAAAAACAACGCCAATACTCTCGACAAGTGTACACCTGCATACCTAAGGTGCTCAACACTGAGGTGATCATGTCCTGGGGACTTACCCCTAACCATACTTTTAATCACTTTCGCGACATTTTTAGCAGAGAAATTCACTCCCAGCTTCATGCTCACATCAGCGTCAGTCACCGTCTGCGTCACATGATTAACTGTGGGACTTGCCAAGGGCTTTACTTTAAATTGGTCTACAAACATATTTGCAATTTGTGTGGGGCTATGTTTACCACCAACACTTACGGGGAGGCTCGACCTAGGGTTCAGCTTGTTCGAGTTTTTCCAGAAATTTCCAAAATCCTTATTTTTATGATTTTCAGCTATTAAATCTAATTTTATTTGTTTTTCATTATTACGACACCATTTTAATTTACTTTTGAAAATTTTTCGTGTATTACGCATTCTATTATATTCAGTACCTGAATCTGGTTTACCACATAGCTGCCAACCCTGAAAAGCCAGTCGAGCCTCCTCATAAGCTATTTTAACATGCTTATTCCACCCCGGTACAGGTTTATACGTTCGGGGCTTATTTACCGCTGCACTACACTCAGCAGACTGTTGGAGAATACCTATTATGTTATTGTACAAATCATCCAGAACAATATAGTGACTTGCATTCTTACAATGAGTGTCTGCACACTGACTAAACTCGTGCGGAAAATCTATTTCTCGCAAACCCGCATTACACAATTCCTTATATATATTTATCTGACTAGAATCACGGTGCCCCCAAACAATGTTATTACAGTTAGGTTTAGGTAATACTATATTAGGTGTAATTAATTTTAAATTACATTCCACCTCTATAGGCATATGATCTGACCAATATATATCGTACAGTACCTTAATATTAACGACTGTCTGTCGCGCAGCCTCTGTAGTAATGCAGTGGTCAAGCCAGCGCCTACACCCGTGCGCGTCACTCACGAAAGTGTATGAGTCACTAGGCAGGCACTCAATATCTGCACATGACCATTGTTGCTCCTCGCAGATCTTAAGTAATTCACTATGGAATAGCTCACCCGCGTGTGCGTTATAGTCACCTAACATAAATACTGTTTCTATATTACTACTGTCAATTATGGCCGCAATTTCACTTAAACAGTCCGTATACTCGATAAGATTGTCACTGGAGTTTGTAGGCATATAAACCGAAAAAACTAGCATCTCTCTGTCGCACAATGTCACTTTCACTGCCGCGATACGAGCACTATTGCACTGAATAACACTAACCATCGAGAACAGACTCTTCCGCCACAGAAGTGCTACACCTCCATATGGTCGACCGCGTAGTACACCTGCTGCCGTATCCACTGCAGAGTTTCCGGTGAATGCAAAGTCATTGTGAATATTTCCCAAAAAAGCCAGATCATGAGGCAACAGCCACGTCTCCTGCAGTGCTATAATGTCAGCAGTGGCGCACAGTCGTCTGATACAATCAACTGACGTCGTAACACATTTACAATTAAAACTTACTAACTTAACCGGCTTATCCATTCACGGTTTTATTAAATTCAATAAATTGCCGGAAAGACACACCTTCCGGCCATACATTTTCATCCATGAAAACTGGTAGTTTCACTCTAGGTATTAAAAATTTGTATGCCTCGTATCCTTTGTGTTTCTTCATGTTAATTTTCTCAGGTGATATCATTACTTGCGTCTTACTGAATACATAGTCCGCTATGTCCTTAGTGGTGGCTGCCTTATCTACATTGTAAATATAAAAAGGGGTTTTTATGTCTGCACCCTTAAACTTATTGTCGGGAATAATTGCACCCTTCCCCTGATTACCAATAAATCGATTAACGGATTTATTCTTCTTTCGGTATTCTACCTTTTTCCACTGTCCATCCTTCACAATATTTGCCCAAGACTTATCCGCCTCACATGAATCCAAGCATAAATCCCTATTTTGCAAAATAGCATCTGTGTCTTGAATTACTCGGTGCTGTAAACGAACGCCGGCGCCGGCCCCATTTACTTCATTACGGATTGTCGGAACCGCAGTTGCTATCGTGGCCTCCATGCGATGCGCACACGCCACTTTATGCGTGAATGAGAGGGGCGTGCCTGAGGTGACAGTGCGAGAGAGAGCGAGCGGTGACGAATGTGACGTCACACGTTGCTTGGTACTCTCACCTACTGCGAGGGCATCAGTCGTTGACCTTGCACTTAATGACTTACTTTTCTGTGTTTTTATACCGTCGTTCGTTATTAATTCCGTACTCTGCAAGTCATTGTGAGATTTGTTACTATTGCTATCGCATAAATCTATATAGGTGCTCTCATCTAGTGTGAAAGCACCCCTTCGTTTATTAACATTGGTCTCCGAACTATCCGTAGACGAGTGTTCTAGGTGATGAGACTCACTTTTTCTATTGTATAATTCCTCCACAAGACTTTTAGTTGCGTAGCTATCTTTAATACACTTAATCTCCGATTGCAGTATTATGATGTTTTTTAATAAATTCGTAACATCTACGTGATCGAAGGTAAGCGGAGGTAGTTTCTGCAAATCACGAGCAACGAATACCGGTATAAGTTCTGGGTCTGTTTGCTTGAAAAGGTCTATAATATCAGCCAACTCCCTTTCAGATTTGCCTTTGCATTTTCTGTTGATTAACCGCTTGCTGCTTGGAATGGCTTGATGCAATAGTTTCTTTGCACAAGCTACATCTTCCTCAGAAAAACCACTTTTGCATATCTGTATAAGACTCTGATTGTCCATAATATCAATTTTGTTTTGTATAAAGGACAAAACTTCACTAATTACAATGTTACATTGACTACATTTCACAATATTACGTGCCACTTCACTTTTTCGTTCCGGCGCGAGCGCAGGGGTCAATGCCCCCGCCACCGAGACCTCGTTAGCGTCCATTCGTAATGAATGCGTACGGCAGACTGAATGCTTTCTTACCAAAAAAATAATTCAATACAACTGTCCAACTGGTAAAACCAGTCGATCTATTGCTTATTAATCCAAACCAGATAAAACCGTTACAGATGCCCCTCCCTCCTCTCCCCGCGACGGCAAGAACACTGAGAACAAGGCCAAGAACAGCAAGGACACTGAGTACAGGATCACGCACATAGACACGTGCCCCGATGTCGGCTTCTTTTTCCAGAGGGAGCCGAAAGTGAACTCCTTGACACCTGATGCCTGCTTCCTCTGCTTCTGCCAGGGAGATCACACAGCCGTGTGCTGGAAACGGGACAATAGACGATGTAACACGGCGAGCTTCCATTACCATGGCATTGGGAAGAGGTTCGTGTTTACATAGCATTATGCTTTTATTTCCCGGGTTGTAGAGGTCAGATAGGCAGTGCTCCATGTAAAATACACGTATCTGTTGCAGATGGATCTGGTTAGACTGGACTGGTCTCGTTAGTTAGGAAAAGGCTAGGCACATGATAATGCTTTTATTTTCTGAAGGGGTAGAACATAACAGTTATGTTTGAGTTCCATGCAAAAACGGGCGAGCCTATTGCAATCACCCGGGCACATATTCACTCACGCGTACATTGCCGAAAATAGACATCGAACGAAAAATACTGGACTGAACAGACAGCTGTACTGCTGGGGATTTTTTTTTTTCTTTTTTTAATAAAAACATTGCCCCACACTAGGAATTTCTCCTGTATTGTGGGTGCGTTTACAAACATTTAAATTCACGTACACAAACAGCCAGACCCGGAACAACTACTTGTAGGTCATACAAATATTTGTTCCGTGCGGGAATCGAACCCGCGACACGCAGCGCAGCAGTCAATCGCTTAACCACTGCGCCAACCGTGCCGTCAAATTTGTTGCGCCACTTCTTCTTCCTATCTAAAGCATAGAAAGTGGTGAAGGGTGGCCGTTTTGTGGGATTGACTTACATAGTCTTGACGCTTAAAAAGTGTTGATTCTGAGCCTAGTTTGAACAAATTACTTTTGGTAATATAATACCTATTATAGGATACAGGGTGTACTCGTATACAGAGTGCGAGCTTATTGTTAGTTGGGCATACATGGGACTCTAGGCTGCTACTTAGAAATTCAAAGTTTTGAGGGGACAAGGACATTCAATAAGTTTTTTTTTTAATTGATTAAAATCGATATATCAGTATATTTATGTTAAGTAATGTTTTTTTTATTTATTTATTAGTTTATGAGTAAGTAATGTAATGAGTTATCTAGATAAACTGATAACTGAACATTATAATATTATATGCCTAGAGTATTATTATCGTAATTTCTCCAACAGGGACAAGCGCAGTCCCGGGTTCTCAGACATCTTCTTCCGTGATGCGTCAAGAGACAGTACGTATACCCATGTATGCTTGAATTCCTAATATCAATATCAATCAATCCAAAGACTTTTTCGTAATACATTTGTCAATTTACTTACAGTTTTCAACAGGAACTCGAAGGTACAGTGCAAGCCATACGAGTCGAGCTTCAGTGACGACTGTCCCCCAGGTTTGTTCTCTATGTTGTATATCCGGGTGTAGATACATAGTCTGTCTCAGCTAAATGGATGGGTCACCGTCGCACCGAGTTGTTTCATGGACGTAATGCTACGTGTTCGTAGCTCATTGCTACGCCGTAGCTCGGTGCGTAGATAGATTGAAGCTTGCTCGGTGACTCGAATTGTAAATGAAATAAAATTGTTAGTGTTATCTACGTTAAGGACTGTCATAAAATAAAATAAACTAAAACGTTTAAGAGTTTTCTTGAATTTTTCTGAAAGTTCAAAATATATTCTGTATTCTAAATTACATTTCTAATAACTTGGGTTATAGTCAGTAAAAGACGATACTACGATAGGTTTATGGTACGGAAAACGTTCTAATAATTACGCATACAATAATTTGAAAAAAAGGTCCTTAGCGTAAAGACAATATTTACAACCGCCCCAATTTTTATGCGCGTTCGTGCCTTCTCTGTATGAGAGGAGGCCTTTGCCCTGCAGTAGGACAATAACAGACTGGTATTATTATTGTGAGGTGTTTATGCTCGTGACTGGACATACATTGTTGTGTTCCAGCGGACTGGTGCACCGGCTGTACGGTGTGTGACTGCGACGCCAATGGTCGCTGGGACTGCCACCTTCTGAGCTTCTGTCCTGAAGGTAAGACCTTCTGTGTTTGTAACCATCATTCTCTTACCCTTATCCCAATTTATTTAATTTAATTTAACCATTTATGTACACACATATAAACAGACAAGTAAAACAGAACAGAAAAATAGGTACAAAGGTGATGCTTATTTCATAAGAAATCTCTTCCAGCATACCTGCGATAGGACAATTAATAGAGAGATG
The DNA here is from genome assembly GCA_948474745.1 of Oligia latruncula. Taxonomy (NCBI): domain Eukaryota; kingdom Metazoa; phylum Arthropoda; class Insecta; order Lepidoptera; family Noctuidae; genus Oligia; species Oligia latruncula. The sequence goes on from OX419706.1 coordinate 15,187,802, forward strand.
TAGACAGCGTGTGAAATAGTAAAGGAGACAAAAATAATACATGAAATCTAAAACAATGAGAATATACTTACATACATACAAACAAACATACATATTTCTAAAATAAATATCAACACGTATTTTTATCCCTTACTATTCTATTAGTCGACATCTCGGTAGTCACCCCCTTTCTTACCATTTCATCATTCACACCGTCCATCGTTTCTTTGGTCTTCCCCTACTCTTATAGCCATCGACATTCATACTCAAAACTTTGCTCATGACATTTTCCTCATTCCTCCGAATTACATAAGTATATAATATATATACCATGACCGATTTCCACGCATTTGTGATATGAACGCATTTTTTTAATAATGTGACTTTTTCATTATTTCTTAATAACATGAGTTTGTGATGTAATGTGTGATTTTATTATTTCTAAAGTAACGATATTATCGTGGATTTCGACATCCACGTCACGGTATCACAGGGTAAAATGTATGGAAATAAATGAAGACGACTTTAAATTTCCGTCCACGATAAAAAACGTTATAACGTGTACATATTGCCGTGCATTTTGACATGGACATCTACGATAATATGGTCAAGAAAAGCACTAAAATGTTGCAGTTAGGTAGGTAACCAGGGCGCTTTATTACATTTCGCATTTTTATTAATATGCAAATAAAAACATAAAAACATTTTCAGACCAAAAGAAATCAACACCAAGAAAACGTCCTGGAAAAATCCCAGAATCCTGGATATCATTTTTGGAAAAACAACAAGAGAAAGTAATCAATTCGTCGTCTATCAAAGCGCCTAAGACAAAACCCAATTCAATTAAAAATTTTAAAATATCTAAAAAGGCTGATAAAAAAGCAAAACCTGAAATAAAACGTGGAGGCAAGAAGAAGGCGCCACCACCGAGGCGCATCGTCCAGAAAAGAGTACCACTGAAGCCGGGCATGAAACCCGACCCTGGAAAGATGAAAACTCCAATAAAATATAAAAAGGTAGCGCCCAAAAAAACGAACCCAACGAAAGAAATGATCACCAAAAAAGACATAGCAACACGTAAGCCAATTCAAATTAATAAATCTAATAAAGTCAATTTTGAAACGGAGTTGGCACATAAATTGATGAAGAAAGTTATGCAATCCCTGAAAAAGACAGTCGTCTTAAACATGTCTGAAATAGCCAAGAAAAATGCTCAGAATGTAAGAAATATGAAAGCCAAAGCAAAACTCAGCCAATTGAAAAGCAAACCGAAAAACGTGAGTAAGAGACAGATTAAAAAACCTAATATGAAGCCACCTTATAAGAAAAAGATGGTACCCGTGAAGAAAACTATATACAGAGCGAAAGGGAAGCCATTAAGTAAAACTGGCGAACAGACATATATCAGGCACAAACGAGACGTCACAATGCCTGGAAATATTGAAATACCTGCCAGTGTCACCTATGGTACGTTAAACTCACATGTACAATAGGTTCTTAGAAAGGTACGGTAAAGTTCTTGAGGCCATTCTTTTCATCTTGTAGGGGTTGAGGATCAAACGATTTAGCGATAACAAGTAACATTCTGTCTGTTATTGGCCATGCATCTGTCCACCCATGTAAATTTTAGACACTTTCCTGATAAAGGTACAATGTTATTATTGTACATGTTGGCTTTCTACTTTTCAGGAAGTTCTGCAGAGGCGGCAAATACTACAGCGGCATTGACCGTTATACCATTGACCAGTATACCAGTGACCAACATAACGGTGACCAGCATACCAATGACCAGCGTACCAGTGTCCAGCATACCAGAGACCAGTATACCAGCAACCAGCAAGCCGATTGTACACGATGATGGCAACTTCTCAGACGCTCTTATCGGAAGCAGCACACTTCCAGACAATAAATATTACAAATATACTGTCAGCAGTGTAGAACCTAAAACTAAGCTGAATGTATCAATCGAGGATACAGTAACCAAACAATTTAATATATCAGAAACCATCTTTAACCTTCTTGGAGCACATCTCAGTCCCATTGTATCGACTGAAAAAAGGTACGTTCAAAACAAAGAACTAAATAAAAGTAATGACTCTAAAGAAATTAATCGCGAAGAAAACGGATTGAAATATTCAAAATGGATTAATCTTAAAATTTTGAAGGACAAAAGAATTACCTCCGAGTCTGATATTAAAGATAAAAGGCTCATGAAATTAATACCACATACAAACAAAACTATTCATCTTGATGATAAAAATAGGAGCCATGGGAAGAAGCTTGAAAGAAAACTCAATTACCGAAAAAAAAACACGGTGAAGCTACTTAATCATTCGAAATGCAAGTTCAATAACTGTAAGATGAACAATAGTCTCAATATTCACATGCCAAATAAAAACTATCGTGATATGCATGGTAATATATCAAAGATATTAAACAATCACCACAAAACTAGCAACACTTACCCTCCGAGAAAAAGGAAACCCGTGGTTTTAAAATATTTGAAGAGGATTTTTAACATATTTAAAGGCAGGAAAACGCCCGACCAAATGAGCAAACACCAACTAATAAAGACTTTATGTGAAAACTTCGGGCCGTGTGTGAAAGTAAATAAAAAAGACAGAGTTCTTTTGAACTCGAAACTTTCAGATTTAGACAGAGAAACTACAATAATTCTGAAAAGTGTCAAAATTATCAAGGGTTTATTGAAATTGCTGGTATTACCCGAAAATGTTAATAGTAATTTCTCCAAACCAGAACATTTCCGAAATGATATACAAAAATTAAACAACATTCTAAAAGGTGTTTATTCTGAAAATGGTCAGGTGAAATTGACAACGACACAGCTAACTCAAATAGAATATATAAAGAGAAGCACACAAGATTTCATACAGTCAGTTAGTAAGTTCGCATCGCTGCTCAATCAAATAATTGCAATACTTACAAAACAAGATACAAACCGATTTAGCAACAAGGCAGAACACCATTTCATTAACAAAAATCTATCAAAAGATGATCCTTTTCAGAGCTTGAAAAATCTACTTTTAAGATACAATTTAGTTCAAAATACATTTATGAAACAAATGTATGAGCAATTACACAATTTTGAGTATAAGATTAATCAGAAACCGAAGGTGAGTGAAAGTAAGGATTTGAATAATAGTGTAACAATAGAGAATATCTCAAGGAATATCATTCACAACCTCAGGAAGCTGAAGCACCTGGCTCAAACGTGGAGCTATAGTGGGAGGGAGAGGGTGAGGACCAAGAGGGATACCGGCAGAGATGACGATGCCATAGAGTATCTGCTGTTGTTGATGGAGTATTTAATAAAACAGAATCATCCTCTGGATGCTGCACCAGGTATATCATCTTTGATTTTATAAGTTGTAATATGCTTTACTAAAAAAACAGCAATTTGGTCAGAAATTTACTTTAAGTTAAATAAAAATATGTATGTCACACCATATTATTGTGATAACCACATTGCGAGGACAAGTTTGAGCAGTCAGTAATCTACCTCATTATTATAACGATACTTTTTAACCGACTTCAAAAAAGGAGGAGGTTCTCAATTCGACGGTATGTTTTTTTTTTTTTTTTGTGTTTGTTACGCGATTACTCCGCCAATTGAGGACCGATTTTCAAAATTCTTTTTTTGTTCGAAAGGGTATACTCTCGAGGTGGTCCCATTATCATCAAGTTGGAATCTGATGAGAGGATCCCATGGAAATCGAGGGAAACCCTCAAATTTTATAGGCAATGCTATAGCGATTTGGGTATTTTTTAAAGTAACTTCAGCATTTGCTCTCGGAAATCATCATTTGGTATAGTGGAGCTGATGATGAAGACCACAGATGGCCATCGGAACTACTCAATGACAAATATTTCACGGGTTGCGATTCGATTACTTTAATATGGTTGCTAAACGATTTATCCTCGTCACAATGCGTATGATGAATGGTTGTGAGTTGGTAAGAACCAGGAGAACTCCTCAACAATTAACGTCCCTGCATCGGTAAAAGCAATATTTTGTAAAAGGTGATGAGCAGTTGACATTAGGCTATTGTAACTTTGTTATATTACAAACTGACCCACTAAAGGGTGAAAAATAAAAACTTTTTACAAAAAAAAACAACCGACTTCCAAAAAACACCATAAAGTGAAAAATAACTTTAATTTCGGAAGTCGGTGGCAAAAAACTAAAATACAAATCCAAAGACACCGTTGTAAAAAGTTTTTATCTATCTCACTACTGACCTCGAGCATTCGTTATAACCACTGACCTGTATTATACAAGCTTTGTATGATAGAGGTCAGTAGTTATAACACACTAAAACGTTTTTCATGTTTTTTATGAAAATAGTAAAGAATTTTTTTTTTTTTTCAGTCAACGATGGAATAGATTTACTAATAGAAGCTATCAAAAATGCACCAGATATTAAACCTATCAGGAAAAAAGTATTAGAATACACACCGGCCATTTATTCGGATACTACCACGGCCACCACTTCTCGTAGTATTTCTAGCACTGCTACTTCTGAAGATACAGAAAGTGAAGATGATAGTCCTTCTTTAAGTGACAAGTTTTCTTCCAGTGAAGATAGTAGCAAAACCAAGCTAGAAGAAAATGAAAGTAAATTAAAGGAAAATAAAGATTTTTTGGAAACAGTTGCGGATGATGAGAAAGAATTCGAAGATAAATTGCAGTTCGATCGGAGAGCTAAACCTGACAAGATGGATGACATCACTGAATTGGCTTTTTTTAGTAAATTTGGAGAAGCAGAGGACAACATAATGCTGGAACCAGAAAATGTATTTGAAACTACGACTGATAGAAATACTATAATGCCTTTAGAAATGGAAACAAGTGATACATTAGATAGTCGCGATGATCTTAATCTGAGAAACACACTTGCTATAGAAAGTAATAATTTGGACAAACCAATAGACTATAGTGAAGGTGGCGGCAAAAAGATTGAAGTATTCACAGGTGACATAGATGAAGAAACCATTGTACAAAGTACAGTCACAACAGAACCAGATATACCTACTACTATGAACACAGAATTTCTACCTCAGACTGCTCAAGCCCAGATCTCCAAAGCAAAAATAAAATATCAAAATCTTGAATTGTTTGACAATGACCAGAGATCTAAACTTAAATGGATAGAAGAAAACTTCGGGAAGGAAACTGAAGAAGGGTTCACTGACATTGAAGAAAATAACTCTACGCTAGCTATAACACCTGTAACAGCTAAAGCTATATCAGCGAAAACTTTAGATAAAATAGATGTTTCTGGTTTAACTAGAAAAAACGATGAAGTTCGTGAAAGAGCTGATGAGAAAGAAATAGATGAAACAGAAAAGAAAACTGCGGCCAAGTTGAGTGCCGAAGAAGTAATGTTTCGGAAGCAAATGGAACTTTTAAATTCGCTCGATTATGGTACTGAGCGAGCTGAAGTATTTGAGTCAGATTCAAAGGATAGTAATGTTGAAGAAAGATACACAGGGGACAGCTTTCCGTCGTATTTCGTTTAGTTCATCATTATGAACTGAAGCTGTTTCGATTTGTTGTTTAACTGTAGAATATGGTAGAACCCAATTAGGTACGTTATTTTGACTGATAAGTTACCTTCATTATTTTAATAGGTAATAATGTACCCACCACATCATTCTCCTGCTCTTATCCTAATTTATTTGAGGTCGGGGCAATATATGTATGTACAGTCACGAGCATAAGTATGAATATACTTGACTTTATTCAAAGACGATTTTCTCCTTTAGTTTTGAATGAAATTTTATGTTATTACGAACAAAGTATTTTCGAATCGATAGGTTTGTGTAAAGTGTCGTATTTCAACGTTGCATTCGTTATTTCACGAAAAAATCGCAATTGAAAGTTGCCAAGTGTTGACATATTAGTGCTCGTGATTCTATTTCTCAATTCTTCAGCTATAAGTTTTGTAATTTCGATCTAAGATTAATATTACTTGTTTGAAGTTATTGCTGAGCTGATGGACATATTTTATCCAAGGTACAAAATATATTTATATCGGCCATATTTTCATAATTTTAAGGATTTACGTCAGTTTGTCACGTCAGTTTGTAACTAACATGACTTGCTTCTATTTTCTGTCTGTTTACTTTGAAATCGTTGTTTTACAATACTAGATAATCGTATAAATAATTTAGAAATTACGTTCTTCACCTCATAGATGTATTGAATCATCTTCTTTTCAAAATCTTTGTGAAGTCTTGGTCTGTGCTGTGTGATGTTTGAATGCATGGCAAACTTGTTACGACTGTGTTCTGGCGTCTACGCCACGCGCTACGCTTGTGTTAGCTTCTGCCCGCGACTTCGTCCGCGTGAAATTTCACCCTCCCCCATTCACCCTCTTACGGGTGAAATTTTGAAAAACCCTTTCTTATTGGATACTTACTCTTCACAAAGAACCCACCCTACAAATTTCATGTCTCTAGGACCAGCGGTTTAGGCTGTGCGTTGATATATCAGTCAGTCAGGACTTTGAATTTTATATTTATAAAGATCTTGCTATACTCAACTGCGAGCAGTCCCAATATTCCTGACTTTAGTTTTAAGAACACTTTGTAATGCATCAAATACTACTTTTGGTCTTTAGAAGTTAAGAAAAATAACGTTTTGTTTTGTTCGAGATTATGTTTTGTTATATAGGTAATTTATTTCATTCATTATTCACGTTCTACGGTTAAACAGCGGTCAGATTTAAGTGATAATAACTTATATTTACGCAATATAAATAGCAATTTACTTTAATTGTACATACACTCGATTGTTCGACTTTACTCTAGTTCAATAAATTATTAACAATGTTTGGGAATAATTTTATTTAACCCTATGCAATTACGGGCTAGGGAACTGCGACAAGACGAAGATGCAAACAACAACTCTGCGTCTTGTTACAGCGACTAGACGCAGCGACAGTCGTTTGCGTCTTTGTTTAGTCAATTTTATTGTATGTCACAAGATGTGGCTAGAAACTTGCATCTATACTTAATATTATAAAGAAGGTGAGTTTGTATTTAGTTGCTAATCTTCGGAAATACTGACCGGATTCCGAAAAATCTTTTACTAATGGGAAGCTACAGTATTGTCGAGTGTCATAGGATATTTTAATGTTAAAACAAGAAATTTCACGCCGACGAAGTCGCGGGCAGAAGCTAGTGATGTATATGGGGATTTAATGATTGATTATTATTTTGAAGTGACGTCTCTGACACTTCGAATTAAGAGCTTCAGGCCCGTTCTTCTCCATAGAGATCTACGTTTTAGAATGGGTCCAACTTTCTAACTGACCGACTCTTTGATAATTCAAAAGTGCCTGTAAATGGTTTAATTGAAATAAATGTTTAGTTTGAGTTTGAACCTTCGCTTTAGAAGAGCATTAACTAGCTGCGCCCCGGTTTCACCCGCATATCGGAAAATCGGGATAAAAAGCCTATATGTTAATCCAGGGAGTCAGCCACCTCCATACAAAATTTTATCAAAATTGGTCCAGCCGTTTGAGCGTGAAGAAGTAACAAACATATAAACACACACACACACCCCCACACTCACAAACTTTCGCCTATATAATATTAGTGTGATTAACTCAATTACCCACCTAATCCGCCTGCGGGTGCATGGGCCGGCTCCTCGTGTCGCAAGTCGCAACCGTTCCGGTCTGCTGCCGGCGCACCGACGACGACGGCCCGACCTTCCGTTTTCGCCGCGTCTAATTGTCCGACGGCTTATCTCCAGTTCTGAAACATCCGTTCTTACTGATAGTGATACTGTTTTTGCCGTGTTTCGTAAAGGTACAAGACAAATTGGAGCAAGATTGATGATTAACATTGAAATTAAATCTGAGTTTCCTAGCCCGCTTGTTCTTTTCATAGTTATGTACGTTATAGTAGGCCAAAATTGTTCAAAAATGTGTAAAAGATGTCAGATGACATGTGAATCGTCAAGCAATTTTGAACCATGTGCGATACAATTACAAAACAACCAGTAATAACTGTCAAGTTGACCTGCCCTGCGAAACTACCCTGCAAATGGTTATGTGATGTAATGGGACTATGTCGTACATCAATGACTAGTCTGCCAATCTGTGACTACAACCTGTTTTTGTTGTGTTCTCTTCACAAAACTTGATTTAGTTTTTGGCTCAGACTTCATTATAATAAACTAGAACGAATGAATCGAGATTATTTAAATGTTTCAACATTTTGTAAAGATTTCTAATCGAGCAGCTGCAGTAACAGACTATCTTTCAAAACGATAAAGATTTGCATTATTTTTGCTGAACCCAAATCAATCCATACTAATAAATTATTTTAAATGCAAAAGTAATCCTGTCGGTCTATCTGTACCTGTACACGCCTTGATGGCTGAAAGGATTTGAAAAAATGGAATTCGGATAGACCATTGACCTGTGTTAGGACATAGGATACTTTTTATCCCAGTAGTACGTTCCCGTGTGATAATTTCCAATCTTCATGCGGGTGAAGCCTTGGGAAAAAACAAATAAAACAGACTTATGAATCTTATGAAATATTAATTGAACCCTTCTTTCGTAAGGGTTCTACAATGCCACATATTGGGACCTCTACTCATTGGCCAAAAATAGCAGTTGGGAAACAAAATGCGTTAAAGATATATCTTAAGCCACGCTATTCCTACATGCTAGGTCAAAAGGTCTGTATGCACATTACACAAATAATTGTCTCATTGGCGGTTTGTGGTTGTCATTATATCTACAATGCGGTCTAATATTCGGTTACCGCGGAACGTGAGACGATGCTCATATTTTGTGAGAAACTGTGTATTTTGTTAGTGATCTGTCAGTGTGTACGACAATTATTTATTTGTGCTAGTTGTTATGTGGTTACCTAGTCTAAAAGGCTTCGGCGCCAGCACATAGCTGCAGATATTATTCTTATTGCAAGTCTGTTTGCTGTAGGCTGTTCAAATATTTCTCACAGGAGGGAATCAAGGTTTGCGATAGTCACTTAAGAAGTTATAATCGCTTGCCGCAAAGAAAATACATATAATCAGCAAAGAATAACAGGCACACAACAGTTGTAAAGTAAAAAAAAAACACATGACGAATCGCTTTTATACCAACAACGAGATGGTTATAGTATAAGACGAGTATAGTTACTTTTCACTACCACTTTCTCATTTTCTTTTGTAATAACATATAGGAATCTCAAAAAATATTACTTCATTACAGAACCAAATAAGTATTGCATTAAACTGAACCAGATTTGTAGAATTAGTCCTATAAGTACCTCCTGACATGGTCAGATCATGTAGGTCACAGACCATTAACTGGAACGCACAAAAAGTAGCTATTATTGTTGTTTAGCGCAACTTGTTATCAGTCCGTGCATCTGAGGTGGCCTTGTCGCAAGTTTATGTAATAACTGCTTCACTCTGCTGGTGCTCGTGACATATGGTGCGAAGGCTTAGTTTTATATTTAAGTACGGGTTAAAATATGGGTAGGTATGAATGTCAGCTTGACTTTTTAGAGAGTGTATTGTAAATACTGGCGATAAAAACATTGAAGGTCGCGGAACCCGCTGGATGCGAGAAGAACAGTACCTGTCGATGTGGCGACCCTGGGGGGAGGCCTACGTCCGGTGGATGTCTTTCGGCTGAAATGATGATGAATATTGTTTAGAGTGCAGGTTTGAATATTGTTGTAAGGTAATGAATGGGTTTACCAAAATGTCGTCGGCCTTTGATTTATTTCAGAGTCAACATGTGCTTAGAAAGTGGTCGAGTATACGAAAATGCTAAATGAAGAGGTAGTTTTTCACCATGACCATTTTAGCCGAAAGACGTTCACCGCTAGATATAGGCTTCCTCCCAGAGCGTCGCCACATCGATCGGTCCTGTTATTCT